>OW285235.1:239202670-239907670 GCA_935421215.2 Melolontha melolontha
AGTGCTAATTTGAAACAATTTGTCTCGTTAACTTACTTCGGTAAAATAAGCGAGCTAATTTGAAATACAATTTCAAAAAATAATAGTAATGTTAGTATAGCTTACAAACCATATTAAAAACAAGTAATTTCATCTTTAACGCAAAACCAAAAACAGATATCAATAATAAATCAGGAGTGTACAAATTATATTGTAATTATTGTAAAAGTGTATATATAGGTCAGACTGGTCGAAGTTTTATTATACGGGTAAAAGAACACATGAGGTCATATAAACTAAAGAAGACAGATTCAACATTCGCAAACCATCTTATTACAGAAAGGCATACATTTGGTCATCATAAAATATTGCATTTGGCCGAGAAAGGTCGTAAATTAAATCTTTTAGAGTCACTTGAAATTTTTAAAAGCGGAAACAACACAATAGATATTATTCTTAACGACCAGTTGGATCTTATATATACACCTCTTTTCCAATGTTGTATATAATAGTTAAGTATATAGTAGTAATTTTAAATAACATCATAAACCACCCCCATATATTTTTGTGTCATTTATAAGATCTATGTAGGCCTGTAACTTTTGCAGTTTGATAATGACATTGTATGTCGAAACCGCGGTCACTAATTACATGTGAATAAAGTGGTATAACAAAGTTATTGTTTTATTTTATTTTATTATCTATAATTCTTTTTGAAACACGTTATAGAAAAATGCTATGTATCAACGTTATTCTAGCAAGCGGAATCTCTTGTATTAGTGTAGTAAGGGGATTTTTACTTTGTCTTAAACTATTTAAATAAGTTGTTTGTTCACTGAAACACTTGTTGAAACTCCTTATTATTAAATATCATTTATTTAATTAAATGTTCGGTTTCGGCTTATATGAACGGGGTTAGATTATATTTGTCAATAAAAATATAATATGATAAGGTTCCTTATTGTAAATTAAATTTATTTATAACATACAAAAAGTTTTAAATAAAACCACGAAATTCTGTGCAAAAAAGTTTTTTAATAGGATAAAATTCAAAGTTCCATATCTCGTCTTCATTGTGAAATGGATCCATTAAATAGCATTTTCTTAAAATTGTGTTAGTACGGACATTCTTTTAAATTCTACGTATCGATCAAAAGACCACAAAGGATCTACTCTTCAAGTAGGTCAGTAAGACTAATCTTAACCATCGGTTAAGGCGTACCGTGTCGAATAAGACGCATTCCTGAAATCGTTGCATCGATGTTCTATGTAGGTATACTTTTTAATTTTACTTGCTTTTCGGGCGTCAGTCAGTCGTCTATCACGGATGATTATACTGACCTGATGACATAAACATCGGCTAGCCGAGCGGTTAAGGACATTGAAGTTCCGGAGAACACGTGAACGTTTCGAGGTATCAACTTTCACTGCGATGTGAAAAATAAATACGTACCTGGGTCAACACAATATTTGTTTTTCTTCTATTTATTTTACAATAATAATGCAGTGTTATTAAAGCAATTATAATTTGTTGCAATTATAATTTCAGAATCAATATTTTGCAGTTGTCTGTTGTCTATCACGACATACACAATGATCCAATTAAATTATTTGTCTTGCACTGAATCCCGTTACGAATATCTCCTCTCATTATTGACGCACGAAGTTCACATGGAAAAAGGAAAAGTAAAAGAGAAAAGCAGAATTTACTTACTGGGGTAAGACGTCACGATAATTAAGAGGTAGAGTAAATTATTTTACGTCTCCATATTTATGATAAATTGAGGAAAGTAATTGGTTAATAATTCTCTATCTATCTTATATGTTAATCCATATTTAATCTATTATAATTAATAGAGATCGGATTATACAGGGTTACCGGTGAATAGCGCCCAAGCTACGTAAATCTGAGGATTACGTATAAATGTCTAACTGAACATCAAAAAAGAAATTTCTTTGTAATTCATCAAGAACTTCCAGATTTTTAGGGCCAAAATGTAGCAAAAGTCGGTAGCTAAAATATGTAAACAATTGTAGATTAAGTGATAACTAGAGCAGACCAATTTCCGTGCGTGCCATGTGCGCCGATGTGAGGATGATTGTATTGCATCAGCACTAATAAAAAGCATTCAGTATGTGTTTGGTACTTGCTTAGACTGCATGTAAGTGTAAGCATAGTGCTGTGGACTTCTCCCCATAAATATTTAAAAAAATTATGTGTTTATAGTTGTACTATTATTTTAACGCAAATGTATATTTGACGTGTGCAGTTGGAGCAAGCCGTTTGTTCTGCTGTGGACGATTTTTATATATATATATATATATATATATATATATATATATATATATATATATACATATAATCGATAAAGCCTTCTTATACCCGAAGGTGTTAAGGCGTCTAAAAAACTTTTTATTTACGAACAAACATTGCCCAATCCCTTCTGTCTCTTGCCATTACTTCTGCATCCTTCCACTTTGTTCCCCTGGCTTCCAAGCACTCTGCCACTACACTGTTCCACTCTTTTCTCGGTCTTCCTCTAGTCCTCTTTTCCTGTGTCCTTGCCAGCCATATCCGTTTCGGTTGTCTCTGGTTTTCCATTCGTATTACATGTCCGAACCACTTCAGATGTTGCCTTTCAATGCTGTTTAAGATCGATTCCACTTTTAGTTCTTCCCTCACTGTTTCATTCCGTATTCTATCTTTTCTTGTAATGCCTTTAACTGCTCTCAGAAATCTCATCTCTGCCGCCTGGATTTTACTTTTTTTGCTGCCTTGTTAACATCCAGCTCTCACTACCATACATTAATATTGGTTTATGTACAGTCTTGTAGACTAGGATTTTTGTCTTAGTTGATATTTCTTTCTTTCTTATAAATTTGTTATTCGAAGCATAGTATGTCCGTGTTGCTTTTTCTATTCTTTCATTTATTTCGGTTTCGTTCTTACCATTCTTCTGTACATTTACGCCCGGGTATCTCATCGTCTTTACTTGCTCTATTTTTGTATTGTCCAGTGTTATTAATGCTTGCTTGTTTTCTTTCCCAATTACCATTACCTTTGTTTTATCGATGTTAATTTTTAAGTTTCGGTTTTGAAGGCTTCGTTCCATATTGTTACGTTTTCTTGCAGGTCTGTAGTGTTTTTTGCAAATATTACTAGATCATCTGCAAAGACGCAGTCAGTTATTGTCGTTATTTCCATATTTCTATAACCCACTGGTAATTTCTTCAGTTTGTGCTTTATTTCTTTTTGTACGTCATCCATCACTATGTTGAATAGTGGTGGACTCAGTACACCACACTGTCTCAATCCTTCTTTAGTTTCAAATATCTGTGACTCTGCATTTCTCGTTCGTATAAAATTCTTTGTGACCTTATATATACACTCTATATTGTTTCTCAATTTCTTATTTACACCTCTTCTTTTTAGGCTTTCCCATATCGCTTTCCTTGGTACACTATCAAAAGCTTTCTCTAGGTCAATAAACGCCAAGTACGTATTGCTTTGCTGTCTTTTTTCCATTATTTGTTTTATAGTAAATATGTGGTCTTGTACTCCTCTTCCCTTCCTAAAACCGCTTTGTGAATCTTCTAGCTGTGTCTCTATTTGTATTTATAATCTTCTTTCCAGTATTCTTGCTTACATTTTGGCCATTATACTCATCATTGTTATTCCCCTATACATTCACGGTAATCTCCTTTCTTGAAGATGGGTAATATCACTCCTATTTCCCAATCTTGTGGTATTCTCTCTTCTGTCCATATTTTGTTAAACAGTTTAGTTATAGCTTCTATGCCTTTTTCACCCAAGTTTTTGATCATTTCTGGTAATATACAATCATGACCTGCTGCTCATCCTGTTTTTATTTTTATGATTGCTTCTTTTACTTCTTCTATTTTTATTTCTTGGTCACCTTCGTCTGTTAATTGGGTGGTTATTTGTTCTTCTTTTTCATTATATCCTTGTACTATTTTTTCTATATTAAGCATATCCTCAAAGTATTCTCTCCATCTGTCCATTATTTCTTTGTCATCTTCAAGTATTTTTCCCTCTTTTGATTTTATGTATTTGCTATTATAGATCGTATCACTTCTGAAAGTTTTCAATACTTTATAGAATAATTTCTGGTTTCCGTGGCTATCACTTTCCATTCTTTACCGGAATTCTTCCCATGAAATTTGTTTTGCTGCTCTCACTAGTTCTTTTACCCTTGTTCTTTGCTGTTTATACTTAGCGAAGCTTTCTTCTGTTTTCGCTTTGAGGTATTTCGCCCACACATGTTTTTTATATTTTATCGCATCTTTTATTTCGTCGCTCCACCAGCTTGTTTGTTTTATGTTTTTATTTATTTTTATAATTCCGCACGCTTCTTTTGCAGCTTTATGTATTTTGCTTCTTATATTTGTCCATAATATTTCCAAATTATTGTCTGTGTCCAGTTTATTTAATTCTTCCATTTCTTGCTCAATTTTTTCTTTGTATTTTGTCGCTATTTCATTTTGTCTGAGTTTATAGTTTCTTATAACCACTTTTGTCTTTTGTTTTTTGGTGTCGCACATGGGGCACAGTAAAGCTAGCACAACTGCTTACGCAACAACTTTACACGGCGTCCACGTATACACTAGGTATACGTGGAGTGAATACGTAGACGCCGTGTAAAGTTGTTGCGTAAGCAGTTGTGATAGCTTTACTGTGCCCCATGTGCGACACCTTGATTAAGTGGTTTTTACCTACTGATGATGACAACTTAGTTAGTCGAAATACGTATTTAGGATAAGATTAATAATTGTGGTAAGGGGTTATATACCTTTTTTAAAGTTTTTAATATACGATGGCTCAAAACTTAAATGTTTAGTGTGCAATACACATCTAATGTGATAGTCATAAACACATTGTAAAGAACACGTAAGCAGTTCGAAGCACAATAATAACAAAATTAATCAACAACAGTTTATACATGAACTATGTGTAACTATGATTGTGTGTACACTGCCGTTTACCTTGTTAAGTAATGATTCATTTATTTCATTTTGGAATAAATACACGAAACATTACCGAGCACGACAACGTTACGAAGGAATTTACCATCGGTGCGTAAACAGGTTGAAAATAAAACCAAAGCCGAACTGAAAAATAAAAAACTGTGGTTATGTGCGGACGAAACAACTGACAGCAAAAAACAATCTGTAGTTAATGTGATGGCGCGTGATATGGAACCACATCAACCAACGTCTTCAATTTTATTAGCATCCAGGCGACTAGAACAATGTAATGCCGAAAAAATTTGAGAGGTGCTAATAGGTACTTTGGAAAAATTTAAACTTTCGAAAGACCACGTATTAATGTTTATGACCGATGGTGCCGCAACCATGTGTTCTGTAGGCCGGTCTCTTAGAAAATATTGTCGTAACTTGTTACATATTACTTGTAAACTCCATGCTCTACACCTTGTGGCAGAACAGGTTCGTAGATGTTATCCAGAGGTAGATGCTTTAATATCGAGTACAAAGGCAGTATTCCTGAATTCTCTAAAACGTATTCGGAAATTTCACGAATTGTGTCCCCATACCCCTGAGCCACCACAGCCGATTTTAACACGTTGGGGTACATGGTTACGGGCGGGGTTTTACTATCATGAACATTTTGAAAAAATTAAGGACGTGGTTTTATCATTCGATCCGAAAGAAAGTGCAGCTATCAATACAAGCCAGAAAAAATTTCAAGATGCCCAGATTAAAATGGATTTACAAAGTATTTATGAGAATTACTTGGGACTAGAAGAAGCAATAACAAAATTAGAAAATTCGTCGCTGTCGTTAGAGGAATCACTGCAAATCGTTAAAGATGTTCACGCACAACTGTGTGCTGTAGAAGACGCAAAAAGTGAAAGTGTTCTAATTAAATTAGAAAGTGTTTTAGACAGAAATGCAGATTTTGACACCTTAACACGTATTTGTGAGGGCACGTCTAGAGATGCGTTAAGTTGCTTAAAAAAGTATTTTGATTATGCGAATATAACATCACTAGACGTAGAACGCTCGTTTTCCGAATAGAAACATATTTTTTCCTCACGGCGGACATGTTTTTCAGAAATAACCTTAGAAACGCACCTGATGTTGAAAATATACAATCGAGTTTCTCCAGTTTGTCAATCCTTGGAAGACGCTTAAAACGGTAAGTGTTTTTTTAAATCCTCTGTCGTGCACTCAATCACTGATTTCATACATTTTCCATTTTATATATAGGTACATACAACGCTGTATCTACTATTCTTATTTTTCGTGTGTTTATGCATATTACTTTAATAGCAGAAAACCAAATGTATATTTAATTATTTCTGATAGGTAACAAGCTCATGTTGCGTCCCTATTCTATCGCATATTCTAATATATTACGAAGTACACTCTCATACCGGCACTCATGGCACGCACGGAAATTGGTCTGCTCTAGTGATAACAAACCCAAACCGTACATTACCAGTGCGATTTATCAAATAAGTTAATAACGCGTATTTAATTGTGCAATTTGTTTTAGAATTTCTATTTATATCAGTTTTTCATATTTCAGTAATAATATTTATTTTGAATATCCGAAAATAATTCACTTATTCGGTAATATATTTTATATGGAAAACTTTTGTACCGACTCAAGTATTTTTGAATGTTATTCCGCGCGAATTCAATATATGCGCAGAGGAAATTAATAGAAATTAAAACCAACCTAAATGGTATTTCAAAATTAATATAATTAAGTTTAAACAGCTATCTAAACGTTTATTTCATTTAAATTAATTATTCTAGAAAAGTTAAATTAAATATCAGAATAATTGAAACATACATGAGTGGGTAAACCCCACCAGTTTTGTATAATACAAAGGTATTTTTAATATAAAATATTATTAAAAATCTGGTGTGAAGAACACAAACACAGGTTCACTATTAATATTTTTGTGAACGTGTCCGAACATATCCCTCCCCAGAGATGTAGATACGTATTTCGCCTTTCTACAGGCTCATCGGTACGCCCCTGCTGGAGAAAGGATATCTTCAGACACATTCACAAAAAGAACCACATTGCCACATCACAGAAATTATCCAGACCGAGCGTAGAAGTAAATTCAGCGCTGCCTGTTGTCAGACAGCCGAAGTACCTCGCCCCGTCCACATAACCAATGTGTAGTAACGACGCCCTTCCAAAGCTGGCACAGCCATCTCTCTAGTCATTAAAAAAAAAAAACTTCAAAGTGACAACTCAGTTGAACATTTATTAGTATAATCCTGTATGTACATGAACTTTTTTGTAAAAGTTTGGCGGTGTTTAGCTTATCTTTGTATTTGTGATTAAATTAATTTTTTGTAGAAAAGCTCGTTATTTGTTTATTTGATTATTTATATATTTTGCAATTGTTTTGCTCAGGATTTTGTTACATTCATAATTAACAAACTTACAGTATTTGTATAAGAACCTGCAATTACCCTGTATTTTGAACTTTCAGGATCTTATATCATTTGACGTCCAACGTGGGGGTTTGTCGAGGGTATTATATATCATTTGGCCCCACGTTGGGCGCCATTTTTTAACAGTCTATTTAGAATATCCATCATCGCGCTGTTGAGCTCTAAATTAATTAATAAACTCAAATTTTCGACCCCTCAATTCTTTTTTGACTTCAGGAAACAAATGGAACACATGGAACAAGGTCAAGTGAGTGAATCATCATTTCCACCCCCAATTCTTCAAGTGTTCGTTAACAAATCGCTGATCTGCGGGCCGGAGCATTGTAGTGATGCAGGATCCGGTCGATGTCTTGATCAAGCGGTCGTTTTTTCGTTAATTTTACCTTTAGGGTCGGTCTAAATACATTAGAATAGTACTCTCCAATTACTATATGTTCTCTAGGTACAATGTGATCATAAATAATGCCCCATTTATCAAAAATGCATCACTTTACCGGCGCTTTTCACAGTTTTCGCCTTTTGCGGTCTTGGCCTGTCTTTGAGCTTCCATTGCATACTTTGAGATTTTAATTCAGGGTCGTAATGATAAAACCAACTCTCGTCACATGTAACCACATTGTTTAAAAACTGTGGATTATGTTACAGTTGCATTTTCCATTGCGGAGAAATTGTCATTCGATTGGCGATTTGTTCATTTTGCCGCCCTTTCGGTACCCTAAATCTTCACAAATAATTTTTTGAGCGGAACCATAAGACAAATTAACAATGTCCGAAATTCGATATATGCCAATCCGATGATCATTTTGAATCAGGTCGTTAATTTCTGCAATTTTTTAATCACTCCGTACAGTTAGTGGCCGCCCGCGTCAAAGTTAATCTGCCACTGATTCACAACCGTTTTTGAATTTCTTATACCACTCAAATACTCTACAACGTGATAAACTATCATCTGGGATGTAGTTTTAATTAATTAAAAAGTTTCAGTTGGAGTTTTACACAACTGAACACAAAATTTTATCGCATATCTTTACTCGACTCAGTAACAATTCAATTCACTCAATTACTGACAATTTAGTAATTAATTTGAAATTTACGTCAAAAGTTAAATCAACATCTACTTCAGGATAAGTGCTATTACAAACGGGGGATAGCGTCGGATATCGGGATGTGGATGCGCCGCGCCAACAATAAAATTATTCTAAGATAAATAATTAGTGGTTCCTTCAAAGGTCCAGGGCGTGCGTGATGATTGTTAATTAAATAAATATACTACAACTCATCTACTACATAAATAAAACACATAAGCGTTGTCCTTAAAGTTTGTATTTATATTTACATAAGAAAGAAATGAAATTGGTATACTTAAAAGTAATTAAATCAACAGTAATATATACACGAAGAGCGGTAAATAAGTAATTAAAATTAACACAAAATACCCTGAAAACGAACGTTAAATTGCGTAGTAAATTAAATGTTAATTAATTAGGATTAATATAATATAATCTCTGTATCGGGCAATACAGAGTTACCTGTGAGTGGCGGCCACGTGGTCTGAAGATATACTCGGACAAGTATATGTAGAGCGATGTTCGGCCGGAGGAATAAGAAATTAATTAGTTAAATTAATATGAATTCGCTTAAAAGAATAATATATATTGAACAATACAAAATTACCTTAGATGCGAAAGAGGTCGGACGGCGTGGTGAGTTGCATTGTGCACTTGAACAGCACGAGGAGTTGTTTTAACTCACGAAGGTTCTAAAGAGAAGATCGGACTGATAGTGTTTTGTGTCGATAGACACTGGTTTTTGAAAACGGTCTGTTTTATGACCTGAGTCGAAGAGGGGTCGATATCTTGAATAATAATTAATTAAGAAGTGGGACCTGAAGAGTTGATCTATCGATGGCATAAATATTACTGAAATAACCCTTGTGAAATAAGCTTCATAATGATATGAAACACAACATATAAAAGAAGATGTATGTAATTCAATTAAAAGAATTTAAACTGAAATGTAAAAAGAGATGCTTTCTCTTTGGACACGAATACACAGAAAAATGTCTAATTATTTAGATATTTAAAGAAGAAATATAGGATTAAAAATAGATTAAAATATTCTATATGCTAAGCGTAACAGTGCATTAGAACGATTCGTTCTTGTTTCGTCAATTCGTGATTCGTCACCTGACCCAAAATTTCTTGTTTCGTCACCTGTACCTTTTTGACCTTTTCGCAGGTAATGATTTATTCCGCATTCGTCAACTGGGACTACTAATTTTTGTTTGAAAAAGTGTCATTATGGTCAAGGTATTTTTTTTAAGAAACCGTTTGCCACCTCCCTTCACACTTTATCCAGGCTTAGGACTGGCAAAGCAAAAAGTTAAAAATTTTAATATATTAAAAAATAAAAACTTTTTACTTTGGCGTGTTTAAAAGTTAATATCTCCCTTATGGATCCTCATTTATATACAGGTAATTATTTACAGAGTTTAATTTTCCGTCCTGGCTTCGTCAAATATATTATTTTCCTATTATTCGTATTTAACGACGTATGTTAGTTTTGTCAAAGCATCCTCCAACTTACACGATTTTCAAGAAATGATTTAACAATATTCTTAATTCTCGCATCCAAATCACAATATTTCTTTGCCCTTTTAGGAGTTGACATGAGTATATCTTCTTTTTCCACTAAGATCCTATAATGATTTGAGTCATCTTCAAGAATTTTTATTAATTCATATATATTAGGATGACTTTTGCCGACGGTTCTGTTTAATTTATTGTGCCAACCTTCAACTGCATTTGTGGTACGATGTCTGTTGTTATAACATATCCAGTGTCTGTCGGCGTCTAACCAGACTTCAACAAAATAGTCATTAAATTTCAAAACTTTTTCGTTTTCTGGCGAGGAAGCCATAATCCGAAGCCATCCTTCATCTGTCCACTCCGGAGGTAAATGTGCTAAAGCGGCACACATTCTTATATGCTTTCGAACAATTTTATCTTCTCTATATTCAATGGCAAGTTCCAGTTCTTGAGCTTTTCGCCAAATGGCTTGGTTGAAATGAAAATTGCATCCTTTAATTTTCACATCTGGGAAAACTTTCTGCAATCCATTTATCGCAGCTTTCTCAAAATCGACATGGAATTCCACTGGACTGAATTTAGGTATTTTTTCTTTTAATATGGTAAAAAACCGCGTGTAAGTCACTTCTTTTCTATTTGGCAATAAAGCATAAATAACTGGCCAAACGCAAGTTTTTTAGAATCCTGTATCAGGTAAACAGGATTAATGCAAATGACGAAACAAGAACCCTTTAAGCAGGTATATCTTGCAGTTGATGAAACAAGAATAAAATTGGTCATAACAGGTCAAATTTCCCTAGGTGACGAAACACGAATAGACGAAACAAGAAAACACCCATTAGAACTGGGGTTGTATGTTCTATTCTTCTATAAAATTCTAGTTGTGAAAGAAGTTATATTTTGATATACCTTCGCGTATATGTGCATATTTTAATATTTTTGCATGTGTATAATCCGAGCTTTACTCTCACATTTCTTTTTTTCGTATTTTAAATTCTATTACATATATATAGCATTTTCGAAATTTATTGGGTGTGGTAATATCGAAGAATTGTCGACAACGATTAGCAACGATCTTTCAAATCAATTACCGGTAGTTTCGTAATCGAGGAAATCTAAAACATCACGTTTTCACTTAATAATAAATCTGCAATATAGATTTATATTTAGCGAAATTACCGGAAGAAATAGTAACGAATTAAACGATTTACATAATAAAACGCTTTCGAAAGTACTTAAAAATTTAATCAAAGAGAATCTTTCGGTTATACTTGTAACACAATTCACAGCCAACACAACAGATTCAATGTGGGTCTTTATGTCACGTCTGAGAGTAGTTACATGAACGTATATACGTACATCATGGAATACTCAAACACCAGTGGGTCACGCTTAAAGACATTGTCTATAAAATAACACTCACCGTAATGCTATATTTACCGCGTCTGCTAGTAAAAATATTATGATCAGTACATTCGGTTCAAAGTCAAAAGCGCACCCGTGAAGAATCGGTTAAGGCGAGACATAATTTTCCTTACTTTCCTTTCTCCAATCTGTTCACACACAATATACATACTTATGCGATTCCTTCATTAATCGCTCGCTGTAATCGAGGACTTGGGAAATGCACCGATCGTTGGATCCGAATCGTTTTCATTTTTATTCCCAGAAATCCCACAAACACACATAGCATTGCCTCGCGAGCATTGTATTAACATTTATTTAAATTTTTCGCACTCGATGCGTTACTCGGGTGTTCTTATTTATTAAGGACAAGTTTTCCAGGTCACTGGGGTGGGCTATTGTTTGCTTATTCATTAACGAATTGCTTGGTTTATTAATAAATAATAATAGTAGGTGGCCAAATTATTCAACACGTTTCATATGTGACTACGACTTTTATTACTTTCAAGGAAGGCGTGAAAATAACTTTGGAATAATTTATAAAAACGTGATAATTACAATTGAACATTAATAGCCCAAACCTTTCTTAAATTCGCTTCAGAAAATTGCATTCTTTACGACAATAATACGAGGGATGTAGAGTATTTATTGTTCCTAAGTAGGTAGGCTATAAAATTTAATTTCCGTAACAACGCGACATATTTGTTATTTATCTGTCATAGATAAATAGATCAAATATTAGACCAAAGTAGACGTTTCGTATAGATTTAGAAAAATGGAGAGAAATGAAGAAGCATTTTCGGACTAGGTGAATTTTGGTTTAATTGTCTTAAAATTATCAGAGGAATCTCCGGTCTTCGTTTGTCAGGAGAGTTTCTGGACACCCTGTATAGTGAATATAATGAAGTACTGTAAATGAGCACTACTGAGTATTAAATCTCACTTTACATGCAAATGTCGCCTAGTGTGCTGCGTTAATTTCTATATTTCGACAAACTAAGTTTTGTACCAGTATGCAGAAACGCTACACGTTGCAACACCATCTTTCTGTTAGGATAATGAAAAATTCGTGAAAAGTCATATCTATCCTGGAACATTTCAGGATAGATGTGACTTTTCATGAATTTTTCATTATCCTAACTGTTCAATAACAATTTATTACCTATTCAGATAAACAGGTCTGTTCAGAATTGTTAATGAAATTATTATCGTTATTGAACAGTTTAAAAACAAATATGAACAGCACCTAAACAACAATTTTGAATAACTTCAATAACTTCCAAACTGATAAGGGAAGATTGGTTCCAAAGGCAGTTGCTTACATTTTACTAACTGCCACTGGGCTTGGTTCATGACTTATTAGTGATGGAAAGGGAAAGGACAAGGAAGATTAAGCATCGCTAAGCAGTTACGTGAAAGTACTTGCGTTATTTAGCTGTGATATATAAGTCCAAATAACATTGGATTGCAAAAACTTCATAATACATGGGATTTTGCGTTAGAGCCTCACAACCGATGATAAGGATAAAAATGTTTTCTTTAATAAACGAAAACAATTACTAATATCTACTAGGCTTTCACTTTAATATTGAAAACCATTCATGGAAGAAAATGTCTGGTGTCTAGAAATATGTGAGTGTAGTGGGGCCCGGAAAATATTACCAACAAAAAAAAACGAAGATTAGAACCTTTCCAAATGTGATGGTTCCGTTGAATTATGAAAATTTAAATGCATTGTTAGAATTTAGAATAAACTTCAGTTTTTGAACATTCCTATTCACATATTAACAACGTAAAATTTTTAAATACAGAGATATAGAAACTAAAATGTGTTAAAAACGGCACAATAAATATAGCCAAACTAGTTTTTAATAATAGAAAAGAAGCAATAAAACGATACTTGAAAATCAGCAAAAGAACCCTTACAGCGTTCTCAGAAACGGTATGTTCCAGCGGGCCAATTCCTCATTTGTCAAGCACAATTTTACTAGAAATTAAAACAAAATAAATAAATTTCCAAAAATAAATTTAAGCTATTACTAAAATTACTAACATAATTAATTAAATTGGTTTCGTTCGAATAAATCTTTTAATCTTAATCTTTAAAATTAAATAATTTACTATCACGCAAGATCATCTAGTTCACTTTGAGACTTTGTTTAAAAAAAATGTAGCTAGAACGGGACAAGTTTTATTTCTTCATATATACGAGGGTGATTTGACAATTAACTTGGTTCACACACTAATAGAGGGCGCAAATGTAATCTGTATATGTAGTCATAAAGTGTCATGAGTTAATATTCTCTGGTCTTAAGTCATTCTGACAGTAACTCGTTGTTTGACAGTTACTTAAACAGAAGTGTTTCGAGCAATAGCGAAAAATGGATAAAGTTGGTATTCGTGGTGTGATTCAATTCTTTTATCTGGAAGGGAAAACAGCGAAGGAGATTCATGAGATAATTTCACCTACATTGGGTGACTCATGTCCTTCTTATGAGTGTGTTCGACTTTGGATAAATGAGTTTAAGCGTGGCAGAACAAGCATTAAAGATGCACCACGTCCTGGAGCCCCGAAATCAGCTGTGACACCCGAAATCATCGATAAAGTCCGTGATTTGATTTTAGCCGATAGACGAGTGAAAGTGTGCGAGTTAGCGGAAGCCACAGGCATCTCAACTGAGCGAGTTCACTTCGTTTTGCATAAACAATTGCACATGCAAAAACTGTGCGCAAGATGGGTGACGCGTTTACTCACTCAAGAGCAAAAGCGAATTCGCATGCACATAGCATTGCCTCGCGAGCATTGTATTAACATTTATTTAAATTTTTCGCACTCGATACGTTACTCGGGTGTTCTTATTTATTAAGGACAAGTTTTCCAGGTCACTGGGGTGGGCTATTGTTTGCTTATTCATTAACGAATTGCTTGGTTTATTAATAAATAATAATAGTAGGTGGCCAAATTATTCAACACGTTTCATATGTGACTACGACTTTTATTACTTTCAAGGAAGGCGTGAAAATAACTTTGGAATAATTTATAAAAACGTGATAATTACAATTGAACATTAATAGCCCGAACCTTTCTTAAATTCGCTTCAGAAAATTGCATTCTTTACGACAATAATACGAGGGATGTAGAGTATTTATTGTTCCTAAGTAGGTAGGCTATAAAATTTAATTTCCGTAACAACGCGACATATTTGTTATTTATCTGTCATAGATAAATAGATCAAATATTAGACCAAAGTAGACGTTTCGTATAGATTTAGAAAAATGGAGAGAAATGAATTTCATGCTGTTATTAATATGTCTTGAAATGAAAGGTCTGACACCAAAACAATTCGTTGAAGATATAGTTAGTGTACTTGGAGATTATGCTCCATTGTATCAAGTAGTAAAGAACTGGTCTAAAGGGCTTCGATGCGGTAGGACAACTTAACAGTTCCACTTTGTTAGTCTTGTGTCCTCGGTAAAAGGCTCTATCCTCCTCAGGGGAAGTTTGAGTACCCTCACAGGATCCAATAGATCTCTTCCAAAATATGTCTTCAGTCCCTTCAGTTCCTCACACGTGCATATTTCATAAAGGCTAGCTTCCTCCTGTTTTTCACAACTCCTACACCAGGGCTCTCTAACCAAACCCATCCTGTACAGATGTTTCCTTAAAGGACAATGTCCGGTTATTAAACCGGTAATTATTTTAATTTATTTTTTTGTTACTACGAATTAGGTTGGCTGAAAACCTTCCGTCCAGCTCCCTTAGTAGTGTTTCAGTATGGTGTTGGCCTTCCGTTAACCTCCATTTCTTTTTATGTTCTCTTTCTAGTCATAACCAGATCTCCCTTTAAGCAAAATCCTTAGCGATTCCACATACAGGTTCTGGTCCTATGAAGTTCCTATTAGTACCTTCTTTGGCCAGTTCGTCTAGTTGCCTTCAATTACCTCATGTCCTGGCACCCATATCAGCGACACAGTATTGTCTTGTGCCAGTTTATTGAAGACTTGTTTGCAATATTTCACCAGTTTAGACCTGGTAGATGGATGATTCATACTAGCTGTCTCATTATCAGTCATTATTTTGATTTTTTTTGTTTGAGCAGCCGGCTTCCCGAATTTCCTCGGAGCAGGCTGCGACTGCAAACAATTCGGCCTGGAAAATCATCGCATATTAATATCTTCCTTCTAGGGCACATTCTGCATATGCCTGCAGATGTTCCCTGATTGGATTGTGATCCAACCGTGAACCAGGTGCCGACACCCTGGTTTCCTGGTCGGCATAAGTATGTTCAACTTAGCTGTAAAAATAATCGCAGCTCTATCAGCGCTATCTACCACTTTGACTAGGTGTCTGCTCCAATCCAGTTTCGCAGCAAGTGTTATGCCTAGATACTTCACATCATTGGTTAGTTCTAACTCAAACAGCCTTACGCTGCCCAAATCATTTAGTTTTCTCATATTGGTAAAAGCTGCCAACTTGGTTTTTTGAAGAGCGACCTCAAGGCACGATCTCTCCATAGTTCGCAGAGCATTTCGCATGGTGTTCACCGCTGTCCCTGGGAATTTCCCCCAGGACACAATGACAATGACATCGACGAATTCCGCCGTCCACTACGATAATCCATAATAGCGGTGATAATACGCCTCCTCGAGGACACTCTTTTGTTATCCTGATGGAGATCGTTTTGTTTTGCATTTCGGCATGAACTACTCTATTACTCAGCATGTTATGAACCCAGTTGCATGTGGTACTCTATATTTTTCGATTTCTTAAAGATCTAATAATGGAAAATGTCGAGGTGTTATCGAAAGCTCCCTCTATGTCCAAAAAGACTTCAAGCGCAATTTTCTTGTTGTGTAGGCTCCTTTCGAGCTCTCGCATGAGGCTATGCCGGGTAGCTTTATTTTGGATATATAGTATATACTTGCATCTTTCCATTTTTTGTACATATTTTTTGTATATATATATATATATATATATATATATAAAGATAATTATTTCTTGACATTTGTATATTACAATTGATTAAGATATTCTGCGATTCAAGGTCTGCTTTAATATAAGTATATTAATGTCATTAATATACAGTCCTTTATAATTCTTTGATAAAGGTAATATTTACCGAAACAATGTAAGAGATTATTTTAAATATATACAGGCCATAAATCGCCAAATATCTAAATCAACTATATATATATATATATATATATATATATATATATATATATATATTAAAAATAATAGATTTTTTATTGGTTTTAGCGACCTTTTATTGAATTTTGATGTTTTTACGACGTTTCGACTTTTATTAATTCAGTCTTTTTCAAGTAACTAGAAACATGAAATATTACAATGAAAACATGAGAACTGTGTTGGTTATGTGTGATAGACTTAACAATTAAATTAACAATTTTAAATTTAAAATTAGATTAAAAAACGAATTACAAATTAAGTTAACATTTAAAGTTGAAATTAAATTAAAATTAAATTAAAAATAGCTTAAATGAATAGGTAGGGAAATATTAAAGTGACTACATCTGTATGAATAAATTGGAACTTTGAATTACACTACAAATACAGTAAAGAGAACATTGAAATGACAAATAAACTCACCGTTATTATTTGTTTGGTTTTCAAGGGTACGCATTTTGTGCAAACATGTGTTTTTTTAGGGACATCCGAGACCCTTTTTTCTTAAGGAGCGACCGTACTTGTGCGGATATTGTAGGTGACTAAGTCTTTAGTTTAGGGAGGTTTATTTCTGTTCTTTGGAATTAGCAAAGTGGTCAGGACCGTATTTAGGGGTAAACCTCCCTAAACTAAAGACTTAGTCACCTACAATATCCGCACAAGTACGGTCGCTCCTTAAGAAAAAAGGGTCTCGGATGTCCCTAAAAAAACACATGTTTGCACAAAATGCGTACCCTTGAAAACCAAACAAATAATAACGGTGAGTTTATTTGTCATTTCAATGTTCTCTTTACTGTATTTGTAGTGTAATTCAAATTTCCAATTTATTCATACAGATGTAATCACTTTAATGTTTCCCTACCTATTCATTTAAGCTATTTTTAATTTAATTTTAATTTAATTTCAACTTTAAATGTTAACTTAATTTGTAATTCATTTTTTAATCTAATTTTAAATTTAAAATTGTTAATTTAATTGTTAAGTCTATCATACAAAACCAACACAGTTCTCATGTTTTCATTGTAATGTTTCTTGTTTCTAGTTACTTGAAAAAGACTGAATTAATAAAAGTCGAAACGTCGTAAAAACATCAAAATTCAATAAAAGGTCGCTAAAACCAATAAAAAATCTATTCTTTTTAATATTAAGACACGGCCAATAAAATAAATAAGAAGAAATATATATATATATATATATAGATAGATAGATAGATAGATAGATAGATAGATAGATAGATAGATAAATAGATAGATAATTATTTCTTGACCTTGGTATGTTATAGTAGATTCAATTAGTCGGCGATTTAAAGTCTGTTTTATTTTAATATGTATAATATATTTCAAATAATCTTACATGTTTCGGTACATAATGCCTTTTACAAAGAAATCTAAAATATAAATTACAGTATATTAATGGCATTTATATTTTAAATTTCTTTTATTTATATATACATTACTTCAAGAAATTAACGAACTATGTAGTAAACGAATAAATGGTTATCTTATTTGCTGATAATTTGTAGCGCTAGGCATTGGTTTGTAAGAACTTGGTATTTGACGTTCTGTTGTCAAACTGGTATTGACATTTGGTATTGTTTTTGGTGTTACTTACATAAAATTAAATCACATCCAATAATCATTTAATGTCCTATCATCTCTAACTTGTGCTAATATCGCGTTTTGTCTTGGTAAAGCTATCTTATTGTTTCTTGTTTTGCCTTTTCGACATTACGCAACGTGAATTTCGAAATTCGACGAGGTATTATTAGAGGAAGGCTAGAGTTATCTCTGAATAGGAGAAAGGTTCGGTATGTCTCATACATCGGTATTCCGAATGATATAAAGGTATAGGGGCACTGGTCACCATATCCGATGACCTGGGCAAGGTAGACATCGTGTCATAACCCGTGTCCAGGGTCGCTTCTTGAGACTTTCTGCTCTAAGACATCGATTTCTTACAAGTATGTGTTTGCGATCTCAACTACAGGGAGTTCATAGTAATCGAATTAGCACAGAAGTAGTTTGTAAACATCTAAGAGAAGCTAATTTGGTGTGCCGTATGCCAGCCCGAGCTCCAGCCATGTCCGTAAGAACATCAGAGACTTCGCTTGAATTTTGATAGAAATCATGTTAATTGGTTACAGAATGACTGACAACGAGTTCTCTTTACAGACGAATCCAGATTTTTATCTGTGATAGACGTGTTCGTGTGCACAGACAACCAAATGGACTTTACGCTCAGTGCAACATTCTAAATACCACAATATTTGGTCGAGGTTCTGTAATGGTGTGGGGAGGCATTTCTTTGGCAGCTTGTACGGACTTGGCAGTGTTAAACAATGGAAGTAATAATGCTGATCGGTACATAACTAATATCCTTCAAAACCATGTTATGCTATTCGCACCTTATATCGGATCAATTTTTTGATTAATGCAAGATAAGGCACTACCCCACAGTGCTCGCATAGTTCAAAATTAGCTTGAAGAGGTTGGAATCGATACCATGGATTGGCCAGCAAGAAGTCCAGACCTCATTTCAATAGAACATGTCTGGTACATGCTTGGCAAACGCCTCCAAGATTATCCGAACCCAGCTAACAACCTGGAAGAGATAGGGAGCTGTCTTGTGGAAATATGATATTGATTGGAGCAGAATAACTCACTTATTTTGAGTATGAGCCGTCGATGTTAAGCCATCATTAGAGGCAGAGCTGGAATTACTAGATACTGAGGCCATTTTCATTAAAAATGTTAATTAATATTTTTCGAAATTTCCTTTTTTTCATGGGTTTTCAGTGTGTATTTATTTGTAAAGGCCAATTTATTAAATGATTAAACAAAGTTTATTTATTAAAGGTTGCTAATTATCAAAGAATCGAATATACTTCTCTATCTAGTTATATACTATAGTTTTATAAAGGATTCCCTAGTGGTGTGTTAATTTTTTGAAGCAATGTATATTCAATATACACTGCTCCAATATACTAAACTACTCAAAAATGAATAAGGTATTTTTACTTTTTTGTATTTTTTAGATAGTATGGGTAAATATTTGCAGTGTATTATATTAGATACATAATTGTACACAACAATTTAAAATTTTCAAGTATATTTATTGAGAAAAATCGTTAGATTACTAAGAATGAAATGATCAAAAATGAAATAAGCAACATTTTTAACAATAGCTAAAATAAACATTTTTCTGTAACAATAAATTCTAAAATCGTGTATAATGGCCACGGACATCTCTCACAGCTGTACATCTTCGGGGCATACTCATAATGCAATTATTAATGTGTTCTTGTGACACTCTTCTCCAACACAGCGGTAAAATTTCCCGCAAGTGTTGCACGTTAACTGGGGGTGGATTATGTTCGTTGAGCTGTTCTTGAAGTCTGTCCCAAATGTGCTCAATTGGATTCAAGTCGGGAGACGTTGGTGGTAAAGGTAGATGGTTAATATGGAGGCCATTTATTGCTTGCATTACAATTTGTGCACGATGAGGTCTTGCATTATCATCAATAAAAACCATGTTTTCATCCACAGCCTCACGAAAGTCGGCCACATATTGCTGATTAATGTCATCTTTGTATATGTGTCCATCTCAAAGAGATGGAGGTTCGCACGTCCATTCAAACTAATGCCCGCCCACACCATGATACCACCGCCGCCAAAAGGCACCACAGTTTTTGTAAACTCGCGTCTATAACGGTCTCCTCGAGTTCTCCATACCCTTACTCTACGATTATCACTAAATAAGCAGAATCTGGATTCATCGGTGTATAAACCATGCTCCCATTGAAAATTTTCTGCTAGTCGTTGGTTAACCCAAGTTCTTCTAGCCATTCTATTGGCATTAGTTAATTTTGGGCGTCTCACAGGCCTGCAGCTATGAAGATCCATTTCCCTCAGACTGTTTCTGATGGTTTGATCCGAAACTCTAACTCCAGTGGCGGAACGTAACTGTGTTTGCAACCATACAGCACTTCTAAACGGATTCATCCTTGTCTGAATTCGTATGTAGCGGTCTTGTCTCTGATTTGTTTTCCTCTCAGATCCACTACCGGGTCTTCTCCTTGCAGATCCTACCTGTTGGAATCTTGTTAGAGCCCTACTGACAACACTTGGAGACACATTAAAAATTGCGGCAATTTCTGCTCCAGATTGCCCTAGCTGATGCAATAACGCAATTAAATCAAAAGTTTCTTGATTTAAATGACGTCTTGGCATCGTGAAAATGTGAAATGATGTTTAAAATGAATAATACTTGTCAAAAAATGCGATTTTTATAATTTTGTATTCTAAATTAATTTAAGGTTAAAATACAAGATTCAATATTTTATCACACAGAAAAGACATTTACCAAATAAAATGTCCACAAACGACTAATTTATCTATAGTTTGAGAAAATACGTTAAATTTAATCGAATTAATTAGATCTGTTTAAAAAAAGATCTAATTCCCTATTCATTTTTGAGTAGTTTATATTATAATTATGAAAATTTATGCCAACATTTATATATACATAGTTTTTAATAAATCCTCTTTTCATTGCAGTGCTTAATGTCGCGGCTGGAAAAGCACCGATGCAAGTCAGCACGGAAAATGGTGGAATCCCGCAAAAAGCAATAGACGGAAGTACAAGTGCATTTTTTAGCGCGGAGACCTGCACTTTAACAAAAGTCGATCCCATTCCATGGTGGTACGTTAACCTTCTTGAGCCCTATATGGTGCAATTGGTGCGACTAGATTTTGGAAAACCTTGTTGTGGTAAGTTATACGCATAAAATAATTCAATTAAAAATATTAATACATTTTTGTAAGTCTTAAAGTGCGGTCTACCTACAGTGTTTAATCGGCGCCTTTAGATGTTACATTTACAAACATTCGACTTCTACGACGTCGTCTAGATGCGACAAGTTTCGACTTGTAGCAGCAGTTAGACCAGATACAAGTAAAACCCATTGTCTGATATGAGGGTTTAGACGTAGCGTCTAAATGCTCGATTAAACACTGTAGATAGACCGTACCTTTAAGGAACGGTCTATCTATAGCGATTAATCGTAACGAATAGACGACGCGTTTAAACGCGTCGATTAATCGCTGTAGTGAGGTCTATCTTGCGTCGATTAGTCGCTGTGGTGTGGTCTATCTGGTAACGAAATAAACTTGCGTGTTTATTCTGTACAGACAATGGCAGTTTATGAAAGTTCTATGTGTGTACTGTACACGTAGAACTTTCATAGAATATGTCTTAATAGAAGAAAAAGATGATGCGTTATCATTAAGTTGGTCAAAATCTCAACGAAGTAGTATTATAAAATATTTGAATCTAGATAGGAAGAAGAATGCCATAAAATAAACGTAGGTGCAGGTTTCCGTGGTCGTTCTCTAGATGTAGATCTCGATTTCCGGGTTGGAACCGCGTCGAGTTAGGCGTAATTGCCAACGTTTCGTCTACTATTGCAAGGGAGATCTTCAGGGCTGTACGTAGATGTTCGTCGTTTCGCTTGAACAATGCTAAGACAGAGACTGTACACGCACTGTACGCACAACTTATATAGGGGGGACCGGGTCAGATGATGGCCTGCTATTGGCTGGAGACAATGAGCCAATCGCATACGTTGTATGGGCGTGGTATTTCGTAGTAGAATTCAATAGAGTTTGCCACGTTGTATGTAACGTATAGCCATCGTCTCTATTGCGATTGCGGGGATGTTTGCGAATTTCAATAGATTCACGAATTTTCCTAGGGAAGTAATGCGATTCACGGGTCCGAAGCTTGACATCTTTGAATAGAATTTGATGACCGGAGTTGAGTTTGTGGTCTGCCAGCGCTAAACCGGCTATATTTAGCAGTCTAGTACAACGCTCATGTTCGGACACACGCACGCCGACTGGCCGCCTAGTTTCGCCACTGCCACACGAACACGAAATGCGATACACTCCTTGTGCTTGGAACAGAGATATTTTGTCTTTAACCGAGGGTAAGAGGACCGAAACTTTAAAATGGAGTATGAAGACGGTTTCATCAATCGCTCGAGTCCACTCTCTGGTGATAGAGAATCGAAGACGATACTTTGTCGGTTTGAAGTGTCGTCTTCGATTCAGTTCGTGTACGTTCGATATGATTTACATTTACATCTTCGATTAAAGGTAGATCGTTACCAAATTGGACGTGAAATGCACTTATATCTTCTTTTAAAGATTCACATGCAAGTATAAATTTTTAACAGCTGACTTTTCGTACCAGATTATCGAACCCTTAGTGTACAAAACTGTCTAAACAGTGTTATCTTCTAGAGTGTTTATAAACATAAACTTGCAGCGTGTGTTTGCGTGTAAATTCAATCGAGGTATTTTTTATAGACATTCTGATCCATAGGCGAGACATTAATTATCGGGTTCGCGCCGTAATGACAATATTTTTTATTTATATTCTATATAATTATATATTTCCATTTCTATAAGTTATCTATTTCTTTCAAGGAGGTGCGTGTGTGTGTATGTATAAGAATGTCGTAACAGGAAGAAGAACGTAATAAATGAGTATTTGAATTAAACTATGAGACGATTAGCGTTGTAACTTATCATCATTAAAACGAACAACGGGTATTATGCGATTTTGTTTATTTGATCTGTAACAAAAGACGAAACGCAACTTTCACTGTTGGCAAAAAAAATTATAACATCTTGATAGCAGCCTTCGGAGTAGGTGGTACAGTTTATATAATTTTTTTCTTTAATCTCCTAGTTGGATTCACTTTCTCTCGGACTGTCTAGAATTAAAAAAAATACCAAATTACACATATCATATAGATATGCGTGTTCCAGCAATGAATTCTCGAAGAGAAAATGTATATTAGTAGTTGTGCTTAATTTCTTCCTTTTTCGTTTAAACTCCCGGAAGTCGATAATTTCTAGTAATTTATCTAGCGATCTAATTAAATATGCTTGCCGTCGTAAATAATATATATTAAAAGTACTTTTCTGTACTAATTTTTTTTTCAATCTTTGTCTAATATTCATTTTCTGATTTTTTTTTTTCGGCGGCTGAATTTAATTAATGGATGCTAATCTTGTATTTCTTGGCATGAAGAAAAATTAACGGAATTTACTGTCAATGCTTGACGAAACATCTTAATAATCCATTACGATTAAACGGTCGAAATTTACGCTTAATCCATCCATATTTATTATATTCTTGTGTAATACCCATTAATTAACGATTTAATGTTCTAGTAAAAAGTTTTTCTTTGTTTTTATTTAATTTTTGTTGTTATAGCGATGTATATACAGGAAAAAACGCGCTTACAAAATTATGAAATTGGCGTTTTACGATAAGAGCAGTAAAGTGGGGCGCGATTAATCAATTTAATAGACTTCAAAATAACACATAAGTGAACGTGATCAACCAACTTACATCCCCACTATATTCCCCTATTGCTGCATATTCCTACCTTGGGCGTTTTCACTGTGTATATATCTCTATGCCACTGTTGCAAAATAGGATATTTTGTATATAAAAGACAGCATATCGATGTTTATTTTTAAATATCAGATATCTTGAGACGCTTTTCATATGTTACGTACAAGATTGTGTATATATTAGCAGCGATGCAAAGGGTTTGTTATTCTTCCCCTCGTACGTTGACGAGAAGTAGGATGAGTTCGAAACACGGACGACACCAATTTGAAATAAGTATGGGTTGTGTATATCTATGTGTACAGCTAGGAGTACGGAATTCTGAACACGAATAATTGTTTAGTGTAAAATGCCCATTTGAATGTCAGTTTTGTCACTGACATTTATAAGTGTTCGACTTATGTTATAAACATACTTTGAGCTTTCTTTAAACTAATCTCAAAAATCTGGAGCAATTGCTAAGCTCGAAGAAGGTCGGTCTTTAAGAGCTGTTGCTGCAGACCTAAACTTTAGCAAGTCATGCATCGCATATGAAAGAAATGAGTTCCATTTACTTTGGAGAGGTACAGATTCTGGTGGCCGGCGTGTCACTAATACAGAAGAAGATCTTGCTTTACTAAACCACATTAGAGAACACCCTTTTGAAACGGCCGTTGATGCAAAAATGGCAACTAAGTTTTCTGGTTCTAAATGGACTGCAAGAAGAAGAATAAAGGAACATTTGTTAAAATGTAGTGTTGCTGAAAAAAAGAACCATATTTAAGTAATTTAAATAAAGAGGTTCGCTTATAATTGGGAGTAGTATTGTGTTCAGTGATGAAAAGCATTTTAGTTCTTGTTATACTGGCAAAGTCCGTGTTTATCGGTGTTTACCGTTCACGCGCACCACTACCACTATCTCTGGTTATATTCTCCCCAATAATTCGATTGATGAGGCGCCTTGTGCAGACTGGCCGTAATTTTATTTAGATCCAGTATTTCCGGATTTGCGGCGTCTAGCGGTACCAAATTCGGTGGTGCCCCTTCCAACTTGTTTCATCGTATCTCTGGGTATCCCCACCCCTGAACTGAGGCTATCATAGTAGCCGGGTGGCCCGCTAGACGTTGGCAGGAGCGGGTAGTTGGAGTGTCGAGCTGCCCGAAACCTTCTTTCTTTTTTTCTTTCATATATATTGCCGCCCATTACGAGCGGTTCACGTAATAAATCTTTTGTCGTCGGATACCTACCACGTTACCACTTGACGCCTAACGTCGCAACTGGCGCCGACCCGTAGCAAGATATCTTCCAACTTACAAACTTCCAACATACTTACAAATGACACTTCGTCTCAATTCTCTAAGCTCAGACGTGACTTATATGTCTATCTCAGTCGTCCATGGCCTATCTAAGATACAAATTTTGTATCTCGCTTGATATATAGAGTAACTCTATATACTAACAAGTCTGTATTATTTTTACCATACCAACCATAGTAACGCACTTTTATAGAACAATACACAATGCGTTTGTTCATATACACTATCAGGTGTATACTGAACCTATCGTATTATCCAATGACCCGTTTGCATGTTAAGACTTGTTAGACGTGTACTAGTACTATTGGCATATCTGGGTTAATGACTTCTTATGTTAAATAGATAATAACTAAACTTTTAAAAAATTTAAAAACATAATCAGCAAGATAAAGAAAAAGATAATAAACGTATTTGTCCTTTAGAATTCAACATAGAGCACCAACACAATCTATAATAAGAATGAGTTTATTTATATAAAATTATATGTATGACTTTCTAATAAAAAAAGCCATTCTTCTTTACATAGGCGCGACAGTGGCTATGTTTGCGCTAACAATAATGGCGGAAGCGACAGTAAAAAGTAAAAGTTGCAGAGAGTTGCGAATATTTAGACCATTTAATTGTCAAAAACGGTTCCAATTAGTTATGCACACCTAATTGCGCTGTTCGAATTAAGGTGCGGAACAGATTTGCGGCGACGAAGTTGCGTGACATACAACAACCGAAGCCACGGAGAAATTCTTAAACGTTCAACAACAAATCGCTCGAGTTTTCAAAATATTTATTTAAATAAGTGAATAATATTTAATTAATTATAATGTTGATTTACTATGTATTTAGTACTGCAAATAATATGTTTTGCAATGCCTTTGCAAACACTATGTAAAATGTTGTTTTATACATCCACTAGATGTCCCGTTTTCAAGAATTTTGATTTTGTTATATTATTTTGCAAAGCATGTTTCTTCTGTTGATTTATTTTTGAAATGCTTTAATATATACGTTTATAAATGAAAATGTTGTATTTCACATACACATGAATTCATTGCGTAGTCTCCTACTGACTTTATTTTTAAGACCCATCTACTATACAAGGTGTGTATAAATTGGCGGACCCACTACACGCGGCGATGTTCTTCGTTAAATTCGGAGTCCAAAATCCTAATACGAAAATGTTGTACCATGCTCCATATCTTTGCACGAGGTTCGGACTTTCAGTCTTGAAATAAGCATTATTATTCGATATTTGTTGACAGAAAGAGCTGCAATTTAGAAGAAAGAAGAATTGTTGTTATTATCCTTTCGTTAAAGTTTTCTTTTTGATTTTAAAGTTTGTTTTTAATATTTGTTTCTTAACTTATTTTGACGAAAAACACATCTGACAACGTTGTAAAACAATAAGTAGGCAGCCTAATGTTGTTCTAGTCAAATACATTACTACTGTCAAATTTTAACACTTATGTAATCTACCTATTTCATTCGACTTGCATATTTTTCGTGACTATTTGTATAATTTTGTTTAGTTTTCGTATTTATTTGTATAGTTTTAATCAGTTTTCGGGTTTTCGTGTTTACTAGTTGTTCTGTTTGTTTATTATGAATTTTACGTTCAACGAATATGCCGATATGTACATGATATACGGTTTCTGTCGTGGAAATGCTAGCATTTCCACGACAGAAACCGTATATTTCCAAATCGGAGGCATCCAAGTAAAAGTGTATTTCGAAGGCTGGACCAACGACTTCGTGAAACAGGTTCGTTTATTCCAAGAAATGCGAACGCAGGTCGACCAAGGCAAAGGCGTACCGTGCAACTAGAAGAGCAAGTTCTAGCCACAATACAGGAAGATCCCTCTGCGAGTACCCGTCAATTAGCTTCTACACTAAATATTCCCAATAATAAGACTGTTCATTTGGTTCTACGAGAAAACTTGCTTCATCCATACCATGTTTCTAAAGTTCAGCCTCTCTACGGAAATGATAACTTATTTCGAATCAATTATTGCAATACAATCTTAAATAGAATTCAGGAAGAAGGTGACTTTTTAAGACGTATTCTTTGGAGTGATGAGTGCATGTTTACCAGAGATGGTGTGTTTAATACTCATAATTTTCATCATTGGGCAGATGAAAATCCACATGAATTTCGCGAATACGGTCACCAAAGAAGGTTTTCTGTTAACGTTTGGCTGGGTATAATAAACCACAGGGTAGTTAGACCAATTTACTTACCAAATCGCCTAGATGCCGGTGAATATTTAAATATTTTAGAACAAGTTATTGATGAGATACCGCTGAACGTACGCCGTAATATGATTTACATGCATGATGGAGCTCCTGCGCACTTTGCTCGTAATATAAGAGACTGGTTGACTGAACACTTCCCAGACAGATGGATTGGTCGTGGCGGTCCCCTTTTGTGGCCTGCGAGATCCCCCGATCTCAATCCATTAGATTTTTTTTGTTTGGAGTTTCACTAAAGGTAAAGTTTATGCTACAGCTCCTCAAGACGCTGACGAAGTTAGAGCCCGAATTGACGCCGCAGTATTAGAAATCACACCAGAAAGACTTGAGCGAATAGTACAAACGATACCACAAAGATTGCAGCTATGTCTACAAACTGATGGATTTCAATTCGAACAATTATGTAGATAATAATTACATTGATTTCTATCAAGAATATGTACAAAAATTAGTCAATATTATCAAAAATTTTTAAAACTTTGTAATATTTTCGTAATAAATATGTAATCTAAGAAACCAATTTTATTTCGTTTGTTTCTTTTTTAAATTTAAAATACAAGGTTCACATGACGACGTGTAAAAATGTTCCGAAGATTATAACTAGCACATGCGTGTTCAATGTTGCCAAATGTATGTTTCTTTCAAATTCATTCTGAAGACAAAGGAAGCCTGATACATCGTTTTAGGATTAGGACTTTTAACTCAAAATTTGACCAAGAATGTCGTGTAGAGGGTCCGCCAATTTATACACACCTTGTATATATATATATTTATTGAATACTCTATTGTAAGTTCGAGTTTTACTTGAAGAAGTGTAGTTTATTTGAAGTGCAGAGATAGGCCTTCCTTTCTTCTTAATTAAAAGCTTTTCCTCAAATGATGGCGGGTTTTTAAAAGATTTTGCACACTATTAACTTTCATCATTATATAATAAACACGTGCAGTACGCAACGAAAAGATTGTAAAGATTGTAAAAATAGAAAAAATTCTTATCGGTACAGTCTTCTGAGTCCTAACCAACATTTTGGCAACTACTATCCCTCGGCGTACTTCGTCATCATCCGCCTTCGGTTCCAGTATTGTAACATTTCCTTCAACTTGCATCCAGAACAGCATTATCTGCTGTAATTACTCTTATAAATGTGATGTGAGTCATGCGATGATACGTCAGGCGAGTAGTATCACGCGCCGAATACGTCATCAAGTCTCTCGGACCTTCTAGAAAAGAGCTTCTGGAAGGCCCTCGAATGAGCCATTCATTATACCGGGTGCGGCAATAGTGTGTCGGCGGCGCTTACCATGAAAACTAATAAAGTTGTATCAATGAAATTTTACGTACACATGTAGTATGCTACAGTGCATTTTCTATTTTTATTTATATATTTACAGGCTGTTCCAAATTTCCGCAACCACTTTCAATTTTTTTTTTTTAATAGATTGCTATACTTTCTTGTTATTATGATGATAGCCACCCAAATTATATTTGCAATGATATATGACAATGTGCACTTACAACTGTTAGTTATAGTTTTATTGCAAATTTTGTTAAAATCTTGACAGTTGCAGCGTCTAACATTTTAAGTCTTGGCCTGAAAATGGGTACAGTGCCTGACGTAACTCTTTTGTTACCAATTTATGCACTAACACATTATATGTTTTGAGAGTGAACAAGGTGACAACATATACAGAGTGTTAAATATGTCGTGCCAAAGTTATCAAAGTTTAAAGGCTATTTTCTCTTTTTCTTTTAAATTGAACCTATAATTTTTTTATTAGTCAGCAAATTTCTTGTAAAATTGCCATTAATAACATAGTACTTATTTCTAGTATTTTCGAAGTTATAACCCTTTAATGGGATATACCTATGTTTATAATATTCAATATGCGGTGCTGCATTTAATAGTTGGTTGGTTGGCCATGAAATGATATTAAGCAAAAATTGCTGTGTAACCAAACGTAAAATATCTACTTAAAATTTCCGTATACTGTGAATGGCTACTTTTCCAATTACGACAAGATAACTTTTCTAGATCATATGCTTTTCACAGATCAAGCAACATTTGCTAATTGTGGAATAACAAACAGAAAAAATTCTCATTATGACACTAGAAACCCTTATTTTGTGCAGCCCATTTTATACCAACAAAAATGGAGTGTTAACACCTGGGGAGGCATCATAGGAAACACTATTATAGGTCCATTTTTTTTTAATACTACTTTAAATTGTGAAATCTATACAAATTTCCTACAAAATAATTTACCATTGCTGTTAGAAGGCCTACCAGATAACGTCATAAGGAGATTGTGGTACCAACATGATGGTGCACCTTCACATTACCATGCTGCTGCAAGAGCATGTTTAGATAGGGTATTCACCAATAGGTGGATTGGGAGAGGAAGCTTTATAAGCTGGCTACCGCGATCACCAGTTCTAACCCCTTGTGATTTCTTTCTGTGGCCTACTGTAAAAAATATAGTTTACAAAACACCTCCTACAACGGCAGAGAACATGCAGCAACGAATCAGAAACGCTTTTCTTCAATTAAGTCAAAACAATATGGCTCAAAATGTAAGTTTGTCGATGCAGAGGCGATTAAGAGCATGTGTTGAGCAGAATGGACAATATTTGAACACAATTTAAATTAATTTTGTTTTATTATGGAAAAATTACAAAATGTAATTCTAAAACTAATAATAAAGAATTAAAAAACAGGTGTTTGTAAAAGTTTCATTTCATGGCCATATTATAAACATAGGTATATCCCATTAGAGGGTTATAACTTCGAAAATACTAGAAATAAGTACCATATTATTGGTACCATTTTAACGGCAATTTCACAAGGAATTTGCTGACTAATAAAAAAAATTATAGGTTCAATTAAAAAAAAAGAGAAAATAGCCTTTAAACTTCGATAACTTTGGCACGACATATTTGACACTCTATATATGTTGTCACGTTGTTCACCCTAAAAACATATAACGTGTAAGTCCATAAATTGGTAACAAATGAGTTACGTGATGCACTGCACCCATTTTCAGGCTAAGACTAAATGTCGGACGCTGCAACTGTCAAGATTTTAACAAAATTTGCAATAAAACCAAAACTAACAGTTGTAAGTGCACATTGTCATATATCATTGCAAAGATAATTTGGGTGGCTATCATCATAATAACAAGAAAGTATAGCAATCTATTTAAAAAAAAAAATTGAAAGTGGTTGCGGAAATTTGGAACACCCTGTAAATATATAAATAAAAATAGAAAATACACTGTAGCCTACTATATGTGTACGTAAAATTTCATTGCTACAACTTTATTAGTTTGCATGCTAAGCTCCGCCGACACACTATTGCCGCATCCGGTATAAGAACTCGAAGTGGAGGAAGACGATTCATTCAACGAGTAATCACTGTTGTGTGATATTATATAAATGTAAATATAAACTTATATATACAATAAATACTATTGTTATTAGTAATAGCCATAAGTGTTATTAGTGTATTTTGTTTTTATTTTTAATATAGTGTGTGTTTAAATTGCCGTTAATTTTATTTAAAAGAACCCAGAAATATAAATATTTTACAATATAAAGTTATAACCAAAATTTTCCCCGTGTCTTCTATATCTTTAACAGTTAAGCTGCACAATTCTGCACGCCGACATGCTCCATTTAAACCAAATATTGGTATCACGTTCATTAATAAAAACTTATCGTCTGGAACATCTTTTAAAGACATAGTAACGTTTTCCATAGTCAAAACTTTTGATTTCTGTGCTTCGTATGTGATATTTCGACATTTTAAAATGGCAAGTAGCTTTCTGTATTGGGATATATTTTTTCGTTTTCGTTTATGTGTATAGTACTTGTCAACATGGAATATGTAAACCACAAACTGGATGCCTTAAGAGCTTTTGCATAAAATAATGAAAAACATTATATAAAAAACATTAAAATATAATGAACTTACTATAAATGAGAACCAATGAGTATTAAATCTCACTTACATGCAAATGTCGTCTTAATTTGTACATTTCGACAATCTAAGTTTGTACCAGTATGCAGAAACGCTATACGTTGCAACGCCATCTTACTGGTTGTTAGGATAATGAAAAATTCGTGAAAAATCACACCTATCTCGGACTGTGTAGACACATTTCGCTTTTATTGGAGCTTGCCAACACACAATATCCTGGACAGACATGACTTTTCACTTCTATACTTCGCGTATATATAGTTAGTAGGATTGTGGTATGATTCATCCAACGATACGTTAGGCGAGCGATGACAACACCCGTGGAACACATCATCAAGGCTCCCGGACCCCCGGGGGAGTCCAGAATAGTTCTCGAATGCTTATAGGCCTACATAAGCCCTCGAAGATGGAGAGAGAATCAGACGACCAGCAACCGGCAACGAGTATTATGATATAAATAAATACTGTGAAATAAATATTGAAATAAATACTGTCATTACTAGTAATAGTTTCAAGTAGTGTATTTTGTTTTATTATTAATATAGTGTGTTTTAATGACCGTTAGTTTTAATTAAACGGACTCAGAAAGACAAATATTTTACACTATTATTAACTATATTAAGTATTAATTTAAATTTAATTATTGAGATAGCCGTCGTAGAGAAATAATCGGATCTTCGTAGGTTATATTTCTTGCTAGTTCGGCAATATCTAAATTAGCGCATTTATAGGGACACATGCCTTAATCTTAATAGATTCTTTAAATTCCGTTTCTATTGAACAATCTTTGTATAATTGGTCTTCACAGCAGAAGACGACTCCTTCCTACAAAGATAAGTAGGTCAATAAAGAAGTAACTTGGTTAATACACAGTATCATACTCATTCTAATATATATCATTTTACGATTAATTTGTTACAATATTTTCATTTTCCGTTATCGAACTCATAGTGTGTTATAATTTATAATTATCATGTTTTTTTTTTTCTATATGGGCTGTTAATACGGGTGTTTTCTCGTATTATCCTATCTTCTTTACTTTCTCTTCTGCTTATAATATACATCCGGAATCAATATTAAAAAAAAACCTGTTTGATAAATATCATTTACTTAACATAGACGTAAATCTTGAGTTAAAATACAAATAGATTCTAATTTAATTAAATATATTCCACTTTAATTCAAAGAAGTTGTACGCGGCTGCTTCATCTATTCCTGAAGAAGTGGTGTTAATTGCGAAAGAGATTGGAATGTAGGTGTTTATCACTATAGTTAGCGTTGGACAACATGTGTTTATGCAAGCGTAAGTTGATGAATTAACGAATTAATGGATAGTAAATATTTATTTGCTAGCTGTTTTTTTTACTCGTATTGACTAAAGAAAGGTCTTCAATGATTTAAAATATTTTGCCCACTGCGATTTATTCATACATAATAATATTTATTGCCGAACGGATAATTCCATTTCTAGGATAAATACATAACAAAGGAATGAAAAAGAAGCAGATATGTTTGCAAAATTGTAAAAAAATGCAGAATTACATAGAATTAGTACACTGATAAACTGAAATAAAATCATAATTTAAACACCTCCTGTAAAAATGTCACTATACTAGGGTGTATTTTTTAACTTGAAACTTTCAAATTTCTCGAAAAATAAGCAGTTCACGAAAAAAATGTCCAAATTTAATTTAATTTAATTATATGTTCTTTTGCTTTTAGTGATATGAATACTTTCGTATATGCCCAACTCCCTCGGATTGCTTATATTTTTAATAAGTTTTAAACAATCACCGTAATGTTATGATTGGTTTCTAACAGTGTAACACTCGATTTTTCCGATCTACTCAATTTAATATGCGATAAATGTCCTTTATAACGGGTTATTGTTGAGTGTTTGATTTGACCGACATATTTCAATTCACAATCTCGATAATTTATTTCATACTGGGTACTGGGTGTATTTTTTAACTTAAAACATTATTGAAACTTCTGAAAAACAGGCAGTTCACAAAAAAATGTTCAGAAAAATGTTATTTTTGCAGGTCCCAACAAACAAGCAACGATAGTGGTTAGAGTTGGAAACAATAGGCCAGATCTAGGCAAGAATCCAATATGTAATCGATTCACTGGTTACCTCGAAGAAGGCCAACCGCTTTTCTTACCCTGCAACCCACCTATGCCAGGTGCTTTCGTCAGCGTACACCTAGAAGCACCCGCCGCAACACAGCTCTCGATATGCGAAGCTTTCGTATACACGGATCAAGCTCTTCCGATAGAAAGATGTCCGCAATTCAGAGATCAGCCTCCGGGCAGTACGGCCACTTACAATGGAAAATGCTATATTTTCTACAATAGACAACGCTTGAGCTTCAGAGAAGCTTTGACTTTTTGCAGAAATCGCGGTGGAACGTTGGTAGATGAAAGTAATCCAGCACTTCAAGGTTTTATTAGTTGGGAACTCTGGCGAAGACATAGGAGTGACGTAAACGGGCAATATTGGATGGGAGCCGTTAGAGATAAACATTTAGGAGGTTGGCAGTGGTTGGGAGGAGATGAAGTGACGGTGTCGTTTTGGAATTTACCAGTGGGTAGCGGTGACTGTGCTAGGTATGATGGTACGAAAGGATGGTTGTGGTCAGACACAGATTGTAATGTGCCTCTGAATTATATTTGCCAGCATCGTAAGTATTTTAAAGCTTAAACTATTCATTTTTACTTTTCTCTCTCATCCCACTTTTTTCTCCACTGATGTTCCTTATACATAATATTTTTCTGTGGATTCTCTTTTTTTCAACAGCTTGCTTTGTAAATTAACCCCTGCTTTCTATATTAATTTTACCCATCTATATCATTCTAGTTGATTTCTTTTGTGTTTTTATGCTTAATTGCCATTTCATATTTTACCTATTTTCAATTTTTTTTTCCTTATTTAGTAATATAGACATTATAGTGTTATTACTAGGGACCGGTCACGAGAGGCCCATGACTCATCGCCCACGGGTTTACTATTGAAAATTTTTATTTCCAAGTTTTTAATTTTATTTATATAATTAGAAAACAAACGAGTAGTGATTTATTAAAGATGAAATAGATTTTTATTTGTTCATTTTGTAGATCAAGTTGAGTAAAGGAGTATTAATATTAACTAGCAATACTTTAAGAATTACTGAAAAAAACAAGTCAATCAACGGGAAACGTACAGACGCGTTTCGTTCTTGTTGGAACTTTTCAATGCACGGCATTCCTCGAAGACAGACATTGCTTTTCATTTCTATACTTTCTGTATATATATTTAACATTTGGAACTTACTGCAAGTGAGAATTAATGAATATTAAATCTCATTCTTACATGTAAATGTCGACTTATGTGATGCGTTCATAACTACAATCCGACAAACTAAGTTTGTACCAGTATGCAGAACACACCCTTTCGCGACAACGAACTTCCTGGTAATTAGGTTAATTAAGAATTGCTGAAAAAAACAAGTCAATCAACGGGAAACGTACAGACGCGTTTCGTTCTTGTTGGAACTTTTCAATGCACAGCATTCCTCGAAGACGGACATTGCTTTTCATTTCTATACTCACTTGCAGTGCGTTCCAAATGTTAACTATATATACAGAAAGTATAGAAATGAAAGTTAGATTTTGAGGCATTGTCCCCATACACTATTGCCGTAATGTTATTAAATATGAATTTCTATTAAAAACTGCGTCTAACTTTTGCCGAAGGCCACATCCGAAGTCACTTGGAATATTTTTCAAATTAGGTATTAATAGCCACATCTAATGTGGTTAATCCTAAACAAAACAACAGAGAAAACAACTAAATAATTAAACTTTAATAAACAAACGTCTATGATTTTCATAAATTAAATACTTAACCAGAATTAAACAATCAAAAAATAAGAAAAAGAAAATAAATATTTTGCACAGCATTCACTATGCCGAGATTTCTTTCGTTTCCCCTTTATATCAATTAAAGAAATTTATCTAATTGACGTTAACCAAAATAACATACGGTATACCAAACTCTAACGGCAACAAATGCACCAAGGAAATTATCGTATAGTAAAACATAGGATCGATATCATAAACAAAATTTAGATTACTATTGGGTATAGTAAAAAATTAAATATAAACAGGAAACAATTTACCATAGGGTACACTAAAAAAGGCTAAATATCATAAGCAAGCTAATTTATCACAAAAGCCTCATCTAAATTTAAATATTATACGTAAAAGTAAATTACTTCACAGAAAATAAAAGAATCATTGCTATATGCTAAAAAAAAAAAAAAATTCGACTTATGTAAATTTAATTACCTGAAACAAATAAAATTAAAAAATAACAATCAAAATTTTAGCGCGAAAAGGAATAACTAATTTATTATTTAACCAATATACCGGAAAATATTCAAATAATGAAACTCTAATTACACAATCGGCACAAAATAATACAAATCTGTATAAAAACAAATTTGTATCTGTATATGCATGGACACACAGTACGTATTTACCAGCTTTTGCTTCAACTACCAGACGCATGCGTTTCTGTATAACCAGTTTGTCAATGATAGATTTACGAAGCAAAAGACTGTAAGTACACTTGCGGTCAAGTAGTAAGTTTTGTCCTATCCGAAGACAACAGATAACCTCTTGCCATCTGACGGACAAAACCAACCACGCCGGTGCAAAGTGTTCTTCTCGAATAGCGAAGCTATTACTGATAAAGAAGAAAAATACGCATATTACTGTGAGTCCGTTAACTCGTCGCCAGGTGGCGTAGTATAGCAAAAAATAGATTGCATGTCGATGCGATGCATGTCCATGCATATACAGATACAAATTTGTTTTTATACAGATTTGTATTATTTTGTATCAAAGCTTGATGTGAATTATCGCATCGACATGCAATCTATTTTTTGCTATACTACGCCACCTGGCGACGAGTTAATGGACTCACAGTAATATGCGTATTTTTCTTCTTTATCAGTAATAGCTTCGCTATTCGAGAAGAACACTTTGCACCGGCGTGGTTGGTTTTGTCCGTCAGATGGCAAGAGGTTATCTGTTGTCTTCGGATAGGACAAAACTTACTACTTGACCGCAAGTGTACTTAGTCTTTTGCTTCGTAAATCTATCATTGACAAAGTGGTTACACAGAAACGCATGCGTCTGGTAGTTGAAGCAAAAGCTGGTAAATACGTACTGTGTGTCCATGCATATACAGATACAAATTTGTTTTTATACGGATTTGTATTATTTTGTATCAAAGCTTGATGTGAATTTTCGCATCGACATGCAATCTATTTTTTGCTACACAATCGGCATATGAAAATTACAAAAGCAAAATTAATAAAACTTAATAGCGATTTTATATAAGAAAATCTGCCCATTCGACTGATACACAAGCAGGAAACGTTATACTACACAAAATGGCCGACGTAAATGTCTTTGGGCTCCTTGACTTGGTAATTAAAAGTTGTAGATTAATGATTTTCGGTATTTGTCGGACTACACAATTATACAGATTACACTCATCTGTTACCGAAGAATTGCAGATGTTTTAACAGAACATGTAGCGTCTGTTCCGAGTCTGTGGACTCGAACACGTGGTCAAGATGTCGAACGTTTAATCTATTCTCATCAGCGTGGCCTCGCAGAGTTTTGCACCCTAATTAGTTAGGGGTATTCTTGACATCCTATAGAAAAGACACCACGAGTCTTAGCGATAAAAATACAACCAAAAGGGTTAATAAAAATTAAAAAGATAGCGGAACTTACCAAGTGGAAATCTTGTGATTCTGTTGCAGTACTAGTTAAATTAATCAACCAAAAACGGAAACTTAATTAGATAATTAACACGACGTCACATCCACCCCTAAGAGTGCTTATTCTTTCTCTCAAAAATATCAAAACGATAAAATCAAAAAGGCGTCATCTAATTGAAACATACATGCACCTTGCAATAATTCTATCACCCAAAAATGTAGATTGCGTATGATCTGCATCCTTTACTCCCTATTCCAAAAATTCTACCACACATTGCCGGTAAAGAAGCAATACGATATTATCGCCAAGAGTATACGGGGTTTAATCAACAAAATATCGTAACAATAAATGAATAGTTGTTTACCATGGCTTACTTTATTAGAAGTCATTTACATTTTTTTAAAATTTCTGTGACACGTTATTTCTAATCTTCTAAACAGATGTCCCCATACATTTTCCTAGGTACTTTTTCAAATATTGTTTTAAAGATCTATTAAAGAAACTAAGAATTCTGCCTCTCTACATTTCTCTTCTTTATTATATGCTTAATTATGAAGATATAGTCTTGCACACACTTCTTCATTTGCGAAAACCATTTTACTCCTTAAATAGTGTTGTTTCTGTCCTTCTAATCTGTTAATTCATATAGTTTCAATGCTGTATTTAGTAAGGTTATACTTCTATAATCGTGGCTATGAATAGAAACTATGAGTTTAATTTCCCAGTTCTACCTTTCAGACCTTCTTGACGATTCCTTTCGTTTAGTTACAAAAGCATTATCATTTACATGGCGATTTTATTGCACCCTGACAATATCTAGTTCAACATAATTTTGCGTCTTTGCTGAAGAGCTGATTATTACAAATATAAACTCTGATTTAATCTATTAAATCTCTTTTGTTTATAGAACCAAAAGCTTGCGGTAGACCAGAACAACCGCCAAATTCCACAATGCTCTCAGAAAATTATAACGTAGGTGCCAGTGTGGAATATTCTTGTGATGAAGGACATTTGCTCGTGGGTCCGTCGACCAGAACATGTTTAGAGACAGGGTTTTATAACGAATTTCCACCAGTTTGCAAACGTAATACTTTCCCTAAAATAACTAGAAAGACGTCTTTATTAAAGCATAATCTTTGCAGGTATACAATGTGGATATCCAGCCGATATAGCCAATGGAAAATATACTTTAGTCAACGAAAGTGTCGGATACTTGAGTAGAGTCATGTACAACTGTGATGAAGGTTATAAAATGATAGGTAGAGCACAATTAGCGTGCGATATTGATGAAAGATGGAATGGACCACCCCCAAGATGTGAACGTAAGCTTTTTTTTTATGAAATTAACTTTTCTTTATTATCTTTTTTTTGCTTCTAGCTGTTCAATGTGGTCACCCTCCAGCTATCGAACATGCTATTTTGACTGCCTCTGACAGTAATTTTATCTATGGCACAGAATTAGAATACTCGTGTAAGCCTGGGTATAAGTTAATTGGACCGAAGAATTTGACTTGTATGGCCAATGGGCAATACGACAAAGTACCACCAAAATGTGAAGGTAAATTAACTTAAATATAGTCTAATTATTGTTATTTACATTCAGAAGTAAACATGTCAAACCTCTGAATGAAAAGTAAATAGTATATTAAGATACAACTTTCATAAAACATGATGTTTGCACACGAGTTCCAGGTTTAGAAAACGAGCCGTCTGTCAACGAGTGCGCAAAAATGTGTATGAAACGTGTATTTTATACTATTTTTTTCTATTCCGCCTCTTAAATATTAAAAAATCTTTAAAATAATAGTCATGTTCAATACGAATATTTTAGATATTTTATTTTTTTGACGTTGGTTAGACTGACTTATAATTTGAACAATTCAAATATTTGAAATATTGTTATGTGTTTTGAAATTTAAATCTTAGACTAATTTATGTAACTATATAACATCAAAATGGACGAAATAAGTAACTGCACGCCGCCAGAGCTTCGGAAAATTGCAGAAGACAATTTGGAAAATCTTCTGCCAAAAAATCTCGACACATTTATAAAAAGGAATTTAACCAATTTATAACTTGGTAACTTGGTTGTAAAGAAAATAACATCGTGACTATTACAGAAAACATTATGATTGCCTATTTTGACAAAGAAAGTAAAATAAAAAAGGCATCTTCCTTGTGGTCCAAATATTCGATGTTAAAATGTTTGAATATTTATAAAAATACAGATATCTCAAAATTTTCTGAACTAATAGCATATTTAAAGAGATTGTCTGAGGGATATGAGCCTAAGAAATCGAAGATTTTAGAAATAGAGCACATTAACCGATTTACAATAGAAGCCGATGATAAAACATATTTAGCAATGAAAGTAAGTAATAAAATAGCTATTTATGTAACCAGTTATGAAATGGGTTATTTTGTGTAACGAAATGGAATGTTTGCAGGACGAGCGAGCGTAGCGAGCGAGATCCTGCAAAATGACATGAGTTACACAAAATAACATTTCATAACGTGTTTCATACAAGATTTTATCTAATTTTGACCAAAACATAGATTTATAATTTTCCAGTTGATCTGACATTAAACGTCATAAGTCGTATTAAATAATTAGTGACAGTTTTCATGCTATTGATAATAATTCATTTGACTTGACAGGTGTTTGTTAATTTAAGTATAAGTATTTACTTTTATTAGCTAAATATTTCGGTGCATTGTACGAGTAAAAATTGCGGATTCAGATTCAGGTGGACTACCAAGCGATATAGAAGAGGCTGCACAAAGTGCATTATCGACTGTGATTCCACAAAAGTCGAAAGCCCAGTACGATTTGGCTTATGAAAAATTTGGAAAGTGGCTTAAAGACAAAAAAATTAAATGTGTTAATGAGAAGGTTTTATTAGCCTATTTCGAGGGAAGAAAGAATCAAAAAGCTTCAACACTCTGGACTCTTTATTCCATGTTACGAAGTGAATTGTCTTTGAAGAAGAATATTGATATTGCAAAATATGCCAGTTTACATGCATTTCTAAAGAGGCAGTCAGAGGGATACCATGCAAAAAAGTCTAATATTTTGTCAAAGGAAAACGTCTCCCGGTTTATGACAGAAGCTGAGGATAAAACATATTTAATGACAAAGGTCGCATTGATCGTTGGAATAGCTGGTGCTTGTCGAAAAAGTGAGCTAACTTTTCTACGTGTGGGGGATATTTTAGACGAGTTTTCTCATTTTGTAATAAAAATCCCTAATACAAAGACAAAAGTAACGCGCGAGTTTGTGATCACAGAAGGAAATATTGAAGGGCAAAATTTTCTTGACCTTATTAGAAAATATATTTCTTTGCGTCCACAAAACGTTAATCACGATAGGTTTTTCGTCAAATATAATAATGGTAAATGCGGGGCACAGCCAGTTGGCATTAATACAATCGGTAATCTACCGAAAAGAATTGCCCAGTTTTTGAAACTACCAAATCCCTTCTTATTTACCGGACACTGCTTCAGAATGTCATCGGCTACCTTTTTGGCAGATTCTGGTGCGGATATTTTTAAGGTTAAACGACATGGAGGCTGGAAGTCCAATACTGTAGCTGAGGGCTATGTAGAGAATTCTATAGAAAATAAGAAAAGGATTGCCAATGATATTCTTGGTGAATCAAGCTCAAATGTACATTCCGTTTTGCATCATAACATCAGAGTACCTGCCATGAATTCTAAGTGTGCAGGAATTAACCTCACCAATTGTTCACATTGTGTCATAAATGTTTATAATGCATAAAATAAAAATTTAACCAGTTTGTGTCATTTAACGTTCCCCTTTATTAACTTGAGATGAAATGATTTTTTCAAAATATTTCGTAACTAGTGATGAAAAGAACATTTTCCACGGTCGGGAGTAGAAATCAGTTTCTATGACATCAAAATTAAAACAGAAGTAGTCGATTATTCCCAAGGGAGTATAATGCTCCCAAGGGAGTTTACATTATGGAGAACGTTTGTGATTCATGCAATGTTTATTTTGTAGTTATGACAGTAACTCAACGACTACTAAATAAATGCTCAAATCCGAATACAATAATTCTGGTGCTACTTACTTCATAATGACAAAATATGTGTTTTTAAGTTAATGAGACCGTGGAAAAAATAGTATATATCATTCGGGAGAGATGCTATTTTGTCCTCGGTGCATTGTAGCCCTCGGGCTTCAAATTGCACCTCTGCCAAAATAACGCATTTCTCTCCCTTATAGTATAATATACTATTTTCTACGACAACATCGAAAAATGTTCATATCAAGAGTGTAAATTGAATCATAAGAAGCTACATTTTGTACTGAATTTCATTTTGCATCGGTTGCTAGGCAAGTTGCTAGACAACAAATGCAATTTGAAATATTTCGTGTTCGGTCTGCTGTTTTTGATAACAAAAAGTAAGGTGGCTTAGAGAATATAACGCCGAACGACAAATGTCATCAGTTTGTTACAGTTTGTGCATTACAAATAATTTCGTAGTTATTTCAAAGAAACCAGATAATTAATATGGAAAGTGATAGTGATAGTGACTTGGAATTAACACCTCCAAGTATAACAGAAGCAGCAAATTTAACAACACTAAATTTATTGCCGGAAACATCGAAGAAAATGTACAAACGGACTTATAACCTATTTTTGGAGTGGAAAGGAGATCGGAACGCCAAATCGTTTTCCGAGAACGTCTTAGTGGCGTATTTTGGCGACTTGGAAAAAAAATTCAAAAGTTCCACATTATGGACACAATACTCAATGCTTCGAACGACTCTCAGTATTCATAATAATATAGATATTGCAAATAACTTAAATCTGAAAGCATTTCTTAAGCGACAGTCCGACGGCTACAAACCCAAAAAGTCGAAGATCTTTACATCAAATGACATCAATAAATTTATTAAAGAAGCCCCAGATGAGATCTATTTAGCGACAAAAGTAAGTTTTATATAGCCATATAATGAAATATATATTTAATCTATATTTTAGGTCGCATTAATTATGGGCATAATGGGTGCATGTAGAAGACATGAATTACATCAAATGAAAATTACTAATTTCAATGATTTTGGTTCAGCTGTTTTAATAACTATACCAGACACTAAAAACAAAACTATACGAAGTTTTACTGTAACTAGTCCTTATTATGAAATTTACAAAAAATATGCAAACCTCCGCCCTTCAAATGTAAATGGTACATGGTTCTTCATTAATTATCAAAACGGAAAATGTACCGTCCAAAGAATAGGCGTGAATAAGCTTAGAGGCATGGGAAAAGAGATTGCTAAATATTTAAATTTGCCAAACTACGAATTATACACCGGGCACTGCTTTCGTCGATCTTCAGCAACAATTCTTGTTGATGCTGGTGGTGACATAACTAGTTTGAAGCGTCACGGTGGCTGGAAGTCCACGACAGTCGCCGATGGATATATCGATAAATCGGAGAAAAATAAATTTGACACAGCTAATAAAATTGTAAATGCAATACAGAGCATTTCAAATATACCATCGACTTCAGGAATAGGAAATCGTGAAATGCCATCTACTTCGACAATGGAAAATTGTCAATATCAAGAAAATTTTAGTATCCAGCATTCCACAAGTTCTCCAAAAATGATTTTCAATAATTGCACATTTAACTTTAACAATAAATAAAATACGTGAGTAGGAAGTTATTTCATAGTTCTTCTTCTTAAATGGTTGGGCACTGTCCAGGCTCTGCTAATGAATAGGTAATTTCGTATTTTCATGGATCCAAAGCAATAAATAAAATATTTTCATATTTATTTGTATCTATTTTTATAATTGTCGTTGTCGTAGAAAAAGTATAGTATGCTACGCGCACAAAATAGCAATTTTGCACTCGTTTCAATTGCAACACTCGCCTTCGGCTCGTGTTGCAAACTTTGAAACTCGTGCAAAATGCGCATCATTTTGTGCTTGTTGCATAATATACTATTTCAACACTAGTTACGAAATATTTTACTTTTCGTAACTAGTTACGAAAAGTAAACCGTTTCCTAACGTCATACAGTTTTGAAAAGTGTCACTTTATATGTCAAAATTAGATAAACATAATTATAGTAGTATTTTACTAATTTTGTACATTATTTTGTTATAATAGTCATTAAAATTATGTTAAGTCATTCTTATAATGGGCTTTAATGGACCTTGTCGTCGTGAAGAAATAACAAACATGATGATTATAGATGATATACAGTTTAAAAATGATGCCATAATGGTCGACGTGCTAAGAACTAAAACTTATGTTCCTAGACAATTTATAACTCAAAGATTATGGATTGATTTGGTGAAAAAATATTATCATCTTCGTCCCAGTCATGTTACACATAGGCTTTTTTTCCTGCAATATATAAAAGGCTTTTGTGCAAATATTCCAATAGGTATTAATACAATAGGAAAAGTACCAAAAAGTATTGCTACTTACTTGAAATTACCTAATCCTGAACTATTCACTGGACATTGCTTTAGACGATCCAGTGTAACACATTTGGCTAATAGTGGAGGGGACTTAATTACAATTAAACGCCATGGAGGATGGAATTTTCCGCTGTGGCTGAATGTTACATTGATAATTCCATCAAGAAAAAATTAGATGTTGCTGAAATACTATCTAACACTGCACCTAATACGTCTACCAAAATCACAGAGAATCCATCAACTTCTAATTCAATGGACAGTGATTTATTAGTTAATGTGAATCAGCAGGGATTTAAACAAAATATAGTGTGTTCCCAGAATCTGCCTGGAATATCTATTAATGCCCACGAATCTTCTAGTGTTACAGTAAACGTATATAACAATTGCAGTATTCACAATGATAAGTAATCTCAATAGAAGTATTTATAACATCTAGCTTTGTTAACGAATTTATGGATACACTCCTTTAGCAGGAGTCTGGCGAACGCCTTTTATTATGTATAATTAGTACTAATAAAGTTTTAGCAAATGCCTCTACTATTCTCTCTATAATTTTTATTTACATTTTTATCACTGTCAAATGTTCATATCTAACTTTTAAAACGATTTATGTAGTTCTATGATTTAGTTACTTATTACACTTGTGACCAACATCGAAAAAAAAATTAGAGTGGGGTAAAGTAATACATTACGATGCTGTGTGCTTGGTTACACACGGGGTATCGTAATTAGCACTTTACGGCACCGGAATAGAAAAATTATATTTACAATCTTCTTATTATGTACAGAGGAAGAAATACCAACAACAACCACGACAGCAAAACCAATACTGATCACGATATCCGCAAAACCCACCACTACGACCAAAAGACCTCCAAAACCAAGCCCGACTCCCATCAGAGCCGAAATCGGCATCGTCAGAATATCGGAGAGGCCCAAGAAAATGTCGACAACAACAACCACCACCACTACAGATAGCAACAAACGAGAAACTTCTACTTTACCGCCCATTTCAGGAATCATTCCGGGGCATCCCCAGGACAACGAAATCTCTGAAAGTTCCAATGTTCAACGTGGTGAAAGTCATAGCGTCAACATTCCCCAAAGCATTGACGGGGAGAGAAGGGATAGCTACGGTGCTAAACTTAATTTGGGCGCCATCGTGGCTCTGGGTGCCTTCGGGGGTTTTATATTTTTAGCAGCGATTATTACGACCATCATAGTACTAGTTAGGAGGTGAGTTCTTTTCCTGCATTGTCACTGTAGATACAGCTTGTTTTGTTGTATATATGTATGTAATTAAGGATTTCCATTTCTGTCCATAAATTAGGGTTAGAATGTATGTGTAAACATTCTGGATGAATCATTAATTAAAGAAATTACAGAAGTGATGAGAACAGTCTTTCGTCGTAGACCGTGGCGAAGTAAATAAACTTTAATACGGTATAAAAGGCACTTATCACATTAGTATTCATATCCTGTGAACGTATTTCGACAATTAAGTTGTCATCTTCAGTAGCTTAGCTTACTACTGAAAATGACAACTTAATAGTAAAAAAAGTGTAGGAAATGAGATAACGAAAAATAAATTTTTCGGAAAATTGCCAAAAATCGTCCATTTTAGAGTCTTTTTCAGCGCGCTGTATTTCAAGGATGGCTATACGTGAAAAATATCACCGAATGCTATTTTTATAGAGAATTTTACGATCTACAATTTTTCTAATAGGTCTGAAAGTCGTAAATAGCATAGAACCAAAGTTAATCTCGAAAAACCGAATTTTATGGAAAAATAGCGAAAAATCGAAAATTTGAGGTGAAATTGTAAATTCTGTAACTCAAAAACAGTTGCTCGTAGAAAAAAAAATTCCACAGTAAACTTGTAGAGAATTTTATGATCTTTAATGTTAGTAATAGGTATCAGTGATCAAGAGCATAGAAAACGAGTTATTCGCGAAAAACCGAATTTTGCGTCATTTTACCTGGAATAACTTTGCTAGCCGGAACATCTTGGTTCTTGACTTTTGACACAAGATTTGAAACGTCAAAATGAAGGTGTATACAAATTTCCAGCCTGCCGGGCCAAAATTCGCAGAGCAAGTCTAACTTTACTGGACTATTTCCATAAAAATAATACCACGGAAAATTACTTATTAAGAGCGAACTATTATTATCATTCAACGATTTCTTTAGCGCATGACTTATCGGAATGTTTTCAAATAAAAAAAAAATTGTATTTTTCTTCTAATACCATTTCTTATGTTGAAATTAATTTTTATAAAAATGTTTTTGTATTTTACAATGTACGTATTTAACGTTTGTGTTTTTTCCTTTATTCGTATTTTTTTCTAAAGAAGATGGTGAATTATCTGCAAGTGTTTGGTTACAACAAGATGGCGCACCCTCTCACTATACCCTTAATGTTAGAAGCTCTTTTAAACGAAACATATCCAAATCGGTGGATTGGTCGTAGAGGTTTCATTGAATGACCTGCACGGTCTCCAGATTTAAATCTCCTAGATTTTTCCTTTGGAATCATTTAAAATATGTGGTTTATACTAGACGACCGCATAATCTGGACGAGTTATGGCAGAGAATCATTTAGGAAGTGCAATTAATGCATGTTGTCAAGAACTGATACTGATTTTGTTTATATTTTTTGTGTGTTCATTTCTCTTGTTTTCAATAAAATTCGCAATATTAGATTTGATTAAATATCTCTGTCATTGTTAAACAAAAGAGTGCCAAACTTTATTATTGTTGAACTCCTAGAGCAGAGCTCTATTTAAGTTCGTAAAAGTATACAGGGTATTTCGTTTAAAATAACAAAGCTAACATCGTCTCCTTCTAAACCGGAAGTCTGATTCGCATATAAATATGGACATCGAATTCCCTATTTCCATTAACTTAAGTGTGCAGAATTTTATTAAAATCTTAGTAGCCGTATCAAAGATACTCGAATACATCCATACGTTTGCCTAACCCTGTATACAACTGTCCCGTATCGTTATGTTCAAATTTTAGGAGTGTAAAGTAGACTTCATTTCAAGTAACAAAAACGCAAAACTTGTATATCCATTTTTATTTGTTTCAAAGTTACAGATCTATGAATGTGATCGTCAGATCATGAAAAAAATGTAATCCTAAAGTCAATACAAACTGATTTTATTTAAAAAAAGTTATACGATTCAATAACAGGTCTGTGATTGTTAACGTCGCATAATAAAATGTTATCCTAAAATAAATAAACACGTGTCGTAGCGCATACAATATTTTCTTGGAGATCTACATAAAAGAGTACTGGAAATTGATTTATGATAAAGAAGGTTCTTACTTATTTCGTAAGTGCTGAACCATGAATATCATACAATAAACAAATGTTCAGATGACTGTTAACGTTGCATTTTTTAATAAAGGATTACATTACGTTTCAGTTCATACAACAGCTCATTAGTGAGTGGACACGTTTTATTTATTCAAAATGCCTTACCGATTTTCTTCTCAAGAGTATGCTGATATACATTTTGTGTATGGCTACTGTAACGGCAGTGCACGTCAAGCTGTTATTGAATACCCGATATTGAATTCCCGATAGGCGCATTCTTCATTACAGACCATTTCTGGAAGTACACAGACAATTTCAGGAATGCAGACTGCGTAATTATCTTTTCAACCGAGGAGTAAATTTGCCAGCAGACTTAGAGCAAGAAGCAGTAGCTATTGTTACAAGGGATCCAACTCTCAGTGTACGTCGAATCGCTAGACAATTAGGAGTGCCACGAACGAAGTTTGGCGAATTTTAAAGCGTGAGGGCATATATCCATATCACTATCGCAGGGGACACGGTTTACTTGAGGCAGACACAGTCATTAACACAGTCACGGCTTCATTTTAATTTCTGCAAAACAGTCCTCTGGACAGATGAATCTACGTTCACGAGAAATGGTGTTACAAATCTGAGAAACCTGCACAGGTGGTCATCAGAAAATCCCAAAGCTATACGCCCATCTAAATTTCAACATGAATTTTCTATTAACGTTTGGGCGGCCCTAATCGATGACTTGTTGATTGGTCCTGTCGTTCTTCCTGGGAGGTTAAATGCGGACAATTACCTTCTATTTCTTATTGACGAACTGCTAGGTCTTTTAGAGGATGTCCCACAGAATGTTCGACGAGACATGTGGTTTCACAGGGATGGGGCACCACCATATTTCGGAATTGCTGTCCGAAATTGGGTTAACGTCAATTATCCAAGATGGATTGGTCTAGGTGGTCCTGTTGCATGGCCACCCAGATCACCCGATCTTAATCCCCTTGACTTTTATTTATGGGGGTACATGATAAATTTACAAGAGAAGAGTTGTTGGATCGTATTCACCTGGCTGCCGAGCAAATCCGACAAAACAAGTATGAAATTCGGATAAGTACTTCTTCTGTTGGCTTACGGGCGCAAGCTGCATTCAACAAGGAGGTGGACATTTCGAATATATTATTAATAGAACTTTTTTTAAATAAAATAAGTTTTTAGGATTACATTTTTTTCATGATCTGACAATCACATTCATAGATCTGTAACTTTGAAACAAATAAAAATGGATATACAAGTTTTGCGTTTGTGTTACTTGAAATGAAGTCTACTTTACACTCCTAAAATTTGAACATAATGTTACGGGAGGCTTGTATATAGATCTCGATCCATGTCCAGACAACGTTGTGTAAGAACATTTAGTGCAAAAAGTGTGTCTCTGTCGTTCCAAGACCATTCCTAGATCAGAATTGAGTCTCGCTGATATCTTATTCTAGCTTTTTCTATATTCTACGGTATATTATTAAAAAAATGTTTCCAGGGTATGACTCATGAGACTTATTGTTCGATGGTGCTTGGTTTGGTTTCGCTTTTTTTTTTTTAGGATTCTCACAAAGGTTGATACCAATCAATCATTCGGTATTACTCCTGTTACATAAATAGCATTGAATAAATCTACTACGATTTGAATGTGTTCCTCGGCAATTAGTTTCAGAATTTCAGCACATAGATCCTCTTGATCTGGTGCTTTTCCACATTCTAGGTTCTATATAACGCGGATTACTACTTCTCTATTATTATTGTTGGGCCATTATAATCATTGAATAAAACTTCAATATATGTTTTTCAGGTCACTATTGCACGTAGTTAACTGAACCAAAATTACAATTTATAAAAGATCTCAACGTACCTTTGTCTTTTTTTTTTGAAGATACATATTTTGAGGATAGATTAAATTGAAACTGATAAATAAAATAATATGTTTATTTACCAAGTTTATTGGGAATGATCAACGTAAAAAGCGTAAACAAAAAATATATTTTTGCAAAGTAATTTATCCAGAATTTTATACGTGCATTATACGTGCACGTTTGATTTACTTTGCACATTGTGTTTTCGCCTCGCCTTCTTTTACTTTATTTAAAGCCCCACTTTCATTATCTTCTATTCTTCTCAACTCTAAACTCTATTACTGCGACTATTACTTGAACTAACTTGACTGTGTTGCCCTCTCGCGGTGTCAGTGCGGGAGCTTCGTCACCGCGTTCGAAGCACCGTCTGCCTGCCGCTAGCGCAATGCCTTCACGGTGGTACACGTTACTGGCTTTGCCCTTTCCCGACCAGCAGATCGGCAGAAGGGAGTTCACACGTAACTACAGGTCTCACAGGGCCGGCTATTTCTCCAATCCTACCTAAACGTCTTCCTCCGTCTCCAATAAAAACGAGGACACTACATACACCACACGACCATGCCATCATACCTCAGGTACGATAAAGATTTGTTTTTCAAGTAAAATAATGAAAGAAAGAGAAAAAAAGAACGAATCGTTGTGGCAAAAATGAAAACTCCGGGCACTGCACACCGTACACAACAGCTTCCAAATAAGAACTATCGCACTCTTTATGTACATAGAATGCTATCACTTTATTGGCTTATGTATTTTTCAATACTATTTTGCTTTATTATAACACTAATTGAACTCGGCAATGAATACATATACAGTGTGTCCACAGATTCATTCTCAACATGGGATCTTGCTTATTATGAGAGATAGAGATTTGGTTAAATGGGATAAAATACTCCAGAGGTAAAGTTGTACCAAACCCTATCCACTAGAAAATTCTTTCTTTGGAGACTGTGGTTAAGTAAAAAACTTAAAAAAGGTATATAACCCCTTACCACAATTATTAATCGTATCCTAAATACGTATTTCGACAACTAAGTTGTCATCATCAGTAGGTAAAAACCACTAATTAAAAAGTCGCACATGGGGCACAGTAAAGCGAGAGAACCGCTTAACGCAATAACTACTTTACACCGCGTCCACGTATAGACTGGACACGCTTTGAGCACACTGCACAATGTATCGATTACAGGGTTGAGGTTAGTAAAAGGAATTAATAAACCCCACGAACTTGATGCTTATGAAAGTATACATATCGCGAAAAATAAATATAATTCAATGAATAGCGACAGGTCACCGATCCCTTTCAGCTGTCTCTTTTCATTTTTATTACCCTAACTGTGTCATCGTCGTTTTTAAAATTGTAGTTATTGGGACATATTTATTGCCGTTTCCCTTTTGATAGGAATGTTGGCCGTCTCTCGGTTCGACATACTTCAACTCGGAGACTTAACACATGTGTAGACCTTTTCCTTAGGGATAAGTGTTTTTTAGACCTCCCGTAGTTTAGAATCGCATGTTTAAAATTAGTCTATACGTGGACGCGGTGTAAAGTAGTTATTGCTTTAAGCGGTTCTCTCGCTTTACTGTGCCCCATGTGCGACTTTTTAATTAGTGGTTTTTACCTACTGATGATGACAACTTAGTTGTCGAAATACGTATTTAGGATACGATTAATAATTGTGGTAAGGGGTTATATACCTTTTTTAAGCCTATCCACTAGCTTTGAATATTTAACGTACTTCGGGCGCTATTGCAAAAAAAGTGAATTTTTGTTTTTTCGATTTTCTTTAATAACTCATATATTTTTAAAGTATGACAAATTTGCACTTCCTTAAGGCACTTTTTTAATAGGAATTTGGTGGCGTATTTAGATTTTTTAATACTGCTATAGTAGTTGAGCTACAATGATCAAGTTTCATTTTCCTTATGTCATAGTTGGCTATGACATCATCGAAAAGAAGTTTTCCTTCCCTTTTCAAAAATGTATAATTTGTTATACCTGATACCAAAACTAATTTCAAAAATTAAAAAACAACAACATATTGTTACATTAACAGGTCAGAGCGGTTGTGATATTTGACAACAGAAGGTTTTGCAAACAAAGGAAGGTAGAAAACTTTATTTTACAACAATTATTTATTAAATTAAAAACATAGGCAGGCAAAGAATACTTAGATATTATTTAAAACAAAATTATAATAAAAAATTATAAAAAATGTTCAAACCATCATTTTCGAAACATAAATAGGATCTACGAATAGTAAATTTAACAACTTTATGTAAAATACGCCTTGGAATAGCTCGACATTCGTGAACCACGCTTTCACGAAGTTCATTTACGTTATTGTAGCTGCGGGCATACACTTTGTCTTTAATGTAACCCCACAAATAGAAGTCAAGCGACGTCAGATCAGGAGATCTTGGTGACCATGCAACTGGTCCGATCCATCTGTTACCAAACCGCTGACTGAGAAAATTGGTTACAATTCTGGAATTATGTGCTGAAGCCACGTCCTGATGAAACCAACAATTATGAGCCTCTTGTAAAGGTAATTCGCCCAGCAAATATTCAATATTATTTTGCAATAAATGCAAATAAACGTCGGACGTTAGTGTTTCATTAAAAATTATTGGACCAATTAATCGTGACCCTAGTATACCACACCAGCCATTAATTCAAAACGCACTTGATGTCGAGCAGGTCTGATTACATGAGGGTTTTCTGTAGACCAAAATCGTAAATTTTGTCTGTTGAATAAATTGTTTATGAATCTAGCTTCATCGGACCATAATATTTGAGAACAAAAATTATCATTATCATGGCATTGCCTAGTGTACCATTCACAAAATTCTCTTCGTCTTTTATTATCCCCTGGTCTTAAAGATTGACATACATTGTATTTATATGGATGATATTTGTGGGAGACCAAAATCTTATGAGCAGTAGATTTGGGAACGCCGGTGTTATATTGAATTTCCCAAACTGATGTGTTTGGATTTTCAACAACTGCTTGTAAAACATTAGTTTTAGTTTCATTACTTATGCACTACGGTTTTGTATATGGCTTAGTATGAATCCGTGATGTATTAAATTTACCTCTAAATTTCTGTAAGTAGAAAGATGGGATTGTCTGCATTCTGGATACTGGTTTATGTACATTTTGGCAGCTCTCGTCGAATTTTTGTGACAGAGATATAACAGAAAAATATATCAAATTTGTCACAATTACTAAACGGCTCCATGACAGAAAAATTATTTAATAATAGTCACTAAATTTAGTATTTAAATGGTACTTTATATTTTATTATGCTAGCTATTTATTTTGCTATTCGATTTGTAAATTTCACAGAACATAAACTAAATGTCAACTATAAACAAACACTAACAATGACAGTTGTATCTTAGATTGTCTTATGTTTCCTATTGTTAAATACCACAACCGCTCCAACCTGTTAATGTAACAATATGTTTTTTTTAATTTTTGAAATTAGTTTTGGTATCAGGTATAACAAATTATACATTTCTGAAAAGGGAAAGAAAAATTCTTTTCGCTAGTGTCATAGCCAACTATGACCCCCATAATAAAAATGAAACTTGACCTCTATAGCTCAACTACTATAGCAGAATTCAAAAATCTAAATACACCACCAGATTGCTATTAAAAAAGTGGCTTAAGGAAGTGCCAATTAAATTTGTCTTACTTTAAAAAAAAATGAGTTATTAAAGAAAATCGAAAAAATTCACTTTTTTTGCTATAGCGCCCGAAGTACGTTAAATATTCAAAGCTCGTGTATAGGGTTTGGTACAACTTTACCTTTGGAGTATTTGATCCCATTTAACCAAATGTCTATCTCTCATAATAAGCGAGATCCCCATGTTGAGAATGAATCTGTGGACACACTGTATATATATATATATATATATATATATATATATATATATATATTATATATATATATAGACTATTTAGTATTATCGACCGTACTGCATAAGTAAAAATTAATTAACGGATGAGCGGTCTGTCAAGTAAAAAAAAATATATAAATAAAATGTATATTTGTTTTTAAAAGGTTGACGATAAACCAACATCATATTAATTTAATGTTTTAAATTTGATTAATTTTAACATGTTTAGTGTCGTTGTTTTCTAAATTTTAACTCTCAATTACACTCCTGAGGAAGTTACAAATTCGTTATGAAATATAGAGTTAAATAAAGGAGTTTTTTTTTTTACTTGACACACCTTTCACCCGTTAATTAATTTTTACTTATATATATATATATATATATATACGTATATCATTTGATAAATTCTTGAAATTTTCGGCTTTTATTTAAATATTTTCAAATTAGTATGTTATTTTGCGAAGTAAATGTGATGTAAACATTACAAATTATTATAAATTAACATTATAAAAACATTAGAAAAACACAGAAAATATTAATAGTGAACTTGCATTTGTGTTCTTCACACCAGATTTTTAATAATATTTTATATTATTAAAAATACCTTTGTATTATACAAAACTGGTGGGGTTTACCTACTCATGTATGTTTCAATTATTCTGATTATAAAAACATTATAAATTACAACGCAAATTATACGAAATTTTATTTGAAAAATTTTCATCCACTTTGGGGCTTGAACCCAAGTCTACGGTTTGGCGCACCGTCGCTCTAACCAACTGAGCCACGAGGACCTTAGTTTCAAGTTCTATTGGAAACGCCTTATAAGGCACCGATGTTAATGTTCAGATATAGGCTATGTAACAGTTTGAAATAAAATAAAATTTAATACGACGACTGGACATAAAATCAGACCAGAAAATATAAAACAGTCAAATTAATGTAATTTTAATGTATTTTATGAGATCATTCTAGGCATTTGTGAACGTGGTCTTTGGTATTGAGATTATTAGTAATTTTTTTTGATAGCTATTTTCTAAGTGATTCTTTTGTGATAGTTATTTTCGCTGAATAAGCAATTTACACTGTTTAAATTGACATTGTGTTTGTAACTACTGATGTGAGACCCCAAGGCACATTTTTGGAGTTTACCTTCGAATCACTGATGTTGGGTGCTACGATCACGCCATCTCTGGACTGTCTGACCTATATAATATTTGGATCATTTATTGCATTTGACTGCATAAACTATATGATTTTGTTGAAGCGAAGGTATCGAGCGCTTTAATTTTGATAGAAATCTGCTTCTTGGAATAGCAGACATAAAAACTATTTTGGACTGAAAAGGGTCTTAATCTTGTTAGTTAACTTGGGTATATATAAAAGAGATTTATAGGTGCACTGCCCCATCTCTGCATTGTTGTTGGTGTTGTTACTTATGGATGGTGGAATATTATTAGCGCCAGGTTTATATTATTTATAAGTGGAGAACAGTAATCTATTAATTAGATTTTTGGGTAATCATTCTTAATTAGGATGTTGTGTAGATTGCGAAGGTCCTCAATAGCGAACTGTTTGTGGCTTATTTTAGAAATTCTTTCTTCGCTATTTGTATGTATTTTACTTGACAGTAAAAACCATTTTGAAAGTAAAAACGATAAATTTCTTTATTTATTTGCTTGTTTGCCTTTTACTTTGTAAAATTTTTGATAAATTTAAATTTAAAAATCAAGAATATTAGCATAAAGTTGCAGAATTGTTGCCAACTTAAGAAACACCTTTTTCAGTAATTTACAGTAACCTGCTATATTATAATTGAGTGTCAGTGTATACATTATAGAGTTTACATATATTTTAACGCTTTGATCATTTTTATCGTTCTATTTAATTAACCATGTCTAGTAGCATAAGTATCTTCAATTATTTTCTACTCTTTAACACTACCTAACTTTTACACATACCCATACTGTTAGTACCTATATATGAAGCAAGGTTATAATCTATCAAATTTTATTGAAATAAGGACGGACAATTAGAATTAAAAAAAAATTACTGAAAAATCACTAAAAATATGTGTAGAATAGCACAAATAGTTTGTAAACTTCCTTGGATTAATAAAATATTAATAAAAAATAATATTGATGAATATTACCAGTAACGCGCCAAGTATCTTCGGCGCCGTCGTGCGAGATACTGATAGGCGCCTTTACACTATATGTATTGAGCCAAAATTACCAGCCACTCTCCCACAGTTCAACATTGAAATTTATGACGAACTCTTGACATGTTAGTACTGGTAGGTATTTTTTATTTGAGGCAAACAATAGGTTCACATACAAAAAAATATTATTAAAATTTTTATTGAACACTGAAACAACAGTAACAAAATAAAAAACAGTAGGTATTCCAAATTATTAAAAAACAAAAGGTCAAGTACACTCTTTGAAGTAACAATAAAATTATTGCTGTCAATGCTAAAATAATTGTAATAATTGTTTTATGTAAATTTGTTGATTCGATGTAAACTTTCAAAAAATGTTTTTAATATTTTTAAAATTTAACTTATCACAAGTGGCCGTAGGCGCCCTTAAGGCCTTGGCGCCGTTGTGCGTTGCACGACCTTGCCCATATGGACGGCGCGTCACTGAATATACCATGCATATGGGACTCATTAAGAAAAAAAATATTTAGGGATAATGTGGCGCCACCCCATTGCTGAATCGGCGAACTTTTATTTTTATTTAATTTGTGTTTTGATATAGTATTTATAAGAGAGAACCATTTTTGTTAAGTATATAAATGATTTTAAATTTTCCGAAGGGCAAACATACATTTGAGCCTTATAAATAATATTGTATTCGTTTCACAATTGTCTTTACTTTTCTGCCATGAATATTGGTTATATGACTTAGACATGTTTATTTCCATGATTAATTCAATCACCTGTGCAACAAAACGTCTATAATTATTAGAGAACGGACACGCTTCCCACATGACGCAAAGCCCAGTGCAGTACTGGCGAAAGGCTGTATTTCTAAAATATTTAATTTTATTTATATAATTGGAAAACGAACGGGTGGTGATCTATAAAATTACGAAATACATATTTATTTGTTGAAAACTTGTATTTATAAAGTTTTTAATTTTATTTATATAATTGGAAAGTGATCTATCTATCTAAAATTACGAAATACATATTTATTAATTAATTTTATTTATATAATTGGGAAACAAGCGGGTGGTGATCTATAAAATTACGAAATACATATATATTTGTTGAAAAGTTGTATTTTTAAAGTTTTTAATTTTATTTCTATAATTGGAACATTTTTATTTGTTCACTTTGTAGTTCAAGTTGAGTAAAGGAGTATTAATATTGACTAGCAATAGTTTCTCAAGGTTTTCTTCTGTCAATTTTGTTCTCTTTGAAATAAGTACATCCTTATAAATAGAAAACGTCCTTTCAACATCGCAACTGGTTATAGGTGCATACTGGAAATATTCTTTTATTTCTTCATATTTAGCCGTTAGATTTTGTGGAATTGTCTCCATACATAATTGCTGCAATGTAATTAAATCTGGATTTCTATTAAGAATTGCTTCAAACTTTTGCCGAAGGCCACATCCGAAGTCACTTGGAATACTTTTCAAATTATTAACAGCCACACCTAATGTGGTTAATACGTCATTTAATTTGAGATTTCGATTTTCAAAATAAGTGATTAGTTTTGGCAATTTTCCAAAGTGTTCGTGAAGAAAGTACAACTGATTTTTTAAATTTGGGATTTGTGTGAGCTCCTTGCACTCACCAATACTTCTAGCATCCTCCTTGAGCAGTGTTACGAAATGTTTTAGACTATCGAAATTCTCAGCATAATAACTAGTAGCTTCCAGCCATGCTCCCCATCTAGTTATTACTGGAGTGGGGGGCAGTGACAGAGATGGAAATTTTTCCCTGAAAAGAGCTACTCTCAATGGTGCTTTTCTGAAAACTTTTTTAAAAGCTGATACAAGTCTATCAACTTCCGGAAAAGTGTCTCTGATATATTCACAGATTCTGTGGAGAGCATGTGCTACACAAGTAATGTGCAGCATATTAGGATATGTTTTCTTCAATACTCTGCCTGTTTTTAACATATACGCAGCACTATCACTGACAAATAAAAGTATTTTTTCTTTGTACGTGGCGTCCGAATGAAGCATTTTTTGCATATTGTCCTTAATGGTTTCGGCAACTGTTTCCGCATCAACTCTATTTATAACACTTGTTGCTATTACATATGAGTTATAGGGAATAGTTGGATGTAGTACACCAGCTACAACATTTACCACACAGCGTCCTAACATATCCACCGTTTCGTCGGCGCTTATCCATATGTAGTGATTTAAAAGATGGCTTCTAATGCGTTCTACTGTTCTCGTATAGCACCTAGAAACATAATATTTGCGTAAAGTTGATTCATCAGGAACATTTCGACCAGTATATTTTTTCAGAAATGTCTTCAAAACTGGATTGTTCAATTTAAATAATGGAATATTAGCTGCCATAAAAGTTTCACAGAGTTCTTCGTTAAAATTGTCAGATTCCAACGGGTTCAATTTTTTTTCGTGCTTTAACGATCCTACGTGACGTTTTAGGGTTGATTTATTGCAATTTTTCAATAACGTTTCACACACTTCACAATAAATTTCGGAATCACTGGCAATGTACATACAATCAGTATGCCCCTCAATCCAACTCGCCATTGTTTCACGATGCCATTCTCGACGCTCTTCCATTGTCTGAAAAAGTAAGAATATTCCAGATCCAAATAAACGAAATTAAATAACGAAATTTTATGCACACTTACGTGAAAATAATTGGAAGATGTTGCTTAAATGAAAAGAAAAGGAATGTACGTGCTATTTCTCTTACGAAATACGATAAACTTATTTATTTTATCTACGTACACGACACCACTGAAAACACTATATTCTCCGAATACAATAGCTGGGTTGTCCATTATTATCGCTGCAAGACCAAGTGGCCGAGTAAGTCAAACAAATACTTCATTGAATTACGCCGGGATGTACTGAGCGACGTTATACACAATTCCAATTGCCGATTGCGTTTTATGGAAATTGCGTCCGTTCTCTACTTATAACGTGTGCCTGTAAATGATTGTACGCCAATTATGTTGGTACTATGGATTTTATTTTTCTACAGTTGATGGCTTTCAGTGGCATAGCATAAATTATTGGCTTGACTAAACGTATGAACAATAACAATAAACACTAAAGTTATGTTTATGTAGGCTAACCAGACATACTCTTTTTAAGAGTATTGTTCTCTTTTTCCAAATCAAATACTCTATACTCTTACTTTTTGTGTAAATGTGCTAAATAGACTATTTTTCTAAATTATATAAATAACATAGCACGTGATACAAATTAATATGAAATTGTTATAAAATATACAGTTTTTTGTATAAAATCGCTTTACAATTTCACGTTTCTGGTGAGCAAAAACATTATTATTTATATTTGCGGAAGGAAATGCTTCCACAAGTTGTTCAAAGCAAGACCGCAAATTTTATAAGAATATATGCATCATGTTCAGTAATAAACATTTTAATAGATATTTAAAAAATCGCCACTAAATAATATACAAAACCAAAGTCAATGTGCTCTGTTAAAATTGACATAAACGACAATGTTGCCACTACAAGTTGAGAAATTTGCTGGCGTGCCAACATAATTGGCGTAGACACATGTAGTTTTTCGTTGGTGTTAGTACTCGATCTAAGAACGGGATGACGCTGGTAATTGGACTCATAAATTATTGAGAATTGCCTATTTAGTAAAAGCTAATTGAAAGTTTTATTAAAAAAGATATAACCAGAAGAGATATGACTCCTTCTAAAGATTGATAGATCATTACCTTCGCTTATATTTTAATGCATGTCCTAGTCTACTTACAAATATACTTAAAAGCCATAGTATTTACAATATTGTAGACAGACATTTTTCAATTAAGTTTAATTTTCGCTCACAATTTTTCTATGCTTCTTTCTAGAAACCAAAGTGCCAAACATTATAGACATAGAGCGTCCCCGGATTGCAACACCGTAGCCTCTTTCGATTCCTCGAGTTCGGAATCGCGAAATGGCCTCAATCGATATTACCGACAGGCATGGGAGAACCTACACGAATCGGCGGGTAGTAAGACGGGTTTGAAGGTCGCCGCCGGCAATCACCAACCGCTAAAACGAAAAGAAACTATGGACGAACCGTTTAGGTCCAGCGAACGTCACAGGGACGGTTCTGAACTTGTAGTTTCCGATTCGGCCGCGTTCAACGGGAAATCGAGCGAAAAGAAACGTCATCACCATCACCACCACCACCACGATGTCCGATCGCACAAGGAAGGCAGGGAATGGCGCGATCCACGCCCACCATCGAATAGGGAACAAAAGAGATATTGACAACCTTGTTTGATTATAACAGTACAATTGGATGACTAGGAAATTTTATCTTATCTTTGGATTCTGTTAATTTATTGACGAAAATTTTAAGACTAAAATGGTGATTTTAATTATTATTTGAGTTCTGAATAGAATTAGTAATGATTTTTATTCATTAAACATCTATAGAATCTGAACAATATATCGTTTTAATTATTTTGGCAATCGCAAAAATCATAGCCAAATCTACTATTTCGACTTGTTGGCTTATCTAAATTTTAGTAATATAGATTTCACATTTTACGATCTTCTTCGTTATATAAAACTTTCTAACATAAAAATTAAACAAATAAAATTCCGATTCAAATGTACACAATCTAATTAATAAGCAACAGTTAAAATTATATAGATAAGCAAAAATTTTAAGTTGGTGCAAACTTTTCGTATTAGGGTTAAATGTTACAAATTAAGGCCAATGTTAAGAATATGAGTACCAAATATTTTTGTAAAAAAAATTATTGGAGCATCTAAAAGACGTCAAAAGAAACAACTTTTCCTAATAAAGTTATTGGGGGAAACGTACTGGACCTAGCGAAACAAGTGTTCTATTACGATCACATATTAATAAAGTGAAGATTTTAACTATAAGTTTTATTGCAATTTTATTTTAAATATCACTTGTAAACATTACATCCTTCTATCATACAAACGAAGCACAGTATGCGCTCTTTTATGCGGCACGTTCGGGATCGCGGCCATTCCGGTATATCGATTTTTTCGGATAATAGAATGTTTTATGTTTTTAAACCCTTCAAGTGCTAAGCATCATTTTGTGAAAATCCCTGAAACGGGCAGATTTCAACTGTTTTCTAAATACATAGATATCAAGGGCGATTTTGGCCTCGAACTGCTATCAGACTGCTAAAACCGGCTCTAAAGCCTGAAAAGCACCCATCTAAATCGCGATCGCGACGATAGCACTTGGAGGGTTAATGGGAATAATAAAGATAATTACATAACTCTATACAAATCACAAAAGAAAGAAACACATATGTAGTAAATTCTGGACCTTTGTAGACGAAAATATTGAAGGAATTGTGGGGTATATATGAAGGAAATCATAAAGTACAAAATCGAGTTTAAACGCTGAATATTTATTTAAGTGCTGTAAAAAGTACTGTAAATACAGTATACAGTACTGAATGATGTTTACTTCAAGCTGTACATACATACATAATTAACTGCTCTTAAGAAAAAAAAAAAGCATTTCTGTTACTTTTAAAAAAGTCTCTGATGTCACGTTGCTTTCGTGATTCGGATTTCTTCTTCAAAAAGTCGTTACGGATTACTCACAAATTTATTAGTATTATAAAGTTATTATTATATAGTTCTGCGAAGTTGTCTTTTATTGGATTCGGCAAATAATATAAATATATTTAATGCGTCAGCAAGCTTGTTTCCACGAGACCTTAGATGCTTTATACATGGCTCCTTCTTCTTCGTCAGATTCCACTTCTAAAACCTGAGATTCTTGTGGGTTCAGAACACTCTGAATGACTTGTTCGTCACTCAGTTCTTCAGTCATGGCACGTCTTTGTCTATTTAAATCCAGCCTATAATCTTCCCAGGGAGTACATCTGTTAAAGAGATTGTTTGGCACAGTTTCTACCAAACCTAGCACAATATTTTGAAATGACTATTGACACTCAAATCTTGAACTGGATCATCGTTAATAGTCCAAAGTTTGCGTCAGCAGCGCTGTAGAGTTAATTATTTAACCTGATTCCAAACAAACGCAATTGTGAAAATTATATCTTTGATATTAAACTGTTTTTGAAAGTCTTTTACATCACAGTCAGAGTCCAAAAGGCCTTGCACAAAATAACCTCTATAATGACTTGAAATTTTGAATCACATCTTGATCTATCGGTTGAATCAAAGAAGTGACATTTGATGGTATGTAAGTAGCAAAAATATTGCCGGAAACTAAATCGGATGAGCGGTACAGTTTTCTAATAACCAAAACGCTCTGCTATCTTTTGGCATTCCCCGTTTTTTTTTCATTTGTTTTTGCTTTACAGAAAAAATGGTGAAAAAAACATTTTTAAACAAATCACCTGTCATCCAGCATTGCTCTGAATCATAATGAACAGGCAAGTTTATTACTCTCTTTAATGTTATAGGTTTTTTATATTTACCAATCACAACCGGTGTCAGCTGATGGCCACCAGAGGCATTGGCACACAACAAAACAGTCAATCTGTCCTTACTTTTCTTAAATCCCTTGGCACACTTTTTAACACCACCTGCCAGAGTTGACGTTGGCAAACAACGCCATAAAAGGCCGGTTTCGTCGGCATTGTAAACCTGACAACGGGTTAATGCCCACCGACAAACTAGGCTGTAAAAAGTGTCCTTATATTCTTCAGCGGCGTTTTCATCGGCTAATCTGCTCTCTCCCGCCACATCCAGCCTCCAGATTCCATGTAGAATTTTAAACTTTTGGAACCAACCATTAGAAAACACATTCCATCTCAATATTCATGTCACGATGAAACTGTTTCTCTTTTTTAAATTATCACAGGCCTGGTCACTGGTTTTCCCTCTGATCTTTTCGCATTAAACCAAGTCTTAATTTTGAATTAAAAGCAACACAAACCAAAGCGAAGTGAGACGCAAATTGTTCAAATGTGCGAAATTAGTATATTTAGTTCTACAAGTACTGCCAACCTTCCTAATTATCACATTTAGTTAAATGCTGCTTAAATACATTTCATAATACCGAATCCCTAATTTAAGGGACACTTAATTTAAATGTCTTTTAACTAAAACTACTTTTAATATCAATTGATAATACCGACGAACCAAAACGCTGTTACATACAAAGGCTATAAACATCACCGACGGACGAAAAGTGGGTGACTAAGAAAATGGCGGGTTAGTAGAGTGCGTCGGTTCTTAGAATTCCGGATAAAAGAACGCGTACTTATATAGTTACAATTATCACTTACCCATCAATTAATTCTAACATTAGGTCCATTCGGACTCACTGATATATGTAATGAAGAACGGCGAAAACATTATCATTACTGGACACCTAACCTCAACTCTGTGATTTTGAGAATATCTTTAAATGAATGCGTAACAAATCATTACTTATTCAATACAGAACTCTATTTTATGATTTCGGATTCCTTTTTGTGTATATATTGCAAAAAAAAAAATGAAAGGCGAACGGATCTAACCAAATTACATAATTTAAAAAAAAATATTTTAAATAAAGTAAACAGACGAATCCCTTGGCCTTCTTTTAATTAAGTGTGCGATAAAGCATCGCTGAAATTTTGTGTTCTGCTTTTCTATTTTAAAAGAAGGCTAATGTGATTCTCAAGACTGACTTTTGTTTATATATAAAGCTGGTAAAAGAAATAACTTGTTCAATTTCTATATTTACGAAAAAAACAAACAAAATTTTATATTTATAAATAAATGCGTTGTATATTTTAAATGATGAATTCGTTAGAAAATAAAAGAAATGCCGGTAAAGTTGCTTTTTAATCCATAAAAAAATTTAATTAATTTACATTTGGATTTCGTTCGACACTATGGCATACTTGATTATTTAATATACATTTGCTGGCGTTATTTAGAAATTCATTCACATAGTAATAATAGATTTATTATTTAAGAGTTTATAATAGTATATTATTCAACGAGCATATACAGTCGGAAGCAAAAAAAAGTAGACAAGAGATCTCGTGCTTTGTAAACCTGGCATTATTTACTTGTCATTAGTGTCCAGTCATTATTCTATGGAATATCAAATAATTATCAAAACATCTTCCATCTGATTAATACGAATAAAAATATAATTAAAAATCATGAAGATATATACACATTTATATTAATCCTTTCCGCAATTTCACCTTTATGCCGTGTTTACACGATCAAATAAATTCATGAAATTTTTGACCTTGAATTTATCGGAGCGTGTAAACGCTAAAATTGTCGTAACTTCTTGTCAAATAATTCATGAATAAATTGTCAGATTAGAACTCGCTCTAATTTTTCGTCAAGTTTCTAGGGAATTATGGTTACATTTGAGTTTAAAATGTATTGCCAACATTCCCATTGTGTTGTAAATACACGTGTTTGTGTTTGTTGTTTTTCAGTGTATCTTTCTTGGATATTCGTCCCTCAATCAAATTTAACGAAATATTAAAACACCTTTCATCCATCCTTAAAAATGATTTGAATTGACCGGGATCATCTTGAAATTCGTTATTCACCAGATTTAAGTTGCCTTTTTCTCTTCGCTGTAACCAAGGCCTCACCCACCAACGCCGTTTTGTCACCGGCTTTTTCTTATTTTCCAACAAACAGTATGAAACAATTGCCATTGTATACAACGCTACACGTTGTCTTATTTTTGCTTTTTTTGTAATTTTCATATATAAATAATTAATAATACGTTGAACCTAAACTTCAAATGAACGAATGAAAACAAAAGAAATTGGGCACAGTTGCTGGAAAACAAATGTCACTATTTGATGGTTGGTCGTCATGATTATTGTGAATAAAATATTGGAAGAACTTTTGCGTTTACACGGTCCAATAAATTGATGAATAAATTCATGGATTTCTTCATGAAGAAATTCGTCAATTTATTCATGAATTTATTTGACCGTGTAAACACCGCATTACTCAAATCTGCAATAAAATTGACTTTAATATATTCGTTTATGGAAGGCATTTTATAATAGTTTAATATCAACTGTAAAGTTGTCAATTTTGATAGATAGCCTAATATTGACAAGTAACTTTGAAGCCACTCTTACAATAATCATTATGAGAAAGTCTATGACAGAAACCTGTATTTTTGTCTACTTTTTTTTGCTTTCGACAGTAATTATGGCTATTATTCACCTTAAACAAATTAGCTTTGCTACAAAATAATACAAACCTGTATAAAAACAAATCTGTATCTGTATACAATGGACACAGTACAGTACTGTGCAATAACATCTGGGACAACTCGTAATGCCAATGTCTAGTTGAGTTGTGCAAAAAAACTGGGACATGTTATATTGTAAATCTTGCTTCAACGCTGTCATGTGACACAGCAACAAAGCATTATACAAGGAAAATAATAGTAGATAATATTTGCGCTATCGGCTTTGGGAATCTCTACTTATAATTCTGTTACTATAGAGCGTTTCACGCCCATGATGAAGTACAGGCCATATGGAGATAGCGTACATAGTTGCCAAGTCGCGAACTCATTCCAACCAACATACCTATATTGCTGTTAATCAGGCCTGCTGTCAATAGTATTGTATTGACATAACCTTAATTGTATTTATAATGAACAAAATTTTAAAATTATTATTCTTAGTTTGCATCTGTTTATAACATATTCGATGCCAAGAAAAAGTAAATAAGAGTGAAATATCATTCTAGTTTATGTATATGAAAAGTAAATCATTATATTAACAAACTACTTAAAATTGTATGTCTAAGTTATAATTCGGTTTAACCAACACACCATTTGTATACTCAAGGTTTGTTTTGAATTAAAACAATTATTATATATATAATGGTTTCCTTTATTATAAAAAAAAATAGTTTGATTTTTTTGGACTCAACAACGGCCCTTTTTCTTGTTCCTTTCTCATGTTGTATATGCTGTGTATTGAACAATGTAGTGCTTCACTTGCTTCAGAAGCAGCAGTAGTAACAGTCATAGGTTTTTTAAGAAAATGATTAAAAACATTTAGTATCATCTGCTTTTGTCTTCGACTAAAACATTCACCCCTTCGTGATTTCTTCTCTCCAGGCTCCATTACTGAAGTTTAGAATCTGTAACGGTAATGTTTTTATTTACGAGCACATTTCCTTCACATTCCAACTTACCACAAACTTTTGTAAACAACAACGGGTGAATATAATAAAGAGAAGGAGAATATAATAATAAGAATATAAGGTATGTAATATAATAACACTATAACAATATAACATGAACGATGAACAACAAATAATATTTAATAAAAATACGGAAAGGAACAATTTGACACTTGACAAGATAACAAAGTGAACAAAGTACTGTACTGTAGCAGTCTGGTTATCTGTACGAATTAAAAATCCCCAATAAAAATTAATATAAATTTTCGACATAGCGAGCGGTGGAAAAGGATAGCGCGATGCAATTTCTTAAAGAAAATAAAAGAGGGGAATGCTCCATAAGAGCCCATACTTCATCGTGGGCGTGAAACGCTCTATAGTAGGTATATGAGAATTTGACTGTATATAGTAAACCAAAAATTTAAATAAAATGCAATATCAAAACATTGTCTTTATAACAGAATAAAATAAATAACAGAATAAAGACATTAGATAAAAGCAATGAATATATTTAATATTTAGTAATATTTAGTTATATCGCCGCTTGCGGCAATGACTTGGGTTAACCTCCTTGGCATTGAACGAATGAAATATCTTGTTAGGTGTTCAATCTCACTTAGTGCCTCCCATTCTTCTTCTATGACTTCCCACAGTTCTTCCGCATTGCGCGGATGAAAATTTCTTTTATTAAATTTTTTGACCATAACTCCCCATACATTTTCAAATGGGTTTAGATCTGTACTTTTTGGAGACCATGGCAGAACTTCCATATTGCCATTCTGGTACCACTGTCCAACAACACGGGCTGTATAGACGGGGCAATTGTCTTGCTGAAATATGTAGTTAGTGTCTGGAAACGTTTGTGCTATAGATGGTAGCATTACACGTTCCAATATGTCTACATATGTAGCGGCAACAAAAGGACTATCCGATATTCCAGTATACACCTAAACCAGCCTAACTCATCCAGGCTCACGCATTTACCGAAAACCTTCCAGATTTCTGTGAGCGGTAAATATAATTTTCATTCAAGTCGAGAATGTGGTTGTCTATAAACTGTCACCTTTCCGCTGTAGGATGATTGAAAGCATTTTTCATCCGTAAATACTACTCTGTTCAAATTATTGATATTATTTAAAGTGAATAGTAATCGTGACTGCTTATTTTTGTCGGTTAATAAAATCGTTGCACAGGCAATAGAATTTTTTAAATTGGAAACTCGTATTCTTCGGCAGGCTGTAGTTCTAAAAGCTGGAAAATATATTTCTGTAACTGCTGAACACAGGAAAAAAGTATGAAGATTCAATAAAATTACAAATGTAATTTATTATTTCTCAACGTTAATTTAATATTGAGACAACTAAATTACAAATTCCATATCACCACAAAACTCTTATGCCGTTTAAAATTTTTAAAGAAGCTAGATATTGTATTTTTTTCCGGGATATTACAAAGGTCAGGCCATTGACCTAGTTATAAATAACAACACAACACTGGTACATAAGAAAATTTATGAATGAATACATGTCCATAAAAGTTTTCACAGAAAGACCTATTATTGCATTACCGAAATGTTAAGGGGATTTTTGGTGAACTTGAACAAATAAATGCCTACTTGTTAGTTGGATCGACAACATGTAAACATATAATTTATATTTATTTAGAAAATATATTTCTGTAACTGCTTCCCTCGCTGTAGTAAAGGGATTTATTCTTAGATAATTTATCAAAGCCGCATCATCAGCGTCAATGCTGCTACTAGGACGTCCGGAACTGATTTTCCTTGCTAAAGACCCGTCCTGCATCCATCGCTTTTTACATCAAACACGGTATTTTTATTTAAATTAAAAATCGTTTTCACTCTTCGTATTGACCAACTATCTTCTATTTCGGACACGATCTGTGATGAAACTTGATCTAAATGTTGAGGCATCTTGAATAGTGTTTTAATTTTTAGAAAATTTCAATTATGTTGCTATATAATGTAATAATTTTAGCTGTCTGAAAATTTACGGGAAAAAATGACACCGACAGGACATTAAGTCAATTGACATTCCATGAGTACGCGCAACTTAAATATGTTTGTCCCAAATTTTATTGCACAGAACTGTACATATTTACCAACATTTGCTTTAACCACCAGACCCATGCGTTTCTGTCTAACGACTTTGTCAATGGAGGGTTTCCGAAGACAAACGACTGTAGTACACTTTCGGTCAAGTAGCAAATTTTGTTCTATCAGATGCCAACAGATAACCTCGTGGCAGATGTCACGAGGTTTGTTTTTGGTATACTACGCCACCTGGCGACGAGTTAATGGACTCACAGTAATATGCGTATTTTTTCTTTTCCTGTAATAGCTTAACTACTCGAGAAGAAATCAGTTTTATCGGCGTAAACTGTTTTGTCCGTCAGATGTCACGAAGTTATCGGGTGCCATCTGATAGAACAAAATTTGCTACTTGACCGAAAGTGTACTTACAGTCGTTTGTCTTCGTAAATCCTCCATTGACAAAGTCGTTAGACAGAAGAAGAAACGCATGGGCCTGGTGGTTGTAGCAAACGCTGGTAAATACGTACTGTGTGTACATGTATACAGGTACAGATTTGTTTTTATACCGATTTGTATTATTTTGTATTATTCACCTTGGTGAAGTTTGGGCAAACGTAATGATTAATAGCCATTATATGCGAGTAGAATATACGACTTTTAAATAATACTATGTAAAATAATCACAATTTTTTTCTCTACATGTGAGTAAGATTGACTTTCTATATAACTAATTGTATAAAAAATTCAATTATTTATTGATATTAATAGTAACATTTGTATTTACACAATGTTCAAAATTGATAGAGGCATTGACTTTGAACTTATATTAGGGCCGGTCTTTCAATATACAGATATAGTCTCAGTTAGTTAACTTTCAGGTATATCTTACGGATAATTATATTTTCCGTCTTTTGATCGTCAGTTACTCAACTATTCAACAGTTTACGACCTTATCTGAGGGATAAACTTAGCTTTCCGAAACGTCGCATCTCTTGGTTAATTGCGATCTTAAAATCATAACGTCAAACTGTCACCCTCTGGTTTTATTTATTTATTACATTTCGCGTGATTAAACATCATTTTTGTTTGTTATTTATAGATGATTTTAATTGACGATGCGTTGGAAATAGACGAAATAGAAATTATAAACGAGATAAACCCGGACCACCGGTCGTATACTATAGGTGAACGAATTGTATGTGACTGTCTGAATATCAAAGAAATAAATTGAGTAAGGGTGAATTATTTGTACCTAATTGATCATTTAGGATCTTGTTGATCATTTCGAAATATGGGATGATCTGGTATTCTTTCGAAGGTTTCGCCTAAAGAAAGGTACAACCAAATAATAAGAAACTTAACCAAATAACAATATTAAACGTACAGCTGAAATCAAAAAAGGGAAGTGAAATTTTACCTATTTTAAATTCGGTTCTTGACTACCTATCAAAAATATTTAAATAAATGTCATTAAGTTTCTACCAACTTGTGCAATGCCTCATTTAAGCTAAGTAAACAAAGCCAAAATTGTCTGTCGCCTGTAAAATGGTAGAACAGTCCATCTTTTCTAACTACTGTATGTTCGTTAGCTACTTGCAGCTCCCGATAAACTTGCTTGAATATAGCCGTTTAACGCTGCAAGGCAGAGCTACCAAATCTGTTAGAAACTGTAGGATAACTAACTATTGGAATAAACGCTTGGGAAGACGTATAAAAATTATCGAACAGATTTAAGTGGCAGATAAGTTTTTCTAACGGATAGCTAACTGATACTTTATCTCGATATTTAAAGACCGGCCCATAATGTTTTTGTTATTTATAGAGGAGCTTGTAGATATGGTTTCATTTTGCTTGTATGTTGGATTCTGTTCACTCTGACGTGACGTTTCATAGCACGCTCTATTTTATATCGTATTTATGTATACGTACAAAATCGAACTGCTAGTCGGAAGAATTTTCATCATGGTTGTCACATTGAAGTTTGACAAAACAAAACTAGTGAATTATGATCTTATTATTCACTAGTGATTAATGGATAACATAATCCTTGAGGAAACGCAGGCATTACGAATATTTTATACAATAGTCGTGGACAAAATAAATTACGAAAAGTTGTAACACCACATTTAGATCATTTGCATAGCCAATACACCCCAGCTGAATATATAAAACAGTGCTTTTACACAACAGATTTAACAGATCGAAAAACATAACGGACTTTAGTAAACAAAAAAAAAGTGGATTCAGTCCAACTCATATGGCATAAGACTATATTTTTTACCATTCAGCAGATAATTGAGAAAACAATGGGGAAGGAAGATATCATGAAGGAGAAATGGATACTATGAAAATATGGAAAACTCCTTAATTAATATCCCCAACAACTTCTTCAATTAGAACAGTAGATTTTCCTTTTGAAACATTCTGTCTATTATACGAAGAACATGCTGTACAAAACAATCATATGTAAATTCTACGTTAGGAATTTCTGCTTGAAATTGCTGGCGGCAATTCTGATAGAAATAATCCCATTTTCTTTAATGAGTGCGAAAATATACCTGTTATACAGATCCATGAAAACCATCATTAACCTAAAAACAAATGTTGATTATATTTATACGAATCTATTACTGCTTTGTCGATTAACGATCACAAATATGTGTAAATAAAAAGGTGGCAATAAGAAAAGGCTTTCTGGAGTAACAAATAGGTAAAATAATGAACTAAGTAGACGAAAAATAAAATGCAGAAAATAAAAAAAAACAGTAGAATACTATGACGCTACCGATCATTACCGATATATGTTCTAGAAGCACCAACTTTTCGACAAGAAAAAAAGCGCGGGCGATTCAAACGCCTTTCAATCATTTTTGAACACAGTGTAGATACTCAACGTATTTACACTGCAAGAGGAAGAGTATCATTAAATGTTTAAAATATATTAAGTCCATACATGTAAATATTCAAAAATATACGATTTAAAGGCCGTTTGACACGGCATAAAATTTACAACAAAAAATATTATAAAATTTATTTGTAAAATTAATAGCGTGTCACGCACAATTATTTTATGTAAAATATTATTAGAAAATTTATAGAATTGGTTCTATAAATTATAAAATAAAGAATAAAAAGTGCTGTATAAAACTGCCCGTACAGGCGATGCCGGCGACGTGCCGAGGTTAAGTTAGGTATCATGTGGGAAGTTGGCATCAGAACATCAAACAAATAATATTTATCCAAAACATGTCACGGAACTTAAAATGCGCTTGCTTACTCACAAATTTTTCAATAAAATTTTCAATAAATTTTTTAAATCGTGTCAAACAGTTTTATTTTTTTCTTACAATTTTATTTTACAACTTTGAAGGTCAAATTGCATAGTATTTTATAATATTTTTATTGTAAATTTTATAACAAAATTTATGCGGTGTCAAACGGCCTTATATATATAGTCTCATAATATAATTTTCTCCCGACCGAGAATAAAGTGCCATCTTATACATCTGACAACTAACATATATTAGACTACATACTTTATTCTCTAGGGAATAAAATATTCGATTTTCCCTAGGGAATAAAGTGAATACTGTAGTGAATGACTTCATTCAAAATTAATTTAACTGTCAAATTGACGAAGCATTTAAATATATCAATCAATTTTATTTTGTAATCGTAATAGTAACATTAGATGAGTTTACAACTTAATTGAATGACATCAGATCAATCTATCAATCAACTGTCAAACTAATAATGAAATAAATTATTACATTTAAGGTAGGGAGAAAAGTTTTGTATGTAATTCGGGAATAAACGTCTATAATCCCTCAACAGAAAATGCCCTCGCTCCCTTCGGTCGCTCAGGCATTACTTACTGTCTCGGGATTAAAACTGTCGTTTATTCCCTTAATACATAAATATCTATTTCTCCCGACCGAGAATAAAGTGTCATCTTATACATCTGACAATTGACATATATTAGACTACTTTATTCTCTAGGGAATAAAATATTCGATTTTCCCTAGGGAATAAAGTGAATACTGTAGTGAATGACTTTTGGTTCATTTATTTAAGTCAAAATTAATTTAACTGTCAGATTGACGAAGCATTTAAATATATCAATCACACAAACAAACTCGTTTTACCTTAGTAACCAGAAACTATGCACATTTTCATGACAAACCAACTTAATGGAATGACATCAGATCAATCTATCAATCAACTGTCAAACTAATAATGAAATAAATTATTACATTTAAGGTCGGCAGAAAAGTTTTGTATGTAATTCGGGAATAAACGTCTATAATCCCTCAACAGCAAATGCCCTCGCTCCCTTCGGTCGCTCAGGTATTACTTACTGTCTCGGGATTAAAACTGTCGTTTATTCCCTTAATACATAAATATCTATTAAATACATTGTGATGCTTCAGAGATTATTCAAATGTAAATCGGTTGAATTTATTTTTAAAGAATAAAGAGCAACTTCTTAGTGTTTTTTTAAATAATTCTCCATCATACCAAAATCTTAATTTAAAATTATAAATGCAAATTATAAAAAAGGTTATAAAATTTTAAACTTATTCGTGCCATTCCATAAGGCAAAAATTCACGAATATTTCGAATTCATTTATTGCATTTAATATATTGTAATTCGCACCGATTTAACTTGCTGTTGGTTTATTTACTTCCTGTAATATTTTCTTCGTTGGATTTATATATACATATATTTTTCTATAATACATTTATGTTTATTTATGCGTTGTTAGATTTTAAGAATTTTTTATCGTTTAAGATTATTGTAATATAGTTTTATTAATATATTCTTGATACAGAGATTTATGGTGTTTTATTTTAAATTATTGCTGAAGACGACTATGGTGTACGTTGACTTGGTTGCGGCATATAATACGGTCTAGAGAGAAGGCCTTCTCTATAAATTTCTCAACGTAGTACCATGCAGCCTAACAGCATCTTTATTAAACAATGTGTTTTGCGACAGGCCCTTCCAAATAATAGCAGGAGAAAGCAAGAGTAAAATGAGACATCTTAATAAAGGACTGTCTCAAGGATCGGTACTTGCTTGTCCTTTTTAATCTGTATATTTCTAACGTGCCACACACAAAGTCAAAAACGTTTAGATGTGCCGATCACCTGGCTCTTGTATGTAACACCGGGTAAAACCATCGAGGGAGCTTGTAACATACTTTCCGAGGACCTATCCATGCTGGCGAAAATATTTCGCCGACTGGAGATTAATTCCGAATATAGAGTGTAAAGGAAGTATTCCCACATACTTTAATAATGTTAAGAATAAAATGCTAATGCACGAAAACTCTATCTCGAACGAGATCAAAGGAAAAAAATATTTAAAAAATGCGCGGAGCTCGAGCCGACTCTGGTAAATTTAGACCCGGTATTTCCACCTCCCTATAAACTCCCAAATAGTTATGAGTCGAATAAACTTATTAGGACCTTTTATTTGCCGAACATCCGAAATGCGTCTTTCCAAGCCTACTTTACTCGTCGAATAGTTATTCGACACATCTACGTACTTTATTACATTGGCGACACTGCTATTTAAAATCAAAGTAGGGAAGTTTAATGTTTGAAATTAAAGTAGGAGGAACTTACGTAAGTTTACCTAATAAAAGAGAAACGGAAAATAACCCATTTCTTTGCGTAGTTTCGAGTTGTGTGTTTGTGCAGTATATGATAATAATAATTTATAATTAAAGACGGCAGACTATGTGCTCGAACAGTAGCGTGATGTGGAGGGATCGAGTAGAGGCGTACGACGATCAATTCAGTTGCCGTTGAGACGTTGTAAGCGATACATTGTTAACACAATCGTGTTGAAAATGTCGGGAGTGCGTAGAAACAATGCATCGACTCGGTTGCATGCTAACGTAGTAAAGAAATTTTTACATCGGTTTCCCGATTTAATATGACGGTACCGTAGCGAAATGTTTAGTTTGTGAAACAACTTTATTAACTTGGAAAGCAAGTCAGTGCCAAAGACATATAAATAGTGAAATAGTGACAAACATAAATCGAATAATAGTGGACGCAGATCATATAATAAATTTGTGTGTGATTTAACAATGATGTTAATTGCGACCAATATACCAATGCAGAAAGTGGAACACCCAATGTTTCGTCAGTTTTGGAAGAAATACAATCCTACGTGGAAATTACCAACAAGAAGTACGCTACGGAATTACGTACCGTCAGTGCGTGAGAGAATTGTAAATTGTACGAAAAATACGGTAAAAAAAAAATTCCTGTGGTTAACAATAGACGAAACTACAGATATTAAAAAACAGTCCATCCTAGCCATTCTAGTACGGACGCTGACTCAGCAAGGACCTTCTCCTTCTTATTTACTAACCTGTAAACGAATGCAAGGGTGTACTGCCAGAGCGATATATGATGTATTAATAGAAACACTACACAAATTTGAGATTATACCGAAGCAAGTGTTAATGTTAGTTACCGATGCTGCCAAGGTTATGTGTTCCACGGCAAACTTACTCAAAACGATTTAACCAAACCTGCTGCATGTCACATGTTTGCTTCACGCTTTACACCTTGTAACAAACACTATACGTACAACTTATCCTGATGTGGATCAACTGATAGGACAAGCGAAAGCGGTTTTTCTTAAATCTCCGAAACGGATTCGGCTATTTCATTCGCTGTGTCCTGATATACCCGAGCCGCCGCACCCAGTTCTTATACGATGGGGTACTTGGTTAGAAGCAGCATTTTATTATTATAAACATTTTGAAAAAATAAATCAGTGATTTTTACAACTAGATGCCAAAGAAGCAGCTGCAATACGGCTCAGCCAGGTTCAATTTAACAATCCTCAAGTTGCAGCAAATTTAAAAATTATTTACGACAGTTACGTTCCAATACTGGACACAATAAAAAATTTACAGAACACTGCGCTGTCCTTATCGGACTCATTAGCAATTATTGACTACGTAAAACTAGTGCTGCATATCCTTGAAGATGAAAAAGTGATTGTGTCCGTGAAAAATTTAACAGTGTATTAGATAAAAATGTAGATTTTACAAAATTAGGGCAACTTTTTACCAATACTGAAGATCCGTTGTACAGATACAAAGAGCGCTTTAACTATGCAAATATAACATCTCTCAACGTCGAACAATCCTTCTCTGTATATAAACATATATATATATATATATATATATATATATATATATATATATACGTCGCTACGTACGAACCTTTCCGAGACTAATACAGAAGCATATATTATGGTGCAGTTTTTTCATCGCGCACATCCGCATTTTTTTGCAACAATGTAAACATGTTGGGTAAGTTATTTATGTTTTTTCTTAACGTTTTGTATAGGGATTCGATATATTTATTTTTAAGTAAGCGCACTGTTATTCTGCGAAACTCTCCTCGCAACGTCACTGCTGGGGCACATAGTCTGCCGTCTTTATTTATAATAATAAGATGGGGGATAGTAATAAGCGATTAAGATCGATAAATTTTACCCACACTGAAACTCGATTATTAGTAAAACTCGCCTTAAAATATAAAAATATTATCGAAAACAAATGTACGGACGCGATCACATGGAAAAAGAAAAACGAGGCTTGGAGCTTAATTGCTACCGAATTTAATTCGTGTGGGCACGGATATCGTGAAGCAAAGGCACTGCGCCTAAAATACGATATCATAAAAAGGCAGTTGAAAAAAAAGGAAACAAATAAAAAACTTGAAATATTCAAGACAGGCGGTGGAAGCCTGACTGAAATACAGTTGGACGACTTTGAGGAAGATTTGAGAGAGGTAATAATATTACCTATAACCGGGTTACCATCCAGGAATGATTCGGATAATTTGCTGGAGACAATAGGTTTGTGTTTATGTGCATTACATTATTTTGATACATAACCAGGTTTAAAATATTTGTTAACAGACAATGACCCCGAGGACATTCCAACACAATTTTTTGAAGTAGGTACTATCGAAAAGGGAGAAATAGTACATATAGATGAAGTCATGTCTCCCAATGATGACCAAAAAGGTTCAGTTTCTCAGGTATTTCAATGATTTAAACTTAATTTTTAAACAACTTATAATGATAATGTAATCATCAGGAAAATACTCCAGATGTGATGAAGGAACAAATGTCACCCATTGCCAGTACGTCTGGAATATCCAGAAATAGTAGACCTTTGGTAAGTCTCTAATGCAATCTTAAATCAATTGAATCAAGAATGTGTTTGTTTTAGGTCAGGCAAAAGTTTTAAAAAAATAAACCACCGCCGGCTAACAACCGAAAAGAAATTTTATATGATGGCTACAAGAAAATTGCCGAACAAAGAAATGTGTTATTGGCCACAGCTTGAAAATATTAAAAATGAGCACAATAAATGGAAACGCTGAAAATAGAAAGAGAGTATCTAGAAAATGAAGAGCAAAGGAGGGAAGCAGAACATAATTTGAGGATGGAGATACTCAAAGCATCCAAACATTCCCATTTATCATAAAATACAAATAAATTTTTTGAAATACAATATTTTTTTCTTTTCAATATTTTTGATTATTCTTTTAAAAGAAATTTACATTTTGAATATATTTAAAGGGAAACAGGAAATAAAATAATATGTTAATACCTGCATACTAATATAAACTTTATTTGCTTCATTCCAATGTAAATCTTAGGTACTACAATAAATTTACAATAGCGTTTCAAAATAATCTAGAAGTTGTAATCTAACTTCATCATTTTCATTATTATTTTGTCCCCGTTGTTCAATATGAAAATCTTGCTCCTCTATTATATCTTCTACATTATCAAAGACATCATTATTTTGTTTGGCAATATTATATAAGATAGCAGCAACAATAATATCTTGGCACAAAGCCAGTTTTCATCTCATTCCCATGGAAAGCACTTGAAACCTTCTCTTCCACATTCCAAAGGTTCTTTCAATGGTTAACCGTGTTCGTATTTGACACTCATTAAATAAGTGTTCTGTAGGTGTTTGGGGATTTCGTAATGGTGTGATGAGGTATGGACGAACAGGGTACCCATTGTCTCCTAACAACAAGTGCCTTCCCATTTCTCCGATCTCAAACCTCATCCTAATGCCAGAATTGTCAAAAATATGACTATCATGTGATGCGCCTGGCCATCGTGCAACTATATCCAATATTTCACATTTGGCATTACAGACCACCTGTACATTAAGAGAGAAATAACCCTTACGATTACGAAAATGTTCTGCATTATCTCCTCCTGGTGATTGTATCTTTATATGCGTACAGTCAACTGCACCAAGGACACGTGGAAACCTAGCAATAATATAAAAGTCTTGTTGTAACAAAGCTAGTCCAAGCTCTGTGTCAGGAAATTTTACATGTATTGGTCGCAGATGGAGAATTGCAGAATTGCGCACACCTCCAAAATCACCCATCGTTATATATAAGCTACCAGTTGCATAGAAACGTAATGCAAGAAGTATTTGCTGCAACGGTGGTATGGCATGATTTCTAAAATTTAAATTAGTGTTAATAAGCACATTAAAGATATATACATAATTTATTTACCTATTAGTTCTGTGTTGCATGTGTTCCTGTAGCAGAGGCACTAGCATTTGAACTGTATTCCTTGATAATCGAAAACGGTTCTTGAATTCTATTTCATTCCAAGCTTCAAAATGGTTTGGTCTATTTCTTATTCTATACGCGGGGTAATCGAAATTTATTTCATCAATAATCTCTATTTCTTCCAACTCTAATAGCTCGTCGATTTCTCCGTTTACCATTTTTATTAATTTGTTAAAGAATAACCCACACAACCAATATGACACATTTGTATTCTAACCTAAATTTTAATGTCAGTTCATAAGCATTTCGTTGATATTCGCAAACAATCGGAATTGATTCGGCACTTTATTTGACGAATAAGCCCATAATCGCAAGTTCACCTTACTAATAACTTATTAGTAAGGTGCTACTATCGAAGCGTAATGGTGGGAGTAGTAGATGCAATGATGCATACTGTAGGTCAGAAGTCATCAACTTCCGTGAAGTACGTCAAATCAAGTCAAATCACGAATTAACGGAGATCTTCTTACTATACGGTAAAACAGGTGGAAATGTTAGAACTACTGGACGTATTTATGAAGAACGGTTTCCGAAGCGAAGATATCCATCAAATGATTTAATTTTACAACCCGTGTACTAATTGAGAGATCGCGGTACATTGCATCCAAGTTATGGACGCCGTGGCCGTGAAAGACGATCTTCGGCAACGCATTTTTTAAGCTGCGCCCCATATCCGTAAAGATCGAGTCTTGTTAATACTCGTAATAATACTTCGAAAGTTTACCGTTCGGTTAAAAGCTTGTATTTAGGCAAATGAAAACTACATTGAACATCTCCTTTAAGCATTCCACCTGTCTTACACAAACTTGTCCTCTTTAGGGCAAAGAAATTGTCATTAAAAGAAGAGGTAAACAGAACACAGGAAAAAGTATGAAGATTCAATAAAATTACAAATGTAATTTATTATTTCTCGACGATAATTTAATATTGAGACAACTAAATTACAAATTCCATATCACCACAAAACTCCTATGCCGTTTAATGTCAAATTATACGACTTCGTAGGTTAAGTAGTAAATTTTAATTTACGACATACTTCAAAATGTTCTCAGTAAATCACATGCTACTAGATTGACTTTTCAAATGAACACTTGTTATAAGTAACAACACAACACTGGTACATAAGAAAATTTATGAATGAATACATGTCCATAAAAGTTTTGACACAAAGACCTATTGTTATATTACCGAAATGTTAAGGGGATTTTTGGTGAACTTGAACAAATAAATGCCTATTTGTTTGTTGGATCGACAACATGTAAACATATAATTTCTATTTATTTAGATCCATTCTGAATACAGGACCGTATTTGAAAAGTTTGTGTTCTTAAATTTCCGCAAAAATTAAATTTTCGATAGAATAAAATTTCTTGTAGATTTGAATTATTAGCGTACGTCGGAATATTTCATTTACACCCTGTATAAGTAAAACTGTCATAAAAGTGTCATGTTTTCACCTCAATAACAAACAAGTACGTCTTGAGCCCAAGTATACTTCAATAACAACTCGCTGTTTTAAAATCCTTACCTAAAATATCTAGGAGTAACAATTGATCAAACACTCTCATATAAAAAAATATCTAGAGAACAGTGCGGCTAAAAAAAACACTAGATATAATATAATCTAAAAACTCTGCGGTACTGCATGGGGCGCGAACGCATCTACCCTTAAAACGTCAGCTCTTAGCCTTGTTTAATTGGTAGCTGAATACTGCGCCCCAGTCTGGCTAAACATCTACCGCGTAAAGATGGTCGACATTAAGCGTAATGAGACCATGAGAATAATTAGACAGTTGTTTAAAAAGTACACTTTCACACTGGCTCCCCGTTCTAATCCATCTGGAGGCAGCAAACCTTAGTTAGAGAATATAATCAAATAATATCGAATCCCCACCACCCAGTACACAGTGACCTGCCTGTTGTTGACCTTTCGAGACTGAAGTCTAGAACTCCTCCACTACTGCTAGCAGAACAACTTATAGCAGAAAATTTCTTGCAGCAGCATGGAGGTGAGATGAGTGACTTCTTTGAAGCCACTGACTCCGTGTTGGACTGGATCAATAGCGACGATTTTAACATTTAACTCTGTTCTGCGTAGATCCAAAATATACAGTACTGGAGCAATACTTATTACTTATACATTTTCATTTCTGTAGTATACATGTTCGAAATGTGCGCCTTTGGTCAGGCAGACTTCCAAACATATTCGAGAAGACAAGTTCCTGCAGATTCCTGAAAAACGAGACGATTTTCTCACGTAATGCATTCACAGTTCTGGGTGAGTCTGCACCGCTGAACACTTTCTCCTTTAACTTCTCCATAGGTAGGCGTCCAGTGGTGTAAGATCAGGGGAATGTGATTGGTAGTTCAAACCAGTCCCGCGGGATGATTTGTCTTTGAAAGATTTCCTGCAGCACAGCTATACTAACGTGCCTTCAAAAATATTCCTCATTAGAGACGGCCATGCGCATTAAATATTATACGTTTGTGACAGATTACGTGCATCGTCACGAACCATTCTCAAAAAGCATAGCAGTCTCTAATAAGGAAAGTTTTTGAAGGCACGTTATATAGATTGATGAGCGGTGTGGCTGGTAGCCCCGTCCAGTTGAAACCGCTCTTTCCATTCGGAGATTCCTGTCACGACAAAACCTTCTGATATCCCGAATAAATGGACTGAGCACCATGTTCCTATAACGTTCCTGGGTAATAGTAAGGGTATACCATTATTATCCTCAATGAAATACGGACCAAGCTCACCATGTGCTGACAATATACATCATATCATCAAACACTCTCTATGTAGCGGTTTCTGAATGATAACGTCTAGCCTTTCAAAACCAAGGAAGAGAGTTGTTTGCTTATTGATGTAATCCTCCAACTGAATGTGACTTTCGTCAGAGAACCACACATTACGCAAAAAAACTGGATCCTCGTACATTAGCCAAAATTCGCCCACAATACATAACCCTGGCATGCATATCTTGGTTTGTCAATCGTTGTTCAACCTGAATTCAGTACGTAAATCCACCTACGTCTTTAGATAATCGCTAAAACGACGTGTTGCTGATATTCAGTTTCAAGGACGTTCCTCGAAGACTTCGCTCGTGACTACAAAACCTGATTGATGGCACGTCCAGGATTCTCCTTTGTTCTCACAGAGTAACTGGCTTACCAGACCTTCCCTTCCGTTGGCACAATACGGTTGTACGATTGGCAACGGTTGTCCTTTTTTTATCCTTAGAAAAGAGGTAGAAAAAGTTGAGGGCGTGAGAATAAACACATAGTGTGTCCGTTTTATTAAGAGAGGTGAGTTGACGTAAATTTAGTTTACGTATTTGTTTTAAATTCAGTGTATACGTGGACGCCGTGTAAAATTATGCGCGATTATACGTGTTAGCTTTACTGTGCCCCATGTTCAACATTTTGATTAGTGGGTTTACTTACTGATGATGACAACTTGGTTGTCGAAATACGTATTTAGGATACGATTATTAATTCTAGTGTAATATCTGGCCAACTAACTAAAGGCAAGATCGCCATGTAATGTCTGACCATCAAACTAAAGGCAGGGTCGCCATCTAATGTCACCTGGTCCCGGAGGTAACACTGTTGTCCAGGCAGTTCCATTTAGACATCAGGTATTTCAGTGATGCAAATAATATGCGTTGGAACGATTAAATAATAACATTTAATTCAATTACGAATATAACAACAGAAAATAAGACATAGTAATATGATGCACCAGGCTGGTACTCACTCTGATATTCACTGTGACTCTGACTGACTAGACTTCTTAGTCTGTAGTTTATGTATCGTTTAGTGTGTTCTATTAGCCTAGTGACCTGATTACAAGATGTTTATCAACATGGCGAAAGATCATAACTAACGCTGATACAATAGGCCGATAAGCAGGCATGCGCATGAGAACGGTGTGCACTGTATATTTTGGCGCATACCGTATATTATGTAACTTTGAATTGCAATCCATGTTTCAAGCTTTACGCTAAATAAATAAATAAATAATAAACTAAGCGCATTAATAGCTTAGTATCATTCCACATTGCACCAAGAAGTACTAAACTTTATGCATGTTTCGACAACGATGTTGTCATCTTGAACAGTGACCCTAAACTGTTTAGCATTTGCATGATATCAAAGATACAATTAAATCGAAACGTGGTTGGGAAGATGATATTGAGTTTATTCCTTTAAATTTGACACATTTGTTAAATAACAATAAGAAACGTCGATCACATTGTACGTATATTAAATCTTAAAATTTCTAACATAAAACCTAGTTTAAAAACATCACAGATAAATAGAAATTCTACAAGTCGAGCCAAGTACTGATTAATTCAGCAATTTGAACTCTGGCGGCAATCAACTGAGGTAAATCGTCATCAGCTCTGGGATACATGTTGGCGCAATGAGCTGTACCTAAAAGATAAACGCATTTACGTATCGTCTTTATAGCGGATTGTTAAAGTACCTTGAATGTAAATAGCGGGAGCGTCTTGGGCTCGTGTTTGAGTAAGGCCCAGGGCATGCCAGGGGTCGATAGAACCATGTACGAAAACGACGTTGGATACTTCGATGTTTAAAGCACCATAAAGCGTGTTAGTTCTCTTGATTGCGGCATTTAAAAATGCGTTGTTGTATTTAGGACCGAATATATCAACACACTGCTGTACGAAGAAATCTACTGGGAATCTGTTACCGAAATACTGTGGATTATAGGAGGACGTTTGGAAGAAACCAAATTCGGTACAAGTTTGATAAGTCCACTGTCGACCTAAAAAACATTTAATATTTTCTAATAAATTTCATTCAACAGGAAATGTCTTCTTACCTCCTTCAGATGTAGTGCTGTTCCAATCGGTATTCCTATATTGTGCAATCATATTATTGTACTTGTAGTCCAGACATGTTTGATTATATGCGGTTAAAAGTAATCTATTCACGGCCGCCAATCTATCGATAGGAGGTCCAATAGTCTGGTCAACCATTATATTACACAACGTGTCGATGGTGATATTACCCTTGCCCTTACCTAGTCTGTTATCTTTATTGTACTGAACAATTCCAGCAAAATTACCGGCTAGTGTTTCGAAGAAGTTGGAAACGTCGTTCATGTTATGAACATTTTGCTCGATGGGATCGCATAACATGAATTTTTCGGTCAAGCTCCTTTGTCCGATCATGTGTTTGAGCAAAATTTCGATTTGTTGCGTGCCCCCTTTAATGGCAACAGTGCAATCATCGTCAGTAGTACTTAAGGCGTCGTCGACCACTTTGAAATACTCTAAAAATATGTCGTAAAATCATTTACTTGATTAAGTAATTTTATATAGGTTTAACTCGCTAAGAAAGCCGTACAGTGATGATCTAGTACGCACTGAAGAAAACATACAGTTTTCTTAGCGAGTTGGAACAAAGCAAATATTTACACAAAAAGGGAAACCAGCGCCAATGCAAAAATTACCGCGGCATAACACTATTGAGTACCTCGTGCAAAATATTAGCAAAAGGGTCGGGTTTAATAGCCAATACTGAAAAAATAACGGAGGATATCAAAGTAGATTCAGCACAAATTAATACAAATATGTATGTTAAAACATATTTGTCTCTGTACGCATGGACATTAGGGTGACCGCAAAAAAATCGATGTCGGAATTTTGTTCGTCTGGACCCCACAAAACGATTCCCCTTTCCAGATATTGAGATAGCCGAAATTTGAGCTCGATTAAACGACGTTAACCCGTGCCGTTCGTCGCTCAAAGTTTGAAAAAATCCAAATTTTTGGCCAAGAAGCTGACATATGGAGCCATAACTCCAGAACGGTAAATAATAGAAACACGCTTAATATCTCAAAAGAAAGCTAATGTTGTTCTTCAAAATTTATATTCTATACATAATTGTTGTTATTTTAAGTCAAACAGCCTTTGACCCCAAAAACGTGACCTGGTACCAGTAGGAGCCAGTTTGGGAGTATTCTAAGAATTTTACGGGTTTTTACATGTGTCTCGGAATTTACATTTTTTTGTTAAAAAGTATTTTGGAACTCAATTTACAAACATAAAGAGCCTTTTGTCCAAATTTAATGTTTTATTATATGGGGATTACCTGACTAGTTTACCAAAGAAAGACCCGTTTGGCAGGCAAAAAAGAGGGTGAATCTAATTTCTATTTTAGGGATGGTGATTTTACTTCAGCGTACAACCGACCTTTTATTTATTCAGTTTAGTTTCTAAAGTGCCTTTCAGCTGGTTAGATCGAACAATTATCTAGTGAAGATATTTTAACGTTTTTTTTTTAATTTTCCAAGTGTGTGTGTTATTGTTTTTATAACTATTATAGTATTATTTTAAAAGACATTTGAAAACATTTTATTGAGATTAAAGTTTGTAATATATTTTGTTTCATTTTTCAAGTTAACTGTTATTTACCTATTGGACTCTGAAATGGCATCCACATCAGGTGTACAAAGCCGGACCAAGGATAAAATATTTCTTGTGGGCTATCCCATTCACCAGATCACCGGTTGTAAACTACCCTCAAATCGTCAAGTTTTGTGTGCTTTATTTTATAATTTACGTACAGTGAAATAACTGTAAGAGAATCAGCAAAACTTACCATACGAGTAGTGTTCATTTTTTGGGAGAAAGCTCGAATCCCGACTAAACATGAGCAAGATGCAATTACTAAGCTGGAAAAACTTCACGCCGAGTGGAGAACTCTTCAAAAATGTCGGAAGAAAACATCGGAAACGGTCAAGAACAAATTTAAACAGTTTGCTGAAAAGTTTGATGATCTCTTTGATATTTCTCAACAAGATGCCTTGGCTCTGACGAAATCGGAAGAAGATAAGGCGTTTCTCGTGAACCAGAGGCAGAAGGACCGCCCAGGTTCCATGACTGGAGTGGATCTCAAGTTTTCTCGAGCTGAAGAAAACAAGGCGCAAAAGGAACTTGCAAAAATGAACCGACAAATCCAAGAAGAAACTTTTGATATTGGTGAGTTTTTTTTATTATTATTATTCTAAAAAATAGAGAAACAAATAAGTAAATAGTTTCATTATAATTGAAAGAAAATTGTACATGAGAACATCATTTGGCATCTTTATGATTGAGTTTATATTTTTTAAATAATACCTATTGATAATTAGAAGTAGGTAATTTAGTACCTATGTATTATTACTATTCTGCTAAAACGACAAGTTTTTATAGTCTTTTTTTCTCTTTCTTTTGTTGCTTCTTAGAGACGGATGGTGAAGACAAGTTTGAAGAAGGAGAAGAAGAAGAAGACACTGAAGAGGACAGCATCTACCAGGAACTTGAGAGCTTGGAGGAAATGGACATCCCTGAAGAAGCTGCAGAAGATCCAGGACCATCTGAGAGCAAGAGGATGAAAGTTTCATTTGCAAGGGGCGTTAAAGAGATTTTAAACATGAAATTGTCAATTTTGTTAGACCGATGTAAGGCATCCGACAGAAATGCCACGAGAAGTTTAATAGCTACTCTAGAAGCACTAAACCTTGACCCTCTTGAGTACAAAGTCTCGAAAACTTTATTACATTATAGAAGGCAAATGTTCAGAGATCAATATACTAAAAAAATGTTAGATAAAGTAAACATTCCTGAAAAAGAGCCCGTGGTTGTCCATTGGGGCGGTAAACTTTTACCGGGTGTTTTAAAAAATGAACAATGTGAGCGAATAGCTATTGCTATTTCATATGGCGAAAAGGAACAGCTGCTGGGAGTTCCTATAACAGCAAACAGCTCTGGAGAGGAGCAAGCCGTAGCCGTATATGAATGCCTACATGAATGGGGTCTTCCCAACACCGTCAAGACGATGTGCTTCGACACTACAGCATCCAACACGGGAAGACTCAAAGGAGCATGCGTCATATTGGAGCAAATTTTAGGAAGAGAATTGTTATACCTAGCTTGCCGTCACCATATCTTGGAAATTCTGTTAAGAGGCGTATTCGACACAAAAATGGGATCAACCACTGGACCTCATCCAGACATTTTCAAGAGATTCTTCACTGCGTGGCCCAAGATAGACAAAGGAAAATACGACACAGGTATCAGTGACAATCTAATACAAAAGCAGCTAACTCCAGAAGTAATTGCAAATGTTACTGCTGAATTCGAGACCAAATTAACTGAGAGCCACCTCAGAGATGACTACAAGGAGCTATTGCAGTTGGTTCTCGTATTTGTTGGATCACTAGACGGCAATGTTGTGGGTTTTAGAACTCCAGGAGCCATTCATCACGCTAGGTGGATGGCAAAGGCTATTTACTGTTTAAAAATGTTCATTTTCGTCGTCAATTTAAGATGTCTTAAGAAGAAGAAAGTTCTGTGCGTGCCATTTCTGTTTTCCTAGTTAAAATTTATTGTAAAGCTTGGTTCAATGCTCCAAAAGCTCATCTTGCACCAAAGCAAGATTTAGGTATTTTACATAGTATGTTAGACTATAATGTGACAACGTCATTGCAGAAATAGCCCTGACCAAATTTTCGAACCATTTGTGGTATTTGAATGCAAAGTTGGTGGGATTATCGTTTTTTGATCCCACCATTACAGACGATGAAAAGTTGTTAATGGCTAATAAATTGCTCAGTATCACAGATGAACCATCCGAGCACGCTAGCGTTGTAAATCCAAAAGTTAGGAAAGAAAAATTAAAAAAGGTAGTTGATGGAGGATTGGTAAATTTACTTACCAAAGAAACGTTTACATTCTTTGACCGATTTAATATAAAAATAGATTTCCTAAGACAACATCCAAACACCTGGCCTCAAAATAATGACTTCCAAGGATTGAAAATTGTCAAAACATTAAAAGTAGTTAATGATATGGCTGAGCGTGGTGTTAAATTAAAAACCGACTTTAACGACCTTCTGACAAAAGATGAAGACCAAAAGCAATATGTCCTGCAAGTTGTAAGCAAATGCCGAGCATTATATCCTGACGTTTCAAAAACTACTTTAACAAAAGCTCTAGAATAGATTAGATAACTATGTAAAATTATCAACTCATGTAGGTACAGTAGAATCTCACAAATTAGAACCACTTTGTGCACCGGGCAGTTCGAATTTCTGAAAAGTTCGAATTTCTGGACATTTTTTTTTTACAGAAAATGATAAAATTATAATAAAACTAGTTATGTAAGCTTTATTTTAACACAAAACAGTTTTTATTTATTAACATTTAATTAATTTAACATATTAAATTCAAAGAAAAACTTTTAAAAGTTTTTTAATTATTAGGTATTTAATTGGTTTTTAACATAAAATCAGTAATACTTGTTTGTTTTTTTGATTTATTTAAACTGGATACAACGATATCGTTACGGACGTCCAAAAGGTTAGACATGTGTTTACTGGAAAATATATCACTGGTTTTGCACCATTTTATAACATTATTGATGCCTTCAAGGACTTTTAAATGAGGAATAGCTGGCGTTATGTCGATAATATCGACGTCGCTACTATCTGAAGCCTCCTCATCGCTATTCTCTGCATCAGATCCGTCAGTAAACACATCTTCATTCCATTCGTCGATTTCATTTACATTTACGGAATTGTTTGGCATAATTTAATTCAAAAGATCAAGATTTATTTGAAGAACTTCATTGCAATCCTGATTTCGTTGAGCCAATTGTGCTAGTGGCAAATCATAATCGCTGTCGTAGTCGCCTGAGTCCCAATTTAATAATTTGGACCAAGAATTTTTTAACACTGTCTGTTGTACCTCATCCCATGCTTGTTTCAACAATATTATTGCATCTCGGATTGAATGCCGTTTCAAAAGCTTGTCAATATCACTACCATCACCAATTAATTGAGATAGCAACTTACTTCTGTAAATAAGTTTTGTCATTTTAATACGATTTTTATCCATTGGCTGCACAGCTGCTGTTACATTTGGCGGCAAGAAATATGCAATTATATTATCATCCTCACTTTGAAGTTTATCAATTGGTGCATGAGCGGAACAGTTATCTACAAGCAGAAGAGCTTTCAGAAAATCGAATGACCTGTAGAACAAAAAAAAAAATTAAAAAATATGGAACTTAAAATATGCATTGGTTAAACATACTTCTTTGATAAATATCTTGTGAAACCAATCATGAAAAATCCGGGAAGTCATCCACGCATTTTTCGAAAAGTCATAATGAAGTGGGTTATCAAATCCTCTGAAGCTTCTTGGCTTTTTAGCTTTTCCAATAACTAATGGTTTTAATTTGTGTGAGCCATCAGAATTTGCGCCTAGTAAAATTGAAACGCGTTCTTTTTGAACTTTTTTCACAAGCAGCGACAAATGTTTTATCTGGAAGGCAAAATAATCCGCTTTGATCAGCATTATAGATTTGTGTTTCCAATAACCCCATTTCCGCGACTTTTGCACGAAATCTGTGTAGAAATGGAGTGACCTCACCAACATCACTCGAAAGTATTTCACCACCAATTTTTAAAAACCGTATTCCATGACGGGTTTTAAATTTGGAAAACCATCCATCACTTGCAGTAAATGCGTTTTCATCTTTATCGAGGTACACTTCACTAAAAATTGACTTAGCTTTTGCTTTTAATACGGGTCCTGTCACTGTGTTCTTCTTTTCACGTTGATTTAAAAACCACTTATAAAGGCGCTTTTCCATTTCCTCATATTCTGCCTTATGTAAAGATTTTTTTTGCTTCCTGATAGGTGCTGGTAACTGCATCCATTATTTCTTGTTTTTTTTTTATTTTATGTAGCTGATGGAAGATTTTGTCACATTAAAAACTTGAGCTAAACGATTTCCACTCACGCCTTCATTAAGTCTTTTTAATATTTTAACCTTAGTATCCAAAGAGAAGGTTTTTTTTTACGTTTGTTTGGCATTTTTTTTAACTTTCACACGTATGAGCACTTCACTTTGACCTTCAGTCATCAACTGACCCAAATTTGTACAAGCATATCAAATTTCACACGCATATGAACGAATTGTACACACCACGAATAACTCGGTGATTCCCCGTTTTATTTTTACTTTAATGAACGAAAAAAAATAATTTGTAGTGAAAATACAAAAAAAATAAAAAAACTTCCAGAAATTATAACCCCCTGTTCTAATTTTAGAGCGTTTAATTTGGTTTTTCGCCTATTTAGTTCAAAATCATAGAAAAAAAAAATTTTCTAATGGAAATAAAAACCAAAAAAAAAACACTTCCAGAAATTAGAACCACAGGTTCTAATTTCAGAGCGTTCAATACATTGAAATGACCGGTTCTAATTTCTGGACGGTTCGAATTTGTGACGGTTCGAATTCGTGAGATTCTACTGTACTACGTCTGTATCTTTTCTGTGTCTGTTTTGTATGTATTATATACCTGATTTTTATATTTTAAAATAAAAAATGTCATTAGACTTATCAGTATTACTTGTTTTTTTATTATATTTCTACTTTAAACTCAAAAATATACCAAAAAAAGCAAAATTTATCACTTAATAACAAAATATACGAAGTATGCTCCTAGTGGTACGTTTTTGGGGCTAAAGGCTGTTGTAACTCTGTTTGACTTAAAATAACAACAATTATGTATAGAATATAAATTTTGAAGAACAACATTAGCTTTCTTTTGTGATATTAAGCGTGTTTCTATTATTTACCGTTCTGGAGTTATGGCTCCATATGTCAGCTTTTTGGCCAAAAATTTGGATTTTTTCAAACTTTGAGCGACGAACCACGGGTTAACGTAGTTTAATCGAGCTCAAATTTCAGCTATCTCAATATCTGGAAAGGGGAATCGTTTTATGGGGTCCAGACCTTCTATGAGATCCGGTCACCCTAATGGACATACACGACCAATAATCACTTCGACCGCAGACACATGCGTTTCGATCTAGCGAACTCATCAGTGCGGATTAACGAAGTGACGTCTAAGATTCGCTCCCGCAAGATAAGCACAAACTTATCCCGTCAGCTGACAAGAGAATATCAGAGAGAATATCACATCTAACGGGTATGAGACGCTCGCCGGCGTGAGCGCTTTCTCTAGAATGGCTACCCCATTACAGAGGAGAAACAAACACGTATGAAAAGACAGTATTTATATAACTTTTAGGGAAAAGGAATCCTAACACATGCCTTTTTTTCAAACAAAAACAATTACATTGAAATCTATTTAGACACAAGTGAAAATTGGTATTATGGATTTGATAACGTACGGTCTAACAAAACAAATTTGTCTCTAATATTATTGCACGAAGTTGGACATACTTTATTTTACAAACAAAAACAATTGCATTGAAATCCATTTGGACAGAAGTGAAAATTGGACGACATTTAACTTTAGTTATATTTCATTACATATAATGCAGAGTGATTCATCTCAAGTGAAGGAGGTTGGCATGAGAAAAATTAATTTGGCATTATTGTACAGTTGGCAGTAACATGTTTCGATAATTCGCAAACTTGAATGTATGTTTAAAGGTTATGTCGTAACGACAACTAACATACATAAAATGACCAAGACTGTCAAACAAACTGATCAGTATTTGACTAACGTAAAAATATACTAATCTAGGTAATTTTATGGTACCATCACACTTCACTTGAGATGGATATCTATAGATACTAAAACCAATTTAAAAAATAATACTGTATATGTATGACTTCATTAAATATTCAAAAATTATTAAGGTTTATTATTTTTTTAGCCTTTTCTAATATGTATTACCACTTATGTAAAATTGTAAAGGAAATAAATTAAAAAAGGTTCTTAAATAAATTAATTAAATTAGTGACTCTTCTGAGTAAAAGCAGTTAAGATAGACCGGCGGAAAATATGCGAACTATATCGCCAAACACCCTACCCTAATGTACACTCTTGCCAGCAATTTCTATATATCAATCACTTCGTGTTATCATTGATTAAGGTTATTATTATTATTTTTTGTTTTATGTTATCATTTTATTTAATACTACACCAATTAACAACAGTTATTATAAGAGCTATATCATAAACTGTCTTCTTTTAGCTGAGTAATATAATATACTTTGAACATTCACAACTCAAAAATAAAATAAATAAATAATATTGTTTTAACATATTACAGTTAATATGGCTAAAAGGAAGTCAGAGGAAAGTTATAGAATATTACTAAATTCTGCGAAAAAGCTGCAAACGCATATATTTTCCTGTTGATAAGCTTAGAGATCGTGTAGCAGTTATGACAGGAAAATCTGAGAAAACAATTCGGCGAATTAAACTAAAGATAGCTACAGTTGATGAATGACAACAATTGCCACAGCTAATTTTAGACAAATGTACCAACTGTACCAACCCTAGATATTTCACCATCCTTTTCGTTAGCAACGTCAAAAATAATAAATATAATTAATTTAAAATATAAACATTAACATAACCTCATCATTTTCATGTTGTGATGTTTATATTTGACACCTTAATTTTTTTACTCGGATTGTACCATTCAAACAGTGCTGTTTGATCGGTCAATCTTAAATGGTTTTACTACAAATATATTATTTTTTTAAAGCAAATATGAAATGCACATATACGTTTCTTGCACTGCAAACAGTAAATTATATTTTTTCTTTTTACTGCAATAATACGTGAGACACATTAACGAAAGTATTGATAAGAATTCATGTTTTTCTCTAAGGCATGTATATTAAAATAATTATCGTGATTCGTGTGTCTTTAACAGTTAAGGCGTTCGTTATACCGCGATCTTTTTTATCATTACACATAACAAGCGTTCATTTGAAAAGTCAATCTAGGTTACTTTGAAATTTTGATAGAATAAGACGCAAATATATTAATATGTGTTTGTTGTTCCGTAAACGTAAATCCAAATGACATTTGATAATGTCAATCACAAATATCAGTTAGTGCATAAAATAATAAAATTGATGGTTTATGCGTTTATTCAGTTCAAGATTGCATGGTAGAATTTCAAGTTGAGTTTCCACATCTTGTAATAGATTATATACAATTTAAGAATACTTTGGATAGAAGTTTAAAACTTTTTTCTGAAACTGGTAGTCTCTTAAGAAAATCAGGCAGCGGAGCAGTTAAGAAACGTACACCTCAAGTTGTCAATCGTGTTGAGGAAATAATGGAACATAAACCGCAAACATCTGTTCGACATTTGAGTCAACAAATAAACCTTTCTGTTGCTACAAGTCACAAGTTATTAAAAAAAGATATGCAACTTTATCCATACCGTGTCACAGCAGTACAAGAATTGTTAGAAATTGATTACCCACGTAGACTACAGTTTTGTAATTGGTTTGTAAATATGAACAATAATGGAGAACTTTCGCAAAGAGTCATCCTTACTGATGAAGCTTGGTTTTATAAAACGGGATACCTAAATTCACAAAATACAAGAATTTGGAGTAGTGAAAATCCACATGTAATTAATGAAGAATCGCTACATCCAGAGAAAATTGGTGTTTGGGTAGCGATAAGCCAAAGGCGAATCATTGGACCAATATTTTTTCAGGGAACGTTAAATGCTCAAAGGTACCGTACGGAAATTGTACAACCATTTGTCAATCAGTTGCATGATGATGAACTTCAAAATGCATATTTCCAACAAGACGGAGCACCTTGTCACTGTACTGCAGAATCTTTGGATTATTTAAGAGAATTTTTTGATGAGCGTGTAATTAGTCGAAATACTGAAATTGCCTGGCCTGCACGTTCATGCGATTTAACACCTTGCGACTTCTTTTTGTGGCCTTATCTAAAAAATAACATATTTCGAATACCTATATTGAATTTGAATGATATGCTACAGAGAATCGAACAGAAATGCATGGAAATTAATAACAATCCAGTAATGTTGCAGAACATCATCAGAAATTTTGAACGAAGGATTTTAAAGTGCATTGATCTTGAAGGGCAACATTTTCAACATTTGTTATAGTTTTCAATAAATACCTATTATTTGTTATGTATTTGTATGTATGAAACTGTCAAAATATACGACTTCGTAGGTTAAGTTGTCAATTTTAATTTACGACATATGTACTTCAAAATGTTCTCAGTAAATCACATGCTACTAGATTGACTTTTCAAATGAACACTTGTTACATTTCCCTATGTGTAACGATAAAAAAAGAATTGCCAATGCATAGGTGACATAGTAGGCAACCAGTTATACACCAGTGAAGCATTTATCTACAAACAATAGCTTAATTCTTAAATCTTTGTTATGGAGAGAAAAAAAATTTTAAATGTCAAATATTTTTGAATTTTTATTCATACATGAATCTTCAATTAAATACATTTCATTGAAAATTTATCATTTATGTAAAAGAAATTGCAATGATAATGTGGTACCAATAATAAAAAAGGACTCGGTATATTTTGTTTCATTATAGTATTAAATGAACGTGAAACATTACAAGAATTACTTTAAAGTACTGGGAAAGTATTTATAAAATATATTAGGTTATATAGCATCACCCCGTATGACGTAGCACCGTATGATGTAACACCACACGACGAAACGATATATCCGGAAAAATGGTCAATTCTCTTGAACGTTCACGACCTTTAGAACACACTATATATGTACAGGCAGAATTTTTATTAATGCTCCGTTAGACGAGCGCCATATTGATTTTTAAATTTGTTAATACCCGTTCGGTTAAGCGCCATCTTGATATTTAAATTTGTATTAGTCCCATTTTGGTAGAACGTCATCTTGATTTTAAAAATCTATACTAATGCCCTTTCGGCTGAGCGCCATCTTGATTTTTTTATTTAAATTAATACTCTTTTGACTGAACGCCATTTTGATTTTTAAATTATTTTTAGATGAACCTTGTATATTTAAAATCATGTGCCCTTTGAAGCGCATCTCGTATATGAACATATTTTATCTCTTTCGCTCTCACAGAAATCCCATTTAGAAGAAGTCTCTGACTGACACAGGAACCAGACTTCACTCTCACTACAGTCTCTTTCATGTATGAATTTCTTTTATTATTATAAAAAAAAATTATATTCAAAAATATGCGTCTTTTTCCCTTATGAAACAACAATATAAAAATATAGTTAAATAAAAAATCATATACTGAATAATGCCATGGTCAATTTAAATAAACTTCATAATAAATTTCAATTTAAATGAATATTGTGCTTAAATAATTTACAGTGAGTGAACTTCTGGTAAATATTTACACTTGATAATTTATCAACTTAAAGATATCCTTCACAAAGGTGATAAGAATATTTTCTTTTTGTATAACAATAAATTTAAATTTATCTTGAATTCCTTTAGTGTCATTATCAATACAAAGAAATGCATACCTTTAAAATCGACTTCAGCTAGTAAAGGACCACTGGCTGACATTGCTCCATGCACCAAGTGTGGATATTTCATCCGTAACCAGGCTGCTAGTGAACCTGGATATGAACCTCCAAACACAATCCATTTAACATCGTCACCAAATTTATACTGATCATTCATTGATTCGATGAAGAAAGCTAAATCAGCTAGTGCTTGTTGACTTGTTAAATACTGTAGATTCTTGGTACTTAAGTCTCTACATAAATATCGTATTTAAAAACATAGTTGAAAAGATAATATAAAAACAAATAATCCAGAATTTAAATTATTTATTTAGACTTACGAAGTTGGGTGACTTTTTCCATAATATCTATGCTCCAATTGAAAACAAAAAGCTTTAAATCGTGTAGCATAGTCGATCCAAGTACCTTGGCTCATCCATTCTATAGTAGCTTCTCCTTCACCTCCAATCATTAAAAATACAGGTCCGGAACCATCATAAAAGTCACCATTCACAAAATATCTCTGTAACGAGTTTGAATGTATCGATATCCTTGAGTTTATATTGTTCAAAACTTACTTGTTCCCATGTTTCATCATTTCCAGGATTGAAATGATCCAAATTCTGTACAAACCATTTTTCTAACACTTGTTGTCTCGCTTCGTAAGTTACGTTGCTAATGGGTTTACCCAAGTTTCCACCAACCATTCTTCCATGATGAAATATTCTCCAAGAATTTATACTTTGAAAATTAAATAATAATAATAACATACAAGAATATGTAAATAAATACATTTTTACAATAATATAGAAACGAAAAGTACGTATAGTATGTATAAAGTTGTTAACACAACCAATTCGAGATAACCTTATGAACCTCCCAGTCTTTCATTCAACAATAATTCAATATCGTTTCTTTCGTATGTAGTCGTGGTAAATGGTAATCGATATTATTTAAATACGGAAATGTTAGCGCCTTTTACTTTTTTTATTAAAGTCTGAAGTGAAGTTAGTTTAAATAATTACCAAGACCTTTTACAGTTTTCGACCGACGCTACCAGTCTCTCTGAATAACTACACAATTTGTCAAAACATTGTAAAAATCATTGTAGTCAAACACTAATTCAGGATGTTCTTCACTAAGATCAGTTTTGAAAAATTTGACACAAATTTATAGTTTCAATGTCAAATAATAAATGTCATGTGGAAGTGGCCAACCCAATTTCACAGTCTACTTCAATTATGAATTTTTTCGATGGCTCGTTATTTCCATGGCACATCATTCAATAAAATATGCAATTTAAATCAATCTATCATTTAAATTTAAAAACAAAAGTAGTTTACAAAATAACGCTCTAGTGACACACAAATTATCGTATTTGCGTAAATTTTCAATTAAATCCAGGAAAAAACCGTTTTATATGTAACAAAATTAAATATTCGGTAACGAAAATGAGTCGCCCAAATCCGCGATCGTTGAATGCCGCCAAAATGGTGTTGGCCGCTCTTACCGACGTACGTGATGGGAGAGGTGCGTCGAAAGAGGAATTAACCGAACACATCGAGAATAATTTTTCAGTACCGAACAAGGACTTTTCCAAATATTTGAATAGGGCTCTGGAAAAAGGATTGGCGTTCGGTGTTATTAAAAAATTGAGGGGTCGATATTGTCTTAGTGAGATTATGGAAGGCGTCAGAGAACATAGACGAAGACGTAGCCGAAGCAAGTCAGGACGACATGGGAAACGAGGTGGCAGGAGGCGCAGGAGGAGGCGTAGTAAACACGAATAACTTTTCAGTTTGGAGAGAACTCGAATAATTTAAATATTTATCTGGTCTAAACCCTAATAGTGATATTGTTTTGGATAAAATTATAGAAAAAATAAGAATACTTCACAATTTTTAATATATTTTCAGTGATATTAAGATAAGTTTATAAATGTATAATGTCCAAAATTTTAATTGTGAAATATACCTTTAAATATGCAGATATATATTGTTTTAAATAGTTTTTGGAATATTTTGACCTCGATAACAAAATTATGACAATTTATTAAAATTGTAATTATAAATGATATTCATTCAATTTTAAGCATAATAGAGGAAACTAAATCATCATAATTACCAAGACATACAGCTAGAACAAAGTCGTTGTATAATAAAGTATTAACAGTACCTAAACAACCTATTCTTATATTTATATAGTCTTACGTTATATGCATTAGTTACTACAAGTTAATGATATACCATCGGCGTCCAAAAAAAAAACGAGTAGGGGAACCTGTTGTACCTCGGACACTTTTTTACTAAATTGATGTTTTTGGAATTGTTAAAACCAATAAATTTATCTAACCTACTGTAATATAATGTTAAACTATTAACGAAGAATATATTTCTTGTTGGACGTTTAGATACTAGTATTTAGAAAGGTCTGTACATTTGAAAAGATAGTGACAATATGTCCGAGGTACAACATGGGTGTTGTACCTTGAACACAAGGAGGTTGTACCTTGGACACTAGGTACGATAATTATAAAAAAAAACATTTTACTTCTACAAACTTTTATGGAACCATAAATACAAAACTAAACACACACAGCCTTATGCATAGTCGTTTTAGTGGCTACTAACACGCTACTAAGACCATTTTAACATCCTACTAAGAATTTCCGTATTCATAGTCCCGTTTCATGCGTACTAACGTTTTAACGTTAGTAGGCTACTAAATCCTTAATAGCGTTTGAGACCGTGTTTAAAGTGTCTACTAAAGCTAACCTACAAAAAGAAAAAGCGCAAACTGTCAAAACATAACGAAATGATACAAAATTGAGAGTAAAAATCATAACAATGAATTCATTAACTGTAAGTATACGGATAATCGGCATACAGCAATTTTAATAATAATGGAAGTGCATGGTGTCTCATTATAATTTCATTATCAACAAAATTTTAATCAATTTTAATTATTATTTTTTGAATGCTGTTTCCAAGTACCCATGAGATGCAATGAAGCAAACTGATGAGAAAAAGTCTGTTTAATATGTATTTATGGTATGATTTATTTACAAATTTTATTTGCAAATATTAGTTCTGTAGCAGGTGGATGGTGCGATATAAATGTATTTATGTAATATATATATATATGTCACTTTGTTGGCTATAAATGAATCATTTATCTTAAGGGAAGTAATATGGATATATTTATTACAGGATTTGTTAAAGATTCAAACCGTCTTCGAGAACATTGGCAACAGATGCAAGCACCGAAAAATATCAGTCAGTATTGGAAAAAGTTTACTTGAAACTGGAGCTGAAGTTATTGAGTGAAAATGATAATTGAATATGTTTATTATATGATATTAGATAAGTATGACAATAGGATGATATGATGTAACTTAAAATATAGAATAAAGTAGGTATAATTATATCTAAGTTACGTGTAAATACTGCATCATGTATAAAGTAGGTATGAATATTTGTTACATGTGGATACTTATAAATGTATATATTATATTTAATACTAATAAAAATTTTATCAAAATATCCCTAAAGTATTTCAATAAATAATAAATTATGTATTAACATTGTTAAAGTCTACTAATTAAAATATCTTCATATATAATTGTTGTCGGAATAAATTGCTGTGGATATTGTCATGTGAATCCATGTTGTTCCGCTAAAATAAATTCAGTAATAAATATGTTACAAAGCCAGTTAAATATATATATACCTATATCATCACCATAAGCTTTGGGATTTCGTATGATATCTACCCGTGCTTCCTCAACTTCTTGCAACTCAGCTTGTATATCAACTAGATCTTCCATACTTTCAAAATTATATAATTTCAGTAATACAAATTTTAAGTAAGATTATATATTACACTTACATTTTTCTTATATCAAATTTAAAAGCAAAAAATCATAAAATTTATTAAAACAAATAAGATTATTTAAAACGTATTTAAAATAACCTACAATTCCAATAGGTAAACTATTTTAAATGTCTCCTTCATGCAAAATGCGCATGCCTGCGAACTCCGTTTTCACGGATGCCACATGTTTTTTTCTACTAAGATCCTATTAGTTAGTAGCCACTAAGTATGATGAAATACGCGACTATGAATACGAAAAGATAAAAGCATCTTAGTACGCTCTTAGTAGCTACTAACTAATAGCGTACTAACACCCTATTAACTTCGCGACTATGCATAAGGCGGACACATATTAATAATAGTTATTTATTGTACAAGTGTGTTATGTTACAAATAAGTCACGCGAGAAAATGTTTAACTCACGAGTCCGCTAGGACGAGTGAGCTACTTTTCTCAAGTGACTTATTTGTAATTAACACCTCTTAAGATCCGTTCAAAATGGCTTTTAATGTTTTATAAATTTGACGTTCCATGTCAAATTTAAATTATAAATTTGACGTTCCATGTCAAATTTAAATTATATACGACTAATGCAAAAAGTTCATATACAGTAATGCAGTTACTATGGAGAATAAATAATGCAAATCAACAAGCAAACAAAATTAGTGATTGCTTAATAATACTGCAGTTAAAAGTTGATGGTAATGGAAGAGTTGCAAGAGGCTGTCTTCATTCCGCTAGAAGTTAAGAAAGAAGCTCAAGCATCATGTTATAAATTACTGCCAAAAAAATCGAAGGATAATTACGACAAAGAATTTCGTCATTTTGAAGAATGGAGAAAACAGCAAAGTATCACTGGAATTAACGAAGAATTTATGCTGGCGTATTTCCATATTTATAGAATGAAAATAGCACCTTTTTCATTGTGGACGTATTCCATGTTAAGAAGTACTTTGAAAGTGTATATGAATAGTGACATATCGAAATACGGAAAACTGATTTCCTATTTGAAGAGTGAGGCAAGAACCCACAAGTCCAAAAAGGCGAAAATCTTGGAGAGGCTACATATAGAGAAGTTTCTCAATGAGGCTCCTAACAATAAATATTTGATGATGAAGGTATTATTTATTTTCTTATATTTAATTCAAAATATTTATTCATTATTTGTTCGTGTATTCTATGCAGGTTGCCTTAATAATGGGTATATCAGGTGCGTGTCGTTGTGGTGAAATAACTAAGCTGAAAGTTGACGATATAGAAGATAAAGGAGGATACTTGTATGTTTCGATACCTGACACAAAGACAAACGTATCTAGAAGTTTCACTGTTATGGCAGAAGGATTTACAACAGATATTCTTGACTTCTACAGAAAATATGTCTGTATGAGACCAAAAGGTATTCCACATGGCAGATTCTTCCTAAATTACAAGAAAGAAAAATGCACTATCCAGCCAGTTGGAATTAACACCATTTCTAAGATACCTCAGAAAGTTGCATCTTTCCTGAACCTACCAGAAGCTCAATTATATACAGGACATAGTCTGAGACGTTCGTCAGGATCTCTTCTGGCAAACGCAGGAGCTGATATTACAACAGTTAAACGACATGGTGGGTGGAAATCGTCCACTGTGGCAGAAGGCTATATACAAGATTCAGTATCCAACAAGATTGATATAGCCAGAGAGATACAAGGTCCAGACAGTCTAACGTCCTCGACTTCTGGTCATCAAATTCCTGTTCAGGATACTTCAAATACGTCTTCTAGTATAACTCTAAATTCGAATAACCTGAATGCAGAGTCAGATACAAAGAGGATTTCCTTAAACTTTAATATTAATGTAAATGTTAATTAGTTGCTATTGTTTACCCTTGAGAATTAATATAAATGTGTTAATACTATAGCAGTTTGAATGTCTCTATGCAATCTAAATTTCACCTTGTTTTATCTCACTAGTGAGATAAATTATGTTTTTAACTCACTAGTGAGTTATATTATAACTAAGCTACATAATTGATTTAAAATCGCCATAGTTATAGGTCTATTATTAGGAGGTGTTGGATAAAAAATCAAACTGTAATTGTGCCTTTAAACCCATTTCGAAAACTTTGACATGTCTGGGACTTCATAAAATTCCCTTGTGCAACAAATTTTTTTTGGAGGTTTAATTTTCTGCTTAATATCAGATGCTGAGTATAAGTTTCGATCCTCTCTCTCAGGCCATTTCCAATTTTTGCGATTTGAGCGATTTTTCCATAGATTTGATTAAGAATTCTTGTTCTTTAATATCAACAATTTGTCCAGGAAAATAATCATTTTCGTAAACAAAAATTACGAAATCATCTAACTGATATTTTAGAAATTCTGAATCATTGTTTGGATATTCAATTCCTTCATCATAAATTTCAAATGAAATTTCAGACACATCAGATTCTCGTAACGAAAAATTATCATCTGATATAGAGGATTCAGAATCGGAAACGATTTTTCTTTTAACATGCCTTTTCTTGTATTTGCCTTTCGCTGTATCTTTTAGAGAAGGTTTAACATTTTCTTTTCTGTTTTTTTTTTTATTAGATTAAGCATCTTTAACATTTCAATTCTGGTTTTCTCTGGCGTGTCTGTTAAAATACAAGATTTTCCTTTTTGCCTGCCCTTTCTATTGTTTTTTCTCGGCGAAGCTTTAGGATGAGGTCTGATCATAGTTGGTGTAACAACATTTGCAAACGCAGAAGTGGATGGAATGGATGATTGGAATGAAATGTTAGCCTCTAGAACTGATTGAGTTAAAATGTCAGTATTGACAGCGGTATCTTTATTATTACCGGAAGTAACGGCATAGGGACGATCAGTTACCTGTGAGGATAAATAATCCGAGTCGTCGAAAATGTTTTCGTTAAGTGGATGCATTCCCGTGGCTTTAAATCCTTGCATAATATTATTGGGAGTAAAAGCTAGTGGAAACGCTTTCCCAACTAATGTAGCCACATTGTAAATTGTAATTGGCTTACCCACATGTCCAGGAGTAATCATCAGTTCATTTGCTGCAGTACTATAATATTTTATGAATGGTCCAAATACCCCTTTGTCTAGTGGCTGTAGCTTGTGGCTTGTATGTGGATGAAAAGTCACTAAAATAATACCATTTCGCTTGGCTAGATCTATAACAGGGGCACTCATATGGCTTTCATGATTATCCAACAGCACAATGCACGGTGAGTCAGTGGAAGGCCTTACGTGTTTAATAAAATGGTCGATGAACTGAAAAAACAAGTTTTCATTCGACCATCCTGAAGGATTTGCACCTCCAGTGGTACCAGGTGGAGCATTTGTTATCATAAAGTCCTTATAGTTGACACGTGGGAATATTAGCATAGGGGGTATGAAACCTCCGCCAGCATTAATGGCGCAGATCATTGTAACAGTAGAACCTCGCTCAGCACTTGTCATTGAACCGATTTGCTTAGCGCCTTTAGGTCCTAAGATTCTTGGTGGAACATGTACAGTAGAGAGCCCGGTCTCATCAATATTCCATACATTAGAAGGTAAAATATCGGAACACTTTGTCAATGCAGCCTTATAATTCGTAAATACTGAAGCAACATTGGTTTTATTAAACGCAGTCGAACGAGCTAAACTCGTGGCTTCTGGTTTACGTAAGCTAAGTTGTGGATGTCTTTTGCGAAAGATGCGTAGCCAGTAATTTCCCGCCATTTTGTACTGTATCCCATGATTTAGGATACTTTTTGTTGTTATGCTTTGCAAACTGACAGGCCAAAATTTGAACGTTTTTTAAGGTTAATCCGTATTGTAAATCTGCAGCTTCTTTTATATATTCACACAATATTAGCTCTTCTTCATCTATGAAGACTTTATGTTGCGCTAAATTATTGTGTAAGATACTTATTTCTTTCTCTGTTTCAATACAATGTTGAAAATGACGCCTAAGGGTAGTTCTACTAATATGAAAATGTTTGGCTGCTTCAAATAAAGACATTTTCTGTTCTTTTAAAAACTTAATGGCCTGTCGCAACTTTTCTTTATCAAGTGGAGTTCGTTTTATGCCTTGTTTGCTGCGCGGCATATTTTCTAGAGTCTGTAATTGTAAAAAAAATATATTATAATTTAGGTACAAATATAAAAACCCATTTTTTACTTACATTAAATCAAGAGGTTGTACCTAGGACATGTCCTAGGTACAACTAGTGTAGTGTCCGAAGTACAACTACCTTACCAAATTTAGTAAACGTGGCAACACCCTAAAACTTTTATTAACAGCATCCTAACCTTCATACAATTACAAGCTAATCAAGTGATCTCTTCGTCTAAATACTTATTTAAAAAAAAAACTAAATATAAAGGTTTTACGAACAATTTAAAGCTTATCTAAGAAACTTATTTTTTAAATGGAAATATATAAAATTTCCTTAAAATCAAAACAGGTTTTGTTGAACACCCTATCACTACGCCACGTTATACACTACTTAGACAGCGCTGTTAGCAACGTTGCCAATTGATTATCAACCTAACAGAAATACTGAAAAGTTTATTGTGACCGAGGTACAACACTGTCCAAGGTACACCACGTTCCCCTACACTTCTATTAGATATTTTGTTTGGTGTTAGTCGATGACATTAATATGACAGTTAATTAATAATACATCATTTAAAATGTCAAATTTGAATCCACTTAACAAACGTTTACAAGATGGAATCCTCATCCGAAAAGAAGGTTCAGCAGCCGATGAAGAATATCACCGCGGAAGCAAGATGAGGAACTGACAAATTTTATTAGAGAGAAAATCCTTTCAATAGCTTCATTACAGTAAAAGAAGAAACAAATTTTCCTGGAAGCAACAGAACTGTCCACAAACGAATTGTTGAAACGGAATTAAAATACTGCCGTAGCGCGAATAAGATATTTTTGACGGAAGAAAATAAGCGTAGAAGATTGACATTTGCGCAGCAATATGTTAATCAGTGCAAAATATGTGACTGCTGTCAATCGAAGTGGTCGTTTTTCTGTGAACGTTTAGGCATAGATTAGTGATGAAGCTATGCTATCACCAATAACGGCACTCTTTGGCGAAAATTTTCCATACCAGCATGCAAGATATACAAAACTTGAATATTTTTTTAGCAATAATGGAGCTTTATAATTTCAGAATACCTGTCCAGTTCATCGAATACAAATGGTCGAAGACTCGGACTTAAACCCTACCGAAAATGTTTGGGGAAAATTAACGAAAGTTACACACAGACGATTTTAGACCGAGAAATCAGTTTAACATACAACAACGCATTTTGGAAGAATGGCAGAATATCACGTCGGAATTTACTCGAGTCTTGGTGTTGTCAATGTCGATGGTCGAGACGTTTACAAAGTGTGATTGACTGCAATGGTTCAATGATCAAATATTAAAACTACTTGTATTAAAAGACAAAAAGCATTTGATTTTCTAATTACTAGAAAATAAAAACGTGAAATAATCGATTCAATTAATCTCTCTGCCAGTTGGCCCTTCTCAGAAATCTACCTGATTGAACGTTCAACTTAAGTATCTACGTTCTTTTCGAATTCTTACAAATACATTTCATTTTAACTTGGTTATGTAATTTATTAGGTACGTCTTCTTCATAATTATGTAATGTCGCATATCATTTCAACGCTTTCTTCACAAGGTATATTTTAATGATATTTGCTTCATCGATATCGCAACTCTTAGCACGCGCTTTTAATTAGTTCTTAATTCAAAACATCGTCAGCTTCATGACCCCCTCTTCAGCGTAGGCCATAAAACAAAACCTTTTTCGACAACGGTCTCTTACACCAAATTTATCCTGATTCTTAATTCAGTTGCCATGCCGTAACCGTCGTTTCTTCATAACAGCTACCTCTACGTACTGTTCAAGTACCTACCCGCCATGAAGCACGTGTAAGTTGTAGTATATTTATTTCAGTACATTACACCCATCCTGGACCTTTGATGCAAGTTCACCACCAATTATTTATTTAAAATAATTCCCTTTATTGTTAGCACGCCGCCACAGCCGAACAAGCGTGTTTTTCACAGTTTGTTTCTAAGAACCGACCAGCCACCTTCATATTTGCAGCTCCATCTGTTACAAATAACACCTTTTCTTTGTTTATATCGTGCTTTTCACCTCATAAATTCTGTATTAACTGTTTCGTTTCTCTTACATGCACGTATGTGTATAGACATCAATGGCGGCTCGTGAGTTATGGAAGAGGGTGAGCACAAAAAAAAAACTTAACTATTTTTTGTATATAAAATTCATTCTCATTTTTTCATGCTGGAAAAGACGTCTATGACTTTGTTGTCAAAATCCGGGATAGACTGGATGCACTTTTTTTCTATTGATAGGACCGCCAATGCGTTCAGTCGATCTTCTGATATTGTGCTTCTTAGAAAAGTTTTAATGCGTTTGAGGGTAGAAAAACATAGTTCACATTCTGCTGTCGACATGGGCGTTGTACAAATAATATCCAAAAGTTTTTTTTAGGTTGTTGTCTGTTATGAACACTAAAAGTGGCAAAACAACACCTACGTCACACACACGTTATCTGAAAGTTCACTTTTCAATTTGACACTGTGCAACACAGGATAATCTGTTCACAGTTTCATGAATTTTTTTTGTGGAAATGAATGGCTATAACTTTTCAAATTTTGAAAATCAAATAATTTTGCTGCACTTCAGTGATGCCTAAAATCAAATCGGTCGCTAATTTGGCTTAACATAGTGTCACATACTTCCTTTGCGCAATAACAGCTCTGTTATCTCCAGCTGTCGTTTTTCGTCTTTTCCTTGCAGGTTCTTCATTATTGCGTTCTTGATTGTGATTGTCAGTAGAATTTCTTAAATTTTTAATGTGAATAATTTGCTGTTGGAATTGTTCAATTGCCTTTTGCAGTTAAGCCCTGTCAATTCCGCGCATTTAAGTCTGATTAAATAATATTTCAACATGTGGCATGATGAAATGAAATATTTTCAACCAGTAAAGAAATTCCGGGCAATTCAAATGTTTCAATAGACAACTTGCCTCAATAATAGTAACTGAATTAATCCCATCTTCGTCAATAATTTTGTCTAAACATTCTTTGAAAGAATCCAAGCGGTCAAATAATGTGTTCACAGTTCGACTTTTGAAAATCCAGCGTGTAGGAGCAACGCGTGGTAATCTACGTTTGACTATTTTATCAAGAATTACCGTTTGTTTTGGCGATCGAGAAGAATACTTGAAAATAACTGCAAATTTGCAAAGAAAATTTTTACATTTTTATTGCACTGTGCCGCTCGTTCAATAATTAAATTAAAGTGATGCGCGTAACAGTGAATAAATGTGCATGTGGAAATGTTCATTTGATAATAGCTTGAACACCATTTGTCTTACCACTCATCACGGACGCCCCATCGTAATTTAGTTTATTGTTATCAGACCCAGGAGAATTTAAAATAGATTGCAATTCATTCAGCAATGTTTTTGCTAATACGTCAGCATTTTGTCCACCCGGCTTAAAAAAAGACCAAAAACGCTCAACCGCTCAAACTCAAACGCTGGCGGTGTTTAGTTTCATCGGCGTCCGAAGCAATGAAATTTGCAGATTTAATTTCTTTTAATATTTCCTGCTTGTAAATTTGCCACATTGCATCTAGCAATTCGTTCTGAATAGTTTTTGAGGCGCCTTTAAACACTTGTGAACCTTTCATATGTATTATAAGTAGAGTGGACCAATCCGGAGCAAAAGCAGAGGCGTGACTAACGAATTGGTTCACGATTACTTAGTATGTTGTTCACGATCATCGTGTGTACACGTATAATAGCAGCAGCAAAGTGTATTCTGTGTATTTAATAATGTTGCACAGCTATGTTCGATAGAAGACGCAAGAAATGAGTGTATTTTAAGTAAGTTTGAAAGTCACGCCTCTGCTTTCGCTCCGAATTGGTCCACTCTAATTATAAGCACAGCGTATAATTCTGCAAAGTTAATTAAACCTACATAAATCCCTGAATTTTCCGATGTCAATGTCTTATTTTATGTCGCAAATAAGCACTGTCTAACAGTTCACGTATGTCCACTTTGCCTAGAACACTAAATCCACGCATGCATTCATGTGAGAAACGGAATTTTCGTGCTTCTGTGCCCTCTCTGCGATATGCTTTAAATCATTCAACCCTTGTTTATTCCACGCACTAACCTCTTTCTCAAAAATTAAGCAGATAAAACAAAATAGTTTATTTGTTAGTGACCGTCCGCAAATCCTCTCATATTTTTCATATATATTTTTATTGAATACTCTATTGTAAGTTCGAGTTTTACTTGTTGAAGTGTAGTTTATTTGAAGTTCAGGGATAGGTCTTCCTTTCTTCTTAATTAAAAGTTTTTCCTCAAATGATAGCGGGTTTTTTAAAAGATCTTGCACACAATTAACTTCCATAATTAATCATAAACGCCATTTCAAGCCTTTGAAGCCACACACGTGTGGTACGGGCTGAAGACAATGCAATTACAAAAAACTCAACACTTTAACTGGAGTCCGGCAATTTTGTGCCCCATATCGAGGGTATAAACGCATATAGCGAAGATAAGCGGAACCGGCCGATACATACTCGTACTAGGTACATCTGAAATGTTTATTCCACACACTAACCTCTTTCTTAAAAATTAAGCAGATAAAACAAAATAGTTTATTTGTTAATGAACATCCGCAAATTAATAATAAACGTCACTTCAAGCCTTTGAAATTATACACGTGCGGTACGCGCCGAAAACAATAACAGTCACAATCCACGCAAGACGTTAACTAAAGTCGCGCTATTTTGTGCCCCAAACGAAAGCATAAGCGCTTATGGCGAAGACAAGCGGATCCGGTCGATTCGTACTCGGAATAGGTACATTTGAAATCGTGCCCAGGAACATAATTTTGAGCGTTGGCATAGTGTCTGTGGTGCGGAAGGAAGCTTTGATACCATCGTTATAAAAATACGTAAAAATAAAATAATGCATTAAATTACATGCGAATTTCTTTCTGTGTTTATCTTGGTGGTTGGGTGGGCACGTGCCCTTTAGTACAAGCCGCCACTGGTAGACATTGCCGTGTCGCTGTCCATCACATATTTACTTCCGCTTCCTGGAATGTACTCCACTGACTGCCGATCTCTACTTATCAATCGGTTGGGATAGAGGGAGAAAGACGTAAGGGATTATCAATTAGAGTAAATTGATTTTAAAGAAAATAAAACAATCAGTATTTAAATACATTTAATAAAAATTATTTTCAAATCAATTTAGTATAGGTATAACAATAATAATCTTTTATAACAATTATTCATTTCACTTGCGATATTTTAATTCTTTCCGCCATTTTTAAAAATTACCATTACTTGTTTTTTTTTTTTTTTAAGTGTGTGTCTTTTCCAACAGTGATTATTCCTTTCATAATCATAAGAAAAACTTTCGAATTTTGTCAGACTTCTTGTAAAAAATTGCAAGGTCACTGAAAATCGTAAAGGATTTCAGTTATCCTCCTGTTAACTTGGATTATGCAATAATTATGTTTTTTTTTTGTTTTATTTTATTAAAGTGTGTGTAATTGTGTGTGCTTAGGTACGGTAAATATCAATTTTTCTTAATGTTTATTCGTTGTCGTCTTTGTGATCAACAATTTTCTACAAAAGAAAACAAAAAACGCCCATCAACATAAGTATGCCAATAAAACGTTTTTCTTCATATTACTTGCAAGTTTTTCACCTCGGATATCATGGACGCCATGCTACCTTCCGAGGATGCCAATGAAGCGGATAATGGGGAAGATTGCGAACTTAAACCTTGCGTTGTACTGGTGCGGTCCGTTAAAGTAGCGTTCACCTCGTGGCAACTACTTATATCGGGTGATATCACTTTTTTATTTAATATCTCGATACGTTGCCATAGCTCTACGATTTTTTCCTCTAAACATCTATTAATGGCCAATTGCGTTTGATATTTACTTTCGACGGCCTAAAAAATGAATGGGATTATTTAAATTTATACATTTTGGACATAAATTGAGGATATATGTTAGTATCCAGCAGTACCTTTATTACCGAAATGATATTACAGGGTGTTTGATCATTCGTATGCCTAATTTGGAAGGTATAAAGTACCCAAATTGTATAATGTATTACCAAAAAAACGCGTAGAAAAAGTTTTCTAATAAACGCGAAAAAAAAAAGAAGAAAATACAGGGTGGTCCTTAATTTCTTCGAGAAATTTTAGGGTGCGATTCCTTGGGTAATCTCGAGAGAAATAGTTCCTATAAACATTTGTCCTAAAGTTTTCCGTTGTAGAGAAACAGGCTGATTAATTTTTCACCAAAAAAATTTTTATTTCAAAAATTTAGAAATCGATTTAGGGAACTGTTGTGTTGGTTGTCATGTTTACAGCATTTATTTGTACTTACGTAACTGTCATAAGTATTGACAAACAATAATTAATTTGAAAGTTCGTACCTACAAATCTTTTTTTGTAATTATGGTGAATTATACAAATGCTGAAATGGCAGATATGCATTTTGTGTACGGTCTAGCTAATGGAAATAGTTATGAAGCAAGGCGTATTTACCAACAAAAATATCCTCGACGACTTGTACCTTGTGCGGAAACCTTCAGTAATATTCACCGTCGTCTAGCAGAAACTGGTACATTTGAGAGAAACAAAAATACTCCGGGAAGACCTCAAACTAAAAGAACACCCGATTTAGAGGAAGCTGTTCTGCAGATAATCGATGAACATCCAGAAACCAGTACAAGAAAGATTGGTGTAACGGTAAACGCAAGCCATCAAACCATCTTAAGGATATTACACGATCAACAATTATATCCTTTCCATATTCAGAGAGTACAGGCTCTTCTTCCGCGTGACTTTCCGCAACGCTTATTCCTTTGTGATTGGTGCCGACAAAAAATTGCCCAAAATGCACAATTTCTAACCTACATTCTATTTACTGACGAGGCGAACTTCTCCAGAAATGGTATTAGGAATTTCCACAACAACCATTTATGGTCAGATGAAAATCCGCATGCCATAAGGGAGATGCACTTTCAAGACCAATTTTCCTTAAATGTATGGGCGGGGATAATTAATAATTATTTAATTGGTCTCTTTTTCCTTCCTATACGACTTAATGGTGCATCATATCGGCTATTTCTTGAAAACGAGTTGCCTGGCCTATTAGAAGATATTCCACATTTGATCCGAAATGAACTTTGGTTTATGCATGACGGCGCTCCAGCACACTTTAGTTTACAAGCTAGGCAATTTTTAAATAGGACATATCAGAATAGATGGATAGGTCGAGGAGTGGAAGTTCCGAATCAGCCGTGGCCTCCAAGGTCACCTGATTTGAACCCTCTAGACTTCTTTCTATGGGGACATTTAAAATCACTTGTTTATACTTCGCCAATTCAAGATCTCGATGACCTAAGAAATCGCATAATTGTTGGATGCGAAACAATTCGAAACACTCCCGGACTTCTTCAGCGTGTGAGTATGCAATTGAATAGGAGGATAGAAGCCTGCATATTAGCTGTTGGTGGTCATTTTCAACAGTACCTTTAGGGTTTATTGTAACCGTTTCTTATATTTTTGAAATAAAAATTTTTTTTTTTTTTAATTAAACAGCCTGTATCTCTACAACGGAAAACTTTAGGACAAATGTTTATAGGAACTATTTCTCTCGAGATAACCCAAGGAATCGCACCCTAAAATTTCTCGACCAACTTAAGGACCAACCTGTATAGGAAAATGTTTTTAATACGGTCTGCTGCATAGTGTAAGTGTGTGTGCCTTCTACGTAAGTTTTATGCTATCGACTGTTATATAAAGGAAAAATGCTGACCTGTGAACAATGCACCCACTTATCGAACATAAGGCGCTATTGTGCTTAAAGTATCATAATTAAGATATTTACCGCTGAAATTAATGTTCGTATTTGTACAGACCACTGAAGTTGTGTCTGACAAATATTGTATCATTTAATTAATTATTTTTTGTGTTGTCTTTACATCAGTACGGCTCACAATAATAATGAATTAGTAGATATGGTGTTAATGTATGCTATGTGCGAACAGAATGCTGCAAGAGCTCGGCGACGATATGTGGAACAATTTCCTAATAAATAATTGCCTGCGAGAGCTACCTTTGTACAATTAGTTCAACGATTTAGAGATATTGGACGAATTGAACCGCAACGACGCGAAGGACGTGGCAGTATCAATAGAGTATTAAACACAGAAGAAGATATATAGAAGATATAAGACAACTTGCCAGACAGTTTAATGTGTCCAATTATAATGTCTGGAGAACGCTGCGTGAAGATCAAATGCATCCATATCATTATAGTCGGTACAAAGTTTATTGCCTGGAGGATATTGACTAATTACGTGGAAACAGATCATGTACGTGAACGCAATTTGTTTCAAAGTGTACGTGAGTCACTTATATACGTCGCGCCAGATTATGTATTCAAGAGAATGGCGAGAGTTTTCAACAATTGCTGTAATCGTGCATTCCAAACGAACAAGAAAATGTTGAGTTGCTTCTAAAAGAAAACTATTTCATTTAATATGTTGTAATCGGATATATGACGAAGTAGATGAGTAGGTATTTTATTTATCATTGATGAATGTGTTTACATAACGCGAAGATGCATCGACCTTTAAACAAAATGTTTATTATTGCACATCTGTTAGCGTGTAAATAGAAACAATTTTATGAATGACCAGTCTAATAATAAAAAGCAAAGAAAGACATATTTATTTACTACGTTTTCTTTCTTGTACAGGTCACTGGACTGTATGCTTGAACTAACTAAACAGCGACTTCTTGTAATTTATCACTTACCAACCTCAACATAATGTGTACTAACATAAAAACGTGGACTTTTTCTTAAAAATCAACACAATTAACAAAATTTCTTTTAGCGGATATTGAAATAATTGACGTACATATACATACTGTTTATGTTATATCAACGAATGAACAAACATCCTGTATACATTGTATTGGAATTGGGCGCTAAATATTTATACCGAGTGTCCTTGAAAGAAAAGACAACGTATGAAAAATTGTAATTATATTGAATATGAATATAAAATATTTTCCGCAAATTCCACCGCAGACGCGAGAAAAAAAATGACAAAGATATTTATAAAATATTTGTCCCGACACTGCATTTCAAGAAGTTCATGTTACAGAGAGTAGGGGTAGTGTTAAGTAGCGAAATTAATTTCGATCGTTAGATAAAACACAATAAAATTCCACGAAAGTGGAGAACGAGCATACTGATCTTGCTATTCAAAAGAGGCGATAAAAAACAACCAGACAACTACAGAGATTTAAACCTACTAAATAAAGTAAAAAATAAACCTAGCAGATGAGCAGCAGGGTTTTTGTACAGGAAGATCGTGCGTTTTGTCATAAAACAACATTTCTTAGTTTGATAGACTTAAAGAAAGCTTTGGTCAGGGTAAGACTTAGGGACATAGTTCATCGTTTATACAACACAGAAATCCCGTTGGATATCATCAAAGCAATTGAGAACATCAAAACAACAAGATGGTAGTCAGAATAGATGAGCAAACTATGAACCCTATAGACATGGGCAACGGGATAAAGCAGGGCGACTCACTGAGTCTTCTGTTCAACTTAATCATGGACGGAATTATCAGAAGTGTTGATAAGGGAAGATGATACAAAAAAATTAAAATAATCTGCTACGTGGTCGATGCAATAATAGTGACCCAGAATGTAGATAATCTGCAAAGACTGACTCACAGACCCCACATAACAGCTAAGACATTCAACATGATAATCTCTACCTAGAGAAAACAAAAACAATTGTAATTAGCACAGAACCGATCAGATGCGAACTGGAAATTTTCAGCATTAAGCAAGTATCAGAGATATAATACCTTGGTATCTCGTCCAGCTATGGAAACATGGAGAGAGAAGTAAAACACCAGCTATAGAAGGTTAACAAGCTAGCAGGATGCCTTAACAACACGATATGGCGAAACAAATACATCAACACAGAAATGAAATAAAGAATATATAAAGCTAATATAAGACTAGTGATGATGTACGCGTGAGAAACGAAAAGACGCGATACCTCTAGAAACACAGAAGATACTAGAGACAACAGAGATAAGAATTCTAAGAAAGATTACAGATAATACATTAAAAGGCCGAATAAGAAGTGATGAGACCAGAAACAAATGCGGTGTGCGAGGAATAATAAAAAGGGATTACAGGTAACACATTCAGAGACTTAGTAAGGAGCGATGAATAAACGAGTGGACATTGGATAGAAAGAGGAACGATCATACAGGGTTAGTTAAAAGTATGGAGACGGCGATTTATTGTCGTTAATATTCATTTTAGGGATTTATCTTCCATATAAAAGTTTGTTAGGATATTTTGATCTACATTTGAGAATATTTGAATTTTCTTTTTCTTCAATTGTTTTTTAGTTACGCCTGTCCGCGCATTTTTTTTAAATGGTGTTACGCTTAGCATGTGAAATATTTTTATGTAATTTTAAATAATATTTCTTCTTTGAATATCTCGATATTAACTAAGACATTTTTTTCATTTGAACAAACTGTACATATTCGTTCCAAAGAGAAAGTTTTTCTTTTGTCATATATCTTGACCGACGACCCTTCCTTCTACCTGGACCGTCAACCGATAACAGTAATGTAGAATTTCTTCTAGATAAATTCCATATTTTTTAAATTGTTTTAATTTAATATTATTTACATCTTCTCTTATATGTCATGTTGGATATCGTTAGAAAGCTTATGTCACAAGGGTTATTTTAAGAATAATTATGACATTGACAGACGACGTCTTCAGGTCGCGCTTTTAATTAACTATAATTCAAGATATCGATCCCCCTCTTCGATAGATCATAAACCGACCGTTCTAGACTTTCCTATCGACACGAAAACTAATAGTTCCTTCTTCTCTTTCGAACCCTTCGTGAGAAAACAACTCCTCGTGCTGTTCCAGTACACAATGGAACTCACCACGCCGTCCAGGCTCTTCCGCTTCTAAGGTAAACTGTATTGTTCTATATATTTATTCTTTTAAGTGAATCCATATTAATTTAACTCATTTCTTATTCCTCTGGTAAAACATCGCTCTGCATATACTTGACCAAAGTATATCTTCCAAGGCCACGTGACCATCATCGCCACATAAAGGTAACTGTATTGTTCTATACAGAGATTATTTTATATTCATCGTAATTAATTAACCCTTAATTTACTACTCCATTTAACGTTCGTTTCAGAGTATTTTTTGTGTTAATTTTAGTTACTTAATTGCCGCTCCTCGTGTACATATAGTACTTTGTTTTATTACTGTTTCACCTTTCCAGTTCAGATATTTTATATTAATTTCTCGATTACTAATTTATCGCCCCTTGTGTATATATTACTAATTTAATGACTTTTACATACATCAACTTCTTTTATTTAAATATACGAATTTCAAATCCTTATTATGTTAATATAAATATACCAATTTAAGGACGCCGCTGTATTTTGTTTTATGTAACTAAGTCGTTGTATATTTATTTTAATTAACCAATACCACGCACGTCCTGGACCTTTGATGACACTTCACCAACACCACAAATTATTGTATTACAAAATAACTAAAATATTATTTTATTATTTATCTTAGAATAATTTAATTATTATTATACCTAGCCACGACCCCTATTTGTAATAATGGAAACTAGTAAATTTTACTCTACCATTCGATAGAGAATTTTTTTCTGTTTACAAAAATAATTTTGTTTTTTTAAAATTCATTTTAATAACTTTTTTACAAGAAAAATAAAACAAATTAATAACAAAGTAAATTAAAGTAAGTGTTCAAATTGTCGTCCATTAGTAATTTGACAATGACCCAATCGATTCACAAAACTCCGAACAGAGTTCTGTAAAAAATTTCGGGGAATTTCTTGTATCGTTCTGGTAATTCGGATTTGTAAATCTTCGACGTTATCGGGCTTATCTTTGTAAACTTTGTTTTTTACGCATTCCCAAAGAAAAAAATCTAAAGGACTTAAATCTGGCGAACGGGCTGGCCATTCAATGGTTCCTCGTCTTCCAATCCATCTGTGGGGAAAAACGTTGTCCAGATATTGACGAACATTTACACCATAATGTGGTGGGGCGCCATCTTGCTGGAACCAGATACTGTCATTGGGCAGGTGTTCATTGTTTTCATGAGGATAGAGCGTAGCACTAGCAGATATTATCTCATTTTGCAATAACTGCAAATACAGAGCCGAAGTTAAATTGCCATTGATGAAAAAGAGACCGATAATATGACCGCCTAGAATGCCAACCCAAACATTAACCTTTTGGGGCATTTCCAAGAGGGATTTTCCGATAACCAGAATCTGCAGTTATGTCTGTTTACTTCATCGGTAAGGCAAAAAGTAGCTTCGTCAGAGAAAAGAATATTGTTGACAAAATTTTCATTATTATTGCAAATATTTAACATTTCTTCAGAAAATTGTAATCTCCTATCAAAATCATCTTCCGTTAACTCGTGTACAAGCTGTACCCTATAGGGTTTATACTTTTCACTTTTTAAAAATGACACGATCGATGACTGTGAAATATTGAAATTGGTCGCTAATTGATTGGTTGATAAATGGGGATATGTATTCAGATACAGCCAATAAAATATCCAGTTTGTTATCATCGCTTTTTGCTGTTCTAGGTCTACCACTCCTTGGCAAATCTTTAACGCTACCCGTTTGTTCAAAGCGTCTTAAAGTTTTACCAACAACGGATTTAGAAATTGGATTTCTATTTGGATGCGTATCATTAAATAAATTACCAACGTCTTGTAAACTTCTGCGTCTATCTCCATAACCCAACATCATAAGTATTTCAATTCGTTCATGTTCACTTAAACTCGCCATTGTTAATATTAACAGCAACAAATTGCACAAATAAATTATTTCTGTCAAAGATTTGACGTACACAATAACCACTGATAAAATTATGTCGCTCAAGTTTGTTTATCGCTACGCTTCTGTCTATCTACTATGTACCGAACATCTGTTAAACACATGAACCGGCTTTTTCTTATAAAAAAGTTATTAAAATGAATTTTAAAAAAACAAAATTATTTTTGTAAACAGAAAAAAATTCTCTATCGAATGGTAGAGTAAAATTTACTAGTTCCCATTTAAAAAAAATGCGTGGACAGGCGTAACTAAAAAACAATTGAAGAATAAAAAATTCAAATAATCTCAAATGTAGATCAAAATATCCTAACAAACTTTTATATTGAACATAAATCCCTAAAATGAATATTAACGACAATAAATCGCCGTCTCCATACTTTTAGCTAACCCTGTATAAATACAATGATGAACACAAGACTAGTCAAGATAGCAAGGGATAAGTCACCAAGTGGCAGGAGCATCGGCCTACCCAGAAAAAGATCGAGCGACAACATTCCATAGAGGCATTACCCCTTAAGTGAACAAGCAAAATTCTTAAAAAAGGAAGATGTGTAAATGAGTACCTTCGATATAATTTACATTTACGCGTTCCAATGATTAAGGGAAACAGATAGATTGTTACCAAATTACGAAGGTAATGGACGTGAAATGTCCGGTAAAGCACACATCTTACTTTTAATGATTCACTTGCATACAAAATAAAAGCCTAAATATTTAACAGCGGATTTTCGTACGTAAATATATTGAGGTTATTGAATCCTTAACATACGATGTACTGTCGCGAGCAATAAATTCTGGTCGTCAATTCACTTCAAAATTAGATTAGATTGTCACAAATTGTAAATTTCCCCCGCCTGATAATGCCTATGTCAATGAATTGTCAACATGAATGAAATTTGACAAAGAAAAAATGACTATTATTGTTATGCAACATGCTTATAGGTTATGACATTTACGACGGTTATACAGTGTAGGATTTGCCATTGTGTCAAAGCATGACTTTGACGACCAGAATTGATTGCTCGAGACTGTAACATCTGTGACAGCTGTTATGTATGTAACATACACAGCGTAATTAGGTGAATCTAAGCTCTGCCAGGTGGGTGCTGCGTTTACTGAATGTAGAAAACGTAAAATGGCGCGAATTTCTAAAGACAATTTGAAGCTCTTTAACATAAATCTAGTAAAATTATTGCGTTGTTCTGTTACGTTTGATGAAACTTGACTTCAGCAGTGGAGGCATGGTAGCAGTCCTTCGCCAAAGAAACGTTTCCCTTTGCTGGAAAGGCAATGACCATAATATTTTGGGATTCGAAGAGGATATTTCTAATCGACTAACTCGCAAAGGGCCAAACTATCAAGGGCGTATTATGCTACCCTTTCGGACAAAATGAGAATACCCGTAGATAATTCTGAAGTAATGAAAAGCAATGGATACGGAGCGCTAGCCATGCTAGAATTCTAGCATATTGAAGAACTCTAGCAGTATTGAAATTTTCCTGTTGCAAACTGATAGGCGCTCAAACTTTGTTACGGGAACTTATTGTTATTATTATTATTAAGGAACAACGATTTACTTTTTTAAATTGAGGTTTAATAAATAATTTTACGTAATTCTCCTTCTGTTACTAATTTAATGTCCAAATACAGTAATAATTTATAAAGACCACCTCTTAGGTAGGCAAGGAGCGACGTCACTGCGTTGGTTTTACTGAAATAAATGTACGCGTTATTTGGAAAAATGCTTTCCGTTCGAATTACACCTACGCGCAACTATTCGTAAATACGTCTACAAACAACTTCCACATTATGATAGCTGTTCATGTATACATGCACTACATACATATTGCACGCTAAGTGCTGATAAAGTGAATCTCCTGCACTTATCCACGCCTCTATGAGTCGACAGAGAATGGCGGTCTTTAGTAATAAAACAGAAGAAACTAAGAAAAATAGGAACATACTTTGAGTTTTTCATGGCATTCTTCTTTAACATCATTCAATTGCCTCTTTTGCAATGCACAAAATTCGTCATGCTTTTGAATAACGTTTTCTAATTCTGATATTCTAATTCCACAAGCTTCTAAGTTCTTCTTCTTCGTTTCAAGTTGCTGAGTTAAAACTGAAATCAAAGCAAAAAACCAAAGTAAAATAATAGCAAATTAATCGTAGGAGAAAACAAAAGCAACTTTAGGCACAAACCTTGCGTTTCATGCTTATGAGTTTCTATAAGTCTTCTCTGTTCAACATCACCTCTCTTTAACAGTAAAACATCACTTAAACGCTCCTGATATTTCAATTGCAGTTCTCCCAGAAGCAATAACTCTTTGTTAACCTGCTCCAGTTCTATTCGACCTCTTTCACCTGCATCCGCTTGTTCTTTCGTGATCTGAAAATGAAAAAAAATATTGAGATCTTGTAAAATATCGCACTTTTTAGATGTTTATCAGTCTTTAAGTAAATTATATTCCGTAGATTTTAGATGACATACATGATCATGGGTAAGGTTTAAAAATACACTTAAATTGTTTAAATATAAGAAAAACATTGAACGTTTGCGAGATTCCAAAGTGCGATGAAACAATAACAGTTGCATTCAAACCTGTCAAAAAGAAAAAAAAACAAAAATGACTAGGGATGATCGCTTTAGAGAGTAAATAAGATCCGTAAGTAACGAATCAACAAAAATAAATTATACAAAATTGCAAACAATTCTGCGTGGATAACTGAACTTTAAAAATTTATTGTGACTAAATCACTTGACGTATCTTGAAAACTTTAGATTTAGGTTAACGAAAGATTGAAATTAATTTTGTCACCTGACGTTCTATTACTGGCGCCCTCTATGAGGCTATATGCAATACTAAAAGACATAACTCGTAACCATAGAGAGAAAAGGCAATGAGCTGCTAGCGTAGTCTTCATCAGTGAGTATCGCATAAAATGTGTACCACGAAGGTAATATGACAATTAGGTGCGTTTGACGACAGAGAGTGTTACTAACTCAAAGTTCGCATACAATTGTCAAGTTCCAATCCAAACAACTGTTAAAATTTCGGTCAGATTTCATCTTTAATATTTGTCTTGACGAGTGTTAAATGTTAGTCTGTATTTGATTAAAATCATAGGAAAAAATCAATATCGAACAGTAATTTTATTCTTTATTGGACGAGAAACCGTGTGCAGAAATCAAAAAAAAAATGTATGCGGTTTGAAAAAACATTGCGCCTTCGATGACTACCATCAGGTATACTAGGTATTCAATGAATTCAAGCCTGGATCGAGCATCCGTCTTTGATGCAGAGTGCACAGACCATTTATTTCGAATGATATGGTCGACCAAACTTATGATATAGTCCTAGCAGATCGCCGACATAGTATAAAGGTAGCTGATATTGTAAACATCTAAATTCAACATGCATAAAGTATCCTTCATGTTGCTGACATTTGAACAAAAACGAAATTGCGGAACCATTTCGAAGTAAAGTTTAACCATGCTTGATCCTAATCCCAATGAGTTTCTGTAGTGTTATATGCCCATTGATGAGATATGAGTCCATTATTATATGCTAGAAATTAAATTTTTCAATTAATACAATGGAGTTCTCTTGGCGAACGAACACGAAAGAAGGCGTGGACAGTTTCGTAACCTGGAAAGTTAGGCCACTGTATTTTGGGATTGACGAGGCATACTATTCATTGGGTATTTAAAGGGATGGAAAAAAGCAGCCTCATTTGTCGGAGAATAAAACACTTTTCCACTGTGATAACTAAAGCAGATTATCTATTTACAAACATTCAATGTGCTACTTATTCAACACGACCTTTCTAATTAGCGCATGTTTCACCATATTAGTTTAGGTTTTGTAACCAGTCACTAGTAGTAGTAAGAGATAATATATAAACTAGAGACTGAAAAGTTTCGAGGGTCAAAATCAGTCTGGTGTATCATAGTGTAATGATTAAATGTGATTATTTAATCATTCTCGTGTATATCATTTATCTTACCGATAACCTGATCTCTAATGAGCCGCCTCGGAAATTGAGTCATCACTAGGGCCACATCACATGGCTATCCCGTCTACAACTTCTGATATTACATGGCGATCCTGCAATCCCATCTTCTGATATTACATGGCGATCCTGCAATTCGATCTTCTGATATTACACCACCGCGATAATATATCTACCCACTCGCCCCCTATAGCTACAGCAAAGCTGATCGAGTTACGCTAGGAATTGTTTCATCTAGTCATCTGTTATTCTCCAAATTTGTGTTCCTGTGATTTCTTTTTGCTTCCAAACATAAAAATATGGTTTGGCAGAGAGCGATTCTGCTCAAACGAGATCACCGACGAAACACGAGCCTTGTTAGAGACATTTTTATCTTATTCATTTTGTTTCTTACGTTAGAATTATAGATATATGTTCTTTTATTTTGTATTAATTATACCTAGAAATATCAAGCCAGGCCTTGTTCCCAAATGTATTTGTATACAACTTTGTATCTTAATATTGCTTTATTACTCAAAACCCACAGTATAGGAAATATTTTCTCTTCTAGTGTATTGAATTCTATTATAATATTTAAGCCTCATAAATAGTTCCCCATTCGTAGAATGTACGAAACTTTCTCTATTGGAAAGCTATTAACCGAACCTTTTGTAGTAAATATATTTTATATTTATTTTATGTTAGTTAAGACTACATTTTATTGTAGGTCGGCAAACTGCAACTATTTATGACAGAGAAGCGGCATATTCGCAGAAGAATCTTTATTTTACCATTCATTTTAGGGCTTCAGAACATGTAAATTATTCGTCATGTTATAATCCCCGTACAACCTTCTGTGAATATCAGCGATTCGATTGTTATCAGCACGCACTGCAGTAAATGTTTACTGTTTAAAATTCATGTATTGTTCAAAGTGTATTTTACATGTAGTTTATATGAGTCTAAAGAATTCGCAGAAATACAAAATTATCTTTCGCTTTGCACTTCCTACTCTTCCATGGACTAGTGGAGGGGTAAAAATCAGTCAAATTTCCTTCGAAGAAAGAAATTAAATATAAGACAGTTCTATCAACGACGCGAAGGCGAAAGGTAATACCTTTCCAAAGCAAAGAATGCCCTTGCATTCATCTGCATACAAGATAGTTCTCACAGTTGCATATAATTTCAAAATCAGTGTTAGCTTTAAGTTGTTTTATTAAAAGTGTTAAATAAAGTTAATTAATTTAAGATCCGGCTTTTATTTAAAAACTTAAAGTTACATTAGTGGTGTGCGCCTTACAAACGCACACAAGGTTGCGAAACAATCAAAATACAAACGGCGTGTTAGCCTTACAACCTAACCGCACAAAAGAAAGTCGTGTTAGCCTTACAACCTAGCAGCACAAAGGCTCTCAAACCAGGGAGGCTTCAACAAGCCTATTTTACGATCTCCATGAGGAAATCAAAAGGGTGTCCTCGAGGAGGCGTATTGTCACCGCTACTATGGAATCTAGTAGTGGATGATCTCCTCAGGACATTAAATGACCAGGGAATATGGACGCAGGGGTTCGCCGATGACATTGTCATAGTGTCCCAGCATCATGCGAAATGCTCTGCGAATTGTCGAAAAATGGTGCCTTGAGGAGGGATTAATTGACAATCCTCAAAAAAACAAGTTGGTAGCCTGTACCAACATGAGAAACCTAAATGATCTGGGTAGCGTAAAGCTGTTTGGACAAGAGTTAGAACTAACCAATGAAGTGAAGTATCTAGGCATAACATTTGATGCGAAACTGAATTGGAGCAGACACCTAGTCAAACTGGCAGACAGAGCAACGCAGCTCTTCTGGAGATGCAGAAGAGCTGTTGGCAAGACCTGGGGACTAAAATTAAATGTGGTACACTGGTTGTACACAGTAGGAATACGTCCAACGATTACCTATGGAGCAGTTGTCTGGTGGAGCAGGACGAAGCGGACATCGTCGGTGGGGCTCCTCACGACTCTCCAGCGACAGGCTCTGTTGGGAATCACGGGAGCTATGAACAGCACGGGAACCGCCTCCATGGAGGCCATCGTGGGTCTCCCTCCGCGGGAACTATTTGTAAAGGCGGAGGCAATGGCTGCGATCCTGAGGGTGAAGGCCAATGACGTATGGTGTCCTAATAAGGTTTGTAGGGAGCCATACAGATATCACAGGAACTATACTGGAAGAGCCGATATTTCAAATGCCGGCGGACAGTATGGCACCTGAGATTATGTTTACAGCTAAGCTGAACATATTTATACCGAGCAGGGAACAAGCAAAAAGTCGCTCGAGCGATTGTGGTGCCGGCACCTGGTACACTGATGGATCACAATCTAGTCAGGGGGCAGGTGCAGGCATATGCGGAATGTGCCCTAGAAGGAAGATATCGATATGTCTGGGGAAACATACTACGGTTTTCCAGGCCGAATTGTTTGCAGTCGCAGCCTGCGCCGAGGAAATTCGGGAAGCCGGCTGCGCAAACAAAAAAATTAACATAATGACTGATAGTCAGGCGGCTATTAAAGCCATTATGAACCCATCTACCAGGTCTAAGCTGGTGAAATATTGTAAACAGGTCCTCAATAAACTGGCACAAAACAATACAGTGTCGCTGATATGGGTGCCAGAACATGAGGGAATTAAAGGCAATGAGAGCCGACGAAGTGGTCAAAGAAGGTACTAATAGGAACTTCATAGGACGAGAACCTGTATGTGAAATCACTAAGGATTCCGCTAAAAGGGAGATCTGGTTATGGCTAGAAAAAGAAAATAAAAACATATCTCTATACCAAAACACTACTACTAATTAGTAGTAACAAAAAAGAAATTAAAATAATTACCGGGCTAATAACCGGACATTGTCCTTTAAGGAAGCATTTGTACAGCATGGGCTTGGTTACCGAGCCCTGGTGTGGGAGATGTGAAAAACACGAGGAAACTAGCCTTCATGTAATATGCACGTGTGAGGAACTGAAGGAACTCAGACAGAAATATTTCGGGAGAGATCTATTGGATCCTTCGAGTGTACTCAAGCTTTCCCTGAGGAGGATAGTGGCTTTCATCGACGACACAAGACCAACAGAGTGGAACTGAGAGATCTATTGGGGATAGTACAAAGAGCAGTGTGCTCAAGTGCCTGGACGTGCTGGCGTCCAACCCAAAACAGAAGGACTTAATTAATCGCATATTTTGGGTAGTTCAAAAAAGTAAAATTGCTAAGAGGTAAATGGGTTGAGAAGTAAATTATACAAGGTGACTTGTGAGAGTGAGAGTGTATTGTACTCTTAAAAAATATTTAAAAGAAACCTATATTTTGTTAACCGATCTTCATTTGTTTTCAAGTTGTAGCATCATAACAATATTCACAAACTTAACATGTTTTAATATTATTGTTACAGTTACTATAATATATTTTCGAAATTTGACCACTGGCCTCTAAATATTTAATTGATCATTCAAGAAGGGCGCCCGTTGCTCTTCTGATTGCGTCATGTCTTGCGGTATTTATAATACGGTGGATTAATGCATCTCTAGTGTCGACCTTCACTTTGTACACCTCATTTTTAAGCCAGCCCCATAAACAATAGTCTAATAGTGTTTGGTCTGGAGATCTTGAAGGCAAATTAATAGGACCACCGCGACCAATCCAAACCCTTGGAAATCTTTCGTCCAAATACTGCCTGGATTTAAGGACTGTGTTTGACCAGTCAGTAGATCACTACACTATGGATCTGATGAACTGGGTTCAAACCCTTATTCAGTCAATATCAATAACGTTTTTTTAGTCCCAGCTTGAATTATGACGATAAAAAATGAGTACCTTGATGTAACTCTAGGGTAATAATAAGCAGTCAGTGCGTAACATTAGCCACGTTACCACCCTAGTGGTAACAAGCGCAAATCGTAACAAGTCCCTACCTATGTATAGCAGGCGCCAATTAAGTTGGCGCGAGGAGGGGGTGCGCAGACGCCGGTTTTAAAAACGTCCACCCCTACTACTCAAGTAATTGTCAGAATACATTTGTCATTGACGTTTGACGGAACATAATGTCTTTGCTAGGGGATCATAAAGTGACACACGCTCAGAGGTTACAATTATCTGACATTTGTGTAAAACCAAATTCAAATCTCCCCACTACTTTTAATCCTGCGCGAACTTACCCCTCCTCGCGCCAACTTAATTGGCGTTTGTTATACGTTCGTTAAATACAAACAACTATAATACATGGCCACAACGATATAGTGAAATGGGATTTAAAATTTGTTAAAAAATATTACCTTAACTTCGGCTATTGCATTGAGTAACGAAGATTCTGCGTCCTGCCACTTAGCGTCCATTTTCATGCTCTGATTTCTCAAATTCTCAAGCTCCTTATGATAATCTTCGTTCTTCTCTTTTAATTTCTTATTTTCGTTCTGCAAGACTTTGTACTAACATAAAACACAAATTACTAATATATTTACGCAGGGAATAACTGTAAGGTATAATTACATAATTATCTGATAAGTTCTAATTTGATATATTTCTTTTACTCTTTCCGACAATAATCTTTTGTAAAACAATTATAGATTGAAGCAGAAAAATATTAAATTAAACGTTAAATTGTGCAAAATCTATGGGAGGAATCTAACCTGTTGATCCCAAAATTTAGTATTGTCCAAAGCCTCCTTTTCTTGTTTGTGTTTCTCTCGTCTTAGGATGTCCATTTGATCTTTCATGAAGTCGATGTCTTTCTGTTTCATCAATACTGTATCCATCTAATTATACATATAAATATTATAAAAAAGAATATTACACACTCATACAATAGTAATACAAGGGGGTATTGATATATATTTAGCCTTTAAGGTTTCTAATACGATTCATAAATAGAGAGAGTGATTTAAATTAACCGCAAAAAAATTAAGCATTTTGATTGGCTTCTACACAACCCTCATTACAAACTACAAGTGACTGTAGCGGAACATGAGTCCATAACTTCTAACATATTTATTCAAGATTCAACTTGTCAAAACAAACATTTTGTCGATTTAATATTTATTATATTGTGTTTATCATAGTTCTGGCTGTTTATTATTTAACAATTTGTTCTTTTAATAATTGGCGTAAACTTTTCAAAAATTAATGAACAACCAGATCAAAGTAGTTTCAAGTACTTCAACACTTTCACCGCTGAGAAAACGTTATCATATTTGACATTTATTTTTCGATGGAAAAAATTGTATCTTGAATACATTTAAAAACGTTCTCATTGAAAACGCCAAATAAGGTACTACTGCTATTGTATTTGATGTTTCAGACGCATTAGGTAGATTTCTCCTTTATTAATTTTCTGAATCAATTATACGAGGGGATATTGCTATCTTGTTAGCCTAGGCCATTTTCCTTGAACAAAACAAAATCTTGTTATAATGGCAAGAAATAATGACATTTTGAAAGAAAGCATGTCGAATGCAAATGTGAAAATCGAGCAATTGGAGTATCGAGACATCATCAAAAACTTGTATTGAGGAAATTTGCATGCTTAACACACTTGGCGATCACTGCCCATCATATGCGACTGTCAAAAATTGGATTGCGTCATTCAAAAGAGGAAAACTTTCCGTGGAAGATGGGAAGCGACCAGGAAGACCAATTTCGGTGTCCATCCCCGAAAATATTGACGCAGTTGCTGAGGAACTAAAGATTTCATATGAACGCGTCCATCATACGAGGTGCATTCAAGTTCTAAGGCCTCCGATTTTTTTTCTAACTACTCACCCGAAAACTATGAAACTGGTGTTACTTCTCGACGTAATCTCCCTGCAGACGCACACATTTTTCACAACGTCGACGCCATGATTCCATGGCCGCGGCGAAGGCTTCTTTAGGAGTCTGTTTCGACCACTGGAAAATCGCTGAAGCAATAGCAGCACGGCTGATGAATGTGCGGCCACGGACAGTGTCTTTCATTGTTGGAAACAGCCAAAACTCACTAGGAGCCAGGTCAGGTAAGAAATCACTTCAAAGTTTCTTTCACGAAGAAACTGTTGCGTAACGTTAGCCCGATGTGCGGGTGCGTTGTCTTGGTGAAACAGCACACGCGCAGCCTTTCCCGGAAGTTTTTGTTGCAGTGCAGGAAGGAACTTGTTCTTCAAAACATTTTCGTAAGATGCACCTGTCACCGTAGTGCCCTTTGGAACACAATGGGTAAGGATTACGCCCTCACTGTCCCAGAACATGGACACCATAATTTTTTCAGCACTGGCGGTTACCCGAAATTTTTTTGGTGGCGGTGAATCTGTGTGCTTCCATTGAGCTGACTGGCGCTTTGTTTCTGGATTGAAAAATGGCATCCACGTCTCATCCATTGTCACAATCGACAAAAAGAAAGTTCCATTCATGCCTTGGTTGCGCGTCAACATTGCTTGGCAACATGCCACACGAGCAGCCTTGTGGTCGTCCGTCTGCATTCGTGGCACCCACCTGGAGGAGACTTTTCGCATTTTCAGGTCGTCATGCAGGATTGTGTGCATAGAACCCACGGAAATGCTAACACTGGAGGCGATCTGTTCAACTGTCATTCGGCGATCCCCCAAAACAAGTCTATCCACTTTCTCGATCATGTCGTCAGACCGGCTTGTGCGAGCCCGAGGTTGTTTCGGTTTGTTGTCACACGATGTTCTGCCTTCATTAAACTGTCGCACCAACGAACGCACTTTCGACACATCCATAACTCCATCACCACATGTCTCCTTCAACTGTCGTTGAATTTCAATTGGTGTCACACTACGTAAATTTAGAAAACGAATGATTGCACGCTGTTCAAGTAAGGAAAACGTAGCCATTTTAAGTATCTAAAACAGTTCTCATTCTCGACGCTGCCGCTACAATTCCATCTGCCGTACAGTGCTGCCATCTCTGTGACGTATTGACAACGAACGCACGCTCATTTTAAAACAATGCACATGCATCTATCTCTTTCCAGATTGGAGAAAAAAAATCGGAGGCCTTAGAACTTGAATGCACCTCGTATAGTTCACTCGATTTAGATATGAAAAAAACTTCTGCGAAATGGATTCCTAAATGCTTGAACGCCGAACACAAACGAACAAGAGTGAAGGTAGTGTAAGATCAGGACAATCATTTTAGATCTCATGGTATACAAGCTTAATATCAGTGAGAATTGAAAAACTGAGTGTTTTTAATGTTTAAAAGTTTAAAGTAATTATTTGAATAAGAAATTATGGGATTGATTGAACAAAGAAGTATTATCGAGTTGTAATTTATTACAATTTCAAGGCGTAAAGAATGTTTTGAGAAAATCAATGTGGTATTTGGTAATATGCCCCTTTGTTACCGAAAAGCGATGGTACAATGAAATTCAAAATAATCGACTTTCCTTAAATGATAGGTTTTGAGTTCCTAAGTAAGCCGAAAACGGCCCTTACTGGAAATAACATTGGTTTTGTTTTGAACATTATTGAAGAGGATCTGTATGTTATTGTAAAGAGCAGCCAAACAATCCTAAAGATTGATGAGCAGCCAATCAACACCATACTTCACAAAGACTTGAAGGTGCGGAAACTTTTGTTTTGGTTAGATTCTTTACGATTTAAATCCGGTTCAAAAAGAAGACCATGTAAGATGGTGCAGATCTACACTAGATCGTTTTGACAATGGATCGTCACATTCAGTATGTAACATCACTATAGGTAATGAAATTTGGGTATATGCTATGATTCTAAAGAAAAGCAACAAATAGTCAGTACGAATCTTTGAAAATGAGCAGCCTTCAACAAAAGCTCCATAGAATAACAGAAACACACAGTAGGGCTAGTGAATCATCGTGTTGTTAATAAAGAATAGTACACACTAGTTTGTTCAATTACTCCTATGTGTCCCCAAAAATCGTCCAGAGAAAGATAATCTTACATCACGATACCAATCGGGCTTACACTGCTACTCGTAGGATTAAGTATTTGAATGCCCAAAACATTGAATTAATGAGTATTCGCCGTATAATCCAGACTTGGCTCCTAATTGTTTCTTTTTGTTTAGGACAAGTTATCGGATTTAAGTTTTGCATTGGCCCAAGACACGATTGTCGCATCTAAAATCAGCTCTAGGTTGTTTATTTCATAAACAACCTGACGCGGAAAGATTGTAGAAAATGTTTTGATGATTGGTTTGTGCGTAAACAAAAATGCAATATGAACTATGAAAAAGAATACTTTCAAAAATTATGAATAAATGTGTTTCACCAAAAAATTCTAAGCCCTGTTAGAAAGAGTATTGTATTAAATAATTAAAATCTGATTTTCTTGTAATTATTTTTTTGTAGTACTTTTTACATGAGAAAATTATTTTTAATATTTTACGAATTTAAGCAAATTAAAAACAACTTTACCAATGCATCCTTATGCTCCTCTAAGGCTCTAGTATTTCTTGCATCCGCCAATAACCTCCTGTTCTTCAATGCGTGCATTTCTCTCCTGTGTTTCTCGAAATGCAATTGCAATTGTAATAACTCTATTTGATTCCTAAGATGATTAATCAAATCCCGTTCGTTGGTATGAGCGGACAAATCAATATATCTAAGGTAAAAAGAAAAAAACAATTTAAAAAATGAAAAATTACTACAGCGACATCTACACTTACTTATCCGAAATATCGTAGATGTTGGCACACTGTGTTTTCTCCTGTTTATTTATCAGGGGTGCAGGACTCGTCTCGTTACTTTCCAGCGCTGGAAAAATACTTAAGAATAGGTGATCGTAAGGCATAGGCCAGAAATTTTCAGTCTGTGTTTCCGTCGTCTTTAAACAAATTTCCTTCTCGTACTTCTTTCTATTACTGCCGCTATTAATGTCTATACCGTTCATCATAGGTTTGCTATCTTGGACATCGATGTTGCCATCCTCGTCAGTTTCCAAGAGAGTTTTATTGTTGATGTTATCTTTACCGGAGACGATCGGGCTTTTCTTCATCTCGGGACAGGAATTGGCTCTGCGTACCGATATATTGTTCGGATACGATACTGCATTGCCCGGACTGCTGCCGGTGGATCTTTCATATTTATCACTGTCGTCGGCGCATTGGCTATGATACCGTAGACGCCGAATGCGGATGGTCAGATCATTTATCGATTTAGAGTTGGGCATGTGGAGACCACCTTCGGTACAAGGAGATCCGTGTTCCTGTTCACAGTTATCCTCATCTTCGTTGCCTGTTAAAAAAAATGTAAAAGAGATCTATCGATAAACTAGAATGATCAAAGATTTTTTAACCTAATTTCCAAATATGGTTTAAAGGGGCAAGAATACAGAAACTGCTTTATATGATTTTGTTGAAGAAATTCTGACTGTAGACAACAGAAAAAGCCACCAACCAAAAGAAATAACCAGCTTATACGGAAGTTACGCCCAGTGAGCGGTGAGTAGAGAATACAATCCCGGGATGTCGGCCGGGTTTTGATCCCGTATATCCCGGGACTGTACTTGGCTGATCTCGGGATTGCCAGTTTGCATTCCGTAATCCGTTGCGGCTTGACAATGACCTTACCTAGATTATATTAAGGGCACTTACTACATAAAGACAAAAAAATCAACCTTAGGTACGCTATACGATAAAAGAACTACACAGGTACAGCCCAAATAATATGTAACTTAGAAGGGACTTCCCCGCCCGGTATACTTCAATACAATACTGTTAAAGCAATTCCCCAACGGGCCAATAGGGGAACCACCCGATCACCTCATATGATATATGCTAATATTGTTGCGAGGAATTTCCCGTCGGGGATTCTCTGTACGAAAGTATAAATACGCTTATTAGGATTTACTTTTTTTACTTATTATTCTACCAGCGACAAGGTTACGGAGGTTATGTCGTTTAAATTTAAAAGTCAATTATCTGAAAAAGCTATTTTGAAAGGCGGGAGACTTTGTTCAACATAAAAAAACAGTGATACGTCGTCAGCGTAGAGTTATTTTTTGTTGCGAAGGGCGGGAATAGTGCTAAATGTAAGCGATGCCCTGCCATTCTCAAGACTTTGGGTGGATCGACTAAGGGATTACATACACATTTGTCATCAAAACATTAAGATTTTAGCTGATGTTAATCGTTTAACAGCTTCAACAAGTCAAGATTCTGAAAATCTGAACACAGCACCGCCGCCAGCTAAACGAAAGTTAGAAGATTATTTTACTAAAAGTGCCGACGATAGCCTGGATGATGTTTTGGCAAGAATGATTGCATTAGATGGATTTCCATTCAGTGTATTTATAACTTCAGACGATTTGAGAAAATTGCTCTTAGCGAAATACAAGGATTTACCAAAATCAGCCGTCACAATTCAAAAGCGTGTTATTACAGTGAAAAAATCAGAAAGTTAGTAACTGCAGAATTAAAACATTTGAAAAGTGCAGGTGAAAGATTCAGTCTTTCGACGAGCGGACATCAACGTCCAATAAACGATACATGGCTGTCAACGTTCATTCATATAAAAAAATTTGGAGCTTAGGACTCGTTCCTATTCATGGAAGTATGACGGCTGAAAACTGTCTTCGTATATTGAAATAGCGTCTAAGTAAATTTGATATTTCCCTGGAAACTGATATCGTGGCTACTGTAACCGATGGACCGAATGTTATGATAAAGGTGGGACAGCTTGTTTGCACTGAACAATTGTGACTCGCACATGGTATCAATTTGGCCGTCTGTGATGTGCTTTATAAAATAAAGAATTATTTTCAAGACAGGAATAGTATAAATGAACATAACTTAGACTGTCTAGAATCAGGTTTAATCTTAATGTCACAAAATGAACTTGCGCGAGAACATACCAAAGTTAACGAAAGATGAAAACATTAATGAGCTGATAAAGAAAATCCGCAAAGTTGTAGTGTATTTCAAAAGATCACCATTGAAAAATGAAACAGTACTTCAAAAATATGTGAAGATTGAACATGAAAAAGAGCACTTCTTTTGGACTGTAAAACCAGGTGGAATAGTCTTTTAACCATGCTGGAACGATTTTCTCTTTTAAAAACCTGCATTCAAAAAGCTCTTATAGATCTCAATCATCCAATCCGTTTAGAAGATGCTGATTTTGAGTTGGTAAATAAAATTGTTGATGTGCTGACCCCAATTAAATTAACAGTAGAAGCAATCTATCGACGAGATGCTAATTTATGCACAGCTGATGCCGCTTTGAAATTTCTTATAAAACAATTGTCTAGCAAAAACTCAGCACTCGCCAATAAAATGAAAACATCCTCAGTGGAACGTATAAAGCAACTGTAATAACGCAATGCAGTTATGTGTATGCAAACATTCTCAATGAGGTCACAGCCTCGTTCCCGTAATGCAAATGTAACGTGTGTTACAAATACGTCCTCGCTAACGCGAGTTGTTTGCAAACACAAACTACATGTCAGGGTTTGTATTATATTCCCTAAGTAGTCCGAGGATCTTCTTTTATGTATATATACTGTAGTGTAAGTAAGAAAGATTCACATTCAGATTCATATTCACATTTGCACATTCACATTCACGACAGACATTCACATTCACACATTCAGTCTACATACTAGTTAGTAAGAATGTATATAATTGTTATCCAATTTATAAGTGTTATGTATTAAATTATATGTTACCCGAACTTTGTGTATCATTTAACGGGACAACGATATCTGCGTGAAGGCTCAACGATGTAGCCCTCAGGACCAGGCTAACATCACGTGGCGTCCTGCCACGAACGTGCCCAAACGGCACTAATATCACATGGCGATTCTGCCTTAGGGCTTAAGGCCCCACTAATATCACACGAAATGATGATTTAACTGGTGTGTTGAATTATTTACAAAATCCACGAAAATATGAAAATCAGTTATTATCGGATTTGGAATGGCTTTACTTATTTCCAGTTCCTACGCAGGCTTTAGTGAGAGCGCAAATAAAGAGTATTGTTAAAAGACTAAAAAGTCGAGATGACACGGAGGAGGAAGAAAGGTCAGGATCACAAACAGATGATGAGCCAAGGCAGCAAACTTCCCAATCCCAATTGACACTAAAGGAAAAGTTAGAGCTGGAAATTAATAAGAGCATGGAATCCCCAGATCCTGAAGTTCAGCTGCTGCTTATGTTGGCAATAAACTACGAAGCAGGCTTGGAAGTCAAACATTGGATGCTTTGATATTTCTGCGATTGCATTTTCGAAATTCTAAATAGTTTTTTGTATTGTCTTTTTTATTCCTTATTTTAGTATATTATGTATTGTGTTGTGCAACAATATTAATAAATAATTTTAAAGAAATGACTTAAGTTTTTTTTCATTTGAGCCCCCCAATTAAAAACCACATAGTCTAGTCCCGGGATTACGCTTCAAAAATCCTGTAATCCCGGGATTGTATTCACCAGCGGTGGGTCAAACACAAAATTATAGATGGTCCTTCAGAGTCGAATACAACGCAACGTTTGGTTTTACGAAAGCAGATTTACATTATGCGTTGTTTACGCAAGACCATAGATCCAAAAATGCCTTAATTAGTAATTTTTGTATCACAATAATACACCATGTTACACTTAATCGTTTGTTTGAGATATTTGGTTAGGTGTTAAACACATTTTGTTACACAGTGACAGCATTCGCTTGATCTAATACCTTGAGACGTTTTTTATGACTCAAGAGATGTTCTTTGCTGACACTGTTTTGAATAGATTGAAGAGATGAAACACACTCCAAAAAGGTTATATCCGAACTCGACTTTTAAACGTCTGGAGATTGAAAACAAAGTTCGAATAAGTGTATTGTTACTTTGAAGGAGATGAAATATATTTGGAGGAAAAATTAATAGCTTGAGTTTTATTTAAAGTCTACTGTGTACAGAAATGCCATATTTACCTCGAAATCCTTCCACTTCATGTAGCACACTATCGCACTGTCTAATATCCAGATGTTGTATAGTTTCACCTTGCCTGACGATTTGAGAGACTTCTTCATCTTCTTGACTTAACGGAGAATCTAACCTTTGTAATAGTATAGGACTGCCGGGGACGACCATATCTGTTGAAAGGCCCTTTGAAGGACTCGTCGGTACCATCATAAAAGATCTCGCATGAATAGAACCATCACCGCTTGCTTCGTTCATCTAAATATATGTGAAATTAATCGGATTTGACAAAAAAAATGCTTTTGATGGAAAAAGAAAATGAATTAATAACACAGGCCTGCATAAAATTTGTGATGACGTGATTTTTGTTTGTTAAGTTCAGTTTTTATATAGCAATAACTAATTAAAATACAGTTGGTCTCTACCACCCACCGATTTTTTTTTGCACAAAAGAAAAAGAAAAAAATATAAAAAAAATCTTATAATAGGCGTTTTAATACATTTTAAAATGAATGTACTACTCCAAATTCTAGGTATTAACCCAAAAATGATTTTCTGTTGTGGTTTTAAAGAAATTTGTTAAATATGCTCTCATTACCTGATGTAAATCTTTTATTACATGTATTAATTTTGGACAAGATTTCCGGGAATTTTTAACTTCCAAAACCTATTTATTATGCTTTCACTTTATTAGTACTGCGAAGAAGGATTTCAAGTTTATCACTCCAAACAAAATGTATATTTTAATGTCATTTACTTCATTATAGCTCTGAGTGTCGATCAGTAAACAAGTAAAATTAATTTGTCTCTAGTGTTGTGCGTGGTATTTGATAAATAAACATTGCTTAAAAATATGTCTAGCCGGTGTTGCAAAAACAAACCAGATGATTTCTGTTATATTTGTGGATATTTCGTCTTGAAAAAGTTTAAGAGACCAATTGGTGAATTTGTGAAAAATGCATATTATGCTTATTTCAAAATCAAATTAGGAGATCAAGATAAAGATTGGGCACCGCACGTTGTTTGTAAGGTATGTGAAGAAGGTTTAAGACATTGGACCAAAGGGAATAGAAAAAGCCTTCCTTTTGGAATACCAATGGTTTGGAGAGAACCGCAAAATCATCATGAAGATTGCTACTTTTGTCTTTGTGATATTAAGGGGCATAATAGAAAAACTATATTGTACCCAAACAATATTAAATCAGCTATCAGGCCAGTTCCTCACAGTGATCATGTACCTATACCCCCCAAAGTACTACAAGAAGATATTGAAACCTCTTCAACTTCCGGCTCCGTACAGATGGATAGTGATTTTGAACCATCAACCTCAGGTCAAAACCAACCTCAGCTATTTTCACAAGCCGAACTGAATGATTTAGTAAGAGATTTGGGACTTTCAAAAGATCTTTCTGAAGTACTGGGGTCTAGGTTGAAACAAAAAAATTTGCTTGCTCCAGAAACTACCTTCTCTTGGTATAGAAATCGTGAGGCTGGATTTGTAAAATATTTTGCACAAAACGGACCACTCGTGTACTGCCAAGCAATTGCTGATCTACTTACTTTCCTCGGAGCTCCTGAGTACACACCTTCTGACTGGAGACTTTTCATCGACTCTTCAAAAAGGAGCCTTAAATCTGTTCTTTTACATAATGGCAATGTTTTTGCTTCTGTCCCGGTCGGCCATTCTGTTCATTTAAAGGAAAACTATGAAAATTTACTGGAATTACTTTTAAGAATACAATATGAAAATGACAACTGCGAAGTGTGTGGAGATTTAAAAATTTTAGGCCTTCTCTTGGGTCAGCAGTCTGGATATACTAAATTTCCATGTTTCCTGTGCGAGTGGGATAGCAGAAATCGAGAATAGCATTAGATAAAAAGAGACTGGCCACAAAGGGTGACTTTAACACCTGGAACCAAAAATGTAATTCGCGAAAGTCTTATTGACCCTCAAAAAGTGTTACTTCCACCGCTTCACATGAAACTTATGAAACAATTTGTTAAGGCATTAAACAAAGAAGGAAATTGTTTTAAATATTTGTGTAAAACATTTCCGACTCTGTCAGAGGCAAAATTAAAGGAGGGAATCTTTGTAGGCCCGCAGATTAGGAGCTTGGTGAAAGATCAAGAATTTGAAAATGTGATGGAAGATAAGGAAAAACATGCATGGCATGCTTTTAACGAAGTTGTACATAAATTTCTAGGGAATTATAAAGACACAAACTATGTTGAGATCGTTGAAAATATGCTGGAAAAATCAGGATTCTTGGTTGCAATATGAGCATAAAAATTCACTTTTTTACATTCCTATTTGGACTATTTCCCAGAAAACTTGGGGACGTGAAGAGCAAGGAGAAAAATTTCACCAGGATATTAAAGAGATGGAAAAAAGATACCAAGGGCGCTGGGACACAAAAATGATGGCCGATTACTGTTGGACATTGAGAAGAGATCTTCCTTTAGCTGAATATGACAGAAAAACAACTAAACCAAGCTTTTCTGAAAAACGAAAACGTTTTTTTAAGAAGCATAAAGAATAAATAACTATTTCTAATAGTTTCTATGTGTATATTTTTGTATTTTATTAAATATAATATAAAACTAGCTTATATATGAAATAAATCGTGTTTTTTCTATATTTTTTGATTTTCCTGGTTTGAAAAATAACCTTACGTGATACAAAAAAAAATAAAAGCAGATTTGAAATCAGCGCTACCCAATTACTACAAAACAGTTAAAATTTTTAAATCAACTTTCAAAGTGTTGAAACATGCAGGCCTGTGTAATTAATGCATGTATTTAATTAAGGATTAACTATTATTATTTCAATCAAGAATCTGATTATAGGTTTGTTTTTGTTACTAATTTTGAATAGCTCACATTAATATTTTGAACGATTGGAATAAAAGTCTAACAGAATCTCTTAGAATAAACACGCACTAAAATGAATATAAAGTCTATATGGCCTTTGGGTAGGAGCAATAAAAAGCGGCAATATAGTAAAAACGCGTTTACTGCGAATATATAGCAATAGGGGAATATAGTGGTGATGTAAGTTGGTTGATCGCAAGATAGGTCGGCTGTCACATTCACTTATGTCAGTTGTGTTATTTTGAAGTCTGTCAAATTGATTAATCGCGCCCAACTGACTTCTCGGATTGTAAAGCGCCAATCACATCATTTTGTATATTCGCAGTAAGCGCATGTTTACTGTATAACAACATTCAATAAGAATTTTATAGAATTGCATACTAGCTCCACACTTACTTGGACCCTATCCTGCATAAGTTTATGTAATCTTGCTTGCTCTCTTCTGGGATGTCCAAACGCCGAAGAATACTTGGGAACATCTTGGAAATTAAACGGCGATACCTCTTTTCGCATAGGTGAAGATGGTTGCGAATTCATGGGGGTATTATGACCGGAACCTAACGGCTTCACCCTAGTGGCAAATGTATGGGCTCTTGCTACTGTTGAGTTTGACGGTGGTACCCGTATATTCATCCTATTATCCTGGAAGAGTGTTTCAATATGCAAAATTTTATCTTTGAATTAGAAAGAAATAATAAAATTAGAATATAGTGAGAAAGTAGCTTTCAAAAAAGGATGTAACACATCAAGGGAATATTAATACAAACATATTCAATTTGGTAACAATAAATTTCCAAAATTGATACACAAATAAACTTTGCTTCTTATCACTTTATTATAACAGATAATGTTACTGCAGTTTAGACATTAAAAACACAATCAAATTTCTAAAGGTTGAGTTGCATAACACTTTATTTTGTACTAGAAACTGGAACAAGTTCTGGTACTAGATTTCGTACAAGTTTTAATTTATGCTATGTCGAATAGAAAGCACCAAACTTTGAGTGCGTTAACAGAAAATAAAAATTTCGCTTAGTTTATTATTATTAGAGAACGGATGCAATTTAAATAAAACGCAATCGGCAATTGGAATTGTGTATAACGTCGCTCAGTACATCCCGGCGTAATTCAATGAAGTATTTGTTTGACTTACTCGGCCACCTGGTCTCGCAGCGATAACAATGGACAACCCAGCTATTGTATTCGGAGAATATAGTGTTTTCAGTGGTGTCGTGTACGTAGATCAAATAAATAAGTTTATCGTATTTCGTAAAAGAAATAGCACGTACGGTTGCGGCCAATATAATCTGGGCAGTGATTTGACATTTTATGACTTTTTCATGAAATTTGATAAATCAGGCTTTGCTACAATCTACGTTACTCTGGATACGCACTTAGGGCATGAGCCATCATGTGATGGTTATCTCAATAATCAATAGTCATTACCTTAAAAAGGGATGTCTTTAAACTGAAATTAGTTTGGTTTTGACCAACCATATTATTGATCTTAAATTAAATTAAAAGTTTTGATGTTTATTTAAGAAACGAAAAACATAAACAAATGATATAAAAAATTAATATTTTATAGCAGCTCCATTTTTTTCAATAACATTATTTAACCTTCTGGGCATTGATGCTACTAATTCTGCAGTATAATTTGGAGTTAATTCGATCCATGCTTCTTGAATTCTTTCCCATAACTGTTCTACATTTTGTGGGCGAAAATTATTACCTCTATTAATTTTTTTTCACATCAAACCCCTCATATTTTCAATGGGGTTCAAGTCCGGGCTACGTGAAGGCCATGGTAGAACTTGTATGTTCTGTTGCTGCATCCAGTTTGAGGTCACTCTGGCTGTATGAATGGGGCAATTGTGTTGTTGATATATAAAATTATTTTGGGGAAAGACTGCATTTACTGAGGGCAGCATGATATTTTCCAATATACCAACATAGACCTCTGCATTGCATCTACCTCCTATATGTGATATAATTCCGGGTCCTTGGGCGCTCATCCAGGCCCAGACATTGACAGAAAAACGACCGCTTATGTGTGATTTTTGGGTATAACGTTCATCAAAGCGAGAGTTCGGAGGTCTATAAACTCTAACGTGTCCGTCATAACACGATTCAAATACCTTCTCATCTGTAAAAACAACATTCTGCCAGAAATTTAACGCTTCTAAGGAGTATTCCAAAGCAAAACCTACTCTCTGTTCCTTATTTTGCGGAGTTAAAAAAGGTTTTTTCGCTGCAGAACGATTACTTAGATCAGATCCATTTTTGATACGAAGCCTTGCCGTTCGAACGGACCCAGGAAAGTTTGTTTCAGCCTGTGCGTCTACCGCACACTGGAAGGGATTTTCGCGAATAAAATCAAGCAAATTACCATCATCCACCTCCGTTGAAACTCTGGGCCTACCACTACCCAATCCTCTTTCAAGCGTTTGTCTCTCATCCCATATTCTCTTAATGTTATGCACAGTACTCTTTGGTAATTGGAATATTAATGCGACTCGTCGTTCCGACCACCCCTCTCCCAGTAACGTCACAACCCTTAATTTCTCGGCCAAAGATAAATGTGGCATTTTTATAATTGACGTTTTTCATCAATCAATATGACAGTATAGTTTTCCAGGCGACTTTTTTTATGTATCAATTAAAATCCATTTACAGTGGGAAAAACTGCTGCCCAGATAATATTGGCCGCAACGGTACATTCCTTTTCTTTTCATTTAAGCAACATCTTCCAATTATTTTCACGTAAGTGTGAATAAAATTTCGGTATTTAATTTCGTTTATTTGGATCTAGAATATTCTTACTTTTTCAGACAATGGAAGAGCGTCGAGAATGGCATCGTGAAACAATGGCGAGTTGGATTGAGGGCCATACTGATTGTATGTACATTGCCAGTGATTCCGAAATTTATTGTGAAGTGTGTGAAACGTTATTGAAAAATTGCAATAAATCAACCGTAAAACGTCACGTAGGATCGTTAAAGAACAAAAAAAATTGAACCCGTTGGAATCTGACAAATTTAACGAAGAACTCTGTGAAACTTTTATGGCAGCTAATATTCCATTATTTAAATTGAACAATCCAATTTTGAAGACATTTCTGAAAAAAATATACTGGTCGAAATGTTCCTGATGAATCAACTTTACGCAAATATTATGTTTCTAGGTGCTATACGAGAACAGTAAAACGCATTAGAAGCCATCTTTTAAATCAATACATATGGATAAGCGCCGTCGAAACGGTGGATATGTTAGGACGCTGTGTGGTAAATGTTGTAGCTGGTGTACTACATCCAACTATTCCCTATAACTCATATGTAATAGCAACAAGTGTTATAAATAGAGTTGATGCGGAAACAGTTGCTGAAACCATTAAGGAGAATATGTAAAAAATGCTTCATTCGGACGCCACGTACAAAGAAAAAATACTTTTATTTGTCAGTGATAGTGCTGCGTATATGTTAAAAACAGGCAGACTATTGAAGAAAACATATCCTAATATGCTGCATATTACTTGTGTAGCACATGCTCCCACAGAATCTGTGAATATATCAGAGACACTTTTCCGGAAGTTGATAGACTTGTATCAGCTTTTAAAAAAGTTTTCAGAAAAGCACCATTGAGAGTAGCTCTTTTCAGGGAAAAGTTTCCATCTCTGTCACTGCCTCCCACTCCAGTAATAACTAGATGGGCAACATGTCTGGAAGCTACTAGTTATTATGCTGCGAATTTCGATAGTCTAAAACATTTCGTAACACTGCTAAAGGAGGATGCTAGAAGTATTGGTGAGTGCAAGGAGCTCACACAAATCCCAAATTAAAAAAATCAGTTGCCAAAACTAATTATGTACTTATTTCGAAAATCGAAATCTTAAATTAAATGACGGATTAACCACATTAGATGTGGCTGTTAATACATAATTTGAAAAGTATTCCAAGTGACATCGGATGTGGCCTTCGGCATAAGTTTGAAGCAATTCTTAATAGGAATCCAGATTTAATTACATTGCAGCAATTATGTATGGAGACAATTCCACAAAATCTAACGGCTAAATATGAAGAAATAAAGGAATATTTCCAGTATGCACCTATAACCAGTTGCGATGTAGAAAGGACGTTTTCTATTTATAAGGATGTACTTAATTCAAAGAGAACAAAATTGACAGATGAAAACCTTGAGAAACTATTGCTAGTCAATATTAATACTCCTTTACTCAACTTGAACGACAAAATGAACAAATAAAAATGTTCCAATTATAGAAATAAAATTAAAAACTTTATAGATACAACTTTTCAACAAATAAATATGTATTTCGTAATTTTATAGATCACCACCCGTTCGTTTTCCAATTATATAAATAAAATTAAATATTTTAGAAATACAGCCTTTCGCCAGTACTGCACTGGGCTTTGCGTCATGTGGTAAGCGTGTCCGTTCTCTAATTATTATACTACGTGCCTCAAAAGTCGCGGAACAGTTGCACACTACCATTTGAAGTAGCGATATAGGAACACGGAAACAATACTAAAAAAATTCCACATTGTTCATTCTAGTAGACACTGGGGCCTTTTTGTAATGTAAATTTGGCTGCCAAATTTACATTACAAAAAGGCGATTTATCCTCATAATGGATAAGGTACAAAGTTGCCCGTATCCATGGGAATAAGAGAGAATACGAAATTAAAATTTTAATGTCAATGACAAATACGACAAATGTGAAAAGTGTCAACGAGATGTAATTATAATAAATTTATAATAAATGTTCGAAATTATGTGCTGATCTCTAATTATATTCCCCTGCAGTCTTTCTAGCATTTCTCCATCTATTGAACGAGCTGCTTCAAATATCCGGTTAGTTAAATCTGCTTCATTTAAAACTGGTGTTCTGTACACCAAATGTTTAATGTGACCCCAAAAGAAAAAGTCCAAAGGGGTGAGATCGGGACTTCTAGTTGGCCAAGGGAACGGTCCACCTCTTCCTATCAACCTTTAGGCAAATTGCTCATTTAACCAGTTTCTCACTGGTGCCTTATGATGAGCACCATCCATTTGTAGTCACATATTATTTATTACCGCTAATGGAAGTTCATTTACCAAATTTTGTAAACCATTTACCAAAAATTCTAGAAAGTTGTCCTTGACCAGCCTGTTAGGAATAATGACTGGTTCGATAAACCGATCCCCGCTAATATCGGGTGTCCCAATAAGAATGCACAATTTAAAAAGGGCGCCATTTTCGTACCGGTCAGTTGGCAACTCGTGTTTTTGGTTCGCTGTTATTGCGGTTAGTGAAAATGAATCGCCTTACTGTCGAACAACGCGTTGTCATTGTCACAACTTACTTCAGGAACGGTGAAAGCTGGTTCGTTAAACCGATCCCCGCTAATATCGGGTGCCCCAATAAGAATTCACAATTTAAAAAGGGTGCCATTTTCGTACCGGTAAGTTGGCAACTCGTGTTTTTGGTTAGCTGTTATTGCGGTTAGTGAAAATGAATCGCCTCACTGTCGAAGAACGCGTTGTCATTGTCACAACTTACTTCAGGAACGGTAAAAGCTCCTTAGAAACACTTCGAAGATTGCGTGCAATATACGGTCGACGAAACGTACCAGATTTATCGACAATTCGTCGAGTAATTCCAAAATTTCCACAAAGTGGTTCAGTAAGTGATGTAAAGACACCAAGAAGAAATCGTACCGGCCGATCTGCTGAAAATATTGCTGCAGTAAGGGAAAGTGTTGCCCGAAATCCCCGAACTTCGATTCGCCGTGGATCACAGCAATTGAATGTTTCGAAGAGCATTATGCAACGAATTCTGACAGCGGACCTTCATCATCACCCCTACAGGGTCCAACTGACGCAACAGCTATTGCCAGACGATCATTTACAACGGCGCGACTTCGCTGATTGGGTGTTGGAAAATCTAAATCTGGATGAGGATTTCGCACAAAAGATTATCTTTACTGATGAGGCGCATTTTCACCTGGACGGCTTTGTCAATAGGCATACGAGGGCGGATTGATATTGAAGCTACCTAGCGCTAGATGGCAGCACAAACACAAAAACTTTTTTTTTTGAAATTGCGATCTGTCAAACGTCAGCTGTTAAAATTTCACCCAAATTCATCGATTAGTTTATTTGTTGTAGTCGTTTGAAGTAAGCAACTTTTGTGTTTCTTGAAAAATGGAAAAAAGTGAATTTCGTGCAGTGATTAAACACTATTATTTGAAAGGGAAAACGGCGAAAGAGACAAAAGAAAAGCTCGATAAACATTACGGTGAGTCTGCTCCGTCAGATTACATGGTAGAATATTGGATTGCTGAATTTAAACGCGGCCGAACAAGCACTGCAACAATACCATCAACAGGAAGGCCAAAAGAGGTGGTTACTGAAGAAAATATCAAGAAAATCATCGATATCGTTATGAATGATCGCCGAGTCAAGTTGCGTGAGATTGTTGAAATGGTAAACATATCATATGAACGTGTGTTCAACATTTTGCATGAACATTTGCATATGAAAAAGCTAGCGGCAAGATGGGTGCCGCGTTTGCTCAGTGTCGAACAAAAACGAGTTCGACAGACCACTTCACAGCGGTGTTTGGACATGATAAAGCGTAATCCTGTTGATTTTTGGCGTCGATTAATAACTGTTGATGAAACGTGGGTCCACCACTACACACCTGAAACCAAAAATCAATCGAAACAATGGGTGGAAGCTGGTGGAAGTGCTCCGAAGAAGGCGAAGACAGTGAAATCGGCTGGCAAGGTTACGGCCACTGTATTTTGGGATGCACACGGAATATTGCTCATCGATTATCTTGAAAAAGGATCCACAATCACAGAAAAGTATTATCGTGCATTATTGGATCAATTGATTGATGCAATCAAGAAAAAGCGACCACATTTAAAGAAGAAAAAAATGCTCTTTCTTCAAGACAACGCACCGGTTCACACAGCATTAGATACGATGCTAAAATTACGTGAAATACACTTCGAATTGGTTGATCATCCACCTTATAGTCCAGATTTAGCTCCTAGTGACTTTTTCCTTTTTCCAAACTTGAAAAAATGGCTCGCAGGAAAAAGATTAATCTCAAACGAAGAAGTGATTACCGAAACTAACGCGTATTTTGAAGGGTTCCCAAAATCGTATTATTCAGATGGTATAAAAAAGTTGTAATATCGTCTTACTAAGTGTATTGAGCTAAAAGGAGACTATGTTGAGAAATAAATGGTTTTTGAAAAAAAAAATGTTTTTTTCCTACTTAGGTAGCTTCAATATCAATCCGCCCTCGTAACTGTCGGATATGGGGCATTCCCAACGGTGTGGCTCTTTTATGCAGGTGGTGTGATTCGGCCCTACTTTTTCAAAATGCTGCAGGTAATGCAGTTACGGTGAATGGCAAACGTTATCGGAACATGTTACGTGAGTTTCTTTGGCTCTAATTGGACGGCATAGACATCCAAAATAAGTGGTTCCAACAAGATGGCGCCACATGCCATACTGCGCGCGAGACTCGTGCGTTATTGCAGGAGAGATTTCCGGAGCGTGTCATTTCAAGCCAGGGAGACCAGAATTGGCCGCCAAGATCATGCGACATGACACCGTGTAATTTTTTTCTCTGGGGATACCTGAAAACACGTGTTTACATGAATAATCCGAGGACAATCCACGAGTTAAAGAATCAAATCGAGCGCGTTATTATGGAAATCGATCCAGAAATGTGCGTAAATGTCATAAATAATTTTGTAAAAAGAGTAAGAGTTTGTCAACGAAGTTTGGACGGACACTTGTCAGATATTGTTTTCCGCGTGAAAGTGCAATGTATACTGATAAGTTACAAATAAAAATGTTTCAAATTTTCAAGTAACTTAATGCGTTTTATTCACAAATTGTGCAATTGGGACACCCGATATCTGCCCAGACATTTACGTTAAACCTATGCTGGTGGTTAGTTGTTCCAAATTGTTATGCCATTGACCATATCAAAACCAATCTTTAAAATGTTTTCCACTAATTAAGATAAAGACATGTAAAGTGTTAACTTTGAATATTTATTTCTTTGAAATTAACAGCGATGGAATTTTTTACATATTTATCTCATGATCCTTGGTCCTCCGATAATAACGTTTCGCGACTTATGGGACAAGTCGTATATTTAATGCTTAGATGGGTTGCGGTTTTTTATTGGCTCTTATAGATACAAAATTATTAGAAAAATGAATTGAAACCAGACAATATAAACTAACAACGTTTATTCAAAATATTATGACTATATGATTTGTGAAAATACAAGAAGCCCAGTTGGTATAAACGAAATGGTGTTTAATGGGCAAGTCTAGTATGAAACTTGCACGAAAAATAGGACCGGACCTAGTTTGGTAGTTTAGAAATTTTGATGTGTTTCGTCTAATTTACATTATCAAAGTTTCGATAAGTACATCTAATTTGAAAACTTGCCATAGTTTCTAGACGAAAAAAGTGTAATGTAACTCAACCTTTACACTAGTGACTTGAAATTTTGTATACAGATTTAGAAGGCCGATGCCGTAGCCGATGGAAACATCCTAGCTAGCTTTGCGATAGCAGAAATATAGGTCAGGTTTCAGCAGCCATAGTTCCTATACCTTTGCAACTAGGATATTCCCAATTTCAAGTTACCATATCTACAAGATCCGGAGCTACGATTTTTCGCCCTCCCCCCATGCATATCGAAAAAGTATCCATCGGCCTCGACCCGTTCCTGGAGAGCTGTAGGTAAATTCCTATGTCAGATTCGGATCCTACGGGGTCGATTTCTCCAAGGTTAGCAAATAAAAAGCGTTCAAATAAATTTTACCTCTAGTAGTCCATGACAATAAAAATGTTTGTCGTAACTTGTACTATTTACATTTGCATCAGTTGTCAATTTGACAGATTATTTATTCTGATGTATACTTAGTTGGAGCTTTTTGAAATTGCTTTGTAATTTAAAATTGATTTAAAATGGTTTTCACTGTTCAACACAAATCATTCATGGTTCAATCTTATTTTTGGAACGGACGTAATATTAACGGACAATGGCACTATTTTCTTAGAGGAATTTAGAAATATGTTTCCAAACTTCGTCTTTGATTTTGATAGTTTTTGGTACACAGTTAAATATTGCACTAAGGTTTTCAGAGAAACAGAGAGTGTTATACGGAAAGAAGACAGTGGCCGTCCGAAAAATGTACGGAAGAGCTAGTTGACGATGTAACGCAAATTATGAATGATACACCAGGAACATCCATACGAGTATTCTCTCCACGAGTGGGTGTTTCAATTGGCACTTGTCATACAATTTTGAAAAAAGACTTACATTTATTTCCATATCGCATGGCCTATTATCAAGAAATCAAAGAAATTGACTATCCTAGAAGAACAACATTTTGTCAGTAGTTCTTAAATAATTTTGATAATGACATTCTTGACAAAATTTTTCTCAGATGAATCATGGTTTTATCTGAATGGATATGTTAACTCACAAAATATAAGGATGTGGAATACTAAGAAACCGCATGACTGTTATGTTGTTCATCCACAGAAAATTGGTGTATGGTGTGCGATTAGTCGAAGGAAAATCATTGGCCGTATTTTCTTTAAAGGAGAAAGGTATCGACAAGAAATTATTATGACATTTATTGAACAGCTTAATGAAGAAGAAATAAATCAGGGTTACTTTCAACAATACGGAGCTAGAGTACACACAGCTTGTGAAACAATTAATATGATACGGAAATTTATCAAAATCGGTTGATAAGTTTAAACATCGAACATGAATTTCCACCAAGATCTTGTGATGTTAACCCCAGTGATTTTTTTCTGTGGCCTTTTTAAAGAACTCAATTTTTTGGGTACAGATACCTGATCTTGCAGACCTTCAGATCAGAATTGCTGAAATAATTAACGAAATCGACGATATGCTACTACAAAACGTTTTCTCCTTCATTAGAAGAAGATGTTAGAAATGTCTCGAACAAGGTGGTGGCCACTTTCAACAATTTTTATAAAATGTTACTTGTTTGTTGCAAATAAACGTATCTCATTTAGTGAAATATTTTAATTTTATTATTTTGACATTTATCATGTCATTCAAATAGTTCATAACCAACAAAATTAATATTAAGAACTTAAGTAAAAAGCTAAGATATACGTATAATTTCCATGGGCAACTTCGAGGTAAAATTTAGTTGAACGCTCGTTATATAGCAAGTGTTCATTTGAAAAGTCAATCTAGTCGCATGTGATTTACTGAGAACATTTTGAAGTATGTCGTAAATTAAAATTTACTACTTAACCTACGAAGTCGTATATTTTGACAGTTTCATACATACAAATAAATAACAAATAATAGGTATTTATTGAAAACTATAACAAATGTTGAAAATGTTGTCCTTCAAGATCAATGCACTTTAAAATCCTCCGTTCAAAATTTCTGATGATATTCTGCAACATTACTGGATTGTTATGAATTTCCATGCATTTCTGTTCGATTCTCTGTAGCATATCATTCGAATTCAATATAGGTGTTCGAAATATGTTATTTTTTAGATAAGGCCACAAAAAAAAGTCGCAAGGTGTTAAATCGCATGAACGTGTTGGCCAGGCAATTTCAGTATTTCGACTAATTATACGCTCATCAAAAAATTCTCTTAAATAATCCAAAGATTCTGCAGTACAGTGACAAGGTGCTCCGTCTTGTTGGAAATATGCATTTTGAAGTTCATCATCATGCAACTGATTGACAAATGGTTGTAAAATTTCCGTACGGTACCTTTAAGCAGTTAACGTTCCCTGAAAAAATATTGGTCCAATGATTCGCCTTTGGAAACACCAATTTTCTCTGGATGTAGCGATTCTTCATTAATTACATGTGGATTTTCACTACTCCAAATTCTTGTATTTTGTGAATTTAGGTATCCCGTTTTATAAAACCATGCTTCATCAGTAAAGATGACTTTGCGAAAGTTCTCCAATATTATTCATATTTACAAACCAATTACAAAACTGTAGTCTACGTGGGTAATCAATTTCTAACAATTCTTGTACTGCTGTGACACGGTATGGATAAAGTTGCATATCTTTTTTTAATAACTTGTGAGTTGTACCAACAGAAAGGTTTATATGTTGACTCAAATGTCGAACAGATGTTTGTGGTTCATTTTTCATTATTTCTTCAACATGCTTGACAACTTGAGGTGTACGTTTCTTAACTGCTCCGCTGCCTGATTTTCTTAAGAGACTACCAGTTTCAGAAAAAAGTTTTAAAGTTCTATCCAAAGTATTCTTAAATTGTATATAATCTATTACAAAATGTGGAAACTCAGCTTGAAATTCTACCATGCAATCTTGACCGGAATAATCCCATAAACCATCAATTTTATTACCACTTCGAAAATAAGCCTGGACTAAAAAAATTTTATGTTCTAAAGTGAAAGCCATTTTAAAACTGAGAAGCAATTTATTTAAACCAGAATCGACGCACGATTATTTTATGCACTAACTGATATTTGTGATTGACATTATCAAATGTCATTTGGATTTACGTTTACGGAACAACAAACACATACTAATATATTTGTGTCTTATTCTATCAAAATTTCAAAGTAACCTAGATTGACTTTTCAAATGAACACTTGTGAAGGTTGCCTCGTAACTCTCCACCAATAATATTCTTACGCGGTAAAGCGTCACTCAATTTGCCCATTCAAATTAAAACGATTTTGATTTTAATTTTATCATTAGTTAAATATGTATAAATCGAGTAAAGTAAATCACTGTCACCACATCATTTTTTCTCTAATATAATACATACACCTGTACATCTTGCCCTAATCCATGCCTAGACTTTCACAGAAAAATTACCACTTTGATTGACGCATGATACATATTTTGGATCATAACGCATTTTTGGCGGTCGATAAACACCAATATGGCCATTATGAAAGGACTGGAAAGTTTTTCCGTTTGGGAAAACTATATTATTCAATATCATGCTGGTTAACTTATTTCTGAGCAAATGCCAATCTTTTTTGCTTATTCTCTTCCGTCAAAAATATCTTATTTGCGCTTCAGCAGTATTTTAATTCCGTTTCAGCAATTCGTTTTTGGGCAGTTCTGATGGACCAGGAAAATTAGTTACTTCTTTTGTCTCTTAAGATGTATCAAAGGGGTGTTCTCTAATAGAATTTACCAGTTCTTTATCTTGCTCCCGAGATGATATTTTTCGACGTCCTAAACATTTTTTTTCGGAGAAAGACTCCATTTTGCAAACTTTTTTTTTTAGTTCGTTTCACTGTATTTTGACTTATGTTTAGTTCGCCCACAATTCTTCTAACAATCCGTACGTCCTGAAGTCGCGTTATCAAAAAAGACTTCCTAAGCTGGTTCAAATTTGACATTCTAAATTACTTTATTTAACAGTCATGTTAGTTGTCAGGATTTGTCAGATGCGCTCAGATTTACACCAAGCAAAATACTCGTGTACCCGGTTTTTTAGGCGCTGATAGTACATGTCTAAAAAAGGGGTTCATAAATGTAAATAGGCAGATAGTCAACTATACAGAAAATGCATGGCACGCCCAGTGACGTGCAATATGGCTGTCGCCACTAGTTACGAGGCCACCTTACCTATTTACTAACTCTGGATTTCTCCCGACTATAATTTTTTGTGACGATCGGTATACTTTTAAAAAGTTAACTTTGAGACTCTGTATATTGGAAAAAAGCGTTCAAATAGAAAAAGACATAAGGAAACTCCCATTATTTAAGCCCAAAGAATATATGGTTAATGGATTGACCTACTTTTTCGTAACGCCCTGTTAATAAAATTCTGAAGTAAGCAATATACCCAAATTGACAGGTTTATCATAATTTAAGAAAATATTACCCTGACAGGTGTAGTTTCTGGTGTAGCCTCAATAGCCGCTTCAGGTGGTGACGAACTTTCTTGAGAGATTTGCGTAACTGATGATATAACTGTAGTTTGGACGTTGCTCTAAAATTTCAAATTAAATTTGAAAAAAAAAAAAAAAAATAAAGGGTTATTCAAAAGTAAGTTACATTTTGAAATTGTCGTTGTTTTGTTAAATAGTAAAGTATATACCAAATAAAAACATATTTGTGTTACCATGGCAACAAGTTTGTTGATAAAAATAGAAAGATTAGCTATTCTTACTGAATTTGACAGACATTCACCCTGTCAAAAATGGTTTTGACGTTGCGAAATCGTATAAGTCTTGCTCAGTGGTACTATGAATGTGCAAGAAGTTTAGTAGCGGGTGTAAGAAAATTTAGAAGAAACAATAAATTGAGAAACGGGCCGTGCAGTTTACAAGCTTACCGCAAGCTAATCCGTAAATTTGTTTAAACTGGTTGCGTTATCGATAATGCGAAATCTGGAAGACCTAAAGTAACGATTGGCATTACTGCTCCTGAAGTTTTACGCAATACTGAAGAAATAGCCGGAAATAATAACTACGGAATATGTAGCGCTAATCAAGTTGCAAAACGTCTCCAAATAAGTTACGCCACGGTTTTTACGAATTTTCAGAAGAATCTAAAAATATATCCGTATAAAATGCAAGTTTTATTTGAACTTAAAGAAACAGATAAACCAGTTACACTTGCTGTCAGGAAAGATGATCCCTGCGTCATCAATATACCATTGTATGATTCAAATCAGTACTTCGGCGTCATATTAAATACTGTAAATTGAAAAATGAAATTGGAAAGTATGTCTTCGTTTCCGGGCCAAATAAGTTTGTTGACAATCGGTCGAATTTGTAGGTTATGTGAACATATATAATCGAATTACATCTTAGTTATAGGTCTTTCACGATAACAGACAAGACACGTGTTAAACAGTTACTTCGGAACAAGTAACATTTAAATTACAATGATACCTAATAATCCTAGTATTTCTCTCTATTAAGTGTATATATTATGTTACCAGAACTGGACATGGTTGCCAGCTTGGATTCTGTCAAATATCGTTCAACTAAGTTGTTTATAATGAGTTCATATTTACAATTTCCTAACTATTTATTATTAAATTATGGAAAGAGGTATTAAACCAAGTAACTCCTGATATTTGAGTTAACAGCATTAACCATTGCGAAAAGGAAATTCAAAAATGGTGGGATATCGAAGTGGGTTTTCGAAAGGCAAGACATATTACCATTTATAATCAATGAAAGTAATTCTGATTCTAAAGACAGCGTAAATGTTGAATAAAATTAGTATTTCATATTAATATTGTTTTTTTTTTATTTATATGATTATCACAATGTTCCAAGCCCTTTAATCTCTATGTATTTTGATTTTCTGTGTATTATTTTTGTATTCCGCATGTGTTAAATGTCATTAGGCATAGGGAATACGTATGAGTACATACAATATATACGTATATAGGAAAGCCGATCCAATGCCGGCGAAGACCGCGACGACCGACAACGATTGTCTCCGATTATTTCGCAAATACAAGTTAGCAGTAATCATTTGACCATCGACATAGGTACTTGTAATGCGTTCTAAAATAACATTTACGAATTGCAAGGGATTTGCTTTTCTTTCAGTAGATGCAGGAAATTTTTAAGCTGCGGTGCGTCGCACAAACAAAAGCGTAATTCTAATCAAATTAAAGAATAATCCTAATAAAATAAATAAAAAAGGATTCTAAAAATTATAATAAATTATACAAGAGGCTCAAAAAGCTTTTCAGCGGGTGTATAAAGTCATTATACATTAATTTTATTGTACGCTTTCACATTGTAACGGCCGCAGCTAGACGAATGCAAAATTTCCAGTCAATCGGTATCGGAGACAATCGTTGTCGGTCGTCGCGGTCTTCGCTGGCATTCAACGGACTTTCTCATGTACGTATACATCGTATGTACTCATACGTTGATTCTCTATGCCTAATGATATTTAACACATACGGTATGTAGTCTAAAATAAATAAATTCATGTATACATTTTGATGTTCTTTGTATTTTTTTTTAATATATAATAACATAAAGTATATTAATGGTAGTTGTAAATATTTTAAAATATCCATGAAAATGACATAAACCTAATCTCATAGATTATTTACTACCAACAGCTGACTCAAAGCAATGCAGATTTGTCAACCCTGTTTTATAATTATTTATCACGTCTCGTCTGTTATCGTGAAAGACCTATATATTACTTTGAAATTACTTTAAATTGAACAAAGCTGTGTAAACAGCATATCAAATTAAACTATAACAGCATATGAAAAATAAAATGAACTATCAAAAATTTACAACATTTATGTCAACATACAAGATTATGTAATTCTTTAAGAATCATAGTGAATTAATGAATGACAAAACTAAATAGGTTCAGGTTAGTTGTAAAAGCATTATTATTCGAATTGAAACCATACAATAGACCAGAGTATCTACTTTGTATAACTATAATTACATATTCACTGTTGACAGTTTCATAAACATTATTTTATAAAAATGTCGTATAATTTTTGTTAAAAAAAAAATAAACAATTTAGTTACATCAAACATATTTCAAGACAATTTTAAATATTTAAGAAGTATTTTTAATCACTATCTTCACTGCTGCTTGAATCATCAATATTAATTATAAAGTTATCGATTTCACAATCTAAATGTATTTCTCTATCATACCATTGTTTTATAATACTTTAAATTTTAAAAAATATGTATTTATAAAAAGAAAATAAATAACAATTCGATCAAATATCAACGAAAATGTACTGTCAAATGTCAACGAGTGACGACTACTAAGCGGAAATGTCTGTATGTATCACGGTGTAGGTAATAATCCCCTTTGTCTTACTCAAGTAAATTGACCTGAGCTGTATGTCTGTGCTAGACGAAGTTTCAAAATACATACTTTCGTTCAAGCTATGCTTGTCATACAAGTAACGAGCGATCATTAAAATTTTCACTCGTAGCTGGCCGTGTATATAAAAATTATGTCGTAGCTTTAGTCATTAAGATGTTATTTCAAACATCTGTCAGTGTCAAATATATATTTTAAAGTTTCATCAAAAGAAAAAGTAATGGCCTTTAATGATATGCATAAAGCGTTTATGGTAGAATGTTACTTCCTGACATCTCAAAAAATTGATGGTATTTGGCAGCATTCAATAGAAAATTGCCTTGCGGAGTTTGAAGAGAGATATCCAAATACTGTTCCTAGCTATAAAACTTTCCGTGATACGCTAATGCATTGTGTAAATTTTTTCGTCAAACAGGTAGTATTTTAAGGAAAAAAGGAAGCGGTCCTCCTCTCAAGAGAAGTCGCGGCGTAATTGAAAATGTCAGACAAATTATTAACGAATCTCCTCAAACATCTATTCGCAGAGTTTCGCAACAAGTAGGGCTTTCGTATGGAACATGTCAAAAAATTTAAAAAAAAGGACTTGCACATGTATCCATATAAATTAACTTCTGTACAAAATCTATTACCTACGGATTATGAAAAAAGAACACAATTTTGCCAATGGTTTATTCAAACAATGACAGACAATATTTTAAATCATACTTTTTTCACCGATGAAGCTTGGTTTTATTTGAAAGGTTATGTTAATTCGCAATATATGCGTATGTGGTCCAGTAAAAATCCTCATTTCCACAGAGAAGTCCCTCTACATCCAGAAAAAATAGGCGTATGGGTAGGTATGAGTAGTCACCGATTAATAGGACCAATATTCTTTGAGGGCACGATAACATCGGAGAAATATCGTAACGAAATTCTCAGTGTTTTTACTAATCAATTGACTAATGATGAACTCCAGGTCGGATATTTTCAACAGGATGGGGCTACATCTCACGTTACACTTGAAAATATTCAGTTTTTGCAACAATTTTATGGCGATAGGATAATAAGTAGAAATACAGCGATTCCATATCCACCACGATCGTGTGATTTAACAGTCATGGATTTTTTTGTGTGGCCATATATAAAGAATATTATTTATGAAACACCAATTAATAATCTACAAGAGTTAAGACATAAAATCATTGAAAAATGTGAACACATCAATAACTCACCGCAAATACTGATCAATGTTTTCAATGCTCTACGAAATAGAGTGCGATTATGCTTGGTGGAGAATGGTCAACATTTTACACATTTTTTATAATATTCTATTACTTTGTATAAAAATTATAAATATATTTAATATAAAAGTCAGCATTTCAAATTATTTTTTAACAATCATGACGTTTGAAATTATAATGACCGATCTCCTCTAATAACTTAAGTTAGGACATACTTTTTGTGTACATGGCTTACTTGAGCGAAAATTTTAATGATCACTCGTTATATGAATTGATTCGGCATTTACTTGATAAAGATCCATAATTTAAAGTAGAAATAAAGCTACGGTTCTAATCTCCACTTTTAATCTTTAATCGTAACACGACAATTGTTTCGCCAGCACAGTGGCTTCCTCAGGTACTTACATCTAAAGAGTACGTTACAAACTAAATTAATTTATATATATATATATTTTTTAATTTAGTGTGTAACGTACTGTTTAGATGTAAGTACCTGAGGAAGCCTCTGTGCTGGCGAAACAATTGTCGTGTTACGATTAAAGATTACAAGTGAAGATTTGAACCGTAGTTTTATTTCTATTTCAAGTAGGTTGTGTTTGTTATTTGGATGTGGAGATTATTATTTTAATGTCGTTGATAGAATTATACGTAAGTGACGTAGGGATCATATTTGGTAATTTTGAGTGTAAGTATGATTTTGCTCTTTGTGTATTAGCACAAATTCAACAAACTCCGCAGTGGCTGGATAACGTTTTATGGACCGACGAGGCGCATTTTCAACTGAGTGGGGGTGTTAATACGCACAATTGTAGGATTTGGTCGGAAAGATTTGAAAGTAACCATGTGGATCGGGTTCACATCCCGATTCATTTTACAACCATACTCTTTTGAGGAAAATCAGAATGGGCAATTAAAAACAGTTGGAGTGACTGGAGAATGATATTTTATCATGCTGCGAAATTATGTTATCCCAAGATTGCACAATTACGATATTGAAAATATCATCTTCATGCAAGATGGCGCACCCCCCACTCCATATTTACACTCCAGTAAAAAATCTGTTAATAAATACTTTTGGCGATCGTATCATAAGCAGAAACTTTCCCAATCCTTGGCCAGCGCGTTCTCCAAATATTAATCCGGCAGATTATTGGCTATGGGGCTATCTTAAATAAAAGGCTTTTTTAAGTCATCCTACGACTATCCAGCAGGGAAAGAATCAATTTCACAACAAGCGACAGGTCTTGCAGTTAATTTACTCCACGATATTGTACATAGTACAGACAAGGAGCCCTTTCTTGTTGAAGAACAAGATGGCGGATATATTCAAAATTTGCGCTGAAGTGATTTGCTTTGTAATAAACCCCATTGTTTTAATAATAAAAACCCGTTTTTAATTTGTGTATATTTTATTTTATAAGGAAATTATAGCAGTTTCAAAATGTAACTTACTTTTGAATAACTCTATACATTAATAAAGAATGGCATTCCAGGTCGGCTCACAGAGGCGTGGACCAGCGATAGGTTTGGGAGATCCACTTTACCAGCGCTCCGTGTGCTATGTGTATGTAGTACATGAATACGTGAACAGCTATCATAGTGTGAAATTGTTTATAGACGTATTTACGAATACGCGTAGGTGTAATTCGAATTGAAAGCATTTTTCTAAATAACGCGCACTTTTATTTCAGTAAACCCAACGCACTGACGCCGCTGTTTGCCTACCTAAGTGCCAGTCTTTATACATTAATCTAGTACCTGCAGTTGTGAGAACGGTATCGGAGTTGGTAAAGATTTCTCGTTAATGGGAGGCGTTGAACAATGTAAAATCATACTTGGACTGAAGAAATCAGGGTCATTCATGATAGAATTATTGGTCGAGATAGTTCTCAAACTTTGCAATTGGCCCGAGTTTTCTAATAAATTAAATATAAAATCATTAGAGAAATAGCAATTATAAAATTCCAGATTAACTTAAAATTACATTTGCATATTCATATAGATGGCTACCTTGTTGTGAAAATATGCTTACAGATTAAAAATACGGTATGCGCCAAAATAAACAACACTGAAATTACTGAAGTATATTATTTATTACTTATACATTATTATGTCTATAGAATACATGTTCAAAATGTGCGCCATGGCGTTGTAGGCACTGCTCATAACGGTTACGCAGATTGTCAAACATATTCGAGAACACAGGTTGCTGCATATTCCTGAAAAAAAAGACGATCTTCTCACGTAAATGATTAACAGTTCTGGGTGGGTCTGTACCGCTGAAGACTTGCTCCTTTAACATACCCCATACGTAGGCATCCGGTGGTGTAAGATCGGGGGAATGTGATGGGTAGTTGAAATTAGAATTGCGGGAAATGATGCGTCCTTCAAAAGTTTCCTGCAGCAATGCTATCGATTGTCGAGCAGTGTGACTGGTCGCCCCGTCTTGTTGAAACCACTGCTCTTCCATACGAAGGTCCCTGGCACGACAAAACCCTCTGAGATCTTGGACAAATGGCGTTACCACAATGTTTCAATAACGTTCCTGGGTAACAGTAAGAGGTGTGTCATCATCATCCTCAATGAAATACGGACCAATCACACCGTGTGCTGACACTCCACACCATATCGTCACACGGGCACTATGTAACGGTTTTTGGATAATCACGTCTGGCTTACCGAAACCAAGGAAGCGAGTTGTTTGTTTATTGATGTAACCCTCCAAGTGAATATGACTTTCGTCTGAGAACCACACATTATTCAAGAAATCTGGATCCTCGTACAACATAGCCAAAAATTGTCCACAATACGAAACCCTGGCATTCATATCTTGGTTTGACAATCGTTGTCCAACTTGAATTCGGTACGGAAATCCACCTACATCTTTGAACAAACGCCGAATCGACGTACTGCTGGTATTCAACTTAAATGCCGTTCGCGGAAGACTTCGGTTCGGTGATTGCAAAACCTGATTGAGGACACGTCCATGGTTCCCATTCGTTCTCAGTTACTGGCCTACCAGACCTTCCCTTCCGTTGGCACAACACACTGCCAGAACGACGAAATTTCTCAACAATAGAAAGCATAACTTTGTTGGTAGGTGCCTCTTTATGAAATTGATCGCGATATGTTTCCGTCACTAACTTCAAACTCGGTCCACCTTGTTTGCCTTTTCCGTACGATCGAAAATAATGCTTGACGATAAACTTTTTCCTCAGTCGTGAGACCCATTCTCAACTATAACATCACATAACAACGTTCCTTGCACTACTAAAAACACATAACGCTGCTAGTATCATACGTCAAAAAGCAGACATGCGCATAACAATGGCACGCATTTCAGTGTTGTTTATTTTGGCGCATACCGTATATATTTTACTTACAAATGCATGTTAAATAGCAGTACTGCCGATTATGAAAATAACATTAAGTTGTAATTTTATAAGTGATAAGTTTATCCGTTTTAATGAAAAACATGCAAGACGTCTATTGCGAAAATTTGTGTAAACAAACAAGTTGAAACTTGTCATACGAACTAATGACAGGTGCACCCAGGCAGGAATAATAAATTTTTGCTGATTGCAATGCCATCTCTGTGTCAGGCCGAGAACTTTTCACCTCACCCTCGTACTTTTCATTAGTAAAATGTTTTTGGTTGGTACAAAATTTGTAATATTTTAACACGTTTCGCTACTGCAACCAAAGGTTGGTTTTGTATACCCAAAAACTTAGTAAGTAAAGTTATAAGAATCGAAACAAATCTTTTAATTGATTGTAAAGTGATTTGATTTTAGGGAATTATTTTTCTATTTTTCCACGTTTGGATAATTGTTAATCACTTACCGGAATTTAATAACATTGACGTACTAGATTTCGGTCTATATGTAGAAATAAAACACTGTTCATGAGAACACCTCTCCGGTAAATCTAAAGAATATCTTTCACATTCAACGATAACGTCGTGAGCACCCATTTTTTTCCACCTGAAACAATACGAATCAACATTATGTCTGCGTATGAGATATAAATATACCGTATGTTTTAAAAATTAATTTTTTCTGCTCCTTTAACACTTAAGATGTTGACTTTATAAACGTTTATTCGCTTCGGAAATAAAGTAATAAGAACCCAATCGGGGAAATGCTATCAAGTATTAAAACAAACCAATTTAATCAGTACAAACTGCCGTATATGGGGAACTGCGTGATTATCTTTTCGACCGAGGAGTAAATTTGCCAGCAGACTTAGAGGAAGAAGCAGTAGTTATTGTTACAAGAGATCCAACTCTCAGTGTACGTCGAATCGCTAGACAACTAGGAGTGCCACGAACGAAGTTTGGCGAATTTTAAAACTTGAGGGCTTATATCCATATCACTATTGCAGGGGACACGGTTTGCTTGAGGCAGACCACTATGCTCGTCTAGTTTATTCTACCTGGATATTAAGACAGTCACGGCTTCATTTTAATTTCTGCAGAACAGGCCTCTGGACAGATAAATCTACGTTCACGAACGAGAAGTGGTGTTACAAATATGAGAAACCTGCACAGGTGGTCATCAGAAAATCACAAAGCTATACGCCCATCTAAATTACAACATGAATTTTCTATTAACGTTTGGGCGGCCCTAATCGATGACTTGTTGATTGGTCCTGTCGTTCTTCCTGGGAAGTTAAATGCGGAAAATTACCTTCAATTTCTTATTGACGAACTGCCAGGTCTTTTATAGGATATCCCACTGAATGTTCGACGAAACATGTGGTTTCACATGGATGGGGCACCACCACATTTAGGAATTGATGTCTGAAATTGGGTTAACGTCAATTTTCCAAGATGGATTGGTCGAGGTGGTCCTCTTGCTTGGCCACCCAGATCACCAAATCTTAATCCCCTTGACTTTTATTTATGGGGGTACATGAAAAATTTAGTCTACGCGCAAGTTTCGAACACAAGAGAAGAGTTGTTGGATCGTATTCACATGGCTGCCGAGCGAATTCGACAAAACAAGTATGAAATTCGGATAAGTACTTCTTCTGTTGGCTTACGGGCACAAGCCTGCATTCAACAAGGAAGTGGACATTTCGAAAATATTATTAATTGAATTTTTTTAAATAAAATCAGTTTTTATTGACTTTAGGATTACATTTTTTTTCATGATCTGACAATCACATTCATAGATCTGTAACTTTGAAACTAATAAAAATGGATATAGAAGTTTTGCGTTTTTGTTACTTGAAATGAAGTCTACTTTACACTCCTAAAATTTGAACATAACGATACGGGACAGCTTGTATAATGTTAATAGGAAGCGTCACTCAGAAATTCCCGGAATTTAAATGTGGCGCGCGAATGGATGGTAGTTCAACTTCAAATCGCTAGATGGTGTGAGGTACGTCTATATTAAGTCAGTATGTTAAACAGTACTTTGCTAAGTGGTGACAAACAGTTTTTATTTTTATATTTGTTGAGTTGTGTTTGAGTTATTTTGCGTACACTACAATGTCTGATGTCAACTGAAAGAACCTGCATCGAATTCTGTTCAAACTTGGTAAAACGACGGCGGAAGCTCGGAAAATGCTCTGGTGAGACTGCTTTAGGCTAGGCGCAAACTTATGAATGGTACAATGACGTTCTGGTCGTTCATCGACGTAAAACACGTCACGAAATGTGGCAAAGGTGGATGATGCTATTCTGCAAGATCGATAGAGAACAATTCATGACATTTGAAACATGCGGCATATTGCTGCGACGTTCGTACCAAGATTAGATAGTATTGAACAATAACGGCACCATTTTGGCGTGTGCACAGATTTGTAAGAAACTGCCGAAAGGGATGCGAATCCTTGGTGCAACCGAACAATTTCGGTTGCATCTACTCGCTTCTCTGTATATATGAAAGCTTAAACAAAGCAGTCTCATCAAGATCCGCCATTGCTTAGATGTAAGTCTAGGGCACAGAAAGACAAACAATGCATGCCTAGTCACGTTATAATCCTAATATACTGACTGACCCTACTCGAAACATACTGTCCTTTAAGAATTCTATAGATTTTCAAGGTTTGTTATGGGTATCTATTACACTGCACAACAGCATTTCTGATGATTGGGTTATGTTACATGATATTAGTCCAATTTTTTATGACGATTTCAATTCCGTGATTGAAATTTCTGTGTCAGCTCTAGTTAAAAAAATATGACACGGGTGTTTTTTTATAATAAAACACTATAAATTTAGAGATAATTCTAATTTATTTAATTCTTATAATGAAAAAACTTTCTCTTATATGATTTTCTTGCTAAAGTTGAAGGCAGAGAGCTATTCTGAATGCTCCAACAATAGTCAGCCATCATGTGTGCGTTCCAGTAGCCCCGATAGCGTTCCTCCATGATACGGAGGTCCTGGTAGAATCGCTCGCCCTGTCCTTCACTTAGGTCCCCAAGATTGGCGGGAAAATAGTCCAGGTGGTTGTGAAGAAAGTGTAACTTGATGCTCATGTTACATCCAAGCCTTTGAAAGTGACTCATCAGTTGTTCGACGTGTTGAGAAAATTCAGAACTTTTCTTATTTCCCAAAAAATTTTTAACAAGCCAAACAAACTCATTCCATGCCGTTTTCCCAATCTCTGTCATAGTGTCCGTAAAATTTGAGTCTTTTATTAATGATCTTATTTGCGGCCCATCAAAAATTCCTGCTTTTATCTTTTCTGCACTCAGTTTTGGAAACTTTTTTGATAGGAAAAGGAAACAATTTCCATTTTTGTCAAGACCTTTCACAAATTGTTTTATAAGTCCTAGTTTTATATGTAACGGAGGCAAAATTATACGATCCCTTGATACTAAAGGTGGGTTTATCACGTTCTGTTGTCCTGCAACTAGCGCTTCCCGAGGAGGCCAATCTTTTTTAATCCAATGTTGATATTTAGCTCTACTGTCCCACAAGCAAAGAAAACAGGGATATTTGGTATAACCACCTTGTTGGCCTAAAAGAAAGTTGACCATTTTTAAATCAACACATATGAGCCAATTGTGTTCCACATATTTAATTTTGTCTAAAACCAGATCAATAGTTGTATATTCTTCTTTTACTTTTGTGGAATGTGCAATAGGCAACGACCCTAATTTATTCCCATTGTGTAAGAGAACACATTTTAGACTACGTATTGATGAGTCTATAAATAGACGCCACTCACTAGAAACGTAATTTTGAAGTCCCATTGCAGCCATTAAACCAGGTACATCTTTACAAAATACGAAATCATTTTCTTCAGCAAAATATTTGAGGAGATTTTGTTCTCTTGTGCGGTAATAAGAAATTTTCGTTTCTTTTGTTACTATGTTTCTTTCTTTTAGCCTAGAACCCAAAATTTCTGAAGCAGCCTTTGACAGTCCCAGATCTCTGACAAGATCGTTTAAATCATCTTGATTGAATAGTTTTGGCGCTTTCAGGTCACATTCAAAGTCACTATCACTACTGTCAGTTTTCGCCTCAAAATGCAGAGGCTCCTCCTGTGAAGCATCAGCTTGAGGTTCAAGTGATATTTTAGGACTCAAAACACGTCTATGTGCTGACTGTATGGAAGGATATTCCCATTTGGCTCGATTTTTTCGGTTAATGCCAGTTATGTTCACCAAACAAAAGTAACAGTCGTCGTGGTGGTTCAAGGGTCCAGTCCAGATCATAACGGTTTCGTACCTAAAGCTATTCCTTTTCTTATTTGTCCACAAACGTAGAAACTCAACGCACGTTTTGCATACCTTTCGCGGAATCCAAGGCTTGTCTTTCATTTCCAGTGTGTGACCAAAGTAATTTTTGTAAGCCTCAATCACGAACGCTGTCACATTCAAACGGTATTCTTTAAATATATACTCTCCGCAAATGAAACAAAAAATGATTTGGATTATTGACACAAACTCTTCTTGACGATGCCATATCAAATTATATTAAGAAAACTTAATATTTTCTTAATTACAAGCAACTTAACACACTAACACAGCGATTTTTTCGTGAAAGCTATATCTCGCAAACAAGAGCTCTTACAAAAAAACTGAGGGTATATTTGAAATCAGTGACGTCAAATTAGTAAACATCACGTGATAAAACTCAATCATCAAACAAAAGTTGTCATATTGTTGTGCAGTGTTATTATGGATATTGTTCACAAACCGATGTTATAAAGACGACTGAACTATAGATATTTTTTGAAACTTTACACGTTGTTTAATTTAAATTCAAATTACGATACCAAATACATTACATTGAAAATAAGTTACACATACCTGTCTGTAGAAGTTTCACTAGCTTTAGATGTCGTAACAAGATGTGGATGCATTTTCACTGTATCCAACATAGGCTGCAAAAGATAAAAAGCAAAGATAATATTAGATTATTACATTAAGCCATGGAGAAAGTTGAGCAGTACTTTTCTCTTTTTTAAGACAAAAAATTCACCAATTAAAAGTTCAACTTTTTCGATGATTGGTTGTGATCGACTTTGGGCTTTCAGGACGCTTACCATCTTAAATTGATGTACCACATTTATTTCTATTGCCCCCACTTATTTATTGTTAAGAAGGAAAGAGCGTCATTGCCAAAAGTTGATTACATCTCACTTTCGATATTGGATTCTTCCTTTTTAACTAATGTACAAACGTTGTGTGCTTCAAACTCGGTTGAGAATTTGTCGAATGTATATTAATGAACGGCAGCTGGCAGATTATACGGTAACAGATAGTAAATTCCGAATATAAACTCTACTACTTGATACTCTGAACGCCATCTATGGTCAGACTGAGAACATTTTACTTAAATATGAATAAAATTTGATTCCCTTTCAATGTGAATGTTCGAATACTCACAACAGGATGCTGTGTTATTTCTTGAGTTAAACTACCTCGGTGTAAACGTTGAATGACAAGAAATTACCAGAAATATTTACACTACAAGGTTTGTCCGGAAAGTATCCAACCTTGTGTAACTTAGTACCAAGGTGTGCTATAGTCAAAAACAGGTTTTTACAAGGGAGGAGGCTTTACAAGTGCCACCACCAGATGGCCGTGCCGATGTTAACGAGGATACATCGTTGTTAAATGAAAGTCAAACACCATGCGCGTCGCATTCACCATAACTGAACGCGGCAAACAAAGAATTAGCATTAAATTTTGCCAAAAACTTGGTCAGTCGGATTCGGAAACCACCAGTAAAATTCGTCAAGTTAATGAACATTATGAAAGATACACACATGAAAGAGTGGTTTAGGCGATTTAAAAGCACGCCAGTGTTGGTGCAACGTCAAGGTGATGCTGTTTTCTTCGACCAGGAAGATGTTCACCAGTAAAATTCGTCAAGTATATGGTAATGAATCTATGAGAGGTACACAAATGAAAGAGTGGTTTAGGCGATTTAAAAACAAGTCAGAGTTGGAGCAACATCAAGATAATACTAACTGTTTTCTTCGACCAGGAATATGTTCAAAATGAATCTGGCAACTTCTTGTGATACATGGGGCATTGTTCATCTGTGCCAACCACCTTATAGTCCTGACTTAGCTCCCTGCGACTTCTGTCTGTTCCCCAAATTGAAATATCCTATTCAAGGAAGAAGATTGGACAACGTGGAGGAGAAAAAAAAGAAATGTAACAAAGGAGCTGTTAGCTATTCCGAAAACTGAATTTCAAGGACTATTTCTGAAAGTGAGGGGACACCATCACCATTGACTAGATTTAGTTTCTTTTCTTGCTACGGCACAAGGTCGACTACTTTCCGGAGAGACTTCGTATTCCATAGAAGGGATATTTCTGTAATGTTAAAAGTGTTAATTGATTTGATAACTGAAAGAAATTCGGAGAAATTGTCGTAAATGCATTTAAAGACTGTTTCTATATACTGCAATCTTATTTATTATTCTAATATCATTTCATTAATGTTTTTTCTTAAAAGTATATCTGCAAAAGATACTTACTTTTATAGTATGACAAAATATAGGATGGAGATTTTTACTTCTGTACTTATCTCGTAGATGAGCAAGAAAATTACAAGGGTACATGCCGTACAACCGCAAAAATAATGCATACAGTGCCACTTGCATGTGTGCCATCTGTTCTTCGAACATCTTACCCGTCTCCGTGCAGTTCCAACCTGCTAAACGACTGAAAAGAAACGGAAAAAGAAGAAAATTATTACATTTCTTTGGTAAATAATCCAATACTTACCAAAATACATCAAAAACATCCGGTAAATAATTCGCCATCAGTGAAGGTATCAACGGTATCAGAACAATCAAGGCCATCAGTGCACTTAATAATGTTAATATATCTGTTTCAGTCTGAAAGAAATCGAAAATTTATTTTTCTTAAACAAACAAAGGAAAAGACATTAATCTCAATATGAGATTGAAATTAGTTGAAATCAATTGTTCTCTTTCCCGAATAAATACACATCAAGCGACGACTTAATACAGTGGTAACTCGATTCTTGCGACACGAAAATTTTTCTCATTACGTATTCAGAACTTGCAACATTCGAAAATTTTGACCCCAATACTTGCAACATTTTTTTTTCACATGCGTTTCTCAGTGTAGATTTTTTTGTTTGTTTGTTAGCCACTTACACAATGCATGTATATATTTCGAGTTTTGAATTGAATAAAGTTCAGGGAAGCCCCGCCGTAGTATAAAACAGATGACGATTTGAATTTTATATCAGTTTAGAATTGAATTGTGCATGATTTGGTTGCAAAATGGCAAAAACGAATTTTACAGTGCTTACAATAAAAGAAAAAGCTGATGTTTTAAAGAAATTAAATGCGGGGTATTGTATCAAAGCAATAGATAATATTTTCCACGTGCATAGAACAACAATAACACGTATCAAGAAAAATGAACCTTTCATAAATAAGTTTATCACACAATCTGAATCCGGCCCAGGTAAAAGAAAGACGCTCAAGGTCTCCGAGTTTCCGAAAATGGAAAAATCCTTGTTCAATTGGTTTGCAAAATCAAAGAGCAAAAAACTTACCAATAACCAGTAACCAATAAGTTACTCCATGAAAAATCCAGGAAAAGCCAGGTGGCTTCAACGCCAGCAATGGTTGAGCTGCGAACTTTAAAAAGACATGGAATCCGAAGGCTCAATATATGTGAAGGAAAATTGTCGAACAAGAGTGATTATATCAATCTGTTTTTGCATAAATTAAACAAGAAAATTGTTGATGTTGGTTTATCAAAGGAGCAGATATACAATGCTGATGAGTCTGGATTATTTTGGAAACTTTTACCTGATAAAACTCTTGTGCGTTCAAAAGAAACCTCGGCACCAGGTCATAAAATAAGCAAAGAAAGGTTAACTTTTCTCGCATATACTAATGCTGCCGGAAATCATAGAGGTAAATTAATGGTTATTGGGAAATCGGCGAATCCACGTTCATTAAACAATTTTGCTGATATTCCTGTTGTCTACAAAGGAAACAAAAGTGCTTGGATGACATTGGCTTTTTTTGAAGAATAGTTCCACAAAACATTTGTACAAGTACGTAAATTTTTCGTAAAAAAAAATTTTTCAATATAATTTTTTTTTTTAAACAGGTGAAAGATTTTCTTCGTAGCAAAAACCTACCGCAGAAAGCACTTCTGCTCATGGATAATGCTCCATGCCACCCAAAATAAGGCGAGTTGACGAGCTCTAATAAAACCCATGGATCAGAATGTTGTAAGACTTACCAAGCCCAGCTACAAGAAAAGCCTTTGAAGTCATATTGTCGGTCGTGGAGAAACTATTGATGAGTCTCTGCGAAACATTAATCTGAAAGACGCAATATGCTTTTCAGCTAGTGCAATGCTCTTAAGGAAACTACTATTCCGGTTGGTAAATCGCGAAATATTTTTCATTCTAGTTCTAATTGGAAGTTGATTGGAGTTTTATATTCTATTCGCTGTTATTCATTACGTGTTAATTTTATGTATACTGCCAAAATCATTCTTTCTAAAATAATTTTTTGTCAAAATTTTAAAGCTATAATACGTATAGTTTATTTCAAATTATAAGAATATAACTTTGAACGGCTCTAATGCTTTTATTGCACCACCTTCTGTGATGATAATTATTATACCTGGTCTCCTTATTGAACGGGTACGGTTTACCTATTTGCAACGTATGAATCTAGGACTATTGACTATAAATTAGGGCCCTACAATATAATAATAAAACGCTGTTAATTTCAAGTATATAATAAAAAATATCTGTACATTGGGTTTATATACAAAGAAAAAATTACAAATCGTGTGGTAACATGTGTAGTGGATACATATAGATATATAAAGCTAATTTATTTGTAATACACAATAAAATTTTTATGTGTCACCGCATTTCATAAATCATCTGTGATTGAGTCGTCTTGCAAATCGGTGTCTGTGTCTGAATCGTATTGCAAATTTATAATCAAAGGTGCTACTATTTTGTACATGCGCATATATTCGTCCTCTTTTGCTATTGCGTGTTTAACAGCATTTTTCCAATTTACAGCAGTTATATGTTCCATAGCATTTGTTATGTGTGTTACACTGCTTTCACTAAATTTCGGTGTTTGATTTGTTCGTCTTTCAGTTGGGCCCATATAAATTCAATGGGATTGAAAATGCAATGGTATGGTGGTAAACGCAAAATTGTATGTCCTGCTTCTTTGGCTCTGTTATCCACATAATAATCCTTTAAATATTCTTTTGCCTTCATCACCTCTATTAATTGGTTTCTTGTATAATGATCCTCAAAATATAAATCATTTGCTTCTAAAAATGTTTTAATATCTTTCTTATTATTACATTTTGTAGGAACTTTGGTTTGCTGTCGAGAATGATACGGAGCGTTGTCCATCACTATCACACTATCTTTTGGTAAATTTGGCAGCAAAGTGTCACAAAACCATTCTTCAATTAAAGATGAGGTCATATCTTCATGGTAATCTAAAATTGAGGATTTAACATTTTTAGCAGATAATAGCGGCTGTCCGATCCATCCTTTTTCTGACCCAGCATGAAGAATGATTATTCTCTTCCCTCTCGAAACCGGCGCATCCAACTGACACATACTTGAACTATCCACCGAAACTTTGCAAATTGTGTCATGGGTGTCATACCACGTCTCGTCTAAATAACATATGAATCGTCCTTCCTGTCTATACCTTCTAATTGCCGTTAAGTATTCATATCGAAGTTTCTGTAACCTCGGGCTTTCCATAATTGTGCGACGTTTGTCTATAGTGCCAAACTTAAAACCAGTTTCTTTAGAGTCCGCCACAAGGTTGCTTTAGAACACTTAATATTTATAGGCTTATCACTGATTCTTTTATGTAAGCAGTCAAGTTTAGATACAACATTTCCTCTGTAGAAGGAGTATACTTGCTGCCTAATAGTATCAATTTCATACTCTTCAATTTTACTCGGTGCTCCTTTGTCACTTCTTTGCTTTCGAGGCCCTGCCTTATTCTTAATTATTTTATATATTGTTCCAAAAGGCACCTTGGTTAATTGCGACGTTCGTTGAATGTTCTGGGTTTGTAGTTCGTTATTTTCTTCCATCAGGGTATGATATGACATTGAAAATTATCTGTTTTGCATCTTCTAATATATGCTTTCTCTGTCGTGCTCCAACAGTATTATCACTATCCACATCATAATCACTAACACTTTCAGCAAAAGGTCGCAACATGTTCGTTAAGTAAAGAGAGAAAAATCAAATATGTATACAGCAGTAAAGATTAACAATAAATGATAAATAGACTCAATTTTAGATGTAATATATTCCAACTCTCCTAACTATATTTACTTAAATTTTGTTTAATAAATATAAGCACTTATTTCATCTAAATTGTAATTTAATCACTATTTAACTATATATTCAAATTAACAACTGTTGGTACTTATATTATTATTAAATTTTATTTAATCTAAATTGCAGTAATTACAATTTACTTAAATTTTGTCATTACGGACCTCAGCAGCTTGTTTGCGTAAAAGATAATCGTATTGAGCGGCCAGGTAGTTATTGCCGCTGGTGGTGAAATAAAAGCATTAGAGCCGTTCAAAGTTATATTCTTATAATTTGAAATAAACTATACTTAAAAAGTCTATGAATACCAGTAAATTAGCCCAACCATAAGTACGGTAAAACAATGGTTAGAAATCGTTTCGAGTCCATTGGACCCGCTCGGTAGTCCTAGGGTTAAACTGATGAAGTCGTATTTAAGCAATAGGATTAATTACGTTTTTTATAATGGTTACTTGTCTCATGCTTTATATCTGATGATCTCTTGAATGTAGCTTAATTTCAATAAATTTGTGTTGACGAGTTTTAATAGGCGACCTTTGTCAGGCTTGGTTTATGTAAAAGTAAATATTGTACCAGATATGCATCCTAGGGTCAAATCTCTTGTGCCAATCAAATGCTAGTCTAAATTTCGATTGCTAACTTTTATGCTAAAGTACACAGGCTTTATTGACTTGAATTTACTCATATGAACTCAATAGGTGATCATTCTGGGAATTAAATTTTAGCAACCCATGTATAGGTACAAAGTAATTCATATTAATAACTTAAAAAATATAAAAAGGGAGCTTGTAATGTAAAATACCTTTAATAATCTCAGTAGATCTTTCATCAAAGAATGGTTTGTAATTTTATACATCCAAGCTGGTTCGTTCCTAACAATATGACCAAGTAATGACAGGCCCTGTACTTTTGTATTGTCTTTTGAACATTTAATAGACTCTGATATCCTAAAAAAAATTAAGTAAAATTAAATGACTGCGGCTAATTTTAATTTTGCATATGTTTAAACTGTCAACTTATTGCTACAAATATTCATGTGAGAGGATCGTAATAATATAATTTAAAACACTAAGACATCTGAAATATGATCAACATTACTTAAAATAAGCACATTGATTCTTGTTTGTAAAAATATTTATAAAATTTATATTTAATAATTTTATATAATTTCAAAAATATTTTTATGGAAATGAGCAATGCATCTTTTTAATGTGCCTATTTATTTAAATAAAAGGGAGAAATAATCATAAATTATTTTGAAGACACACTTAATCAATAAATCTTATCAATAGATTTCTTGCTAACAAAGGAAATAATATACGTAACTTACTTGTCAAACAAATAAATATGATGAGGCTCCTTTACATTAACCAAAATCTCCATTAAACGCGTAGAATTTGAAGTAAGGTATGTGTCGTATAAACCACTTACCAACCATGGTTCTTTGACTGCAGAAATAAAGATCATTATGTAAAGACGAAACAAAAATATAATTAATTATTATAATGCATATTTTATATTTAAATAACACTAAAAATATTCAAAAATAATAGTTCCATAAATGAATACTGGAAATATATATGAAAAAAATATAGTGCCTATTTCATATTTAATTTACCTGCATTAAATTGTTCAAGAAATTTTTGTTTTGCTTCTTCAACTAATTTCGGATCATTTGATTCTAAGTTTGATAATAATTCAGCCATTGTTTGTGATTAACGTAAGTCTGCTTTTTAGCAGTGGTTGCTGAGTACATGAAGGAAAATGTTGCTTCTCTTATTGTGTTTAGTTTAGTTGCAGTTGAAGAACGTGTGTTGTATATTAGTATTTGTCATCCACTGGTATGCACATTTATAGATGGATCTCATTTTTTTTTTATGTGTAACTTTGTAACCTAAAATTGAACCGGCATTGTACATAAACGCACGTTAATGCAAAAAATTCTAATAAGTTTTTTATAAAATTCAAAACCGATCGGGACATGTTTGTTTCATCGAAAAACTTCGGGAATCCAATTTAATAAATCTGCATTTCTAGGATTCCTACAGGTTTTTCTTTTATTTAATTTAAAATAGATAATGTATATTTACCTAAAAGTTACCAGATTTTGATGAGAAGAGTTATTTCCAGCATTTGCACTAAACCCTCGGCTGGATATCCTCCATACAATAAATGTACAACACAGATAATATACAGATGATGCAACAGCTGTTTAATACCCCCCCACATACACAATGGTAAATAATTGATAGATTTTCAACAGTACAAAATAAAAAACCCTAGATTGTTTAAAAAATAATTTTTTTATTATTCAAAAATGCTAAAATTATATTAAACATATTTAAAATTTAAATCAATATCTGAATTTTGCTTCGGAATAGTATTTTCGGTTGTTCCAATTTTAAATGTGTTGTTGCTATACGATCGTTTATATACATCGCAACTCATTGTTCTTTCTTGATGTAAAATTACATGTTGACATGTTTTGTACGGTTTATTTTTAATAAACACACGTATTTTAATCATTTGACCCCTTTATTCAGGTTATAAATAAATACTTGTAGCATTTCGTCAGACGATTGTTTTCAAATTAATATTTTAACTGCACGAGGTGCGGTCATAAAATAATTTCAGAAGGAGTGGTTAATATTCACGTATTTTCAACTTATTCTTACAATTTAAAAAGGTTGATTTTAATTCATAACTTTCAATATTTGAAATTGAATTAATTAATCTAATTAAACCCATATAATACATCATCTACTAAGTACATGCATTCACACGTATCAAACGAGTTATAGGCTAACATTTGCCTAAATTACTTTTTTAAACTCTTTTGGTTTGGAATATACATAATTTCTACCATAATACCATAAAAAAAAGAAAATATGTATATACTTATATCTGGCTCAAATTACCGAATGCTGCGTTGTATTCGACTTTCGATGGATCATGTATAATTTTTTGTTTAACCCACGGTTCACGGGGCGTAACTTACGTATAAGCTGGTTATTTCTTTTGGTTGGTGGCAGTTATATTGAAAGTTGGAGTGTTTTCTGAATGTTTTATTTATTGTACAAAAAACATTTAAACCGAATTTCATAAGATAATTTTCACAATGTAGCACTTAATGTAAATTTAAACTCAATTCTTTACTGTTTGTTTCAGACTGTATGTCTTGCTCTGGATCGTGTTAAAAATCTGAATCACTGAATATTGTATCTTGTATGTAGAGTGTTTGTTGTATTCAGAATGATTGTTACATATTGTATTCAAAGATATATCAGTGATATATCTTTGAATAGTGATATAGGGGTAGTGATATAATATCACTACCCCTACGTAATTAAAACGTGCGTATGTGTTTTACGACATTGTTGTGGAATTTACCTACATTATTACTTCTTGGAAATTGTATCTACATGCAAACAATACCCAATGTTTCCGAGTCTTAAAGATCTTACTGATAAATAAATATAATAAAATATAATTCCTAATTACATACTAATAGGGGTGTCATAAATCTTCTTAATGTACTTTGCATCAGTACCATTCTTTAACAATAGATTTTTATGGTCCCTTCATATTTGGATATCATGAGTCTATTATGTATGTAAAATTAAACAATCAGGGTAAATACGCACTAAACGGCTACCTGCAACACGGCCAACCGCGCGGTTGCCCGTACACAATAAAATGGATATAATACTGGTAGCCGTAACTTTATGGTAATTCATTTTGAAAATATAAAATAAAATAAAACAATAACTTTGTTATACCACTTTATTCACATGTAATAGTGACCGCGGTTTCGACATACAATGTCATTATCAAACTGCAAAAGTTACAGGCCTACATAGATCTTATAAATGACACAAAAATATATGGGGGTGGTTTATGATGTTATTTAAAATTACTACTATATACTTAACTATTATATACAACATTGGAAAAGAGGTGTATATATAAGATCCAACTGGTCGTTAAGAAAGTCAAATCATTCTCACTGCGTCCTCTGTTCGAGCAGTATTCCAGTTGAGATAACTTACGACGAATTATCGTCAGGCGAAGCCGGAAGCAATGGCCGGGCGAACGATTACGATAACAAACTTAAAACTAAATCCCAACTTCGTTGAACTCTGGCCACCTGAATTACTTCAACAAACACAGGCGATAATCGATGAAACCCACAGCGAAAGTGGCGTTCAAGAACTACTACGGACTTCACCGAATTTATTTGTTATAAACTCAGATCAACCGAAGATACAAGTAGAAATAACAGATCCCGAACCGACCAAAAAAGAAAAACACCACAGAAAACAGAACATGAAACATCCGGAAAAGAAAATCGAAGACTTCATCTACCCTAAATTTACAAAGAAGCTGAAAACAGACGAAACAACTACACCGATCGAAACAAAAAACTCCTACAGTGCCCTCGAAACCAAACCCGAGGAAAAGATAGAACAAGAAGAAGCTGAATTCACTCCACAACCGTCAACTTCAGGCAGCACACCCAGGGTAAGTGACAAAACAAACACCACACAAAACACAAACACCGAAACACGCAAAATACACAAAATCGCACCAATCATAATAACAGACAAAGACAAATGGGCACATATACGACAAATACTTAAAACACACAACATTAACACGGTACAAAACAAACTAGTGAAACCTGGCATTCACATCGAACCGAAAACTGACGAAGACTACCGCACACTTAAACAGATACTCAACACAGAACACACTCAATTTTACACGTTTCAATTACGAAGCGAAAAAACACTAAAGGTAGTTATGCGAGGCATTCCTACCTTTATCACTGACACAGACATTACAAACGACTTGACTGACCAAGGCTACCCGACAATAAAAATCAAACGAATGAACGGTAAACTCGGCATACCTGCACCACTTGTTTTAATCGAACTGACAAGACATTATAAATCAATTTATAACATACACGACTGCTGCGGACTCACAATTAAAATCGAACCATTAAACAGACGGACAGACATAATGCAATGCCACAAATGTCAGACTTTCGGACATCAACAAAGACACTGTAACGTACACTACAAATGTATGAAATGCGGAGACGAACACTCAACACACCTATGTACAAAACCCAAAACAACGCCACCAAAGTGTGCAAACTGCGGTGGTTCCCACTTATCTACTTTCCTTAACTGTCCTAACAACCCAAATAACCCTGTACACAAAACCACACCCAAACCCAATTACATACCAGCACCACCCCCAACAACTAACCCCTGGACACAAAAACAAAATAACACAACACCTAACACAATTGACGAATTAGCACTTGCCTTAGGCAATATGCTAATAACATTACACTCTACAAACGCAGCAACACAACAGATACAATACTTTGTAACGCAAACACAGAAAATAATTACTCTTTACAACAACATACAGTAAACACACACATGACTGAAACGCAAAAGACCGATGACCAGTGACTTAAAAGCAAAAAAGCGACAAACACACAGATTAAACACACGCAACACAGGACCGCACAAAAATACACAAAAACACACGATTATTTATTAATCAGACACAAACACGCCACAACCCTTGGAAATACAAAACAATGGAGTGGAAATGGAGGCAACTCCGACTACAAAACAAATTAAAACGACTCATATCGTTAAGAACAATATATATTGTGTTGTTTCCGATTTTAAAAACTTCAAGTGACTCTAAAAGATTTAATTTACGACCTTTCTCGGCCAAATGCATTATTTTGTGATGACCAAATGTATGCCTTTCTGTAATAAGATGGTTTGCGAATGTTGAATCTGTCTTCTTTAGTTTATATGACCTCATGTGTTCTTTTACCGGTATAATAAAACTTCGACCAGTCTGACCTATATATACTTTTACAATCATTACAATATAATTTGTACACTCCTGATTTATTATTGATATCTGTTTTAGGTTTTGCGTTAAAAATGAAATTACTTGTTTTTACATATGGTTTGTAAGCTATACTAACATTACTTTTTTTTTTGGAAATTATATTTCCAATTTACTCGCTTATTTTACCGAAGTAAGTTAACGAGACAAATTGTTTCAAATTTGCACTATCTTTAGGATATACTAAACTAAGGGCCACTTGTAACTGTTTTTTCTTTAGTATACTGTCAATTACGCTACTTTTATAACTATTGTTTACCGCTATTTGTTTTATAGTATTGATTTCACGAACAAAAGATTCATTAGACAAAGGTATATTTAATGCTCTATGTATCATAGAATTAAAAAATGAATGTTTGTGTGTCTTAGGGTGTAGTGAATCTTTGGGAATAATGCAATCAATGAAAGTAGGTTTACGATATATATCAAATTTTAAGCTCTAATCTAATTTGTTTAATTTTAAATCCAGGAAGTTAATACTGTTATTCTCTTCTATTTCTATTGTAAAATTGATATTAGAATGGATTGAATTTATGTAGTTCAGAAATGTTTGTAGTTGTCTATGAGTACCCTTAAAGCAAGCTTGCTTCAAGGGTACTCTTTTTCCGTTATGACGGGTTTTAGAATATTTAATAATTCTTCAAACGATTTTAAACTCATTCTTATATAACGAAAAAATTTATATTCGTATTTTTTAAGTTCTTCGAAAAATATTTCAAAGGCTTCGTTTCTTCTCGTGTTTGCAATAAAGGATGTACTTACCCAGTACATCTTTTTTTCTCTTTATTTTTTATATAACGAGCGTAGACATAATAGATTGCTGCGACTTCTTCCACGTCCATTTTTGAAATGACTTCTTTTCTGCCCGCAATCAATGACGGTTTCTCAACCGGACACTGCGATTGCGACTGCGGCTACCCGTGACGCGGTTACCCGCAATTTCAACCGCATCACATGGCCAACTGCGCGGTTGGCCGTGTCGCGGGTAGCCGCTTAGAGCGTATGTACCCTTACGGTCTACGGAAATCATTCCCTAATTACTACAGGAAATAAAGAAACGGTCTAAATGAATAAAGCAGGTAATAATCTATAGATTAGTAAATGTAAATTCTCGGAATCTAAGGAAAATATTACAATTTCGAACATGCTAAACTAATATAGTTGTTTACATTTGAAAATGCACATTGAATATTTGTAAAGTTTGAAATGTTATTCTTTAATTCTGTTATGCTAAATTTAGTTATATCTAACATATTTATTATTGAAATCTCATTCATACCTAACATTATTTTTATATATTATTAACAGGAGGTGTAACAATATGACACGCGAATAGCTTTTGATGACATTTTCGTATAAAGACAAAGAGCGGTCCAAGCGCCGTTTGCACATACATTTTTCTAGTTAATTGTTGCTCTTCTAGGACATATTTGATGGTCCCGAACAGATAACAGACATTAGAATTAAAATCTAAACTGCAAGAGAGACACATTGGTGATATGGGGTTACGTAGTGTCTTGAAGAAACAACACTTTTCTGATTGAAGCTTTCATCTTGACCAGCAAATTGTAGTACATAATACTAACTCTTGATTGTCTTCTGTTTGATTAAAAAATCAATTAAACTTACTCCTCAGCGATTCCAAAATATGGCTAAAACAACCTACCCGTTGACAGTTTCATGTCAACTTTGATTGGTGAAAGTTTGACTTTCGTTCGTCATTTCGTACTTGCTCCTTTGGACTGGTGGTATTATAATGCATTTAAGTCTCGTTAAACTTCAGTATCTAATAAAAAAATTCGTTTCCCCTGTCTTCGTAACGAGTGAAGAGCATCTGAGAAATCTCGAGTCTCGCAGGCTTTTACGCGTTTGTATTCAGAAGGAGAACGATCCAGTTTGTTGATATCTTTGAAAATACCAATACGGTTTTGGTTATTAACTGGACATTACTATCTTATTGATGTTGCTATTGATGGTCACACTCTACTTAAGTATAAAATAATTAAATTTTCCTACGATAATAGTCGTTTAGTTTCCAGATTTTTAATTTATATATGTGTGCTGTGAGAATTAAAACTACACCTACTGTCGTCTTTTAAGAAAACATCTAGACGTATTTATACTTTGAACTGATTATAGTCGATTACCACGTACTTATGGCGCAATCTCTTCTAATGAAGATGTAAATGTGATAAGCCCTTCTCCATTTCTTCCACGTCTTATGTTTTTTCTCTCTGGAGTCTTTTCCGAAACTTCAGTTATTCTGCTTTCACATTTTTTTCGTAGCTTTTCGCGTGTTCTTTTTCTATTTTTGTCTCCCAAATCACTCAACGAGATGCTACCAAGAAATTCCCGGAATGTGAAAAAAAACACATAAATTGTTCTTACAACTAATTCACTACAATTCCATTCAAAGTACTCTCTTTCCGAACGAATAATCCGATCCCAGCGACTCGTCCATGACTGGAAGCAGTGCTGGAAATCTTCGCGTGTTAACGTGTTCAACACTGCCTGCGATTCGGCCTGAATCTCTTCGATCATCTTAAAACAGGGCCTCAATTTCAACGTCGGAAACAGTAAGAAGTCACAAGGGGAAATATCTGGGGAGTAGGGTAGTACTGCAGTGTTTGTTGAGGCTAGAAACTGACGCACAACAAGTGCCGTGTGGGTTGGTGCATTGTCGTCATGTAGGATCCACGAATTGTTGCGCCGCTTGGGTCGTACGATAAGCCGACAATGTTACAAATGTATACAAATGGATTGTTCTCTTTCGGTCTTGCAGGTTAGCGCCACACATTTTGTGGAGTGTTTTCCGATAAGCGGAATGCTCATCATCATCAATTGACGCACGTCCATTTTTAAAACGGTTGTAACACTCATAAATTTGCGTCTGGCCTAAAATACAAAAAACAGACGCTGTAGTGTCGCAGAATAACTCAACAAATATAAACACAAACACACAAAACAAACACCACACAAAACACAAACACCGAAACACGCAATACACAACACAAAATCGCACCAATAATAATAACTGAGAAAGACAAATGGGCACATATACGACACATACTTAAAACACACAACATTAACACCGTACAAAACAAACTTGTGAAACCTGGTATTCACATCGAACCAAAAACTGACGAAGACTACCGTACACTTAAACACATACTCGACACAGAACACATTCAATTTTACACGTTTCAATTAAGAAGCGAAAAAACACTAAAGGTAGTTATGCGAGGCATTCCTACCTTTATCACTGACATAGACATTACAAACGACTTGACTGACCAAGGCTACCCGACATTAAAAATTAAACGGTAAACACGGCATACCTGCACCACTAGTATTAATTGAACTGACGAGACAATACAAATCAATCTACAACATACACGACTGCTGCGGACCAACAATTAAAATCGAACCACTAAACAAACGGACAGACATAATACAATGCCACAAATGCCAGACTTTTGGACACCATCAAAAAAACTGTAATGTAAACTACAAATGCATGAAATGCGGAGACGAACACTCGACACACCTATGTACAAAGACGAAAACAACCCCACCAAAGTGTACAAACTGCGGTGGTCCTCACCTGTCAACCTTCATAAACTGTCCTAACAACCCAAACAATCCTGCAAACAAAACCACACCCAAACCTAAATACATACCAGCTCCACCCCCAACAACTAACCCCTGGACACAAAAACAAAAAAACACAACACCTAACACAATTGACGAATTAGCACTTGCCTTAGGCAATATGCTAATAACATTACACTCTACAAACGCAACAACACGACAGATACAATACTTTGTAAGGTAAACACAGAAAATAATTACTCTTTATAACAACAAACAGTAAACACACACATGACTGAAACGCAAAAGACCGATGCCCAGTGACTTAAACGCAAAAAAGCGACAAACGCACAGACTAAACACACGCAACACAGGACCGCACAAAAAACACACGATTATCTATTAATCAGACACAAACACGTCACAACCCTGGGAGATACGAAACAATGGAGTGGAAATGGAGGCAACTTCGACCACGAAACAAAATTCAAAGACTCATGAAAAGCACACAAGACAGACGATCTTGCTGCAAATGACGTCTAAACGCGCGCAAAGCATGTTGGGAGTAGACGCGCATGCGCACTATGCAATCGCGGTTTATTCTCACTCTCATTCACAAACGGACCTTATTTAAAAAATATCCCTGGTATTATTGTATCTTTTACTCACCATTGGCGTATCTATTACACTACGTTTTTAGTTTTAGCAACATTTATTTTGTAGATGACACTACCATGCTAATCTTCACATAAAATACTAAAAACAATCGAGGAAATATACAAATTCATTCAAACAAATTGAAAAAACGGTCTAACCTATGGTGTATTAAAATTAACAGGTCAAATTTATTCCGCACAGCTTTTACTCAACAAAAATCCTGTCATCTATAACAATTAATAAATCTCCCAATCCATTCACACAAATTATCTGAGTATGCAAACGGTTAAATGCCGACAAGTATCTCGAATTACTGAAAAATCAAATACTCCCCCCCCCCCATTAAAAACATTGAAATAAATCAGGAATTCGTTTGGTTTCAACGTGATGGCTGTCCAGCACATAATGCAGTGAGGGTGAAGGAATTTCCAGGAAATACTTTTCCTGACCGTCTTATTACTGGAACAGCGAACATTAAATGGCCTCCGCGATCTCCTGATCTATCTCCAAATGATTTCTTTTTGTGGGGATATCTAAAAAATATTGTTTATACTCATGAAGCTGGTAGAGCAGAATATCTAGTTGCCTTGAGAGAAAAAATAACTGAGGCTGCGAACTCATTAACTGCCGACATTAGCAAATGTAAGAGCTAATTTCTACGACCGCCTAGGACAATGCCTTGCTGTGCAAGGAGGAATTTTTGAACCTCTTGTATAATTTATTATAATTTTTAGAATCCTTTTTTATTTATTTTATTAGGATTATTCTTTAATTTTATTAGAATTACGCTTTTGTTTATGCGACGCACCGCAGCTTAAAGATTTCCTGCATCTACTGAAAGAAATAAGAAAAACAAATCCCTTGCAATTCGTAAATGTTATTTCAGAACGTATTACAAGTACCTATGTCGATGGTCAAATGATTACTGCTAACTTGTATTTGCGAAACAATCGGAGACAATCGTTGCCGGCCGTCGCGGCCTTTGCCGGCATTCGATCGGCTTTTCCATATACATATACATGGCATGTACTCCCCTACGTATTCCCTATGCCTAATGATATTTGACACATGCGGTACCTATATGTTTCATATACTAGCCAAATTCAAGCAGCTCGTGTTATAATATTTCCAACTTTACTACTTACTGGGATCTAAATCGTAATTATTCATCGAAGATAAGTTGTTATACAAAAAGGTGACAAAACCAATTTGCACATTAGGCAATTAATTCCTTGGTACTACCATAATAGCTGAAATCAACAGAATACAGAGATAGGCGTAAAATATAGGCTAGGATTTTAAAGATATAGTACTTCTTTCATAGAAAGCCTTGTTTCATAAATCTTAAAGGGTTTACTTCAAACATGTTTTGACTTTTCTCCAACGCACTTCATAGAAATAGAATCTAGAGACTCTTTTTCTCTGTCAAGTGACATGAGTTTTGTTTGATAATTTTTTTCAATCATCAACACATACCCCTTTTATTCTATTAATTTTATTATCCACCAACGATCTATTGTTTAATTTTATTTTATTTTACATCCGAACGATAACTAAAAGTTTCGCGAAAAGAGCGGAAGTGAAAAATAAAAAGTCCAGGCCGCCTCACAATTAATCGGTATGAAGGTAATTATTGACAGATGACTTTACATAGCACATAAATTATATTGTTCCTCTTTCAGAGCAGAAATTCCTCGAGTTTGCATCGGTTGCCGCATAAGTATTCCGACTCAGATATACGGGATCTTCCCCAGAAGGCCAAGAGGAAATCGACTAACAGTTCTTTCGTAGAAAAAAGTGCACAGATTATACAAAATTACGGCGCTCTTTTGAAGAAATTGCCCTATCAATTTGGAGACGCCGAGTCGTATTTCAAGCAAACTTTAAGGAATTACGACGATTTCGATTTTAAAGCTTTAAAGTGGGAAGCCAAAACTCAATTAAAGAACTTCAGATCACTAGATAACTTGAAAACAGTAAGTGATTTTGTGTAATAAATATTACGTTATATACTCGTATTAATGTTACGCAGGCTTCTAGCTTCTTTACTTGTGTCGAAATTCACCTATTCCTAGTTTTCTTTTTTATTCTTTCATCACTTCTTCCTTCAAGGCCATCAGTATAATTTACGTCATCGCCTGCTTGGTTTAACTCTTCTTCTTGTATTGCGTCTCTTGTTGACTATTTTCTTAATTATTCTATACTTTGTCATTCTTTCCACGTAGTCTAACTATAGCAGTCGCTTATGTTAATAGTTTGTACAAGGACTACCACTCATAAATGGTATATCAGCACAGACCTCAAAGTTGTAGCAATTCTACTCGATTTATAACTAGGGTATACAAGGAATTGCTGTTTACTTTTTGAGTGGGGTCGTCGATCAAGAAATTCTCACTACATTGTTAAAGACTGACCAATCACGGCTCAGTATATTCCTCGATAAAAGAATATACTTCATAAGTCACTAGTTGAACCTGATCAAATATTCCTACCGCCATTACACATAAAATTAGGTTTGATGAAAAATATCGTGAAACCAACGGATAAAGATGGCCATAGATTCCAATACCTTAAACAAAAATCTACCAAAACACTAGATGCAAAACATAAAGAGCGAATTTTTATAGGACCCCAAATTAAACTTCTACAACAAGATACAAAATTTGAACAAACCTTAAGTGACTTGGAACGTCTCACAATTATATAGCACTTATTAATTAACTTCTTAGAAGTTACCATAAATTGGTGTGTAACATGTGCCTTAAAATACATTTTTTGCCCTCGCATCTGGATTTCTTTCCCCCAAACCTTGGCGACGCACGCACAGTGGTGCAAAATATACATTTCTTGGCCAAAAATCTGTAACTTTGTCACTCTTGCACCGATTTCTATAAAATTTTGGTATATATAACAAAAAAATGTTAAGATTTAAAATTATTATACTGCCATTAATTATGTGTGAAATATAAGATCTATTAACCTTTTGCATCTCGAGCCCCAGTTTCGCGTCAAATACTGTAAAATACACTATTCAAAATGTAAAACATAATTGTTAGGTCGTAGATAGCTAACGAAGTTGATATAACGAGCCATTGAAAAAATTCATAATTGGAGTAGACTGTGAAATTGGGTTGGTACTTTAGCCATTTCCACATAATGACATTTATTATTTGACATTGAAACTATAACTTTGTGTCAAATTTTTCAAAACTCTTATTAAGAAAATTAAATTTATTTGAAAAATAGTATTCAACATAGAACAAAAAGCAAAAATTATCGAATGTTACTTCCGTACAGTTCCGTACAGGTGTGAAAGTAAATGGCGACTGGCAGTATTCAATTACGGAATGCATGGCTGATTTTAGTGAAGAACATCCTGAATTAGTGTTTGACTACAATGATTTTTACAATGTTTTGACAAATTGTGTAAAGTTATTCAGAGAGACTGGTAGCGTCGGTCGAAAAACTGGAAGTGGACGGCCATCTAAACGTACAGCTGATAATATTGAAGTCCTTCAGCATATTATTGATGAAAATCCAAAAACATCCATTTCAGTAGTGACCCAACAAACAAATTTATCTTATGGTACGTGCCAATTCATTCTTAAAAAAGTCTTACATTGTCATCCATACAAGCTGAAATGTTTTCATGAACTTTACCCAGTGGATTATTTAAGACGAGTGGAATTTTGTCAATGGTTTCAAAATAATCTACACAATTAGGATATCCTTAACACACTTTTTTTCACGGATGAGGCCTGGTTTTATCTTTCTGGATATGTTAATTCACAGAATATGAGGTGATGGTCCTCCGAAAATCCTAATTTTTTTGTTGAAAAAACATTACATCCCCAAAAAGTTGGTGCTTGGGTTGGAATATGTCGAAGAAGATTAGTGGGTCTCATTTTTTTTGAAGGTACACTTACTGCTGCACGATATCGCAATGAGATACTCGGCTCATTCATAAATCAACTGGATGATGAGGAATTACAAAATGGGTATTTCCAACAAGATGGTGCAACAGCACATACGACCTGAGAAACAATTCAATATCTCAGAGAATTTTTTGATAACAGAATAATAAGCAGGAACACTGAAATCCCATATCCAACTAGGCGATTTAAACATATGTGATTTTTTCGTATGGCCATACATCAAAAATTCGATTTATTCAACGCTAATTCATAATCTGAAACAACTGAGAATTTGCATAACAGAAAAGTGTGAAGAGATCAACAACTCACCGCAAATGCTGCATAAAGTTTTTGCTGGATTGCGGAAAAGAGTTGGTTTGTGTTTAGATGTAAATGGACAACATTTTCAACAACTTCTGTAGCTATATGTAAATTTTGATTATGATTTCGATATTAAATAAATTATTTGTTTTCTTTTTTGTTGTAGTATCATTTCAATGCCATAACCTTTTTTTACAATGAAACCAAATGAAATTGTCAAACATCAAGTAATGTCATTATGTGGAAGTGGCTAAAGTACCAACCCTATTTCACAGTACTCCAATTATGAATTTTTGCGATTGGTCGTTATTATATTGAGGTTTTTAAACTATAACTTAGATTCTTATATGTATTTAGGTTCTATATGATATTAAATTTGTATAAATTTGTATAAAGTTAATACGATGGGAAATAATTTATATTGATATACATATGTTCCCTCTATAATCCTCTGTCTATATTTATCCCTTCGTACAGAACGAGTAATATTACATTATAACTAGTACAAATATAGTGCAAATATAATTATGATTAATTATAATTAGAAAGTTAAATACACTAAGAATAATATTTTACCCTAAAATTATAGGATATTCAAACATAGAGGAAAAAATTGCTAATCTAGAACACTTTCTGGAGTGGTGAAGTCTGAATTTTTTATAATCTTTGTTTCTACTTTCTTGAGCTTCTTCTAATAGCTGTCCAAGGGGTAAAATAGCATTGTATCTAATGATGCTTTCTTCATGTAGCAATAATTTATGTACTGAAGCAGACATGTAGTACCAGTTATAATATTTTACATAAAACTCAGCTGTAATACGTGTGTAATTTTCAAATTTTATATACCGCAAGTCATTAAGATAAAATCGATCTAACAATTCTTCATCAAATCCTTAATCCTTATTGCTTACAAGAAAAATTGCTAAAAAAACCTTCTATCTGTATATCGATCATTGCTACTACCACTAACTTGGCCAGGTTTATCTATTACGTTACGAACACGTTCTTGCATAAGCTTTTTCCTAGCATCTCTTTGTTGCTTATGTTCTGTGGTCACGGCGGACCGTTCTTGAAATAGCATGTTATGGGATACATGAAGTACTATTTCCATAAATCTAATCTAAACATGTAATGTAGAAAGTTAAAATCTAAATGTTTCTTCAAGCTCGGGTTTTCGCTTAATACTTTCAAGTTTGTTCATTTCCGACGGTTTAGTTAAACAGATAGCACATGTGGCACTCGATGGTGTTTCCGTTAAAACTTGAACCACTTTACCATCTAGCCATCTACCATAGTAAGGTAGAGCAAATGTTTTACGAGTACTTGACTTTATTTTTCAATATTGTCGAAGGTGTTAATATTGATATTTGTGATTCGATATCTGCCACAATATTTTTAGTTTTCTCAGGTGTTTCTTTTTGAAACTCTATGAGAATACGACGACAAAATCGAGTTGATGATGGTGATGGATTATGCTAAATAATGCTTCCGTTATTTTCATGAACTAGCTTAAGTGGTACAAGAGAAGATATTAACAAATTGGAATCTGATACCAGTTTGCTTTCAACTACTAAAATCTGTTTATATTCGCTTTGCCCAGAAGATCCATCAAATCACCATTTACTATGTAATATGAGTTTCCCTTCATCAGGAAGATTAATTAAATGAATCATTAGTAGTTTGCTGGCAGTATGATTTAAAAGAGATTGTAATTTTAACTTGGTACTCATGTCAGTAATTATTATATCACCTGGGTAACATTTCATTTTGGCTTTTAGCATCTGCTTATAAGTGGGAAACAAATTAAAACCTTTATTGACGATACAGTCTCTCAGGTATTCATACTGGTGTTTTCCTAAATATAAATATAGTATTATTGCCAAAGTTTCTTTATTAGAATATGGCTCTGAAGATGATTTCCCTTCTAATAAGTTCTTATAAAGTATGTCCAATATATCCGATGATGCAAACCGCAATTCATCAATGATAACAGTTTGCTTCCCTTCTCTAACAGATCGTAATTTTTGTATGTAAGAATGATGGTCTAGCCCAGATTCCCTAAAGACTTTTGTGGTTTCTCTACGTTTACTTCTTTCAGATGATATTTCGTAGTCCTTGCAATGTCTTCCTCGTTTCCTCTCCGATGATGTAGAATAACCTTCCTTTTCTTAAAACTCTAGATGGAATTTTCCATCAAACCACGCATTGTATGAAAAATATTTTTGTTTGCCAAGAAGTTTTTGTTTGTGTACAAAAATCATTATTCCATGCAACACACCACAAGTCTGTAATAAACCGGAAAATATAATCACAATCAACCTATATCATTAATAACATAAGTGATACAAAGATCTTTTGAGGAAAACAATAAAATATGTTGGCGCTGCTTTGTAGAAATTTGTCGTCATACCAGACTTGAAATGCAGAATGAAACATTACCGCAATATTTGCCATCAACTTCCAAAAAATCGGAACAAGAACAATTTATGAAGATTTGTGTCAAATGTTTGTGTCAGTAGATATTCCACTACACAAATTAAACAATTTAAATGTCAAATTATTTTTGCTAAAGTACATCAGCAAATATAACACTCCCGACGAGAGCACGTTGAGAAAAAATTATATTCGCTGTATCTATGCAGAAACATTGAATAGCATTAAGAAGGTTGTTGCGAACAATTATCTTTATATATGCGTAGATGAACCTACTGATAGTGTGGGCCGATACATAGTTCATTTAATGATTGGTATCTTTAACGTATCGGTTCCACCAAAATCTTATTTAACTTCATCCAAACAGTTGGAAAAGGCAATTTTACAATAACAAAGTTTATACAGGAAGAACTGTCAACTTTCTTCTTACCAGAATCGATTCCAACAGAGAAAATTCTGTTGCTTTTGACGGATGCTGCACCATACATGGTGAAAGCAGCTTTAAACTTGAAAATCTTTTAACCGAATTTAATTCACATAACTTGCTTAGCGCACGGACTAAATCGTGTTGCAGAAGAAGTCACAAACCATTTTCCCTTAGTAAATACTTTAATTAGTAGTGTTAAGAATGTATTTTTAAAGGTCCTATTACGAGTTCAGTTTTACAAACAACATCTACCCGGTGTTCCGCTTCCTTCTCAACCAGTAATCACACGATGGGGAACGTGGTTGGAGGCTGCTATTTTTCATGCAAATCATTATGAAGGAATAAAGGCAATTATTATGGATCTTGATAGAGATGCACAATCTGTGATAGACGCCCAAAAGGTGTATTCGAGTAAAGAAATATCTCAACAGTTGGCGTTTATTAAAGCCAATTACTGTTTTATTTCCACTTCTATATAGCAGTTGGAAATATAATTTATGTCGCTAATCGAATAAGCACATTTGAAAAGTCATGTTGTGATGTTAAAGGAGGAGTGGGACAGTTCGTGTATGAAAAATTTTTAAGTGTAATAGGAAAAAATGAGGGTTTTAAAAAGCTAAAGGACATTGCTAAAATCTTGTGTGGTGATTCAGTAGAAAATATTGATTTGACAATAGATGATATTTCTAATTTGAAATATGCTCCTATAACAAGCGTCGACGTAGAACGAACCTTTTCAATATATAAATACATGTTTTCAGACAAGCGTCACAATTTTTCTGTTGAAAACTTTGAGGAATATGTGATTGTAAATTGTTTTCATAGTTAATTATGTTGTAAAATGTTCTAAATAAACTTGTAGTAAACAAAATATTATAATTTTTTCTACAGTATCCCATTTTCTAACATTCCTCGTATTTTTTTACCTGCATATTTTTCATAAGGAAGTGCATATTTAGGCTAAAACACATATTTATGCGCATATTTTCAGTTTTTTTTTTTGCATATAATCCGGCCTTTAGTTATTACTAGAGCAGACTAATTTCCCTGCGCCCCATGTGCGCCGATGTGAGGATGATTGTATTGCATCAGAACTAATAAAAAGCATTCAATATGTGTTTGGTACTTGCTTAGACTTAGACTGCATGTAAGTGTAAGCATACGTAATAAAATGTCATCGACACATAAATCGAGAAAACGACCGTTGTCAGACGAAGTGAATAAGTTTATTATGGATTTCCCGGACTTAATACACGATGGCTCAAAAATTAAATGTTTAGTGTGCAATACATATCTAATGTGTTGGTCAAAAACACATTGTAAAGAACACGTAAGCAGTTCGAAGCACAATAATAACAAAATTAATCGACAACAGTTTATACATGAACTATGTGTAACTATGATTGTGTGTACACTGCCGTTACCTTGTTAAGTAATGATTCATTTATTTCATTTTGGAATAAATACGCGAATCAAAAATTATCGAGCACGACAACGTTACGAAGGAATTTACCATCGGTGCGTAAACAGGTTGAAAATAAAATCAAAGCCGAACTGAAAAATAAAAAACTGTGGTTATGTGTGTGAACGAAACAACTGACAGCAAAAAACAATCTGTAGTTAATGTGATGGCGCGTAATATGGAACCACATCAACCAACGTCTTCAATTTTATTGGCATCCAGACGACTAGAACAATGTAATGCCGAAAAAATTTCAGAGGTGCTATTAGATACTTTGGAAAAATTTAAACATTCGAAAGACCAAGTATTAATGTTTATGACCGATGGTGCCGCAACCATGTGTTCTGTAGGCCGGTCTCTTAGAAAATATTGTCCTAACTTGTTACATATTACTTGTAAACTCCATGCTCTACACCTTGTGGCAGAACAGGTTCGTAGATGTTATCCAGAGGTAGATGCTTTAATATCGAGTACAAAGGCAGTATTCCTGAAATCTCCAGAACCTATTCGGATATTTCACGAATTGTGTCCCCATGCCCCTGAGCCACCACAGCCGATTACGACACGTTGGGGTACATGGTTACGAGCGGGGTTTTACTATGAACATTTTGAAAAAATTAAGGACGTGGTTTTATCATTCGATCCGAAAGAAAGTGCAGCTATCAATACAAGCCAGAAAAAAATTCAAGATGCACAGATTAAAATGGATTTACAAAGTATTCGTGAGAATTATTTGGGACTAGAAGAAGCAATAACAAAATTAGAAAATTCGTCGCTGTCGTTAGAGGAATCACTGCAAATCGTTAAAGATGTTCACGCACAACTGTGTGCTGTAGAAGACGCAAAAAGTGAAAGTGTTCTAATTAAATTTGAAGGTGTTTTATACAGAAATGCAGTTTTTGACACCTTAACACGTATTTGTGAGGGCACGTCTACAGATGCGTTAAGTTGCTTAAAAAGTATTTTGATTATGTGAATATAACATCACTAGATGTAGAACGCTCGTTTTCCGAATATAAACATATTTTTTCATCACGGCGGACATGTTTTTCAGAAATAACCTTAGAAACTCACCTGATGTTGAAAATATACGATCGAGTTTCTCCAGTTTGTCAATCCTTGGAAGACGCTTAAAACGGTAAGTGTTTTTTTAAATTCTCTGTCGTGCACACAATCACTGATTTCATACATTTTCCATTTTATTTATAGGTACATACAACGCTGCTATAATATGTACTATTCTTATTTTTCGTGTGTTTATGCATATTACTTTAATAGCAGAAAACCAAATGTATATTTAATTATTTCTGATAGAATAAATGTCTCTACTTCTATACTTATATCGGTAACAAGCTCATGTTACACTCCCATACCGGCGTTAATGGCGCGCACGGAAATTGGTCTGCCCTAGTTATTACTATTGTTAGAATTATTAAAGAAACGAAAATTGTACATAGTTTATAAAGAAAAATTGGTTGGCCATTGTTATTAGTTAAGTTTACGTTTTTTTTTGTTGGACGATTTCATTGAATCACATTACTATTTTTTTTTTAATTATTCTAGGAAAAAAAGAAAAGTCATTTAGGAAGCGGAGACACCAAAGACAAATCCAAGACACAGTTGTCAACGCATATGAAAAAATCTACTCTTTCGAAATTATTTTCTGGATCTAAAAAGAAGTCAAACGAGGAAGAAGAAGGTGAAGGTGAAACTTTTTATTCTCCAAGTAGTCACCTAACTGGAGATAATACTCCGATAATGGCGGAAGGAGAAGAAACACCCGTAAATTAAAAGAAATTATTTAAAAAAATCTTTACATAATCGCCACAATGATTGTATTTTAGTGGTCCGACTTCCCTGAAGATCAGGAGGAAGGCGAGGAGGAATCTTCACCACCAGAAGATCCTCTGGAGGAAACTGAACAGCTTGTGCAGAGAGCTTCCGAAGAAATTGATAAATTAGAGGAAGAAAATACCATACCAGGAGGAGAGGTATCGTTTTCGTACAATTCCGAGGCGTTAAGAGAGCGTTAATAGTTTTCGATTAGGTTGTAGGGGAAAGTGGCGAAGAAGTGGACGAAATGGATACAACTGTTGCTGAAGAGGAATCGCCGGAAGAATTTCAAACTTCTGTGGATGAAAATATATCAGAAGCACCAGACAAATCCAGCGTACCATTGGAAACCATATCGGTCGTTACTCCAGAACAACCTACGGAAGCAAAAGAATCCGTAATAGTTGCAAAAGAATCAAAACCTTTATCGGCGAAACCCTCTAAAGCGGAACCTCCCCCTGAACCACCAAGTAAAGCATTTCTGATCATTCACATAATTCACATACCTGCTTAAATCTTTTTTTTTTGTTCTAAATTTGGTCTTTTATTCAAGCTACTTTTTAATAACAATGTTATACTAACTTGATATAAAGTTTACCCTTACTTAAGCAACTTCTTGAAAAAACGTAAAATTGCACTCTTAAATACATTTTAACTTTACAAAACTTTTATTGGCTAAATTGTCTGAAGTTTTAATGATGGGTTATTGAGAAAATAAGAAGAATACTGAAATTTATGTAATAATTAACATTCCAAATTTCACGTTTTTTAATCCAGTGCTAGTAACACATAGAAATTTTAAAGAAATGAGTATTGTTGAAAATTGGTCAAGAACTGATAAAGTTGAAGCCTTAATCAATGAAAAACTTGAAAATGTGTTGTTTCTTGTATAAAATGCACATGCTTCTGTTCCAAAAATTGCTCGAGATCATAATCTAAAGACATTATTTACTACGTTTTGAGAGAGCGGAATTGACATTTCTATTAAACTTGTCCAGTTTAAAGATTATTTGCATTATGATTTGGATGGAGGATTGTAATTCTGGATTTCCTAAAGAAGATGCCAACGACAGAATTGAAACGTAAAGAATTATATGCTTCGACCTGATCTAAAGTTGCTAAGTTGACTTCTAGACGCAGTTTTCTTGGTCTACCTATTTTCCTCTTGCCTTCATGAACATATTTAAAAATTATCTTCCGTCCGATTTTGGAAACCAACGCCATGAACATCTTGATCTAAAGACACATGATATCGATAATTTTTATGATGTTTTAAAATTTTCCGAGCACTGGTGTGGGAGAATCCAGAATCGCGAGTTATTTCTCTTGTGCTAATTTGAGGATTAACAGCCACTGCAGCTAATATCACTTTTGTTTTACTTCTGTTTATTCTCATTCTGTGGTTTTCCAGCTCCTTGTTCCATATTTATAGGTTCTGTTGTAGTTCTTTTTCACTTTTAGCGATTATAACGACATCATCTGCGAAAGCTCCCTCCGAGATATCTACTCTTTGTAGTTGTAAGTGTCCAACGTTAAACTTGCTAGTTTTTGTGGTACATTACTTTATTATTTCATCCATATATGTTACGAAAAGCGTTGGACTTAAACTGCCGCCTTGTCTCAGACCGTTTTGAGTTGTAAATGTTTCCGATTCTATATTATTATTTATGATACAATTTTTTTCTCGCACATGGCTTTCTGGGTTATCCGTTTCAACGTGAAAACGTGATCTTGCGCACTTCTCCCTTTTCTGAATGTACTCTCCACTAATGTACTCTCCATTTAATGTACTCTCCACTATATTTCTAATTCTTCCATCTAGAATTTTGTCGAATATCTTCGTGGCTGTACTCAGTAGTGTTATACCCCTGTAGTTGTTACAGTCTCTCTTGTCTCCTTTTTTATATATTGGTATTATTAAGCCCTGTGCCAGTTTTCTGGGAAGTTCCCTTCTTTCAATATTTTATTATGGATTTTCTAGAACAACTCCCTTCCTGTTTCTCCCATGTTTTTGATCATCTCTGTTGTTATCTTGTCATGTCCTGGTGCTTTTCCGTTCTTTAATTTTCGTATTACCTCTTCCAATTCTTGCATAGTTATCTAATCTTCTGGATTTTCATCCACTTTTTCTTCATGTTCTAAATTCAAATCCTTCTCCGTTTGCTCAGTCAGAAGTTCTTGAAAATATTCTTTCCATCTGTTGATTATATCTTTAGGTTCTATCGACATATTTCCGTTTTTGCTTTTGATGTACCATGTTTCTTGTATTTTTTCTTTTCTTATCGATTTTAGTGCTCCATAAAATAGTTTTTGATTTTCCTTGCTTTTTTTTCTATTTCTTCCCCAAACTTTTCCTTGTGTCCTTATTTGCCGATATTATTAATTCCTTTACTTTTTCTCGTTCTTTTTATGTGTCGTAATTGTCTGTTGTCCTGTGTGATAAATATTTTTTGCATGCCTCCTTCTTTGTTTTTATTTGTATTCGGATAACTTTTGTCCACCAAAAATACCATTTCGAATATCAGAATACAAAACTTCACTTCGAGATTTGTACCTATTTATACAAAAAAAACTAATTGTAATTCTGATAATTGCGGCATTTCAAAAAACTGACTATGGATTTGTCAAATGTGACATTGTCACCAAAACGACCGATGAAAATTTGAATTGCACATAAAAAGTTTTTAATTAATTAAGTTTTTGACATTCATGTCGAAATAGAGACTCTGAGTTTTCAAGGGTCACGACTGTACAATGTGAACAGAACCATACAACAAATTCTATGTAATTTTATTTTACAGTCAATCGTAAATGACAACTCAAATACGTTTTGACAGCTAATGTGCAAACAATAGTGTGGCTGGAAATTCCAAAGCAATCTTTGATTATGAATTTAATAAAACACATTTTATAATAAGTGTTCATTTGAAAAGTCAATCTAGTAGCATGTGATTTACTGAGAACATTTTGAAGTATGTCGTAAATTAAAATTTACTACTTAACCTACGAAGTCGTATATTTTGACAGTTTCATACATACAAATAAATAACAAATAATAGGTATTTAAAAATTTTATGTTCTAAAGTGAAAGCCATTTTAAAACTGAGAAGCAATTTATTTAAACCAGAATCGACGCACGATTATTTTATGCACTAACTGATATTTGTGATTGACATTATTAAATGTCATTTGGATTTACGTTTACGGAACAACAAACACATACTAATATATTTGCGTCTTATTCTATCAAAATTTCAAAGTAACCTAGATTGACTTTTCAAATGAACACACGTTACAAGTGTCCCGTATCGTTGTGTTCAAATTTTAGCATTGTAAAGTAGACTTCATTTCAAGTAACAAAAACGCAAAACTTGTATATCCATTTTTATGTGTTTCAAAGTTAGAGATCTATCTATGAATGTGATTGTCAGATCATGAAAAAAATGTAATACTAAAGTCAATAAAAACTGACTTTATTTAAAAAAGTTCAATTAATAATATTTTCGAAATATCCACCTCCTTGTTGAATGCAGGCTTGTGCCCATAAGCCAACAGAAGAAGTACTTATCCGCATTTCATACTTGTTTTGTCGGGTTTGCTCGGCAGCCAGGTGAATACGATCAAACAACTCTTCTCTTGTGTTCGAAACTTGCGCGTAGACTAAATTTTTCATGTACCCCCATAAATAAAAGTCAAGGGGATTAAGATCCAGTGATCTGGGTGGCCATGCAACAGGACCACCTCGACCAATCCATCTTGGATAATTGACGTTAACTCAATTTCGGACAACAATTCCGAAATGTGGTGGTGAAACCATGTGAAACCACATGTCTCGTCGATCATTCTGTGGGACATCCTCTAAAAGACCTGGCAGTTCGTCAATAAGAAATTGAAGGTAATTGTCCGCATTTAATCTCCCAGGAAGAACGACTGGACCAATCAACAAGTCATCGACATCGATTAGGGCCGCTCAAACGTTAATAGAAAATTCATGTTGAAATTTAGATGGGCGAATAGCTTTGGGATTTTCTGATGTCCACCTGTGCAGGTTTCTCAGATTTGTAACACCACTTCTCGTGAACGTAGATTCATCTGTCCAGAGGACTGCTCTGCATAAATTAAAATGAAGCCGTGACTGTCTTAATATCCAGGTAGAATAAACTAGACGAGCATAGTGGTCTACCTCAAGCAAACCGTATCCCCTGTGATAGTGACATGGATATAAGCCCTCACGTTTTAAAATTCGCCAAACTGTCGTTCGTGGCACTCCTAGTTGTCTAGCGATTTGATGTACTCTGAGAGTTGGATCCCTTGCAACAATAGCTACTGCTTCTTTCTGGCAAAATTACTCCTCGGTCGAAAAGATGATCACGTAGTCTGCATTCCCGAATTTGTCTGTGTACTTCCAGAAACGTTCTGTAATGAGGAATGCGCCTATCGGGAAACCGATGTCGGTATTCAATAACTGCTTGACGTGAACTGCCGTTACAGTAGCCATACACAAAATGCATGTCCGCATACTCTTGAAAAGAAAATCGGTAAGGAATTTTGAATAAAAAAAACGTATCCACTCACTAATAAGCTGTTGTATGAACTGAAACGTAATGTAATCCTTTATTAAAAAATACAACGTTAACAGTCATCTGAGCATTTGTTTATTGTATGATATTCATGGTTCAGCACTTAAGAACCAACCTTCATTATCATAAATCAATTTCCAGTACCCTTTTTTGTAGATCTCCAAGAAATTACTGGATGCACTACGACACGTGTTTATTTATTTTAGGATAACATTTTATTATGCGACGTTAACAATCGCAGGTCTGTTATTGAATCGTATAACTTTTTCTAAATAAAATCAGTTTGTATTGACTTTAGGATTACATTTTTTTCCATTATCTGACAATCACATTCATAGATCTGTAACTTTGATACAAATAAAAATGGATATACAGGTTTTGCGTTTCTGTTAATTGAGATGAAGTCTACTTTATAATACTCCTAAAATTTGAACATAACGATGCGGGACATCTTGTATAGACTATTTTCAACTCTGTATCACACTCATGTGATAATATAGGTCTTACTACCGAAAGATGTTTTTAAAAGTGGCATTTACAATACACATTCCTTGCAGAAAAACCGGAATCTTACACGAATCCAATTTTGAAGGAGGTGGCCGAATGCGAAGCTCAATGTTCCGAAATCTCGACGATTTTGATGGAGTTAAGGAAACAGGTCGCGGAATTAATAAGCGTACGTTTCCATTGCTCTATTATTTTCGGTAAAGGTAAATGTGGTTCATTAACTTAGAAACCCAGCAGAACCGTGGCAGAAGATCGCGAATTAGAGGAGAAACAGAAACTACTGAATGAGAAGATGCAACTGCTTGAACAGAAAACTAAAAAGGTAGAAATGCTGATGAGTCAGGCTAAAGTTCACACTTTCGATCAGCCTCAAACGGAGGACGCTTTGCCCAAGGTCATTATATGTGGCGTAACGGAGAATAATATGCCTAAGATTATAGTGTGCGATGGAAAGAAGAAGAAGAAACTTACTCCTAGATTGACTTTACCTTCCCAGCAGACACCCCCATGCGTAAGTTAGTTTTTATTATTGCGCGACAAGTGGCCATAAAGGAATGGAGCTTGCTTTATAATAAACATAACCGTAACAATATTCTGTATTCTATTAAATCCAAATATTAACCTTATTACCGCTGTAACGGTAATAAGAATACAATAGCAATAGTAACAAATTACAAGTGTTATCATACCCATTAAATGATCTATACTAGAACAGTTAAGTTAAGTATTTCCTTATGAACTTCAAGTTCATTCGAGATACAACATTACAATCGAGTATGGTGTTAACTGCACTTTTGTTATTACACCACTCTTTCCTTCATTAATAAGTAATGCATCAAACTATATGGCGGTTATTAAAATTTAAGCATCCTCGTTTCAAAACTGATTTTTCGCTCCATGAGTTTGGAAGTTGTTGAAACTACTCAGAAGTTGTTTAGCAGCGGTTAGTTAACTTTTCAGACCTGTCGATGTTCAGACTCTGTTCAATAACAATTCATTATTTGTTTGGGAGCTGTTCTGTAAAACGGATCATGTACATCTGTGTACAAACAAACGTGTACTAAACTGGTATGGAACAGCTTGTAATCAGGTCTAAACAGGTAATAAACAGCTTCTAAACAAGTTTAAAGAAACGATGTTGTTTTCTCAATGCTTAAGCTTTTAATTTGTACTAATCCTTACTTCTGGCTTTAAATCTTGTACCATATGAGTAGAAATCATTTAGATAGGGGATAGCCATGGTTGGGAGGATCACTGTCTTTGATAGGTTTAACTTGTTGTTGCCAATTAAATGTTAGTTTTGATTTGAAGTAGTTGTAATTATATTGGTTATGTTAGCTAATCAGCTTGTCAAATAAAATTAAGTTATTTATGTCGAATAGAACTTCAAATCTAAACTGACATTTACCTAATTCATGTCAAATAAAAATTCAAATCGAAACTGACATCCAACATGTAGTACCACCAGCGAACAGACTGAGCCTATTCAAGACAGTGATCCTCCCAACGATGGCCATTCCTTATCTAAACAATTTTTGCTCAAATGACAGATCACTATAATTTATATGCTAAATGATTTTAAAAAACGCCGACTGTACTTGCAATTTAGAATCCTCTTCGTTTGTTTTTTGAGTCCTAAATTTGGGTTAGTGCGATGAGACCTATCTTATGATTCTTGTCCTTTAACATCCTATTAACGACCAGTACTTATTGCATGTTTTCTAACGGGCTGTTCGGCAAGTAATTACGTTTTTTTTCGTGAGAAAAATAAATATTGCATTTAATTATACATTGACCATTTTGGTCCAATACCTTTTGGGCATATTTCTGATAGTATGGAACATAAGTTCAAAGGCAAAAATTAGTAGTAAAAATTTTATTAAAACTTAATTAAAACATTGGAAAATTATTATACACTATTGCGTCATACAAAAACTAAATTCACAAAAGTGATAAGGGCCCATGGTCCTCAATGGATCGCCCTTTTGGTAGAATTCTCCCCATCATTCTCTGGACGACGTTTATATTCACTTCTCGGATCTTCTGAAATATTCTGACCCGTAACTGTGCTTCATTTTGGGCTTACTCTTGTCATAAACTTTCCTGCTCAGTAGTGCCCAAAATTCCTCAATGGGACGCGCCTGGGGTACGTTGGGGATATTGTCTTCCTTAGGTACATAATTCACGCTATGTTCAGTTAACCAGTTCTGAGTGATTCTAGTATAATGGTATGAAGTCAGATCGGGCCAGAACATGTTACATCATCATTTGGATAATGAGTATTAATGAAATTTATCAATTTAGATAGATATTTGCGAATATAGACGTTTGCATCCACAGCTTCACCGTTAACTCTCCCAATGTAAGGTCTTGAAATTCCTGCTTGAGAAATAGCACACCAGCCCTTAATCTTGTCAGCAAATTTCGCTTTCGGGTTAAATTTTACGTTGTCAGGACAATTTGCAATATTAGACGAGTAAAAACCATCGTTATCCTTTACTTCCGAATTGGATAATGTGAAATATTTCTCATCGTCTAAAACAATAACTCTGTAACCAATGAAATTTTGGCGCCTGAATGTTCAGCAGCATCTGGGGATTCTTTCTAGCTAAGTTGCGGTGTATTTGGGACACTTTCTTCTTTTTCGATATTCTAATCCATTTTAAGTCAAAATTTTGCCAACAGTCCTATGCGCAATTCTAAATCTACGGTCTAAAGTGCGCGTAGACATCCCAACTTTGTCTTGAGCAGATTGGACGAGTGTGTTTACTTCACGTGGGGCCAAAACTGGAGGTCGTTCACTTTTCGGTAAATTCATGTATGGTATACCTTCTTCACATTCATTAATTGTGCGGTAAATGGTTGACAGTCCAATATTTTGGTCTCGGGAAATGTTAACATTCTCGTATTTAGGTACTCGTCCTACTAAATTATATATAGACGTTCGTATTTCAATCTTGTATGACATCTTTCAAAACTATTTCTGACAAATCTAACACGTCACCATAGTAACTAACAAATGAACATCTTTTCTAGCCCAGTGGTAACTAGTTTGGACCATTCTTGATAATATAACATTCCTCGTCAAAACTTTTCTTAAAACTTATAACTTATAACATAATTCCACGCTGGTAAAAGTTCTAATTTTTGCGTACAAAAAAATTGATCCAAGTGATTTTTGCGATCCTCCTTAGAACAAGTAATAATCCAAGTAGTCTAGATCTTGTGAATATGGTAGGTATGGATAGTGTGTATATCAAAGCTGTAACATCTTCTGACGAGTTATCAAAGTTGTGTACGGTTTTGTCCAGTTGATGGGAGTACACTATAGAATCGATCGTGAAATTGTCTGGCTGAAGCTCAAAAAAAAAATCAATTCCTTTAAAGTTCCATTAAAACATAGAGCATTTCTTCTACTTTATGATCGCTTGTGCTCAACATTGTTGTAAACAATTCAGTTTTTGTCCCCAGTTATGTTTCGCTTCAAGAATGGATCATTTTCTTGACGTTTCAAAAGCGCATCACAGATATCAATGCAACCGAGCAAATCTTTTTCTTTAAGAACATGCGGAACCAATATATTGTGTTTTGAAACGAAACCAAGCCGTGTCGCGTGATCATAAAATGACGAATTCGACAAATTTGTCTCGTAGTGCTTTCTCGTGTTATTATTCGACGGTTTGCTTTAATCAATACCTTTATTTTGTCTTTATGAGCTTCAACTGGCCTTTCAGAGCATGGTATATCTTCAATATCGAAATTGGCGAAACAAAATTTTGCGAACCAGCTTTGACAATGGCGTTTTGTTAACACATTTTTTCTATGCACGTCACAGAATTGTTTGTCTTTCTTGAACAGCATTCTTTTGGCAATAAAAAAGGGAGAAAATGCCCAAAATGTTAATTTTTACTTTTCATATTTGATGGGAGACAAAAAATACAATTTTTTAAAAAATCAAATCATTTTTTTGTACAATTTTGAAATATCTGTCCTTGAAATGTCAGTTGTCAAAATGTTTGATGGTAACACGATTTAGAATGAAGTTGACTGGTTAAAAATACAACTAATCTCTCTAATGGTAAAAAAACGAATTACTTTAACAAAAACAGTATAGAATTTGTCGACAGAGCTCGTATATTAAATTAATGTAAGTTTATATGCGCACTATAATAAATTTTTGTGTTTGCAGCCGCCGTGTATATTGCCGGCAACGGTAGTGCCTCAATTTGCTCAGAGATTATCAGAAAGTTACAACATGCAAGAAAGATTGGCCGCTGAAAATGCAGATTTAGAAGGAAAAAGGTAATCAATGAGCTTAGCAAACTGCATAAATTGCTCAAAACATTCTTTTAGTATTAGGTACATGTTAAAATAAATCTTTTTTCCAAAAAAATGTGTCATATAATGTTCATAGCGCATTTCCGTGATTACCTAACTAACATTTATTTATGAAAACATCTCTCTAAATATTAACAAATGAATGACACATTTGTTAATATTTAGAGAGATGTTTTCATTACATCATTTGTAATGTAATGAGAGCACCAGCTTCAAATTGCTACCCAGCTCGTAACAATATTCTATATTCGTGACTAGTCACTTTACGTATAGTGTAGACCAAATAAAGATTCTTCGTAGATCTGAAATAAAGGACATGGGTTTGATATGGCTTTGTAATTTACCGTCCATACTTTTTCTGTTCGTAATGCTGTCCTTGGGCTTCTTGATGCGAACTTGTCATGACTTCAGAAATCCTTTGACTTTAAAATCTCTCTTTTATACTTGTATGCCGAACAAACTTTAGTATGGTTCGAATCAAAGGTCAAAATTGAAGTTACTACTCTCTTAACTATTTCTATTTTTTTGGGGGGGATTTTTCTCTGAACTAAAATTGGTTCTTTATCGGGTTGAAGAGCTTCTTTGTTGTACCTGTATTTTCGTGTTAATTTCTTCCTCTAATTCCCCTTCTTCTTGTTTTTTAAATTCCTGCGTTTCTTGTAGACATCAGAAATCACTTGAATGTCTTAAATACGCGACTCCAAGGCAAAGATCATTTGATTTCTCAGTTATACTCTCATGTTTCGTCCTTTGAATGCGAATTGTGTCTTTTCAGTACACAAATCAATTCAGCCAATTACAGCCATTTTCCGAACTACAAAGAAAATTATGGAGAAATTCAATAAAACTGATGTCAATTTCGCTTATGTTTAAAAAAATGATATTTTAATACAAGCTTTTCATGATCGTTTTTAGACTTCAAAAAAGTTAAACCTCTATTAGACATTTTTAGCAATCCTTTCAACATTTTACCCGAAAATGCACCGGAATTAATACAGCTGGAATTGATAGACATGCAAAATGATGATAATTTACGAAACAAGCTTAATGAAGGTAATTTACTCAACTTTTACCGTTGCGTTGACAAAAGTGCTTATAAAGAGTTGCGAATAAATGCATTGAAATGCGCAAGCTTATTTGGATCGACGTATATTTGTGATCAAACGTTTTCAGTGATGAAACTTAACAAAAAATCGAAACGGTCCGGCAAATGAAAATCTGGAAGCAATTTTACGTGTGGCGACAAGTAATGTGGAGCCAAACATAAACAAAATTGTTAGGTCAATGCAATGTCATGCATCAAAATAATAAAACATGAAATATTACAATGTAATTATTAGATTACATTACGATTACATAATTACAACAAACATTTTGAATGTTCTTTTATTTTTATCATTTGTAGTAATTTATACTATTTAAAAATAAAAATATTTGTGTTAATAAGTATTCTTTGTAGTGCCCCGTCCTTGGCTTATAATTTTCCCGAGTGGCCCCTGTTCCCTATAAGTCTGTGCATCCCTGGTTTAAGTTATTGTACATGTGTTTGATACTTAAATCTTTTCTCAAACGTGTTTAAGAAAATAATACGAAAATAAATCATAACAGCTTTAAACCAACAACTACGTTAATTTTAAATTATGGGCAAATGTCATTTACGCAAAATGTAATTATTAAACTTTAATTTTAAATTAATAAAGGAACAAACTTCTTAAAGAAATCTACTCAAATCAAAACTAACCTAAAATCACAAGTTAAAAACTGACAACCAAACAGTACTGCTCACGAATTTTAAATTGATGTTCCATTTGCCAGTAATCGATACGCATCAGTTACGCGTTCAAATGGAAATCAGCTAATGCCACAATGTTTCTACCTTCCTTATCATTGGAGTCTCATATCCAAAATTCTTAGGCCAACGCTGGATTGAATATATTAAAATACATAAAAAACAGTCAAAAGTAATTCAGGAAGGAACAAACTTTTCGAAATGTTGAACAGTGTAATATATCATTTATCATCAAGTATACACTTGGAAAAAAATACAAGCACCTTTCAAATTTGACATTTGGAATGTCATTGTGTCATTTTTGTTTATCACATTTTTATGAAACTTTCATAGATATAAACTCCAGGAGGACCTCCTCGACAAGGATCAGACAGTTGAGAGCCTCCAGCGCAAACTGACCGGCCTGCAGGCTGAGATGCGCATGATAGTTAAAGAAAATAACTTACTGAACGATAAATTAGATAAAGCGCAGGTAGAAATTCCTTGTCGTTTAAAATAGTAAAAAGTACAAAAACTACATAACATACTAATTTTATAGCAAATGCAAGTTTGTAGCAGAGGGGTAAGTAATATTTTTTTAATATTTAGATTCATTTTATTGCTTGTCTATTGTTTGTCATTGTAGCTTAACTTTTATGATATTTTTATGTTTGTTGATATAATTATCTGGATTATTATCGCTATTTTTTAAATTGTTTAATTTTAATTAAATTTAGTTTCAGTCGCATAATTGTAAAAACTGTTCTGTAATATTTTTTAAAGTTATGATCACGTTTTTAGTTGTATTAACATTTTGTTTGATCTTTGATTCAACTTCCATAACTTTTTAATATTTAAATTCAAATTAGTCTTATGTTTCTTATATTAGCGTCTATTTAATATACAGCTGAACAGAAATTAAAATTGGACAAATATCTCAAGGAAACAAAAAAAAACTTGTTCTTACCAAAACATTTTATTTTTGAATGTCACAGGATAGTCCTAGACCTCAACGTAAAAGAATGCCGTGCGGAAAAGGAAAAGGAATATGTCCTGCGGACGTGGAAGGCAGGTTGAATGAATATTCAGAAACTACACAACAGCTGGTAAGTTTTTCAGTTTTCTATATGTTCGTTGGCAACAGCACTTTTAAGTGTTCGAACCATGTCATTCTGGACTTACAAATTCCGCGAACTACACTGGCCAACACAGTTTGGTATTCTTATACACTACATACGTACATACACTACATTTATTATACAGTACATTCTGGGTTTAATCATTATTCATTGATAACACCTTCAGATACAAGGAACATCTTTCAAAAATTATTAAGTCGGCCTATGCCAATCTTAAAACATTGTATCCTTATCGATCAACTTTTGACATCCGAACTAAAGCGACTTATGCGAGAGTCTTGTCTAGTCGCGATTTAATTTTGCGTCAACAATCTACGGCCCTTGCTTGGATAGTACTGATCGAGTTCGGGAACAGAAGGTTCAGAATGCGTGTATGCGTTATATTTTTGGTGTACGTAAATTTGAAGATATTTCGCATAAACTTCTTGAGTTGCAGTGGTTAAATATGGCTCACAGGAGAAAGCTTCAAGATTTATGTCTATACCATAAAATTATAACTTTGAAAACTCCATCGTACTTAACTGAAAAGATACGTTTCCGGTCTGATGTACATAATATAAATCTTCGTAACACCAACTTGATTAGACCGCCCAAACACAGATTGACGCTTTTTGAAAGATCCTTCACGTCCATCAGTTGTACAATTCTATTCCGGATTGTTACAAAGCCTTGGAGACAAAGGCATTCAGGAAACAAATTATGTAATTTCTTTTTAAGCGTCAATAATAGTTTTCGGCTAGTACATACATATACATATACATATATATATATATATATATATATATATATATATATATATATATATATATATATAGATATATGATCAAAAACGCAATGTTAATAAGAACTAATAATTACACAGGTCTACAGTGATTTTGATGTTTGAAAGCTGTTTGCTAATTTGTATATGTTTGGGGGTCCTTATTCCAAAAAAACGCCATATTTTTGCTCTATCACGTAATTTTTTTTATAGCGCTCTATATCTTAAAAATGTTATTTTATTAATATACATACCTACCTATGACAAGAATATGTTTGTTCCATGTTAGGCATGATTTTTAAATGAATTGATTTTTATGAAATTAAATGTGATTTGGCAACACTGGTTAATATTAGATTTCTCAGCAAAGCAACAGAGTCGGCGCAGAAGCGTCAATACAACGTTGAAACCTGCTTATGTGCAGTTTGGTTGTGCTAGTCGTCGTGCTACTGTGTCCGCGCGCTTGTTGTCTTCGTTTGCGCGTATTTTAAGTGTTCTAGAACGTATAAATATGGAAAGAAAACATTGTGTGAACAATCCGAATAACTTTTGTTATATCTGTGGTAGTTATGTCGTAGTAAATCAGAGGCAAACTATAACTTCGTTTGTGAAAAATGTATACCACGCTCATTTTGGTGTAAAAATTGGCGACCAGGACAAGTCCTGGGCTCCCCATACTGTTTGTTCCGTTTGCTTTGAAGCATTAAGAAACTGGCAAAAAGGTGGGAAGAAATGTTTAAGCTTTGGTGTTCCTATGGTATCGCGAGAGCCTAGAAATCACAGTGATGATTGTTATTTTTGTTCGTGTAATGTTCAAGGATTCAACAGAAAAAATAAGAAACAAATTGTGTATCCCAATCTTGACTCTGCTATTCGACCAGTTCCTCATGGACCAGATGTACCGATACCTACCGCCCCAAAAGCACTAGAAAACGTCATATCGTCAGAATCAGAGGAATCTAATTGCGACCCAGATGACTCAGATTTCACACCAGATTTCAGAGAGCCCGAAGTGTTTAACCAGAGCGAACTAAATGATTTAATTAGAGATTTGCACTTTCCAAAAGATGCATCCGAATTGTTAGCCTCCCGACTTCGTGAGAAATATTTGCTGGCACCTGGCGTCACATCAAGCTTTTACCGGGATCGCGAAAAAGAGTTATGTCAATATTTTACTCAAGACGGACCGCTAGTGTATTGCAACAACATTCCTGACTTAATTTCAAAATTAGGAAATGTGCCGTATGTAAAAGAAGAATGGCGCCTGTTTATTGACTCAAGTAAGCGTAGTTTAAAAGGCGTTTTATTGCACAATTGTAACGAGCTGGCCTCGGTTCCCGTTGCCCATTCGGTACATTTAGTGGAAACGTATGAAAATTTTGAACTTCTTTTAAAGAAAATAAACTACCAAGAACATCAGTGGATGCTTTGTGGTGACCTTAAAGTGCTGTGCATGCTACTAGGACAACAAGGAGGTTATACAAAATTTCCATGCTTTATTTGTGAGTGGGATAGTCGAGCAAGGGATAGACATTGGACTCAAATAGAATGGCCCTCCAGAACAAGCCTTACACCTGGTAGCAAAAATGTATTAAGAGATAGCTTAGTTGACCCCAAAAAAGTTTGACTGCCTCCTCTCCATATCAAACTTGGCTTGATGAAGCAGTTTGTTAAAGCCCTAGACAAAAATGGACAGTGTTTTAAATATTTGTGCGAGACATTTCCAGCCTTATCCGATGCCAAGTTAAAAGAAGGTATTTTTGTTGGGCCGCAGATAAGAACATTATGCAAAGACAAGAATTTTCAAAACACAACGACCAATGTCGAGAAAAACGCCTGGGTTTCATTTAAAGTAGTAATTGATAAGTTTCTTGGGAACTCTAAGGACGAAAACTACGAAAATATTGTTCAAAATATGTTACAACACTTTCATCGTCTAGGTTGTAATATGAGTTTGAAAGTGCATTTCCTGTTTTCACACTTGAACTATTTTCCTGAAAATCTTGGAGCAGTTAGCGAAGAACAGGGAGAGAGGTTTCACCAAGACATTAAGGAAATGGAACGGCGATACCAAGGCAGATGGAGCATAACGATGATGGCGGACTACTGCTGGATGTGAAAACGGGGATATGCCCTTAAAAACATACAACCGAATGTCCGGACAACGCAGGTTTCTGGCAAGAAGACAAATATTTCACTTAAAAAAGACTGAGTAAAGTATTTTTTTCCACTTTCTTAACTTGTATTCCACCTTTTTACTCAATAAACAAATAATTTTTTTTAGAAATATCGTTTTTTTTACATTTAATATTTGTAAAAAAAACCTTACGTGATACAAATAAATGCATAGAATTTTTGAAATCAGCCTACCAAAATTATATAAAATCAGTTTTCAAAATAAAAACATCTGTCAAAAAGTTTAATTTTGTAGACCTGTGTTATTAAATTCCCCCATTACATGCAATTGCCGCTAAAATTTGTTGTATTAATTTCTACAAATTACAAAATCACATTTGTCTAAGAATGTAGCTACAACGCGTCGCGGTGCCAACCGTCAGGGTTGTCCGGGCAAATGTAAAATGTGTGAAAGCCATATCCATCTGGAATGTGCAGATGGCGACATTTCATAGTTGTTTCGTAGTTTCATAGTACGGTGAGTTGTTTTGACTGTCAATTACCATACTACGTAATTTTTGTAATAGATCCTGTTTAATATCGTTTCATCGAATCTACTTCTCCCAATTATTTTGACGTAAGTGTTACAGTGAATTTCGTTAAGTTTCAATAACTTACGCATACATTTTAATTTTCATTTATTTAGATCTAGAGCATTGTTTAAGTTACTTTTTCAGATATGATATGTAACAACGTCGAAAATTGCATCGTGATAACAATGGCGAGTTGGATTAAGGGTTATACTGATTGTATGTACATTGCAAGTGATTCCGAAATTTATTGCAAAGTCTGTAAAATATCGTTAAAATATTCCAAGAAATCGCACGTAAAACGTCACTTAGCCTCGCAAACACATACACAGAAATTAGACCCGTTGGAATCAGACAATTTTAACGAAGAACTGAGACTGACGTTTTTTAAGTAATGCATTACAATTCCTTTCAGGAAAAACAATTATCAGAAATGGAAGATGAAGTAAGAACGATGCAAAGCGAATTGGTTGCCGTAAGGCAAGAAAGAATGCATCTAGAGCAGCACAGACGTATGATGTCTTGTCCTAACACTTGTCTTTCTTCACCTCCTTGTGGCATGCCACCTTGCCCAGGCGCGCCTCCGTGTCCCGGATCCCATCCCTGTAGTGCCCCGCCATGTCAGCGGCCGGTAAGCATCATCCTTCGATTATGTTGTTTAGCACGGTTCCCATAACTTTCCTTACAGCCTCCTTGTCCTACTTGTTGTCCAGCACCTTGTAATTTGAACAGGCAGGTAAAATATACTTTTTGTTATAATGATTGACAGTTCATGTTAGTTTCAATTTTATAGATAGGACCTTCGTTGGAACAACAATTACGTGAACTACGAGAAAAGTACAATTATTTACAAGAAGATTATAAAGGAAAACTAACGGAAGTTGCTGGTTTACGAGCAGACGTCGATAAATTAAAACAAAATGCGTTAGATGCAGAACAATCTAAGAAACTCGCCGAAGAAAAGTCTAAGGAATGTGCTAGATTGTTGAAGGAATGTAAAGATACGAAGAGAAGTGTAATTTGTAATTTTGTTGTCTCCAAAACAGATTTTACATGTATATATGTTGTATTTACAGAGTCTTGGAACAAAGGAACAAATAATGGAAGTTGAACAACAGCTGTCAGTTGCCAAACAGCGATATCGCGAGGTTAAAGATGAACTAGAAGAAGTTAGAGCTTTAGTGGAAGAGCACAAATCCCAAATGGAAGATTATAGAAATAAAGTATACGAAGAACATTTTAACTTCATCCTAAACTGTTTCTTATTAATTCTAGTACATGCAAGCTCAACAAACAGTAGAAGAACAGAGACGTCAAATCGACATGATGGAATTGGAAAATTCTCGAATAGGAGAGCAGGTCAATTTGGAAATACAACGTGTGAAAAATCAGTTCCAGGAAAAACTTCAGGAACTAACGCCGCTGCCTGATATTTTGAAAGCTACCCAGAAGAAATTACAAGAGGTTCAACAAATGCATCTTCTAGCCGAAAGAAAGAACGAATGTCTGCTAAAAGATCTACAAACTTGCAGAGATAAGGTGTTTGTTCGTAATTACGAGAGCTAACGTTACAGTTTATTTAAATACTTTGTAGGCTGGCGAATTAGAGTTGGAACTCGACAAATATAGAGTCAGTGAAAGGGATGGAGTTGGTGAAACAGGTACAATATAATGAAAACTTAAAGATTTTACAATAACCAATCTAACTTATTTGATTCCAATGCAGGTATTCTTCAACAACGTTTGGCAGAACTCCAGTTGAAATATGAAGAGGCAGTGGAGGAAAACGAGACATTAAAGGCGGATGTGACAACTCTTCAGGAACGCGTCGAGGAAACCGAAAAAGAACTCTGCGAGAAAGCTCACGAGGTAGCGCAATTGAGTGCCGAAGTGGACAACGTGCGCGAAGAATCTGCTCGGCAAATAGCCAGGACAAAAGAAAGATGCGAAACCATAAGACGCTCTATGCAACTGCAAATTACCGAACTGGAGAGACAGTTGGCTTGCTGCAGAGCGTTGACCAGATCGGCTCAGAAGGACAGGGACGAGATCAGGCAGAAGATGCAGGCGCAAATAAACAATTTGAACGAGAATTTCGAAGATGCCCAAATGAGGATCAGAAATTTGCAGGGACACGTGAATTTTCTCAAGCATTCGTATACAAATGTGGTACCTCCGGCCGATGTTTGTAATTGTGGCAGCACTAACGAAGCTATGACGGGAGATGGGAACACTATGCAGCAAATGGGAGATCCCCTCAACCGATGCAACGCAAAATTCTAAATTAGTGGGCTAGGCGGTACGGGAAATATATTTTATTTAGATGAATAAAATGTTTTTAACAGATACATTTCTTTTTATTCAGTTACCCTTATATAACGAGCGGTCGAGATAATTTATAATCGAGTCATTCATGAATTTGCGTCCGTATGCCTTTTACGATTGTAACAATTGCATAGTTATATAACGTGTTTCAAAAAGAATTACATTTAGTTGTCCATGAATTTTTCCTATAAATTATGATGTTCTGCATTCTTGAAATGCGGATATACAGGGTGTCCAGAAACTCTCCTGACAAACGAAGACCGGAGTTTCCTCAGATAATTTTAAGACAATTAAACCCAAATTCACCTAGTCCGAAAATGCTTCCTAAGGGAACTAGAGTTCTTTGAAGATGGCGCCTTGTATTTATTTTTTTTTTAATTCCTCCAGAACGCTTCTATTTAGAAAAACAAAAACTGGTATGCTTATTTATCCTCCAGAGATGAATCGATTCCATCAATTGCGAATTTCTAGTACCGGTCATAGGCGTCCGTTTTGGGTAGGTCAACGGTTATTTTAAGGCATAACTTTTTTGTCTTTAACTTTTAAGCATTTGTGACACTAGATTATTAAATTTTCAGGTATTCCAGTACTAAAAGGTACTCTTACTTTAAGTCGGTAGGATACACCGTTTTCTAGAAAAATCGATTTGTAAATTTTTCGTTTTTTCTTCATTAAAGTTCAATTTTTTATTTTTTGCAATAGTTAGCTCTGAACTGCCAACAGAAGTAAAACCTAGTTTTTCATTGTCAAATTGTTGTCAGTTCGAGAAGTTTATATTTTCATTTTTTACTTTGTGTTATTCAAACACAACGATTTCAATTTAAAAAAAAATGGTTTTTATTAATGAGGAATACGCCGAATATGCATTTAGTTTATGGCGAAATGAGGTGTAACGCTCGAGCGGCGCAACGTAGATACGCTGAAAAATTTCCCAATCGTCAGCATCCCACTCACTCAACATTGACAGCTCTTCATCAACGATTAAGAGAAACAGGTTCAGTGGTCCCAAAAAATAATGAAACAGGGAGACATAATGATGTAACAGCAGAACATGAAGATGTTATTTTAATGGAAGTTGAGGAAAATCCAGAAATTAGCGTTCGAAGACTATCTGCCATGTACCCCACAATTTCAAAATCTTCCGTAGGAAATATCTTACACAAAGAAAATTTATATCCTTTTCATTTTACAAAGGTGCAAGCACTGCTAGAAGGAGATTTTCCTGATCGCGTAGAATTCGCTAGATTGTTACAAAATCAGAAAAATCAAGATGAAGATTTCTTCAGGAACATTTTGTTTGGTGACGAAGCTACATTCTCAAAAAATGGAATTTTTAATGTACATAATGCACATTATTATTTGTACGTTGGTGACAATCCCCACATTGTTCAAGAATTTAAGCATCAGCCTAGGTTTAGCATAAACGTCTGGATAGGAGTAGTTGACGATTATCTACTTGGACCTGTGGAATTACCTGCTCGTTTAAATGGTGCTGATTACTTACATTTCCTGCAAAATATTTTACCTGATTTGTTAGATGAGGTGCGTTTAAATATTCGGCAAAACTTATGGTTTCTACAGGACGGCTGTCCGGCCCACTTTAGCAGGAATGTACGAGACTTTATAGATAATAACTACGAAGACCATTGGATTGGAAGAGGCGGTCCAGTTACTTGGCCAGCAAGGGCGCCGGATTTGAATCCTTGCGATTATTGTGTTTGGGGATACATAAAAGCATTTGTTTATTCCGTTCCGATACAAAATCGCGCACAACTCTGGCTAAGGATACAAGATGCTTGCAACGAATTTAGAAATAACTTTGGAATTTTTGCAAGAATTCGGCGTTCTCTAAGCAAAAGGGTAAACTTATGCATAGAGACTAATGGTCATCACATCGAGCAACTTTTGTAACAATCTACCTTTGATACTTGTTCTTTTTTTGTTAGTTTCGTTCCATTGTAATAAATAATTTGTTTTTAATTTATTAAATTAATTTTCATCCATGCCTTGATAGTCCAAATCAACTTCGTCGCTAAAAATAAGTAGGTATATAATAAATTGAACTTTAATGAAGAAAAAACGAAAAATTTACAAATCGATTTTTCTAGAAAACGGTGTATCCTACCGACTTAAAGTAAGAGTACATTTTAGTACTGGAATACCTGAAAATTTAATAATCTAGTGTCACAAATGCTTAAAAGTTAAAGACAAAAAAGTTATGCCTTAAAATAACCGTTGACCTACCCAAAACGGACGCCTATGACCGGTACTAGAAATTCGCAATTGATGGAATCTATTCATCTCTGGAGGATAAATAAGCATACCAGTTTTTGTTTTTCTAAATAGAAGCGTTCTGGAGGAATTTAAAAAAAAATAAATACAAGGCGCCATCTTCAAAGAACTCTAGCTCCCTTAGGAAGCATTTTCGGACTAGGTGAATTTGGGTTTAATTGTCTTAAAATTATCAGAGGAATCTCCGGTCTTCGTTTGTCAGGAGAGTTTCTGGACAGCCTGTATAACGAGCGGTCGAGATAATTTATAATCGAGTCATTCATAAATTTGCGTCCGTATGCCTTTTCCGATTGTAACAATTTGCATAGTTATATAACGTGTTTCAAAAAGAATTACATTTAGTTGTCCATGAATTTTTCCTATAAATTATGATGTTCTGCATTCTTGAAATGCGGATATATATTAAATGATATGAAGGTTATCTACCTGACACTGTGCAAAATTTATCATCGAGAGATATGGTGATGAAATTAATAACAAGTACAATTAGATTATTAATTTATTTAATAAGAAAACTTTAAAGATGTGATATTAATTAAACAACCACGGTAAATAACTAAATTGTAGAAATTTTAATTATTATAATTTATAGCAAGTGTTGAATGCATAATGCAATACGACGTTTCATGTTGTCAAAAATATTCTGCAATACATTTGGAGTTTCAGCGCAATTTTAAGTTAAAGGTGCCGAAGGTGTCATTTTAACGGTTAAAAAAACTTTAGAACGTATTAACATCTCTAGTTTTGTTATATTACGAATTATCTATAGCAAATACCATGTACTCAACAGATTCTTTACTTGATCAATCATTAGTAGTGTAGTTCAGAGGATGAATTAATTATTATACGTCGACCGAAAGTATATAAGCCTCGAACTACTTTTAATAGTTGAAGTGGTGGAGAATTTTATGTTAGATTTCGTTTAAGCAAAGCGGTTGCTTTTGAATTATTAGATTATCAGAGAGATAGGATTAGTAGTCGAACAAACAAGTAAGTATTCATAAAAATATTGATTAAAAATGTATCTATGATGATAATTATACATACCGTATGAACGCCGGGGAGTGATTGATCTACCACAATGTAGTAAGACGAAGACGAATAGCGAGTTTATGTGGTTAGGGTTGAGAGAGGTATATTCAATCTGTTCTACTGTCTAACTGTACGGGCGTTCCATTTCATTATCCAACACATTTTACATACGATCTAAGTACGAATCAAATAATCTCTTTCTAACACATTGAATATTCCTATCAGTCGCTCATTGTGTTCAAGCAAGGCGAATATACTTGCAGTTGGCCAGTCATTACTTATATATCCATCGATCGCACGACGTTGTGCACACGGTATATACAAAAATTTTAGTGCCCGTGCTGTAAAGCCAGAAACAAAACTTTTAATTACTTTGCGGTTTTATGCAACAACGTTGGTGCTACGCACTAATAGCTTACTTTTTGATGACAAGAACAAGCATTTGTGTTCTTGCATTCTATTATTGTGCAGTATTTAGATATTAAATTCAGCAAAGCCAGCTCTTCTTCTTTTGTGAAATTCGTGCCTCTGTTTCGTTGATCTTTTTTCACTTCTCTTGCGTTCTTATCCATTAATGGCATTGTTATTTTAGAATGAATTTATGAAATAATAAGACCATACTAATGCAAGATAACGAGACGTTAACCAATAACTGCCTATATAACTAAAATGTCAAAATCTTTGGAAATTTACTACACCCAGAGACAAAAAAACCCGGACACTTGTTTTATGTCAGAAATTGTTAATTAAAGATCTAGTATGTTATAAAATTTAATGGTTAAGTATTTTAAATGATAGAAAAATGCATTTCAAACAAAGGTTCATGTAATTAATCATAAATACAGTACATATTAGAAAAAAAATCTTTTCGTCAAAACGGAAATGGCGTAAACCCAGTAACATCATTTTTCACCTGTGGATTAGATGTTTTGTGATTATAACATTGAAATCACATTTTTAGTAACGCGTGTTACTCCCTCGGCATTGGATAACTGCATCCATACGTCTTGGCATGCCTTGAATCAGGTTAGAAATGGCTTCTTGGGGAATGTTTTCCCATTCTTCTAGAAGTGCTTCTCTTAACTCCTGTAAGTTTTCCGATGGTCTCTGCCGCCTCCTAATACGCCGTCCCAACATGTCCCATACGTGCTCAATGGGATTAACGTCAGGACTCCTTGCTGGCCATGGCAAAACGCGAATCCCCACTTCTTGCAGATAATTTGTGGTAACGCGAGCGACGTGTGGGCGCGCATTGTCGTGCATTAGAAGAAAATCATTGTCTATATATGGACCAAATGGCACCACATGATTCGCCAAATATTCATTTATGTACCTATCAGCTGTTAGATTTCCGTCTACGAAAACCAACTCCGTACGAGCGTTCATACACATTCCTGCTCAAACCATCACTCCACCATCTCCAAATGGCGATCTCTCAGAAATACAGCACTGCGAATATCGTTCCCCTATCCTTCTCCAAACTTTTTCACGTCCATCAGGTGAGCGTAAATTGAAACGGGATTCGTCTGTAAACAGAACACAGCTCCACTGTTCATTTCTCCAGACTCTATGATTCTATGCAAAGCGCAATCTTTCGACGCGATGCATCCTTAGTAATCTGGGACCGGTTGCAGGTTTAGCTGACATCAGTCCACTTGCTTTCAACTTTCTTCTAACTGTTTTGGCCGATATTGGACGTCCATGCATGTTAAAAATCCGTTGGGCCACCATCGTAGATGGCAGGTTGCGCTCCGTAAGAACTGACAACACCATGCGCCTGTCTTCATTTTGCGTTGTGCATCGCGGACGACCCGAACCTGGTCTCCTGGTGTATTCTTGCGTCTCTCGGTTTAAGGCATCATGAATGGTACTTCTAGCCATATTCATGACATATGCGATGTAACGCACACTGCGGCCATCATTATGTAAAGCAACGGCTGCAGCAATATCTTCGGGTCTCATTGTGTAATAAGATAAATTGTGACTACCGTCTTACACTCAAAGCACTGATAACACGTGAAAATTAAACAAATAGTGATAATAAAGAATAAAAAGGCAGACACAAATTCTGCAGAGACTGTGACTTTCGACAATTAATTGGCGTATCTCATAACAATGGCTTGTTTACACGTATCCATGGTAACAAAATTATCACAAATTGATGCATTTTAAATTGCATTATCTACAAAAACTCTGACTAACATACATCTCATTTTTCTTTTTATAAAATAAATGTCCGGGTTTTTTTGTCCCCGAGTGTATTTGTACTTTTTAAATGCAACTATTTTCACTCTGGGATTTTGTGCTGCCAACTTTCTTTTAAAATGAATAAACTGCACTTTTGTTAAAGTTGCCCAGATGCAACGTTATGAAACGCAATTACTTTAAATTATTTTTGAAAAGATAAAGTTACTTTAGTTAAAGGAATTTTTAAGCCAGTATTATGACACCGGGTGCTAATTAAAAGAACATCCATCGTAGTGCGACCATTACCGTACGCCAATGGTGTTAAAACGTCAAAGCTTCCTGTCAAGCGTTATTTAATGAACTTATGGATAGTTATACGTCCATAATTTACAATAAAAACAAACAAATAATGTAAAAATATTCTTTTTATTTTATATAAATATGTCTTAGACAAAAATATATTACAAAACTTACAAAATAATAAAATTTTCATAAATATACAGCTCCAAAAAGAAGTTCTATGTACACGATATTATGTTTTTTTCGAAGTATTCTCAACACGTTAGCGATGATTTTAACCACTGAAACAAAACAAAGAAAATCATTATTTTGATAATTCAATGAGAATACAACTTACTTCCGCTAAACTCAGTTTAATACTACCATTTTGAAGAGGATCTTTTGACTCAAATATACCTAAAACAGAATTTCATTATATTAGGCAATTTATGTTTAAGTAAAGTCCGTTTAAAATTTGCCACGTATGTGTTAATTGGAAAGAGATGGCATTTGCATAGTTCGATTAGTTAAATTGAGTTAGGTACCTATATTTCATTAAGTTAAGGGATTTTTAAATTAATGAATTAAGAGCTGCCAAATTTAAGCAGTGGTCTTCGTAGAAGAAAGTGCCAATTTTGAGCAGTAATTCTTGTTTTAATAGAAAAATGTTCTTCTGTGTCAAAAAAGTGTGTAATGTTCACAGGATAAATGTGATTGATGATAAAGTTTGACAGTTGTGCCGTTTGTTTCATTGGAAAATTCATGATGAAAGACGTAATGACCTGTCGCTTCTTTATAAGAGAGAAAAGAGGAAGTTTATGGCACATACTGCTGGTCGAACAGGGGATTTTTATTACCACAAACTAAAATAAATTGAGGAAAATGGGTTCTATTTAGGTTAATAAACTTAACATATCTCCAGAAATATGGAATTTTTTTAGAAACTAGATTCTTTGATCAAATGTGGGTTGATTGTAATAGAGAATATTTTGGGAATATGCAAGTGTCCCGTATTGTTATGTTTAAATTTTAAGAGTGTAAAGCAAACTTAATTTCAAGTAACAAAAACGCAAAACTTCTATATCCATTTTCATTTGTTTCAAAGTTACAGATCTATGAATGTGATGGTCAGATCATGAAAGAAATGTAATCCTAAAGTCAATAAAAACTGATTTTATTTAAAAAAGTTTAATTAATAATATTTTCGAAATGTCCACCTCCTTGTTGAATGCAGGCTTGTGCCCGTAAGCCAACAGAAGAAGTACATATTCGAATTTCATACTTGTTTTGTCGGAATTGCTCGGCAGCCAGGTGAATACGATCGAACAACTCTTCTCTTGTGTTCGAAACTTGCGCGTAGACTAAATTTTTCATGTACCCCCATAAATAAAAGTCAAGGAGATTAAGATCGGGTGATCTGGGCGGCCATGCAACAGGACCACCTCGACCAATCCATCTTGGATAATTGACGTTTACCCAATTTCAGACAGCAATTCCGAAATGTGGTGGTGCCCCATCCATGTGAAATCACATGTCTCGTCGAACATTCAGTGGGACAACCTCTAAAAGACCTGGCAGTTCGTCAATAAGAAATTGAAGGTAATTGTCCGCATTTAACCTCCCAGGAAGAACGACAGGACCAATCAACAAGTCATCGATTAGGGCCGCCCAAACGTTAATAGAAAATTCATGTTGAAGTTTAGATGGGGGCATAGCTTTGGGATTTTCCGATGATCACCTGTGTAGGTTTCTCATATTTGTAACACCACTTCTCGTGAACGTAGATTCATCTGTCCAGAGGACTGTTCTTCAGAAATATAAATGAAGCCGTGACTGTCTTAATATCCAGGTAGAATAAACTAGACGAGCATAGTGGTCTGTTTCAAGCAAACCGTGTCCCTGCGATAGTGATATGGATATAAGCCCTCACTTTTTAAAATTCGCCAAACTGTCGTTCGTAGCACTCTTAGTTGTCTAGCGATTCGACGTGCACTGAGAATTGGATCCCTTGTAACAATAGCTACTGCTTCTTTCTCTAAGTCTGCTGGCAAATGTACTCCTTGTTCGAAAAGATAATCACGCAGTCCGCATTCCTGAAATTGTCTGTGTACTTCCAGAAACGTTCTGTAATGAGGAATACGCCTATCGGGAAACCGATGTCGATATTCAAAAACTTCTTGACGTGCGCTGTCGTTACAGTAGCCATACACAAAATCGGTAAGGCATTTTGAATAAAGAAAACGTGTCCACTTACTAATAAGCTGTTGTATGAACTGAAACGTAATGTAATCCTTTATTAAAAAAATGCAACGTTAACAGTCATCTGAACTTTTGTTTATTGTATGATATTCATGGTTCAGCACTTACGAAATAAGTAAGAACCTTCTTTATCATAAATCAATATCCAGTACTCTTTTTTGTAGATCTACAATAAATTACTGTATGCATTACGACACGTGTTTATTTTATTTTAGGATAACATTTTATCATGCGACGTTAACAATCACAGGCCTGTTATTGAATCGTATAACTTTTTTTTTAAATAAAATCAGTTTGTATTGACTTTGGGATTACATTTTTTATTTGATGATCTGACAATTACATTCATAGATCTGTAATTTTGAAACAAATAAAAATGGATATACAAGTTTCGCGTTTTTGTTACTTGAAATGAAGTCTACTTTACACTCCTAAAATTTGAACATAACGATACGGGACAGCTTGTATAACAAATTTAAAAAAATGCATTTTACCATATTAGGCTTAATATTAAAAGAACATCAAAATTTCCTGTCCAAAGTTGCAAACCCATAAACTCTTGAAGTCCTGCTAGGGGTACCTATTTTATAGTTTGCAACATTTTTTTAAAAGCATTTAATGTTGTTTTAATTTCAAAACGGACATTACTTAAAAATCATGCTTCACAGAAAAGAACAAGAATTCTTCTTTAATGCTTGATTTATTTGTACTTACTAAATGATACTGTTAAATGTAAAATAGCCGAAACGAAGTCGCCAAATCTTAAGGTACCATCTTTACGCATATATCTCAAGATTAAAATCGCCAGGACATCACTGCTTAATTGGAATCCCACTTCCAATAGGGCATCTCGTAATCTTTCGGCCTTTAGTATTCCGGTTTTTTCCTTAGTGTGGCTCTTGAATGCGGTTTGCCAATATTTAAGACTGCACATGAGGTCTTTAAAATCCGCAAACTGTAATCTACCACAACCTGTCGTCTGTAATACAAAATATACAAATTAGTAGATGTCTTTATTATACCGCGATATCATAAAGTTTCTGGGTCCAAGATGGCATTGAAATAGAAAATATATGTCTGAACTTTATCCATATTATCATACTGGTAACTTAACCTTAATTTTTGAAAATTATTTTGATAGTGTCATCGTGACATCAATAAATATGTCATTTGATTTAATAAAGATACAATAAAACAACAAGCTCAGCGTGTATTCAAAATTTTATTAATAAAAAAAGGCAAAATTAAAGCAAATGTTGAAATTGTTGTCCGTTATTTTCAATTCCCAATGTGACACGCCTTTTCATGCTGTTAAAGGCATTTTGCAACATTGCGGGCGTTATTAATGCACATTCGTCAATAATTCTTTGTTGCATATCTTGCAAATTAGCAACAGGAGTTTTAAATATTCTATTCTTTAGGTGAGGAAACACGAAAAAGTCCATAATTGTCAAACAAGGTGATCGTGGTGGAAACTCAACTTCCGTATGTAAACTTATGATCCGATCGTCAAAAAACTCACGAAGAAAAGCAATATTTTCTCGTGTTGTGTGTGCCGTTGCACCATCTTGTTGAAAGTATCCATATTGCAATTCATCATCATGCAACTGTTCAATAAATTCATTCAGAATGTTTCTATACCTCTCAGCATTAATTGTGAAATTAAAAAAAATAGGGCCAACAACTCTGCGGCGAGAAACTGCTAGCCAAACAACAAGTTTCGCATTATGGAGAAACGATTCAATAAAAATATGAGGATTTTCACTACTCCACATTCGAGTATTTTGGGAATTGACATACCCCGAAAGATGAAACCATGCTTCATCAGAGAAAAATGACAAATTTAGCAGGTCATCATCTTCTATTAAGTTATTTGCAAACCACTGGCAGTACACACGACGTCTAGGGTAGTCTACCGGAAAAATAGCCTGATGTGATTGCATCTTATACGGATGCATGTGTAAGTTTTTCTTTACAATTTTCTGACACGTTTCATAAGAAAGTCCAATCTCTTGAGAAAGGCGTTTCAAAGGTTTTGTGGGTTCATTTACCATACGTTGACGAACATCATTTATAACTTGTTCCGAACGAACAGTTGGTCTACCAGTACGTGATTTATGACCCACAGAACCAGTCTCACGAAACACACCAACACAATTGGAAAAGCAATTATAAAAATCTTTGGGAATTACAGCTAACTCTGGAAAGTGCTCTCTAAAATCATCCAAACATGCACGTTGACTGTACACCCAAATTCCATCAATTCGCACTCCACTCCGAAAATAGGCTTCAATCATGTACGCTTTTTGCACTATATTGTAAACCATATTTGAATTTACTCGAATGTGCTATGTTTCAAACTCGACGTTCAAACTTCCTTTCAGCAATTCTAACACATTAATGGATGACAGATAATGTCACTGTCAAAATAATTTACAAAACAGAGTTATAGTTCCTAACTTAAGTTCAGACATACAATTTATATTACAAAGCCATCTTCGTCCTAGAAACTTTATGATATTACGGTATAACTCATATAAAATGAAGGGCGGAAATGTAAATGCATGAAAACATTGATAAGGAATAACAAAAATGACCACTGTTGAATACAAAAATCCACCCCATAAAATAAAATTCGGACCAAATTTTAGAAAATTAGTATACAGTTGCCCTGCAAACTGCTAAATCAGTCTCAGATTTCATAGAGAGCGTGCGTCACATTTATTTCCTGCAAATAGTGGGGGCAATTTATTCGCTGCTTTAGTTGTTATTGCGCAGTCGCTTAGTGATCAAATTCGTATTATCCGCATTTCCTGTGTAACGTATTAATATATTAAGAAAAATGTCATCGCTAGTTTGTGTGAATAAGACAGATAACTTTTTTGTTATATCGGTGGCGAAGTTTGTTAGATGTTCGCAGAGGCTTAATTATTTTTTGCAAATTAGTGTTCTTTCTTTACAATTTTGTTTTATTAATTTTGATAACTCCTCGTAGGTATCATTTTGTTCCTACGCTGTCTTTGTCACCCCACTTTGATTGGCGAGCGCGGGGATATTTGTCGATGAGATCGAAGGCCGACACCGGCATATATTTGTCGTTCACTCCGTTGACTGAATTCTCTCTCGTTCACCACTTGGTTATTTGAATATTAAGGGCTTTATTATCGCTTTTAAGTAGTATCGATATTGTTACCGTGCCCTCCTGTGTCTGGAGATTTGTTCAAAGTTCCACGAACTTGATTGGAATTACCAATTTTACCTGCTAAGGGACACAGGATGTCGAGAAGGGTTTTTCTTGTTCCAAATTACCGGAGTGTAGTTTTTTTTTGTCTTTCAAACCACTAGTTACACACTGGTATGTATTTTTGTAATTAATCCGTTTCTTGTAATTATAATTTGGTTGTTTATACCCTGGAATAGGTGTTTTTTTTTGTGAAAAAAAGGAACTGTTTTTTTTACAAAATAATACTAATCTGCATGAAAACAAATTTGTATCTGTATATGCATGGACACACAGTACGTATTTACCAGCTTTTGCTTCAACTACCAAACGCATGCGTTTCTGTGTAACCACTTTGTCAATGATAGATTTACGAAGACAAAAGACTGTAGGTACACTTGCGGTCATGTAGCAAGTCTTGTCCTATCCGAAGACATCAGATAACCTCATGCCATCTGACGGACAAAACCGACCACGCCGGTGAAAAGTGTTTCTTCTCGAATAGCCAAGCTATTACTGGAAAAGAAGAAAAAATACGCATATTACTGTGAGTCCATTAACTCGTCACCAGGTGGCGTAGTATAGCAAAAACAAATTACATGTCGATGCGACAATTCACATCAAGCTTTGATACAAAATAATACAAATCTGTATAAAAACAAATTTGTATCTGTATATGCATGGACACACAGTACGTATTTACCAGCTTTTGCTTCAACTACCAGACGCATGCGTTTCTGTGTAACCACTTTGTTAATGATAGATTTACGAAGGCAAAAGATTGTAGGTACACTTGCGGTCATGTAGCAAGTCTTGTCCTATCCGAAGACATCAGATAACCTCATGCCATCTGACGGACAAAACCGACCACGCCGGTGAAAAGTGTTTCTTCTCGAATAGCCAAGCTATTACTGGAAAAGAAGAAAAAATACGCATATTACTGTGAGTCCATTAACTCGTCGCCAGGTGGCGTAGGATAGCAAAAACAAATTACATGTCGATGCGACAATTCATATCAAGCTTTGATACAAAATAATACAAATCTGTATAAAAACAAATTTGTATCTGTATATGCATGGACACACAGTACGTATTTACCAGCTTTTGCTTCAACTACCAGACGCATGCGTTTCTGTGTAACCAGTTTGTTAATGATAGATTTACGAAGGCAAAAGATTGTAGGTACACTTGCGGTCATGTAGCAAGTCTTGTCCTATCCGAAGACATCAGATAACCTCATGCCATCTGACGGACAAAACCGACCACGCCGGTGAAAAGTGTTTCTTCTCGAATAGCCGAGCTATTACTGGAAAAGAAGAAAAAATACGCATATTACTGTGAGTTCATTAACTCGTCGCCAGGTGGCGTAGTATAGCAAAAACAAATCACATGTCGATGCGACAATTCATATCAAGCTTTGATACAAAATAATACAAATCTGTACAAAAACAAATTTGTATCTGTATATGCATCGACACACAGTACGTATTTACCAGCTATTGCTTCAACTACCAGACGCATGCGTTTCTGTGTAACCACTTTGTCAATGATAGATTTACGAAGACAAAAGACTGTAGGTACACTTGCGGTATACAGATACAAATTTGTTTTTATACAGATTTGTATTATTTTGTATCAAAGCTTGATGTGAATTGTCGCTTCGACATGTAATTTGTTTTTGCTATACTACGCCACCTGGCGACGAGTTAATGGACTCACAGTAATATGCGTATTTTTTCTTCTTTTACAGTAATAGCTTGGCTAGTCGAGAAGAAACACTTTGCCCCGGCGTGGTCGGTTTTGTCCGTCAGATGGCATGAGGTTATCTGATGTCTTCGGATAGGACAAGACTTGCTACATGACCGCAAGTGTACCTACAGTCTTTTGTCTTCGTAAATCTATCATTGACAAAGTGGTTACACAGAAACGCATGCGTCTGGTAGTTGAAGCAAAAGCTGGTAAATACGTACTGTGTGTCCATGCATATACAGATACAAATTTGTTTTTATACAGATTTGTATTATTTTGAATCAAAGCTTGATGTGAATTGTCGCATCGACATGTAATTTGTTTTTGCTATCCTTTTTTTGTCAAATAATCAGATCAGCCAAATAATACGTTTTACTTTTGTTTAATTTTTCTTATTTTCTTGTTTTTTTTTTGTAACAAGAAAAACCCTACTCGCCACCTTAATACTCTTAACAGGTAAAATTGGTAATTCCAATCAAGTTCGTGGAATTTTAAACAAATCCCCAGATACAGGAGGACACGGTAACAATATCGATACTTCTTAAAAGCGATAATAAAGCCCTTAATATTCAAATAACCACGTGGTGAGCGAGAGAGAATTCAGTCAACGGAATGAACGACGAATATATGCCGGTGTCGACCTTCGATTTCATCGACAAATATCCCCGCGCTCGACAATCAAAGTGGAGCGACAAAGACACCGTAAGAACAAAATGATATCTACGGAGAGTTTTCAAAATTAATAAAACAAAATTGTAAAGCAAGAACACTAATTTGATAAAAATTATTAAACCTCCGCGAACACGTAACAAGTTACTGCAAAAGCGCACCAAAAACCGGTTATGAACTATACTTTGCATGTAAAATTGGTGATCAAGACAAGTCATGGGTTCCAAAAATTTGTTGCAGATCGTGTTTAAGAACACTAACAGGGTGGTGAAAGGTACTCATAAATCTATGCCATTCGCAGTTCTAATGGTTTGGAGGGAACCTTGAAACCACGTGTTATTTTTGCTAACAAAACCAAGCTGGGATCTTCCTAAAAATAAAGCAGAACTTCTTGGTTTCCGTCTAGAGCAATGGAACCTTTTACAAAAACACATATACACGAAATGACAAGCCACTTTAAGTATTTTTTTTGCAATAGTAGGCGAATTCGTGGTTTGTCACGATATACCCGACCTAATGACGGAACTTAGCTTAAGTTTGAAAGCTGTTTTACTTTTTAATGATAACATCCATCAATTCCCATAGGTCACTCAGCAAATGTGAAACACCTAACACTTTACACTCCTGTGTAACGGGTGTTCATTTGAAAAGTCAATCTAGTAGCATGTGATTTACTGAGAACATTTTGAAGTATGTCGTAAATTAAAATTTACTACTTAACCTACGAAGTCGTATATTTTGACAGTTTCATACATACAAATTAATAACAAATAATAGGTATTTATTGAAAACTATAACAAATGTTGAAAATGTTGTCCTTCAAGATCAATGCACTTTAAAATCCTCCGTTCAAAATTTCTGATGATCTTCTGCAACATTACTGGATTGTTATTAATTTACATGCATTTCTGTTCGATTCTCTGTAGCATATCATTCAAATTCAATATAGGTGTTCGAAATATGTTATTTTATAGATAAGGCCATAAAAGGAAGTCGCAAGGTGTTAAATCGCATGAACGTGCAGGCCAGGCAATTTCAGTATTTCGACTAATTATACGCTCATCAAAAAATTCTCTTAAATAATCCAAAGATTCTGTACAGTGACAAGGTGCTCCGTCTTGTTGGAAATATGCATTTTGAAGTTCATCATCATGCAACTGATTGACAAATGGTTGTAAAATTTCCGTACGGTACCTTTGAGCAGTTAACGTTCCCTGAATAAATATTGGTCGAATGATTCGCCTTTGGCTTATCGCTGTCCAAACTCCAATTTTCTCTGGATGTAGCGATTCTTCATTAATTACATGTGGATTTTCACTACTCCAAATTCTTGTATTTTGTGAATTTAGGATCCCGTTTTATAAAACCATGCTTCATCAGTAAAGATGACTCTTTGCGAAAGTTCTCCATTATTGTTCATATTTACAAACCAATTACAAAACTGTAATCTACGTAGGTAATCAATTTCTAACAATTCTTGTACTGCTGTGACACGGTATGGATAAAGTTGGATGTCTTTTTTTAATAACTTGTAAGTTGTACCAACAGAAAGGTTTATTTGTTGACTTAAATGTAGAACATATGTTTGTGGTTCATTTTCCATTATTTCTTCAACACGATTGACAACTTGAGGTGTACGTTTCTTAACTGCCCCGCTGCCTGATTTTCTTAAGAGACTACCAGTTTCAGAAAAAAGTTTTAAAGTTCTATCCAAAGTATTCTTAAATTGTATATAATCTATTACAAAATGTGGAAACTCAACTTGAAATTCTACCATGCAATCTTGAACTGAATAAACCCATAAACCATCAATTTTATTACCAGTTCGAAAATAAGCCTGGAGTAAAAAAATTTGATGTTCTAAAGTGAAAGCCATTTTAAAACTGAGAAGCAATTTATTTAAACCAGAATCGACGCACGATTATTTTATGTACTAACTGATATTTGTGATTGACATTATCAAATGTCATTTGGATTTACGTTTACGGAACAACAAACACATACTAATATATATGCGTCTTATTCTATCAAAATTTCAAAGTAACCTAGATTGACTTTTCAAATGAACACACGTTATAGACAAATGTGTTCGTATGTGCAGATTTAAAAGTGTTAGCGTTATTGACAGGGCTGCAATTAGGATATACAAAATACTACTATTTTTGTGTAAGTGGAACAGCCGTGCAAAAGATAAACATTATAAAATTAAACATTGACTTACACGTAAAATAACAGAGGTAGGTGTTAAAAATGTGGCACTGGAAGCATTAGTTCAGAATGAAAAATAATTTTACATGTACTTCATATTAAGCTAGGCATCTTTCAAAAATTTGTTGAGGTACTAAATACAGAAGAATACTTATTTAAAAAATAAGTTTCCGCATATATATGACTTATATGAGGCAAAGATCAAAGACCGGACCGCAAATTAGATTTTGCCAAGCTCAGAACAATTTTAAATGACATTGAAAAACAAGCGCGGAGTATATTTGAAAACATATGCAACTATTTTCTTGGAAACAGTAAATCAGAGAACTACCAGGAACATGTGAAAGAACTATTCTTGGCTTACCACATTATGGGAAGCAACATGTTACTAAAACGACATTTTCTCCATTCTCATTTGGATTTATTTTCTGAGAATTTGTATCAGTATCAGACGAGTATGGAGAAAGGTTTCACCAAGACATTGCATCGATCGAGAAAAGGTAAACTGGAAAATGAAGCTCCAACATTTTGGACGACTATAATACAAGAAACCCCCAATGGATCTTATAAAAAGATCACAAGTTACGAGGGATGTTTCCAAAGTTCTGGGAATTGTGCTCTAATTAAATTAGGCAGAACTTATAGGCAATGTTATTGGTGATAGACACGTTTTGACATGTTTATGCAACTATCCAGTGCAATATCGTTTAGTTTGATTCAGGTATTCGATCGATATAGACGCATATTCATAGCACTGTTTGTGTAACCATGGAAGACGCGGCTGAATCTCAAAATCTCAAAGAGTAATAATTTGCGTCTGCAAGGAGTGTTAGGTGAGTCTGGTGAAAATTAAAAGTACTGTATATCGGTGGATCGATCGTTTTAAAAGTGAAAAACATCATTAGAAGACGATCGACGCAGTGGTCGCCCGAGCACGAAGAAACATTACTGCCGTGGCGAACCTACTGAAAGTAGGTTCGCTACGTTTTAGTAAAAATGCACCAATTACGTCTGTGGATGGACACAACTTTCTTTTACGCAATTTTGAAAAACATTTAATTATAAATTGTTTAAAAAATATGTTGTAAAAAATTTTTGTGCAATAAAGTTCATTTGGAACTTACTGCAAGTGAGAATTAATGAATATTAAATCACATTCTTACATGTAAATGTCGACTTATGTGATGCGTTCATAACTACAATCCGACAAACTAAGTTTGTACCAGTATGCAGAACACACCCTTTCGCGACAACGAACTTCCTGGTAATTAGGTTAATTAAGAATTAAGAAATACTGAAAAAAACAAGTCAATCAACGGGAGGAAACGTACAGACGGCGTTTCGTTCTGGTTGGAACTTTTCAATGCACGGCATTCCTCGAGGACGGACATTGCTTTTTCATTTCTATACTTTCTGTATATATAGTTAACATTTGGAACTTACTGCAAGTGAGAATTAATGAATATTAAATCACATTCTTACATGTAAATGTCGACTTATGTGATGCGTTCATAACTACAATCCGACAAACTAAGTTTGTACCAGTATGCAGAACACACCCTTTCGCGACAACGAACTTCCTGGTAATTAGGTTAATTAAGAATTAAGAAATACGGAAAAAAACAAGTCAATCAACGGGAGGAAACGTACAGACGGCGTTTCGTTCTCGTTGGAACTTTTCAATGCACGGCATTCCTCGAGGACGGACATTGCTTTTTCATTTCTATACTTTCTGTATATATAGTTAACATTTGGAACTTACTGCAAGTGAGAATTAATGAATATTAAATCACATTCTTACATGTAAATGTCGACTTATGTGATGCGTTCATAACTACAATCCGACAAACTAAGTTTGTACCAGTATGCAGAACACACCCTTTCGCGACAACGAACTTCCTGGTAATTAGGTTAATTAAGAATTAAGAAATACTGAAAAAAACAAGTCAATCAACGGGAGGAAACGTACAGACGGCGTTTCGTTCTGGTTGGAACTTTTCAATGCACGGCATTCCTCGAGGACGGACATTGCTTTTTCATTTCTATACTTTCTGTATATATAGGTACTGGTACAAACTTAGTTTGTCGGATTGTAGTTATGAACGCATCACATAAGTCGACATTTACATGTAAGAATGTGATTTAATATTCATTAATTCTCACTTGCAGTAAGTTCCAAATGTTAACTATATATACAGAAAGTATAGAAATGAAAAAGCAATGTCCGTCCTCGAGGAATGCCGTGCATTGAAAAGTTCCAACCAGAACGAAACGCCGTCTGTACGTTTCCTCCCGTTGATTGACTTGTTTTTTTCAGTATTTCTTAATTCTTAATTAACCTAATTACCAGGAAGTTCGTTGTCGCGAAAGGGTCTGTTCTGGATACTGGTACAAACTTAATTTGTCGGACATTTACAGGTAAGAATGTGATTTAATATTCATTAATTCTCACTTGCAGTAAGTTCCAAATGTTAACTATATATACAGAAAGTATAGAAATGAAAAAGCAATGTCCGTCCTCGAGGAATGCCGTGCATTGAAAAGTTCCAACCAGAACGAAACGCCGTCTGTACGTTTCCTCCCGTTGATTGACTTGTTTTTTTCAGTATTTCTTAATTAATAAAGTTCATGTTTAAATTTCTGTTTTTATTCATTTTAGGTAAAATTTTTAGATATTTTCGCAATTTTTTTTGCATATATGGCCAAAGTTTATGCAATTTCCTAAAAAATCGATGCATTTATATTTGCGAATATATTTCAATTTTTTATTTATCATGTTGAAACACGATAAAATCTGACAATACCCTTGCTTATTCCTAATACCATGGCAAACATGTATAAACATGCTCAACTCAGTGAGTAAGATTAAACTCTTTTCGTTATACGGGTGTTTCGCTCTAAGCGAGACTATAAACACGAGTTTTGCAAGGAAACCTGACGAGATGGATTTTTTCAAGTATTTTTTCTGGTTTTAATGAGTAAGAATCTATAATAAACAGTATAAAAATCCTGTGCAGTTTTTGATAACAGACCAGTGTAATTGACTAGGTTGGATATATTGCATAGTTATAGGTATGTTTATTTAGCAACTGTTATCTATAAAGTACATGCATAGTCACTACAAAAATGATTTCATTAAATCAAAATTTGTTTTAAAATTTAGCTATGCGAGTATACTTACGTCTAATGTAAGAACAACTTGCCGACAGACTTCTATAGACGCACAACTCTTGATATAATCATTTGGAAGGCAGGCGTCTAACAATTCTTGCAGCTCAAATGCGTTAACCGTCCTATGTTCATCAGCCAGTTGAAGAAAAACTGCTTCGTATTGACTAAAACTTTTACCATCTAAAAGCGGAGGAGCTTTGACTATCGCCGATTTTACCAAATACGGTGGCGTATCCAATAGTTTCAATTTGAGAGGTTTACTGGAATATACTCTTAACGTAAATCCAGATTCCTGTCCGGGTTCAAACGTTGTAGGTATAATTAGATAACCACCTTGTTCCAACTGACACCTATGACTGACTTGTCTACTGTTGGTATACTGTGAATTAATCAGAGATTTATTTTTCTTAAAAAATAACCGTCCTATTGATTCGGTTGTACTTTTTGGTAGAGAATACGCCGTAAAACCTATCACTTTCGGCTCCATGATACTGTGCTGGTTCAATGATACTATGACTTCTTCCATTTCGCTTAAAAGCAATTGCAGTTGGGGATTTATATGAAAGGTATCTGGATTATTTCGACAACCGCCTCCGGAAACGCCTTTCTGCCAATTGCCTTGGTATAGCCTCATCTGCCAGGTATTTTTGTTGTGCAAACTGGGTTCGTCCCTGCTTGTGTCACTGTCTAAATGTACAACTTCTAAATGCGTGAAAGTTTTTATGAATTCGTTATAAGGTATCCAAAACTCGTCTTCGGTTAATTTCGCTTGTAGTCGTTCTTGTTCGTGTGGTGACGCTTCGGACCATTCGGGAGCATCTAGTGACCAGGGACCAATGTATTCTGAGGCTGGCGCTAAGGGATTCCTGAGTTTTATTAATTGTACGCCTTCTCCGCTGAATTTTTCGACCTGAAAATATAAATTAGTTTGTTTTGGATTATACTATGGTAAATTTGTATTGTACAAATATAAAATAGACTGATAAGAGTTGTATATTTGATAATACTATTGTGTATATTCTTCAAATGTTGAAAGGAATATATACGAGGATGGTATGAGAAGTACCCGTGCTTGGAAACAGATACATTTGTCGAAATTTGCATTACCGACTGCGAGTATTATTTTTTAATTGACATCTGTCAAAGTTTCACAGATATTAACCCATTTATTCCCATAGTTGCGTTAACGCCACACCAAAAAAAATTTGTTTTTCATACTAAAAAGTAATAATTTTGGACTGGTACTGTCAGTAGCATTGCGTTAATAAATATTTAAACAACCTAATAAACATTTTGGGAACGTGTAATCGCATTTTCAATTTTGAATAAAAATAAAATAAAACTATGGAATTTTCAAGAAAAAAACTTGTTTATTTAAGTTTAAATTAAATAAAATACAGCTTATTTTTTCATTTATCATTAAGAGGTTTTATATAAAAGATACTTCACGTAACATTATTTTGAAAAAAAATCAATCCCTTTTTTCCGGAAATATTTCTCAAACGGATTTGAAACACAGCGTTGCGAAAACGCAACATTGGGACAAATGGTGTAATTGTAGTCATGAGTAATATTCCTGTCTGAACATGCTTTTTCACGTCTGGTGGAAGTTTATTGGGTATTCGTTGTGTGATGAGAGTTTATTCAGTTCATTTACGCTGTGGGATAGAGAAGTTGAAGAAGTTAGAGTTCATAATAGTGTTATCTTGAGGATTACAGAAATATTATACAATGGTAAGTACAACAATTTCTGAAGTATGTGTTGGTCGGTGATGTTGATAATAAAATTATTTTAGAGTCACGGGAAATATCGCGATTATCCTCCCAGGCCGTTGACTTTGAAAGAACTTGAGGCAATTGTTGAAGATCTTGATCTGAATGAGGAAATTGATGTTTGTTATATACCACCCGACGTCGATGATATAACGGACGAAGAGGACATTGATGATAATGTTATAGGTGGAGTAGAAAATTTGCATGCAGATATAGCGGGAACTTTTGAGATAGTGTGTCTGAATAACGAAATTGAGATAGAGGATGGTATACACCATGAGGCAGCTTTATCTACACCAAGCAAACGGCAAGAATTGAAGACAAGAATTATTTGGTGTGACTACGAGGAAGATGCTACGTCAAATAAGGAAGGGAATGTACAGTATATTGTTGAGGCGCTACATGGAAAGTCTGTGCTTGATTTCTTTATGCAAATGTTTGATAAAAATGTTGGCCAGCTTATCATTTCAAACTCCATAAAATATGCGAGAGATAATAACCGTACTCAATTCGCCTTAGATCAAAATGATCTAGAAATTCTTTTGGGAATATTGATTTTGAGTGGGTATCACACTCTTCCACAGGTAAAACTTTACTGGTCATCTGATGAAGATAAAGGTGTTCAATTTGTGAAAAATGCGATGTCTCGAAACAGATTTCTCGGCATAAAGCAGAGCATTCATCTTGCAGATAACAATCAATTAGACAAGGCAGACAAATTTGCGAAAGTAAGACCGCTGGTTGATCTCTTGAACAGCAATTTCTTGAAGTACGGTGTTTTTAGACATCACTTATCAATTGATGAGCAAATGGTACCCTACTTCGGCCGCCATTCAGCGAAAATCTTTTGAAAGGGAACCCGATACGTTTCGGGTTCAAAATGTTGTGTCGGGCATCTAGCGATGGGTATTTATATCAATTTATACCTTATGCTGGAAAAAACTGGCGAAAATACCAAAAGAGAATTTGGTTTAGGTGAAACAGTGGTCATCAATCTTTTGAACGTATTAGAAAATAAGTCGACTCATAAGGTATACTTTGATAACTTTTTTACGAGCTACAAGCTAGTAGTTCATCTGAAACGTCAAGGATACTTTGCTACTGGAACTGTACGTGAGAACAGAATGCTGAAATGCCCTTTAGAGACTTGTAAGTCTATAGGAAAAAAACCTCGTGGTACAGTGGATTCTCGTTACGATCACGTAAATGAAATAAGCGTGGTCCGTTGGTATGACAATTCTGTGGTTACAGTAGCAACCAATTGTGAGTCTGCACTGCCTAATGTGTTTGTGAAGCGGTACAATCGTAGAGAAAAAAAAGACATCTCTATGCCACAACCAAATATGATATCCAAATATAACAAATATATAGGAGGCGTTGATCTACACGATAACGCAGTTGCAAATTACCGAATAAATATTCGTGGAAAAAAATGGTGGTGGCCGTTATTTATAAATATGTTAGATTCTACTGTGGTGAATGCTTGAAAACTGCACAGACTTGTATACACAGAGAAACCCATTTCGCAGCTGGATTTCAGGTCTGAACTTGTACGAAGCCTCATTAGTCCTATCAAATGTAAAACACAATCTGTTCGAGGACGTGGTTCCAGTGCGTCTCTATCATCCAGTGCACGTTTAGATAATGTGGGTGACCTAATTGAAATAAATCGTGAAAATTGGAGGAGACGTTGTAGAGTATGCAAAAGTGCAACCGTATTTATGTGTAATAAATGTGGAGTTCCATTACATTCACACTGCTTCAAAGACTACTATAATTAATAATTGTAATATTTTTTTGTGCATATAGCCCCATTGTTGCGTTAACGCAACGCAAAAAAAAAATATAAGAATCCATGGTTTGTCTTTTTTTTTTTTACTATAAAGGCTGTTTATATATACCTAAATAAAAGTTTATTCTTTAAAGAATTTGCGTTTTCCATGATTTATCTATATAAAAGTGGTCCTAAATGGGTTAATCACGTAGCGATTTGAGCAAGGGACAACGCCATAAATTAGTTTTTGGCGTTCCAATGATATGGCGTGAACCGAAAAAGCACGTAGAATGGTTGCTATTCTTGTTTAGTTCGGACCTCCAGTTATAATAAGAAGAATAAAAATAAAATTGTTTATCCTAATAACGACTCCGCGATTCGACCAGTGCCTCATTCCGATGAAATACCCGTGCCAGTTTATAAAAAGCTTCTTTCACTTGAGTACTTGTTTGCTGAAGACATAGCTGATGTTATTGAGGAGCAAGATTCAGATGTAGATTGTGGCTATGGAGATATAATTTCTAATGATGGACAACAACGTTTTAATCAAGCAAAATTGAATGATTTAGTAACGGATTTAGGCATATCAAAGGAATCATCGGAACTGCTAGAGCTTCAAGATCAAATGCAAAGAACTTACTGGAGAAAAGTACGAAGATAACTTTTATCGTAGCCGAGAAAGTGATCTTGTGCAATATTTTAAAGAAGAGTGTGAATTTGTTTATTGTAACAATGTGCCAGGTTTGCTAAAATGGGCGATGTACAATATGACCCAAGTGAGTGGGGTTTGTTTATCGATATTGGATATTGGATATTCCGTTAAATTAAAGGAAACGTATGACGACATTAAGAAGGTTATAAAGTTACTAAAATATACAGACCATAACTGGGTCTCCTGTGTGAATCTCAAAATGGTAAACTTTTCACTTGGCTTTCAAAGAGCATATAACAAAATTTCCGTGCTTGTCGTGACTCTGGGATAGTGGAGCTAGAAATCAACACTGGATTCAGAAACATTGGCTCCCCAAAACATCTTTAGATGTTGGAGAAAAGAATATTATAAATCAACCTTTAGTCGACAGAGAAAAAGTAATTTTTCTAACTCTGTACATAAAATTGGGTCTTATGAAGCAATATGTTTAACATATTGCTTCATAAGACCTAGATTTGCAAGGTAACTGCTTCCAGTACATATGTGATAAATTTCCACGACTAAATTACGAAAAAATTAAAGTTGTGGATATTTCATAGACCTCAAATTAGAACTTTAATGAGAGATCCAAATTTCCTCAACTCTATGAATGAAGCTGAGAAAAAAGCCTGGACTTCATTCACGATGGGCGCGGATAATTTTCTTGGAAACAAAAAAGCCTCCAATTATAAAGATTTAGTGCAGTCAATGCTTAAAAATTTTGACCGCCTAGGTTGTAACATGAGCATAAAGCTTAATTTCCTTCATAGTCAGCTTGATAGGTTTCCCGAAAATTTAGGTGTTGTAAGCGATGAACAAGGCGAGAGATTTCATCAAGATTTAAAAATCATGGAAACTCGGTGCCAAGGAAGATGGGATCCTCATATGATTGCCAAACCAAATACCAACACCAAATACACAGCAGAAAGTGCTACAAACGAAAATATTTATTCTCTGATTGTTGTTTTTCCCTTTAGAATTACTCTTGTAATATTTTAATGATTGTTGTGTAAATATTTGCACTATACTCGTGACTAATATTGTATTGAAATAAATAAATGAATTACTAAATTTTATACTTTCTTTATATCGTAACAAGTCTTATGTAAGTAACTACTTAGACGCATTAGTGATTATTCAAAGAGCATAGTATAGTATACAGTTTAATCATCGGATGCCTATAGGATGCTCCATAGATCACATACTTATTGCAGTGAACTTTTCCCCGAAGAACAATTTTAAAAAATAATTATTTATTATGTACAATTTGTTTATAGATTCATATTTATTTATATCTTGAATTTTGTTTAAATATTAATCTTGGCGTATTTTATTGACCGCGCCTATATACTTTTATATATTGATTTTGTTTAGCGTAGTTGATATGAACAGGAAGTGGATCGACTGGAGTGATTATTTTGTTTTATTCGTACTTTATGTCCGATCTATTTTTCCGGCGCAACAGATTGTTTTGCCTCCAGTGAGTGTGGTGCCTAGATAAAAAAAATTTCTTTTTATCTGTGATTTAAATGTAATTTTCGGTTTTCTTGCTTTTGAATATTTTTGTGCTATAGTAAGTCATTATCGTTTTGTATACGAGTTTTGCTTTTCTAGTATCTTGTAAATTTAAACTCACTGGTGCAATCTCTCATTAGTTTTTTTTTTGTGTGTGAAAAATGGTGCGCTAGCGTAAGTACTTTTTCATACCACATTTATATTATTTATTTTCTTTGTAATTTCTTTATATTTTTATTGTAATTTTGATAATTATCTTGATTGATTTATTGTTATATTAGTTTAATATAGATGGTGAAGAAAACTATCACATTTTTTATAAGGGAGTTTTTGTATGTCAAGATATTCTAGAACATTTTGAAATTCAGGTTTTGGAGGGAGATTTTATGCCTGTGTTAGTGCGCATGAGTGAAAGTTATTTACGTGTTTTTGACAATTGGTCAATTTTCGTTTTTGAATTTGGGGTTAATTATTTTAAATTTTGAAATTGAAAGTTTTCTAAACAATCTATTAGATTTAATTTTGCTCGCGTTTCATGAGAGATTTTTCATTGTGTGCGTGTCTTTTATCACACAATCTTTTTCCTCTCCGCTTCTGTATAATGTTGCAGTAGTAGTCTTTACACTTTGTAAAGACAATTTTTTTTTTCTTTTTTTGAAATAAAATATAATATAAAATTGGGTATTTTTATTAATTGACTTGAATTTTTCCACGTTCCTGTACGGGAAAACCCTGGATGAAAAAGCGTCTCTATTAAGAAGAAAAGCTGACTGAGTTGTAGTTCGGACAGATTGTGGTGAACAGTGGACCATCATTCTATTAAACCCACTATTCACAGCAATATGTATGTGATTCGTGGGACACAATATGGTTTGAAAAGATATCCTTCCCAATATTTACATTTTCGGCACTTCATATTTATTCATTTAATTACGCATCCTCATACTTATTTAAAACTAAGCGGCGTTTACATTAAAAAGATAAAAATTCACGTCGACTAACCCTCTCGACTGCATAAACTCTGTAATTGGTTCCTATTTGTATTCCGTTCGCCAGTTTTTCCGTGTGCGCTCTCATCTGATAGTTAGGCGGTTGGACGGTCGCTGTTATGATAGAAGTCATGTCCAGTAATTTGTGAAGGAGCCTAGAGCAGGCCGTGACGTCCTGTTTGATGGGAATACTTTCGGTAATTCCTCCAGTGAGATCTGCCAGACCGTCTAGTAAGGAGCCGTATTTCAGTGCCTCGTACGACCCATGCAATCTGTAACATAAATTAAAAATATAATTAATAATCATCGTAGGAGATACATGTTGAAACTTCATTATATCAAATAGAAAACGCAATGTTTCAAAAAATACATTATATTGTACACACACTACATATATATTTTACCACACTGTGGCTTCATCAGGTGGATGAACATACACTGTAAATTTCAGTGGCGTGTCTTGGGGTTTGAGTTTGGAGGGGCGCACCAGAAATCAAATACCAAATGACATATAGGCAAATTGCGCGAAAAAGTATCCATTGATAACATTTATTTAAGTTGAATAAATACATAGGAATTAAAGAATATTAATACCTACAATAACGACAAAAACAATAATAATTGTAAATCAAAACGGAAAAAATCCAAAATAATGGGCTCATTTTAAACAAAAATCCACCTACCTTAAAATTCAAGTTTGCAAAAACGAAGAGCTGGAACAGCGGAATAGTTTTTATAATGTCATAAAAAATCACTTCACAAAGTAGGTAGCGGTAAGAGTTCCGAATGGTCACCGCAGATTTAATTAACAAACTATACAAAAATGGAAAGCTTACGTTTCGTTCGTTTCAAAAATGTGTGTCTTTTTATGCGAAACTGAAAGGAAAGTACTGAAATTAATACTTTAAAATCGCATTTTGAGGTTATATTTCCTCAGTTTCCACTAGTATTATGTTGCATAAAATTAAACGTCACCAATAATTTCTGTATTAAATGATCAGCAACCGCCAAATATAAATCTTTACAAATTTGAAAGGTATCTTAATACATATTTTGAAATAAAGATGTACTAATTATTTACATTTTGAAATGGTAGTAAGTATATGTTAATCATTAGTTAATCACTTAAATGTTATTTAATCATCAATTGTTGTATTAAAAATCTCGTTTCGGATACTTGTCATTTATATATTTAGAGAAAACATTAAATTGTTATAAGTAGAGCTGAGGATGTTTGCGGTACGGCAGGACCGTATGTAGTGCATCCCCACATTTAACTATTTATCTAAATATTCTCTGAAATGATTTGCCGGATCTCATAAATTAATAGAGTGATATTTTAGTATGCACTGGATATTGTTATTATACAAAATCATAATAGCCATTTGTATTTATGGATCATAAATAATAATACGCATGTATTTGTATTTGGTTGTGAATTAAATTTAAACTTAAAACGAATCGTAATATTTTAACGACAAGCCGTCCTTACAATACATGCATTCGAGACAAAGTGTGCAACTCTACGAATAACTTCCATAATTGATCGAAAATGAACATTTTGGAGCTGAAGTAAAGCCCCTATTCTTAGAAAATTTTATTACTGTCGTTAAGAACTATTATTATAAACAACAAAGGCCTTTTATTAGTGTTGAAGTTTTAGTTTCATTGAATTTCCATGTTGTAAGTAGTCAATTGTAAAGTGTTCATTCACAATATTCTAAAACAAGGTGTAAATTTAACTAAAATCCAGAAAAACACATTCTGATAATATATTACTAGATTAGAAGCTGTGTTTATTACTATTTATTATATTATTTTTATAACCAAATGCAATAAAAGCTACGAAAACAAAAGAAACCTCGATTTATTAAAATTTTGTCACACAGCCTTTCAAAGCCTGGCAGCACATATTTTGCATATATTTTATATATACTAGCTACTTGAACTAGGTGAATGAAGTTAGAAGTTATAACTTATAACTTCTAACTTCATTCACCTAGTTCAAGTAGGTAGTATATATAAAATATATGCAAAATATGTGCTGCCAGGCTTTGAAAGGCTGTGTGACAAAATTTTAATAAATCGAGGTTTCTTTTGTTTTCGTAGCTTTTATTGCATTTGGTTATAAAAATAATATAATAAATAGTAATAAACACAGCTTCTAATCTAGTAATATATTATCAGAATGTGTTTTTCTGGATTTTAGTTAAATTTACACCTTGTTTTAGAATATTGTGAATGAACACTTTACAATTGACTACTTACAACATGGAAATTCAATGAAACTAAAACTTCAACACTAATAAAAGGCCTTTGTTGTTTATAATAATAGTTCTTAACGACAGTAATAAAATTTTCTAAGAATAGGGGCTTTACTTCAGCTCCAAAATGTCCATTTTCGATCAATTATGGAAGTTATTCGTAGAGTTGCACACTTTGTCTCGAATGCATGTATTTTAAGGACGGCTTGTCGTTAAAATATTACGATTCGTTTTAAGTTTAAATTGAATTCACAACCAAATACAAATACATGCGTATTATTATTTATGATCCATAAATACAAATGGCTATTATGATTTTGTATAATACCAATATCCAGTGCATACTAAAATATCACTCTATTAATTTATGAGATCCGGCAAATCATTTCAGAGAATATTTAGATAAATAGTTAAATGTGGGGATGCACTACATACGGTCCTGCCGTACCGCAAACATCCTCAGCTCTAGTTATAAGTATAAATAAAACAGAAATAAACAGTCACTCCAATTTATTGGTTTCTTTTTATAAAAATATATAATTAACATAAGTAATTTGAAAATTCAAACCTATAGTATGAGTTAGTTTGGTTTTAAATGCAATTCAATACTACAGAAAACAAATGTACAATGGGCAGTAAGTAATATGTTGATACGATGGTATCTTTAATTGCATTTAAGTAAGCCCAAAGCTCACTCGCCATTATGATCACTTTAACTTATTTCCTTATATTGTATTTTAAACAAAATAAATATCAAAAAGTTATTATTATTATAAAGCTCTTGAAAGTAAGATGATCATGTTCGTCAAGGCACTAACTCTTGAGTGAGTTATGCAGAACAAACAGCAACAAAAGAATAGTTGGACTAGTTTTTTTAAAATTTGTTTTGTTTTGGAACAGTTAAAATTTCTAAGCTTCATTTTCATACCAAAAGCATTTGTTGCAGCTCCCAAAAGGGATATCGTTTTAACATTCAGCAATTTTGCAGAATATTCAGGTTTTCTTTTTATTTCATTAATTTGGTGCGTGGTGATGTTGGTGGTATGCAGATATATATTTTTTTAATTTATGTGCATTCCTAATTTTTTTTCATTTTTTTTTATCCAGCAAATTTTTGTTATATTATGCTAAAGCAGATATTAATTCAGATACATTTGTTTCTAAAACTAGCGGTTTGATTTAAGTGTTTGTTAACTGAAACAATGCAATAATTTAATTAATAATTGCTATAACGACATGTATGCATTATTTATGTTGATTTATATAATATCAAGAACATTCTTCTGTTGCTGTTTTTTCTGCATGACCCACTCAACAGTTAGTGCCTTGACGAACATGATCATCTTACTTTCAAGAGCTTCCTAATAATAATAACTTTTTGATATTTATTTTGTTTAAAATACAATATAAGGAAATAAGTTAAAGTGATCATAATGGCAAGTGGGCTTACTTAAATGCAAATAAAGATACCACCCTATAAACATATTACTTACTGCCCATTGTACATTTGTTTTCTGTAGTATTTAATTGCATTTAAAACCAAATTACTCATACTATATGTTTGAATTTTAAAACTACTTATGTATTTTTATAAAAAGGAACCAATAAATTAGAGTGACTATTTATTTCTGTTTTATTTATACTTATAACCATTTATTAATATTTTCTTTAAATAGATAAATGACAAATATCCGAAACGAGATTTTTAATACAACAATTGATGATTAAATAACATTTAAGTATATTCTAGTGATTAATATATACTTACTATCATTTCAAACTGTAAATAATTAGTACATATTTATTTCAAAAATATATATTAAGATACCTTTCAAATTTGTAAAGATTTATATTTGGCGGCTGCCGATCATTTAATACAGAAATTGTTGGTGACGTCTAATTTTGTGCAACATAATACTAGTGGAAACTGAGGAAATATAACCCCAAAATGCGATTTTAAAGTATTAATTTCAATACTTTCCTATCATTTTCGCATAAAAAGACACACATTTTTGAAACTAGCGAAACGTAAGCTTTCCATTTTTGTATAGTTTGTTAATTAAGTCTGCGGTGACCATTCGGAACTATAGCCTAGGTAGCCACGGTTTATAAGTAGGAAAAAGAAAAAAACAACATATTTACATACATATATATTTACGGTACGATAGTCCCGTAGACACTGAAACACTGGCCGCTAAATAATTGCGCCGTAAAATATCCTAAATGTTTTTATGGAATCGTGTACAATCGGCCAATATCGAGTCACATTCACCAGGAATGTATAATGATTTATGCAGGCCGCGGTGTATTTGCCCCTTAATGTAATTCTGCGGGTTCTAACAACGTTAGACAACGTAATGTCTCCACATTACTTGCCGCCCAAACATAAACAAAATTGTCATGCATCAAAATAATAAAACATGAAATATTACATTGTAATGATTAGATTATATTACGATTACATAATTACAACAAACATTTTTGAATGTTCTTTTATTTTTATCATTTGTAGTAATTCATACTATTTTAAAATAAAAATATTCGTGTTAATAAGTATTCTTTGTAGTGGCCCGTCCTTGGCTTATAATTTTCCCGAGTGGCCCCTATTCGCTATAAGCCTGTGCATCCCTGCGATACAATAACTGGTATCGATTCTCCGATACCTCAGATAACGAAGGTATCGATACCTAGGAATCGATACTTGGGTATCGATATCAAGGAACTGAAAGCATCAATACCTATCGATACTTTACCGATTCCAGTACTTAGAATCGATATCGTGCACAGACCCGATACATCGCTAAGTATCCATACCTTGATTGGTATCGATACCCGATACCCAAAACGTCGGTATCGCCCAGCCCTAATATGTAACAAAGCCAGATAACATCGATGTTCTCAAAGACAGAATACGTACAGAAATACTAAATATTTCACCTTAAGTTCAAAAATCAACAAATTTCAAAATTGTTTAAAACAATTGAATAGAATTTCCGAGATTTTCTAATACATATAATGAATTTTACATAAAATCATGTTATATGCAAATCTCCCGTACTATTAATGCCCTATTTTAAATTAACGGTAACGAACACTGTCAGCCATTGTTCAAAAACAAGCGAAGCGAATATTCAGATTGAAGCAGTCCGTTACGCGTTGATACAGTTTGTCGCCTGCTACCTCAACTTGCGGTATGATCTTCACGAACTTTTTTCTCGTTTATTTACTAAATCGCACAGCGTGAGAAGTTCCGCACTTGATCGACGAAATTAGCCACTGTGAATTTGAAATGTTTCCTTATTAAGTTTGCCAAAAAAAGAACAGTGCTTGATGACTCGGAGAAATCATTATTAGCAATGAGATGTTTTTTACTTTATAAAGTACGTAATAAAAAGATATAATTGGAAATAATATTTAATAACGGTTTCTAAGAAATAAATTGGTGGATCGTAGAAGGCCCTTTTTTTATTCGATTTCTTAAAAAATAAGCTACATTTTTTAGTAGTTTTCTATTAGATATTCATATATAAACACAGGAGAATTGAAAATTTGCAATTATAAATGATGTTCGAAGAATCAAGGCTAGTGAAACGTTTAGACTTAATTGAATTTATTTTGGATACGTATGAAGACGCTTGTAATTTGTAATTTAAATTGTAAATTCACATTTTCGAAAATCATATAATATACTGCCATTCAAAAAAATTCGAACACCCAGTAGGTATTCATCAATTTTATTAAAATTTATATACAACCTGTTTTAAAAAGAACTTCATCTCAGTAGGTACTGAGTAATTAGTACTTGAAAATTATTATAAAGCCACTTGCCTATTTATCTAATGTTATTTTGACATTTTTTTGTAATTTTTTCGTACAAATATATTTTTTTAATTAATAAACAGAACTACGAAATAATGTACACATTGCAAGAAAATATTTTTATTGTTGAAGAATATTTCCGAAGTGCACAATTTCTTAACGGAGAATGGCAATATTCCTACGCGCAATGTAAGCGACAGTCTCATTTGCAGTTTCCTAATAGAGTTGTGAATAATACCGCTTTACATCATTACATTCTCGTCGTGGAGAAGTTTCGAGCTACAGGATCAGTGTTAAAAGGCAAAAGTTCTGATAGACCACGTACACAGCAAAATATTGTTGAACATGTAGAAAACCTTGTTGGAGAAAGCCCACATACATCAGTTCGTCGTTTATCAGTTCAAACGAACGTATCTTCTAGTAATGCTCATAGAATTTCGAAGCGTCCGTTACATATTGCTATGAACTGTGATTTTGAAATTAGCTATGCCACCATTCACGACAAATCTATCCAGCTAGGATATTCAGTCGGCCTATTTCCAAAATAGGACTGCTTTCCTCTCAGGGTTCCAATCGGAAATGTGGAAAACAATTAAGTTAGTTTTAGTTGGACGCCACTCAAAATTTGTTTGAGAAAAGTTATAATAATATCTTTAAGTTACTTATTAAAATTTGTAGAAAGGATATTTAAATTAAAAATCACAATATAAAATTTAAATGAAATTTAATACAAAAATAAAATAAAAAAAATCTTTATAGAGTATAAAGATTAATATTGCATCATTTACAATATTATAAAGGTAAAGATAACGCATGGAAATGACAGCTGCATGCGTGCAAAAACCTTTTTGAAAGCCGAACAAAATAAACTAAAGTAAATGACAAAGAAAATTTCTAATTGCACCCCAGAGAAACAAAATAAACAAAAACTATCTTGACAGCACGAAGCAAACTCTAAGAAAGTATGCGGACTAACATGTTAAAGAAAAAAAATGCCCTTGAAGTCCCAACGTACTAAACTTTACATTTACAGATTTTTTTACTAGAAATGTTAAAAACCTTCTTTGTTATCTATATCAAAGAACTAATACTAAATCTCAATTCGATAATATTAATACAATAGAAAATACAGTATTTAACTCTTTTAAATATAATAAGATATCCTTTAAAAAATATTTTACTTACGTAAATATATATATATATATATATATATATATATAAATATAGTATATTCGTGACCTTGGTATGATAAGGTAAACTTAATTAGTCGGCGATTAAAGGTCTGGTTATTACTTCAAAGTGTATATATTTAAAATAATCCTACATGTTTCGGCAATGATGCCTTTGTCAAGGATATAAAAAATATAAAATGTAAATTTATATTTTTTATATCCAATATTTACACAGCATAAAATAATATATGTATTAGTATATCAAGTATGTCAATAGAAAATAAAATAAAATAAAACAGACCATTGCTCAAAATCAATCACAAGAACAACAATATATAAAACATACAATACAAAATACAATAATAATAAATAATGAATTAGCTTAGTTGATCATTCAAAAACTCTGTTAGTGAATAGTAGCACTTCCGTAGTAAATATCGTTTGATTTCAAATTTGAATCGATTGTGGGGTATTATATTTTTGAAGCTTTCTGGCAGCTTATTATAAGCTTTTATTGATAAATACCAAGGATTTCTTTCATAAAAAGATAATCTGTGTTTAGGTATTTCTAACACAGAACTATTTCTTGTCACATATGTGTGGTAACCGCTTATCCTTGGCATGCTTCTCAGGTTTACCTTTGCATACATTATCAGCTGCATTATGTAGACACATGGTAGTGGTAAAATTCCCATTGAGGTGAAGTATGGTCTACAACTAGTTCGACAACCAACGCCATTCATTATACGTATTGCGCGCTTTTGCACCACAAAAACCCTGTTCAAATCAGACGATGATCCCCATGCAATAGTCGCATACGAAAGCAACGAGTGAAAGCACCCAAAATAATACATCAGCAATACATCATAAGCAACCTCTGACTTGAGTCGGGCAAGTACATAACATATAGGGGCCAGTCTCTTAGACAGACCATCAATATGCCCGTTCCATGCACACTTATAATCGATTGTAATTCCCAAAAACTCTGCATTGTCAACTTGGCAAATAGTACGACCATTCGACCTTATTAAACTTGACTCCTTCCTATCATATGAAACCGGCTTAAATTCAATGAACGCACTCTTTTTACTATTTAGCATTAAGTCATTATTTTGCAAGTATTTATTTACTGTCACTAAACTATCTCTAGCCTGATTAATAGTACTTAATTTATTTCGGTCACCTACCAACACAGACGTGTCATCAGCAAATAAGACAGCCCTCTCAATAGGCATATCATTCACATATATTATATACAATAAAGGGCCAAGAACACTGCCCTGTGGTACACATCTTTCCAATGTCAATTTACTAGAGCAAAACTCATTTATTTTTACATAGTGTGTCCTCCCCTCGAGATAGCTCTCAAACCATTCCAGTACATTACCCCTTATTCCATAATGATATAACTTCCCAAGCAGAATTTTATGATTGACAAGGTCGAAAGCTTTGCTTAAGTCTAAGAATATACCCATGCATGTTTTGCCCTCATCAATATCGTTATATAGATACTTTAAAAATGAGACTATGGCACTTGAAGTACTACGACCAGTGCGAAAGCCAAATTGGTTGCTATTTAAAATATTATTCCTTTCTAGAAACCGTACTAATCTTATTGCCATTATTTTTTCAAATATTTTGGAAAACGAGCTCAATAAAGATATTGGTAGGTAATTTGCTAATGATTCCTTTGATCCGCTCTTAAACAGAGGTTTAATTTTCGAAATTTTTAATTCATTGGGAAATTTTCCCTGTACTACCGAATTGTTAATAATTTGTGTGAGTGGAGACACAATCTCTCCAATGCACCGTTTCAATAAGCAAGTACTAATTTCGTCATATCCGTACGAATACGTATTTTTAAGGTTATTTACAGTATACATAATTTCAGTTTCATCAACCGGATAAAAAAGGAATGAAAGCATGATAGGCGAGGAACTATTAATTTGATAGGTAGACTCATCATCTGATCGCAATAGGTCATCCGCAATTTTATTATAATATTATTGATAATATCCCATCTTTAAAGTTTTCTTATTAAATAAATTAATAATCTAATTGTATTTGTTATTAATTTCATCACTATATTCTCCAAGATAAATTTTGACAGTGACAGGTAGATAACCTTCATACCATTTAATATAACGGGTGTTCAGAAACATTCGAAGTCAAGTGGGCTCTGAACAAAAAATCGTATATCTTTACTTAAGTATAGCAAGCGCCAATTAAGTTGGCGCGAGGAGGGGGTGCGCAGAAGCCGTTTTTAAAAACGTCCACCCCTACTACTCAAGTAAATGTCAGAATACATTTGTCATTGACGTTTGACGGAACATAATCTCTTTGCTAGGGGATCATAAAGTGATACACGCTCAGAGGTTAGAATTATCTGACATTTGATGTAAAATCAAATACAAATACCCCCACTACTTCTAATCCTGCGCGAACTTACCCCTCCTCGCGCCAACTTAATTGGCGTTTGCTATATCTGATTTGTAATAATTATTAAATGTCAACTGTTGTCTGTCAAAAATTGTCAGAATCGAATATCGAAGATACTAATTTGATAACCTATAAAATTGTATTAAGTAAATGTATCAATCTATCTCAGACATGACTTCATATTTTCAAGGACTACTTTGACTTCGAATATTTCTGAACACCCGTTATATATGCACTTCAAGAATGCAGAACATCATAATTTATAGAAGAAATTCATGGAAAACTGGATGTAATTCTTCTTGAACGTTTTTTAATATTTTTTGTAAAGTGCGTTTGGACTTTTAAACCATCTTCTAAAATATTAAAAGCGCTTTATCATTTGAGAAGCGTATAGAAAAAAAGGTTTTATGTATTTCATATTAACATGTAAAGAAAAAAAAAACCGCAGTCAGTAGGATTCGAACCTACGCTCCCAGAGGGAATCTGATTTCTAGTCAGACGCCTTAACCGCTCGGCCATGACTGCTACGTTCGAAGTATTTTTTAATGTAAACTCTGAATTACTATATTTGTATATTTATTTAATTTAAATTAGTCCATCTTTTCTATTTCGAAATCTTGTTGATTACAGATACTTTAATTATGTAAAAGCACTAGTCAAATAGAAGGTAAAACTTTTAATTAACTAAGAAGTTGTACAAAACTGTTTTGTTTGTAGTTACGATAAAATTATTTGTTGTAGTCGCATTTGAGGAACTACATTAAAACCGATTTTATTTTTACATTGACGCTCCTTATAACAGGTGATCCAGATTGGACATTAGGATTTGTTCTTTGAATAAAACCCAAGATATTTGAAAAATCCTAAATTTATTGTTAATAGCGTAAAGTATAGACTTGGCAATTATGTGTGAAATTGAAATCGTCCAAATGCCCTCCACGACTCTGCTGACATGATACCACTCTTTTAGCGAAGTTTTCCGTAACAAGTTCCAATAAATGCGGTTCGATTTCAGTAATTGCACGTCTGATGTTCTCCTTTAGTTCTGGAATCGAAGCAGGTTTGTTGACATAGACACTTTCCTTCAATTAGCCCCAGAGGAAAAAGTCTAGTGACCAGGAAATTTGCTTTGAAGTAAAGTGGCTGTTTCTCGGGCTGTATGACATGTGGCTCCATCTTGTTGAAACCATATGGTACAACGTTGACTGTAACAGCGCTACTGGCTTCATCCTCAAAAAAGTACGAACCAATAATTCCTGCAGCCCACAGTGCACACCAAACAGTGCATTTTTCTGGATGCATTGGTTTTTCCTGTATATCATGTGGATTTTCACTACCCCAGATGCGACAATTTTGGCAATTCACATACCCATTTAAATGGAGTTGAGACTCATCGCTCCATATGATTTTTTTGTAAAAATCAGCATCCACTTCTTTGTTTTGTGAAATCCGGTTCACAAATGTACAGCGTTTCTGGTGGTCCGCTGGTTTAAATTCTTGAGTCAGTTGAATTTTATAAGCCTTTAATTGCAGGTCTTTTTTTAAAATTCGTTGAGTAGTGCCATATGAAAGGTTCATTTGCTGTGAACGGTGACGGATCGACGTGCTTGTTTCTTCTTGCACACTATCACGTATACAAGCAATATTTTCATCTGAACGATCTCTGCGTTGATAGCGAACTCTGTATTAATAACCATACCACTTGTTTCAAATTTTTGCAGTAGATCACGAATTGCACGCTCGCTTGGAACATTATTGTGTCCAAAGAGTGATTGAAGTTTTCTTCGCGTGATCGTAACTGATCGCTTGTATTCGTAATAAACTTGCACAATAGTTACGCGTTGCTGGACTGTATACGACGCCATGATGAATTTGTCATGTATTTAAATACCAACTGTAAAAATGCAAACTTCCAACATTCATAGAACGAAAATGGCGCGAAATTCAAATCCTAAAGTGGTCCAATCTGGTTCACCAAATATTATAATTAATGAAGATCGCAATGGGGTGTATTATAACTAGGGAATCCAATCCCGCAAACGCAGGATTCAGCAGGATTTTTGCGGGGTCAGTAATGCGGGACTACACATGCGGATCCGCGGGATCTGCGGGACTGAATAAAAATATCCGATTTTGAAAAAATATGGGTGCTAATTTGTTAGTGTATCCGAATTTGAAAAAAACACGTGTATCTATTTGTTAGAGTATCTGCATGTGACCGATATCAACTGTGGACAGGGTATATCCCTGCAAGATGGCGGGGATTCTCTTGTTACTCGAGACGCGACTGAAGACAAACAAAGTGATTTTGTTTAGTTTCGTGCATTGTGTTATGAACTTTTGCCCGAAGACAATTTTAAAATTTATAATTTATTTATGTATATTTATTTTTCCAGGTTACTATAGATATATTTTGAAAATTATTTAAAATTTTATACTGGCACAGTTTTGTTGATGATGACTGTACACTTTTGTATGTTTATGTTGTTTAGCGCAGTCCGATGTCCAGGAAGTGGATCGACTGGAGTATATTTTGATTTATTTGTACTTTTAATGTGCGGTGAAGATTTCCGCCAGAGATTGATTTGTCTTCAAGTGAGCGTGTTGTGTCGAGATAATAAAACTTCTTTTTTATCTTTTATTTAAATGTAATTTTCGGTTTTTCTTGCTTTGTAGTATTTTGTGCTATAGTAAGTCATTACCGTATTATATACGAGTTTTGCTTTTCTCGTATTTTTGCTATAATTGATAACTCACTTGCAATCTCTCAAAATTAGTTTTTTTCTGTGTGTGAAAATTTTACGCTAGCGTAAGTACTTTTTCATACCATATTTATATTATTTCTTTTCATTGTAATTTGATTGTAATTTTGATGATTTATATTAATCGATTTATTGTTACATTAGTTTAATAGATAGATGGTGAAGAAAACTATCATATTTTTTTATAAGGGAGTTTTTGTATGTCAGGATATTCTAGAACATTTTGAAATTCAGGTTTGGAGGGAGATTTATGCTCGTGTTATTGCGCATGAGTGAAAGTTATTTACGCGTTTGACAGTTGGATCTGTGTATGTTTGAAGTTGGGGTTAATTAATTTTTTGAAATTGAAAGCTTTCTAAACAATATTAGGATTAATTTTGCTCGCGTTTCATGTGAGGTTTTCATTGTGTGCGTGTTATTTATCACGCAATCCTTTTTCTCTGTGCTTTTGTTAAATGATGCATTAGCTCTCTTTATACTTAGTAAAGAGTTTTTTTTTCTTTTTTTTAATAAAATATAATATAGAATTGTGTATTTTTACGAATTGACTTAAATTTCCACGTTCCTTTACGGGAAGCCCTGGATCAAGAAGAGTCTCAATTAAAAGAACAAAAGCTGACTGAGTTCAAGTTCGGACGTATTGTGGATAGTGGACTACCCTTCAATTAAACCCACTATTCACAGCAATATGTATGTCGAGTCGAGATTGTATGGTAGGTAGCTGCTTTACAACTTTCAAACGTATTATTTGTTCGTATTACGTGTTTATTCAATAAATTCTTCTCTTTCGATCAATGATAATACAAAAAGAGTGTAAGGGCCGTTTACAAAGAGAATAAACGCTCAAGCTTCGTTTGGAAACATTTTTTAAAGGCAGAAGATTGGTTTTCAGCTAAATGTAAATTATGCCCCGCTATCTTAAAAATCTTTGCTCGATCAACTAAACACCTTCACACTCATTTGCGAACAAAGCATAAATTAATCGAAGGGCGGAAAGGCAGTAGTACTGTCGAGAGGAACAACAAGTCCAAGTCCAAGTGTATCACTCACTTCCATTTCCGAAAGCTTGTGTGAAAGTGTTTCTGTGCTATCTAAAAAGAAGAAAATTACAGATTCTTTCCCAAGTGAGGAAAAGAAAAAAAATCTGCGTGAACTTTTTGAATCAGCAAGCTACAAATTCCGTTCTTCTGGCAGTTCGATTCAAATTTTGGCAATGGCTTACTGAAAAAGTCTCAAACACGATTTACATTAACATTCGATGAATGCTCATCGTTAATAAATCGTCGATCGTTAAATATCGATCTTCACATGTTTAACGATGGAGCTGTAAACATTTGGAATTTGGGATTAGTAAGAATTTCGGTTAGTTTTCCTGTTAAATCTTATGTGACTGCTCTTGATAAAAAAACTGAAGGAATATAATATTAACTTGGAACGAGATATTGTCGCAGTAACAATAGATGGTGCTGCAGTCATGAAGAAATTTGGCAGACTGTTATCAGCACATCATCAGTTATGTTATGCTCATAGGGTGCAACTAGCTTTAGATAAAAACACTATAAACTCAGGAACAGAAGCAGAAGCAGAAGATGATGTACTAGATACTGCTGAAGTGAATTCCCCTTGTAAAGTAGACTTTATTTCAAGAAACAAAAACGCAAAACTTGTATAGCAAACGCCAATTAAGTTGGCGCGAGGAGGGGGTGCGCAGAAGCCGTTTTTAAAAACGTCCTCCCCCACTACTCAAGTAATTGTCAGAATATGTTTTATCTATGAATACATTTGTCATTGACGTTTGACGGAACATAATATCTTTGCTAGGGGATCATAAAGTGATACACGCTGAGAGGTTAGAATCATCTGACATTGTAAATCCAAATACAAATCTCCCCACTACTTCTAATCCTGCGCGAACTTACCCCTCCTCGCGCCAACTTAATTGGCGTTTGCTATACATTCATTTTTATTTATTTCAAAGTTACAGATCTATAATATCATCGAAATGTCCTCCCCCTTGTTGAATGCAGGCTTGTGCCCGTAAGCCAACAGAAGAAGTACTTATCCGAATTTATACTTGTTTTGTCGGATTTTCTCGGCAGCCAGGTGAATACGATCCAACAACTTTTCTCTTGTGCTCGAAACTTGCGCGTAGACTATATTTTTGATGTACCCCCATAAATAAAAGTCAAGGGGATTAAGATTGGGTGATCTGGGTGGCCATGCAATAGGACCACCTCGACCAATTCATTTTGGATAATTGACGTTAACCCAATTTCGGACAGCAATTCCGAAATGTGGTGCGGCTCCATCCTTGTGAAACCACATGTCTCGTCGAACATTCAGTGGGACATCCTCTAAAAGACCTGGCAGTTCGTCAATAAGGAATTGTAGGTAATTGTCCGCATTTAACCTCCCAGGAAGAACGACAGGACCAATCAACAAGTCATCGATTAGGGCCGCCCAAACGTTAATAGAAAATTCATGTTGAAATTTAGATGGGCGCATAGCTTTGGAATTTTCTGATGACCACTTGTGCAGGTTTCTCAGATTTGTAACACCACTTCTCGTGAACGTAGAATCAACTGTCCAGAGGACTGTTCTGCAGAAATTAAAATGAAGCCGTGACTGTCTTAATATCCAGGTAGAATAAACTAGACGAGCATAGTGGTCTGCCTCAGGCAAACTGTGTCCCCTGCGATAGTGATATGGATATAAGCCCTCACGTTTGAAAATTCGCCAAACTGTCGTTCGTGGCACTCCTAGTTGTCTAGCGATTCGACGTAACTGAGAGTTTGATCCCTTGTAACAATAGCTACTGCTTCTTCCTCTAAGTCTGCTTGCAAATTTACTCCTCGGTCGAAAAGATAATCACGCAGTCCGCATTCCCGAAATTGTCTGTGTACCAGAAACGTTCTGTAATGAGGAATGCGCCTATCGGGAAACCGATGTCGGTATTCAATAACTGCTTGACGTGCACTGCCGTTACAGTAGCCATATACAAAATGCATGTCCGCATACTCTTGAGAAGAAAATCGGTAAGGCATTTTGAATAAGGAAAGCGTGTCCACTCACTAATAAGCTGTTGTATGAACTGAAACGTAATATAATCCTTTATTAAAAAATGCAACGTTAACAGTCATCTGAACATTTGTTTATTGTATGATATTCATGGTTCAGCACTTACGAAATAAGTAAGAACCTTCTTTATCATAAATCAATTATAAGTCATGGGCCTCTTGTGTCCGGTCCATAGTTATAAGTTACTAGTCTTTTATCTCATAAAACAGATTTATTTTTAAAATTCTGGCGGAAGTTTTTAGGCATATCCGGGTTAATAGAATCTTTTAATACAATAATTATATTCATCTGAATGGCGTAAAGCAACTAAAACTGTCCTGTAATCTTAAAATTAAATACGAAATAAATAAAAAGGTAAATAAAAATATGTATATTCAATGAACCGCTAACAGCGCAATTTCGAAGAGAGCGATTAGGAATGTTTGCATGTTTTAATCATTTATTAACTGTAGATTGCGGTACATTAATTAACAAAAATAACACAAGAAAAATCTCAGGGAAATAAAAATTTACAGTTACATAAACATTAGTATTTATATTTTTAATTGATTGGGAGTAAATATTATTACATAACGACATATTTTTTGCAAAAGAGAAAGTATTCCGTTTCATTTCGCCGGTCGATCCTGTGCAATTAGTTGCTCTGTGAGGCGTGAATTTGATACACTTTTAATTCACTAATGTATGGGTACAGTTATTAAGAAAAAGAAAAGAATAGCAGTGACTTACTTCTAATTCACACGCACACATAATAAATAAGGAAATGTATGAAAATGTATGAATGTAAACATATATACATATACCTGAGTAGAACTGCATGATACACAATGAATGGTGAACCGTTTTAACGGTCCTTAAGCTTCTTCGTGATAAAGATAATTTAATGTGGGAGAAGTTATTGAAACAAATAGGCTTCCGTAATACTAATTTCATGATAAATTACGAAGAATAATTAATTATTTTCGATTTACCGTACGTCTTACAGATTTAAAAAAGAAACTGTTTAAAAGGATTAACGATTATATTATAATTGTACATTAAGTAACAGCAACTAAAATAATACGTTAAATTACTTTTATATTGTAACAATAATATGGCGTAAGAACTCTGCAGAAACTCGAAGGAAAAGCTGACAAATCTAAAGAGACAACAAGAAAACTATTATTTTGTTTAAAATAAAATAAAACTAATTGTATAGGATTGTTTCAACCTTTACTTGATGAAATTCCATTATAACTATTATCGGGATAAAATAAAACAAATCTTAATGAATTTCACTTTTTACTTTACACCGTAATGATCGTTTCGCTCCAACCTGAGCTTCATCAGACATATAACTAACTTATGGATAAATTTATACACAAATGTACCGTAACAAACACATGTTTTGTTTTGAATAATTGAAGGAATGGGTACTTTTTATTACTTAAATGTCTATGCACAAAGCTTTCACTACGGTTTATACAATACTGTTCTTGTGTGATAAGTGATAAAACCGAGGGTCTACATTATGTTAAAGGGAGGTAAAGAAGTTCTATGGAAAAATAAAATAAATGACTGTCTGAATATCAAATAAATAAATTGAGTAAGGGTGAATTATTAGTGTCTAATTGATCATTGAGCATCTTGTCAGTTTTCTGTAATTTATTAATTTCAAGTGACTCTAATAAATTAAGTTTTTTGCCCTTATTTTCTACGTGTAATATTTTAAATTCTTTGTTAAAATTGTGGTTTGTTAAATGAATATGAGACGCATATGAAGAGTCACTTTTATTATTTCTAAATGAAGAAAAATGTTCTTTGATGCGTATATCAAACGATCTGCCTGTCTGTCCGATATACGTCATCGGGCAACTACCGCAAGTTAACTCATAGACTCCTGACTTTTTATTGTTATTTGTTAAATCTTTGTTAATTTGTAAATTTGGATAAATTGGATAAATAACAATAAAAAGTCCATAAAATTTGTTGACAAGGTTTCTTCTGACGGGTTCAGTGAATTACGTCAAACATGAAAGAACTAAGACAATGGTTACAGAAGATAATGTAGCGATAGTCGTTCAGTCCGTTGTGGAAAATCCCCGCGCATCTACAAGAATAATTTCGAAAGAACACGGGATAGAAGTCACTGCTGTAAGAAGGATTAAAAAAAAACATAAATTTCACCCTTACAAAATTCAAAATCATCAAGGCTTATTACAAACGGATTTTGAAAGGAGACTTGTTTACTGTGAATGGCTACTTTTCCAATTACGACAAGATCTAACTTTTCTAGAACATGTGCTTTTCACAGATGAAGCAACATTATCTAATTGTGGAATAACAAACAGAAAAAATTCTCATTATTATGACACTAGAAACCCTTATTTTGTGCAACCCATTTTATACCAACAAAAATGGAGTGTTAACACCTGGGGAGGCATCATAGGAAACACTATTATAGGTCCATTCTTTTTTAATACTACTTTAAATTGTGAAATCTACACAAATTTCCTACAAAATAATTTACCATTGCTGTTAGAAGGCCTACCAGATAACGTCATAAGGAGATTGTGTACCAACATGATGGTGCATCTGCACATTACGATGCTGCTGCTAGAGCACATTTAGATAGGGTATTCACCAATAGGTGGATTGGGAGAGGAACCTTTATAAGCTGGCCACCGCGATCACCAGATCTAACCCCTTGTGATTTCTTCCTGTGGCCTACTGTAAAAAATATAGCTTGCGAAACACCTCCTACAACGCCAGAGAACATGCAGCAATGAATCAGAAACGCTTTTCTTCAATTAAGTGAAAACAACATGGCTCAAAATGAAAGTCTGTCGATGCAAAGGCGATTAAGAGCACGTGTAGAGCAGAATGGACATATATTTGAACTCATTTTAAAATAATTTTGTTTTATTATGGAAAAATTATAAAATGTAATTTTAAAACTAATAATAAAGAATTAAAAAACATTTCATGGACAACCAACTATTAGATGCACCGCATATTGAATATTATAAACATAGGTATATCCAATTAAAGGGTTATAACTTCGAAAATACTAGAAATAAGTACTAATTGGTACCATTTTAAAGGCAATTTTACAAGGAATTTGCTGACTAATGAAAAAATTATAGGTTCAATTAAAAAAAAGAGAAAATAGCCTTTAAACTTCGATAACTTTGGCACGACATATTTAACACCCTGTATATGTTGTCACGTTGTTCACCCTCAAAACATATAACGTGTTAGTCCACAAATTGGTAACAAAGTTACGTAAGACACTGCACCCATTTTCAGGTTAAGACTTAAAATGTTAGACACTGCAACTTTCAAGATTTTAACAAAATTTGCAAACCAAAACTAACAGTTGTTAAGTGCACATTGTCATATATCATTGCAAAGATAATTTGGGTGGCTATCATCATAATAACAAGAAAGTACAGCAATCTATTTAAAAAAAAATTGAAAGTTGTTGCGGAAATTTGGAACAGCCTGTAAATATATAAATAAAAATAGAAAATGCACTGTAGCATACTACATTTGTATGTAAAATTTCATTGCTACAACTTTATTAGTTTTCATGCTAAGCTCCGCCGACACACTATTGCCGCACCCGGTATATTGGTCAAACAGGAAGATCGTTTGAAAAACGCATTGCCGAACATTGTTCTTCATTTAGAAATAAAAACAAGATTCCGCTTTTGAGAATCATCTACTAGGTGGCGCAAAATTAATCACCCTGTCGGAAGATGTTATAACTTTTGCAAATGGCGTCGTACGTCAATCAAATTTGACATTTGTGAACTAGACAGCTGCAGAATACAAACAGACAAACAATGGAGCGCTATACTCCGCAAGAGCGTGGAATAATTGTGTCGATTTTTTTTACCAATAATCGGTCGGTGGTGTTAGCGCAGCGTGAATTTCGTCGTCGATTTCCTAATCGTGTCGCGCCAACTGGACAAACAATACGCCGCTTAGCTGCTCGACTCGAACAGACTGGAACCACAAGAGATCTTCTAGGGCGTGGCCGCCACCGGACTGGTCGTTCTGTCGAGAATATCGCGGCTGTGGCTGCTGATGTTGCTGAGAACGAAGAAACATCAACCAGACGACGTGCCACGCAATTGGGTGTCAGCAGACGGACCCTACAGCGAATTTTAGCGAAAGACTTACACATGTTCCCATACAAAGTGCAAACAGTGCATCAGTTAATGCCTGCTGACCTTCAGTCGCGTGTGAATTACTGTAGAGCCATCCTCAATCTCAACAACGAAGTGAACGATTTTCAGTCGAAAATCATCATGAGCGACGAGGCGCATTTTAATTTAAGCGGTTACCTCAATAAGCAAAATCTTCGTTTCTGGGGCACTGAAAATCCGCGTGTGATGCACGAAAAGCCGTTACATCCACTCAAGGCTACTGTGTGGTGCGGTGTTCAGGCGGGAGGAGTGATTGGACCGTATTTTTTTGAGGACGCCATCGGCAATACGGTTACTGTTAATGGCGAACGCTACAGGGCCATGATAAACGACTTCTTACTGCCAGAATTGAATGAGCGGGGCTTGGTGAACATGTGGTTTCAACAAGACGGTGCAACCGCACACACAGCAGGAGCCACAATGGATATTGTGAAGGAAGCATTTCCTGGTCGCGTAATCTCCCGTTTTGCCGATTTGGCATGGCCAGCAAGATCGCCTGATTTAACCATCCCAGACTTCTTTCTTTGGGGCTTCTTGAAGTCGCGGGTTTATGCCAACAAGCCTCATACAACCGCAGCCCTTAAGGAGAATATTCGACAGGAATGCGAACAGTTCTCACCAGAAATCGTGCAGAAAGTTATGGAAGATGCGATAAAACGGGCACAAATGTGTATCAATACTGGCGGCAGCCACTCGGCGGATATCATATTTTCCAATTAACAGAAAAAATTGTAAAGGTCCAAATAAAGATTTTCACCACTCAAAAATTTTTTTTTTAATTTACTAAAAAAGTTATTCAAAAACAAAATTGGATGATTTATTTTGTATAGAAGAAAACCACACTTTCAATAAAGATTTTCAAATTGTGCCTTTAGAAAATAAAGGTAATAACTCAAATTTACTGGAAAGTTTAGAAATCAATAAATTAAAACAATCACAAATTTTACATAATGATAAATTAGTTTTCAATAACTCGCCTTTGTTAAATTATTCATTTAAAATCTGTTTAGACGATAATAGAAATGTACATTTAGTTTATTAAAACAAATTTTATGCGTAAATATGTTTAGTACCCTATAGCATAACAGTTAGGGCCGGCCAGATTGGCCACATTTTCTCACTACCTTCAAGATTTGTGTAAATTCTTAGATTTTTTTTAGTTGTAAAATAATACTAAGTTTGTTGATTTTATATTTTTAATTTAGTTTATAATGCGCTCCTTAGCTGTAAGTACCTGATGAAGCCATTCTGCGGGCGAAACAATTGTCGTGTTACGATTACGTATTAAAATAATGAAGATGTTAGCCATTAGTTTTATTTATATTTTAAGTTATGGATATTCATTAAGTAAAAGCCGAATCAATTTAATCATTATTTTGTTTTTTATCACTTTGTTATAACTAAAGCTCGGCTTGTATGCGAAATACAGATTTGTTGCTAAAAGGTATATCAACGAAATTATGAGTTTTATAGCTTTATTTAATGCTTTTTTTATGTTGAAATTAGCCTATTAAACTCGCTAATTTTAACTATTAAAATGACATTTTTACACTTCGTATATATGTATTAAGAATGTCTTAATTTTATTTTAAATTATATTCTTCACAAATATCTGGAATTTAAAATATTTAAAACTTCTAATCATATTCTATATACATATTTGTTTTTGCAAAGAGAAAGCATTTTTTTTGTTATTGTACTAGCCAATCGACCCTTCGAAATTAACCTGGACTTAACGGTCAACTCAAGTATTCAATGTTCGTTTCGAATAATTCGAAATGTATAATAGAAATTAATTCTATTATACATTTAATTTAATTTAGTTATTAATTAATTACGTACGACTTCTCATCTAATTATTTCTTAGTTAGTAATTTTGATTTATTATCGAGCTATTTTTTCTCTACATATCGAAATTATCTCGTATTACTATCGACGTATTTTTCATAGCCACATTTTAAATTTACTGTTGTGAACTTATCATGTTTGATATCGTTTTAAGGTTTTTTCACAAGAAATATTTTAATGATATTTATTTCATAGACATCGCAACTCTTTAGCTCGCGTCTTTCATTAGTTCTTAATTCTTAAGTCCATAATCAGACTACTCGTAGATTCAGATCAGTATTTAAGTATAGACCAAGGCAACGTAAAAAGCGATTCAGAAAATAAACATGAATAAAATACCAAAGATATAAATATCTGTATCTATGACACATGGACATACACATATACGAGGTATTTAATCAGTGGTCACTTAAACCAAAAACACATGCGTTTCTGTCTTAGGACGTCATCAGTACGAGTTTATGAAGTAACGTCCAAACGGCCTTCCGCCAAGTAGTAAATTCAATCCTATCATGTGACAAGAGATAATCTAGAGACATATGACGGAAAGAAGAGACCACGCCGATAAAAGCGGTTTCTTCTTGAATAGCTAAGCCATTAGATAAGAAGAGAGAAATACGCAAATTAGTGTAGTCCATTAACTCGTAACCAGTTGGCTCAATATACCAAAACAATATAGCAAAAGGTTATGCTTTATGAATATAATAAGCAAACTTGAACTTAGTAATTCTATTTATTCACTTAAAGATTATTATAAAAAAAATATTAAAGCACAAAAATTAATAAGCGCATACTGTACTTAAAATTGATGTGGCATTGACATATACAAAGCCGTTCATTAAAACTATATTCCACGATCATAAGAGGTATTTCTCTCTTCGTGTTGTTGCGATTTTTCCCCTTATTAATCAGCGCAAATTAAACGCTTTTCATCAAATCATTAGCGATTCGTATAGCTTAGCGAATAACGCGACTGCAATTTGTAAAAGGTTATGTAAGATAGAATTGGAATTGCTGTCGAGGTACAAGCAGGTGATGTAGAAAGTGTGTGTATGCTTTGTAGGAAGTAGAATGTCGTTACGAATTCCACGTCTGAAATGGTTTGAACCACTTACATCTATTAAAATCGACGACTTTGTCTGTAAAACAGATTGTGGGCTGCTAACGCTTGTTTGAGTTGAATAGTGTATGAATAATCGATTCACGTGGCTTCGTTTATATTTCGAAAATTTGTTGTATTAGAATTATGTATCATTGAAAAAGAGGTAATTAATACTGCGCAATGTATTGGTTTTATTCGTGAAAAGTCAATTGTAATAAACCTCATCACAGTCATTATCAATCGTGATCAAGGTAGATATAACTTATAGTGATTTTAACAGCGCGATACATAATGGAAAGTTACTTGCTAAATTATGTGCTTCTAGACTGGATGACAAAACTTTTGCAGTTACTGTTCTCTTATTTCACAAGAAGGTTTAAACAAGTATTTAATGTTTATCCTTCATCTAGAGAGCCTAAGTTTCGAAATTAAATTAAATAATTTTTATGTAGATTTATCAGATTGATACATAAATTCGTAACGTCTTTGATTTCTAGAATGAGAGTGTATTGAAATTGTTAGGTATATACCAAAGTTATTTCAAAGTCGTATTATTGTTTCAATAGTTTTTGAATTTGTGAATTGGTCAAAAATTGTATTAATTATTTACAAAATAAAAATGAACTGTTAAGTAGAAAAACATAGGGAACTCAATTAAACACGAACATCTGTTCGACGTCAGTAGAGTGGCAAGCACTAGAATGATTTGTGCTGTTTGCGAAGAAAACGGAATTAGGGAGAGTACAGAATTCTTAATGGCCATGTCCTTTTCCGACTGAAGAAATTAATCCGGCCATTGCCCGGTTCAAGTCAGGAAAGGCTCCTGGTGTTGACAATGTACTTTCTGAATTCATAAAAAATCTTGAAGTGAATGCCCGAGAATGGTTGAGAAACTTTTATAACAATATCTTAGATACTAGAAACATCTCTAACATTTTCCGTAAAACAAAAATCCAAGCATTATTAAAAATTGGTAAGTCTCTGGAAGATTCTGGAAGTTACAGAACTATAACTCTCTAGTCTGTTTGCTATCAACTTCTATAACGGCTTATCCACAATAGAAGAGCGCCCACCGTCGACGAGACTATTAATAAAGAAGAAGGAACTATTGTGAGCAAGTCTTGGCGGTAACAACGCACATTGAAACAGGTTTTCGGAAGGGCCTGGAAACATTCGCTGCTTTTGTCGATCTCACCAGTGCCTATAACAGTCAGAAAGAATGTAATGATTTTTAAATTCCAAAAAAAACATTATGTGCTAAATTAAGCAAACTTATCTAGAGTATGCTGAGTAATCGCCGAATTGCAGTCTGCCTAAACAATCGAACTAGCAACGGCAAAACTTTGACAAATTGGCTTTACTCCAGGCTTGGTTTTGACACCTCTAATGTTCAACATTTACACCAATGAACTCCCACCAACAAAATCACAAAAATTTCTATATGCAGATGACTTGGTTTTATGCACCCACACCAAGAATTTAGTGGATGGAGAATTGCAATTTGCTCAGTATCTGCAAGCTTTAGACGAATATTATAAAAAATGGCGCTTACAATCAAATCCTTCAAAATCAAAATCATGTGTCTATCATTTGTATAACAAAGAAACGAACAGAGAGGTGAATGTTAAAATTGGTGATGGTTGGATTAACCACGACCCTCAACCCTAAATATCCGGGCGTATCGTTAGACTGGTGTCTGACATTCAGGTAGCATCTCTATAACACTAGTCAAAAGGTGAAGACCTGCAATCATATATTACATAAACTTGTCAGCAATGCATGGGGAGCAAATGGGGAGACTTTGCGAACGGCAGCTATTGTACGGGCTACGTTTCTGCGGAATACTATGCTGCTGTCTAATAGTGAAGTTCTCATACCAAGCAATATGTGCAAAAAAGAAAAACATAGCATATCGATGCGAGAGGTCGCAATCAAGCGTTGTTACAAATGTTACAAAAATGGGTAAAGGAATATCTGTATCTGTATACCAGCCTTAACTTCAACCACAGACGCATACGTTTGTGTCAAACGACTTTATTAGTGCGGGAAGTAAGACAGTTAAGAAGTAACGACAATGGTTCGCTTTTCGGTCAAGTAGAGAATTTTGTCCTATCAAATGACACCAGATATAATCTCGTGACATCTAACGGACAAAATAGACTACACTGATGAAAATGATTTCTGCTCGAACAGCAAAGCTGTTACAGAAAAAGAAAAATACGCTTATTACTGGAAGTCTATTAACTCATGGCCAGATGGCGCCATATACCAAAAAAAGAAAAAATTAGCATATCGATGCGAGAGCTCGCAATCAAGTGTTGTTACAAATAATACAAAAATGCGTAAAGGCATATCTGTATCTAATGCCTGATAAGGGGTTTTATACCTTTTTTGAGTTTTTACTTAACAACAGTCTCCAAAGAGAGATTTTTCAATACTTTATTTGTACAATTTACATATTAAAGTCACCTATGATTTCATGATCTTACGATTTAGTTCAGTTACACCACAAAGAAACAGAAATAGTTAATTAATATTTATAAATTTAATCTTAAGAAGAAAATTTGTTTCTTGCTTATATTATTATTAAGTTATTAACTTACTTGGCGTAGGCTTTTTCCAACAATCCTGGCCAAAAATGATCCGAATTTTGACACTGCAGAAACGCCAGTCTTCCATGAACTGTGGGCAATCTATCGTCTACCAAAACTTCAGTCCACTCACCGCACCACCACAATCTAAATCTAAACAAACCCGCATATTGTTCACCGGTAAAAGATTGATCAGCAGGCACTACGCGATAAAACAAACCCTTATTGAGGAAAAGGACACCTAGACAGGACACCAACCATCTGTCACCTGTAACAAAACGATCATTTGAACTATTATATTAGTTGCAATCAGTGAACAAATTAGACTAAGTTCAGTATGATAAAATGAAATTTAATGCAATAAACATATATAAATGGTTACGTACTTCTTTCGCGCTCTTCAGCGCAAAAGTTTAGGGCGTCCACACAAATGTAGTGTGCAGAGACATGTTTCTTCGAGAACTCATCTAGATAACATATGTCCATCTGCACTTGACACTTTTAACGAAGGACTGTGTGAAGCTTTCATGGCGGCCAATATTCCATTCAAAAAGCTTAACAATACAGTCCCCAAGAGGTTTCTTACAAAATATACTGATCGTAATATACCAGATGAATCTACTTTACGTAAATACCACTTACCAAAATGTTATTTGAGAACCATTGAAAAAATACGAACCAACCTATCTGGTTATTATCTTTGGGTAAGTGCAGACGAAACAACGGATGTAATGTTAAATATATACGTGGACGCGGTGTAAAGTAGTTATTGCGTTAAGCGGTTCTCTCGCTTTACTGTGCCCCATGTGCGACTTTTAATTAGTGGTTTTTACCTACTGATGATGACAACTTAGTTGTCGAAATACGTATTTAGGATACGATTAATAATTGTGGTAAGGGGTTATATACCTTTTTTAAGTTTTTTACTTAACCACAGTCTCCAAAGAAAGAATTTTTTTAAATATAATGTTGGTATTCTTCATCCGACAACTTCATACCAACCATACTTAATTGCAACTAAAATATTGCGAGTCGTAAATGGTGAAACAGTTGCAGAAGTAATTCATCAATGTATTCATAATATTCTGTCATCGTAACAACTATAAAGACAAGATATTTTTGACTGATGCGGCAGCCTATACGTTAAAAACAGGGAAGTTATTAAAGCAATCTTATCCCAATATGCTGCACGTTACCTGTGTAGCACATGCACTACACAGAGTATGTAAATACATCAGAAGTCATTTTCCAAATGTTGATAAGTTAGTTTCATCATTTAAAAAGATATTTCTCAAAGCTGAGACAAAAAGTTCATGCCATATTTAGCAGAAATCCATATTTGAATATATTATATCAATTCTGCACAGAGCCGATTGAAAAATCTATACATCGAAGTATAGTGCATTTTTGCAACCTTTTAATCACGCACCCATCACCAGTTGTCATGTTTAAGCGATATTTTCTATTTTTAAAGACGTTTTAACATTTAAAAGAACTAATTTAACATAGGAACACCTGGAACAAATTTTAGTTGTTTATAGTAATGTTTTACACTTTCAATGTTTCACAGAAAATACACAGTTTTGAGTTTTATTCTTTGTAAATTATTTTTATTCAAAATTAGATAAGCAATTTGCTTATCAGCATTACTTCTGCTTCAGCAGTAGTTGCTGCCGATTACCAAACCGAATATTACATTCGCTCTGTTGTGCATTAACACATACATATTAACTGCATATTGTCGTGAATTTTTCCCTGCAGAAGAAATTAAAGAAGATAGGAAAATTATTGTATTTATTTGTAAAATTTTATTCCAGGGAGACAACTTTTAAAATTAAAAATTTTTATAATAATTTATTGTAATATGTATTTTTGCCCATGTCTGTAGATTGCACGAGCCTATTTAGATGTTCGAAGTCCGCGCCAAGCTGGAAGTCATAATAATACAGATATATATATATATATATATATATATATATATATATATTATTATGTTGATTTATTTATGTTAGGTAGGGATGTCTTGCTGTTTCCTGTGGCTTCATCATGCTTTAGAGATTTGATAGTCCTTTAACAGATAGGTGGTCTTTTTTTATTAATGTTGAACAGAACTTAATTTTGTTTAATGTAGTTTGGATAACTTCGTTTGGTAATTTTTGTAGTGTTTTGATGTGATTAAAATTCAATTACGGGTTATTACAAGTCTTTTAAACTTGTAATTACAAGTCTTTTAAACTTGTAATTGAATAAATTGACCTATCTGGAATCTCTCAGATAATAGTTTTTGTGGCGTAACGTGTACAAAACTAAATGTATGTATTTTTAATATGATATTTATATAGATATATTTGTAGTTATAATTCTATTGAAATTGAAGCTTCTTAAATTTATAAATTTAATTTGTAATATTTTTGTAATCATTTGAAATATTAACAAAACGTATTAGACTGTTTTTTTTAAATATTGTTTTTGTTCATTTAAGTTATCGTAGTATAGTAGGAAGGGGGGGAAATTTATTTTGTTACAAGCTTGACATGCGCTTGTTTAATTTTGGTTGCGTGCGAAAAATAGAGAAAGTTCTATTTTTGACGTTTGATTTTTTTTGCGGGAATAAAGTAATTTATGACAGCTAATAAAGTTTGTTTATATTTATTTAGATTTTTGTTCGGAATTCAGTTTAGAGTTTTTTTTTCTCTTGTACAGTCATATTTTACAAGAGTTTTTCTCTATGTTGCGGCGAAATTAAGTCACAATTCTGCTTTATACTTGATAAAGTAGTTTTTTTTTTCTTTTTGATTTAAATTAAATATTTGTGGTGTTAATGTTAGTTTTATTTCTTGAGTTTAATTTGTATTATTTCCCTTTTACACCACGATATTCGTGAGAATAACCCTGACGATTAAGAAGCTCAAGGAAGGTGCCCACCCATCTGAGTCTAGTTCGGAGAAGCTACTGTGGATTGTGAACATAAGTCAATAAGCAAATTAAAAACTACAATGCACAGCAATATGTAGATATGTGCCACTTATGCAGGTGACCACACGTATCAAATTGTTCACAACTCACGGTTCACCTGCAGAAACAAATTTATTGCGATTACAATGGGCTGTGAATCATCAATGCTCGAGTCCGTTCTCTGCTAATCACAATAGGAGATCTAGTTGTAACCGAGATGCTTAACTTTCAATAAATATTTAAAATCAAATACGAATTTAGAAAATAATTTCCGTTTAAAGATTTCCTATACTTTGTTTACATAGCCCTACCCATGTACACATTCCGCTTATTCATGCAAATGGATATTCGTTTTGTTAATATTTAAGGTAACTTTTACCTTAATACAATATACAAATCTATGGACCGACGTAATTGGAAATACGTTTGAAAATTCACGTTTAGCAAACAGCATGTTGATTTATATTTAGAATATTCTACCTAAAGGCAATATTTCTTTCGCAACAATAGGTGTTGGTTTTTTTACTCACTGTAATACGTTGAGAATAAAATATCTGATAGTTTACTGACGAATACTTCAATCCTCTTTCTTTAAAACTTAAAAAGTTAATTCTTATTGAAACACTGAAGTACTTCGCGTATTAGAAGCCAGAGGAAGATTAATATTTCGCTGGTAAACGCGACGTAGTCACAAAGGAATTTCCTCCGAGTCGTAAATCTTATAGCTATTGGAGGATGTCTCGCATGTTGTATTTATGACTTGACTCCAGCTCAAACATTGACACGACCTGATTTAAATTTTTTCATTGTTTTATGCGATGTAAGTACATAGAGCCAGCGTTTTACGATCATAAACTACTAGATATATGTGTGTTAGTATAACTTCAAGCAAGTAATAATATTGGGCCATCAGTAAGTATATGTGATCTTCTTTCGTTCTCTAAATAAAGAAAATGCAAATAATTTAATAGAAATGGAAAAAGCAAGCACAACTATTTATTATCGTTCTTGGTTTAATAATAAAATTATGATATAAATTTAAAATGTTTTACTCCAAGAAGTGAAGTGAAAAATAAACTTATTTCTTGTGAAAATAAGTTTATTTTTGTGTCGAAATTATTTACATTTTACTTTTAGCTTAAGAAGCGGTATCTTTCATATTTATCAAACTTCATTTAATTCGGTACTTATTTTTATTGGAGAACGTGCCATGCAGTGGCGTCTATATCGTGGAAGCTAAGGAAGCACAACTTCCCCTACGTGAGCCAAGTAAAATACAGTGTATAAATAAAAAAGATTAATATTAAACTTTAATATTATATATTAAATTATTACCTAATATTACTAATTAAAGTGTGTCAATGTCAATGCTGGGCGGCCCTAAACTCGTCACCCAGCAGGTACTATCTAATGGCTGCTACATTAACTCGCCCCCATGCTAATTACGGTGTTTTAATCCCTTACCTTCATTTGTCACCGGACAAGCGATTAAGAAATTTATACTTTCTTGGAAATAAAGGGTGTTTCAATAAAACATGGTTTTCTGTAGCAAAGTATTGAAATATTTATTGATTTAGAAAATATACATTTGAGAATTATGTATGAAACAAAATATCTTGTAAATGGCCGCCACGGCTTTGCTGGCATATGCGTACCCTTTTGACGAAATTTTCAATAACGTTATTGAATACATGTGGTGGTATTTCATTAATACAGCGTCTAATTTCGGCTTTCAATGCTTCGATGGTTGCAGGCTTATTGGCATAAACCTGTGACTTCAGATAACCCCACAGCCAGAAGTCTAAAGGCGTTAAATCGCAAGAGCGTGGAGGCCAATTCTGGTCACCAAATCGGGAAATGACACGAGCAAACTCGTGCAATATCGTCAATGTTTCACGGGCGGTATGACATGTGGCACCGTTCTGCTGAAACCACATGTCGTCAAGATCAATAGCTTCCAAATGAGGCACAAGAAACTGTTATCATAGCACGATAACGTTGGCCATTCACCATAATACAGGTTACTGCATTACCTTCTTCGTTTTCGAAGAAAAACGGTCCAATTATTCCTCCAGACCATAATGCACACCATACAGTGACCCGTTGTGGATGCATTGCTTTCTGATGAATCATTCGTGGATTTTCTAAGCCCCAAATGCGACAGTTTTGCCTATTAACGAAGCCATAGAGGTGAAAATGAGCCTCATCACTGAAAATGATTTTGTTTGCAAAATCAGCAGGTTGCTCAAGGATCCAATTGGTGAATTCTCTTCGCTGTTCATGGTCTACTGGCAGAAGTTGTTGAGTCAGTTGGATTTTGTTGGCATGCAGCTGTAAATCTTTAGTGAGAATTCGCTGAAGAGTGCCTGTTGAAATGTCCAATTCTTGTGCCCGATGGCGAATTGACATCTCTGGCCTTTCTGTCACACTCTCACGAATTGCCGTGCTCGTATCGTGTGTTTCACATCACTAACCGAACCAGTACTTTCGAATTTTTCGATTATTCGTTTAACCGTAGATGAATTAGGCACATTATTTCGACCTAACATTGGACGCACTTTACGAATAGTAGCAATTAAACTTTCACCATTTTCATAATAATTTTTGACAATCAGGACGCGTTGTTCTACCGTGTAATGCTCCATGTTTACTAACTCCCATCTGTCAACTTTCGATCTGCCACGTCATAATCATGTGACATTATGACTGTCAAACATGGCGCGCTATTCAAATCTTGCGCTGTTATTGAAACACAAATTATAAATACAAGGTTGTCCTGGCTATTAAATACAAATTAAATTCAAATTTATCTAAATTTAAAATTTACCTAAATCTAGCATATATACTATATACTTATAATTCGTCAGTCTGAAATAACATTCCTGGCTAAGAAGTGCTTTTTATTTGTGAGAAAGCATGGAAAGCTTCGTTAGTTTGAGTGAACATGGAAATCAAGTGCTAATTGTAAACTCTGTAAAATTTACCAAACAAAAATCCTTAAAAAGTGGTAATATATGTTGGCGATGTTCAAATCGCTCTTGTAAGGCAAAAGTTTATACTGTAGGTGCAGAAAATTTAATTGTGCGCAATGAAATAGAACATAATCATGAAACGAATGTGAAGAAACTAAATAGACAGATTAGTAAGTGCTAGTGTTAAACGTAAAGCAACCGATGACATTTGCGAGAAGCCTTCAAAAATAACACATTCAGCTCTAAAATAAAGTACTGGTAATTTCAGTACAATCACCGTTCAAGGTATTCATTACATCCGCAACAATCTATATAATAGCAGAAGAAAATCTCTACCGCCTTTACCAAAAATAGAGCAGAAGTTATTAAATGTGTTACAACATTGAATATTATGACACTGAAAAAAGAGAATTTTGTCTTTACCATCGACGAAGTTGAAGAAATTATCGTATTCACGTGCCTAGCAAATGTGAGTGTTTCATGCAATAGTGAAAAAGTATACGTCGACGGTACATTCAGTAACTATCCCGATAATTTCTGCAGTTATTTAGACTGCATATATTACAAAATGGGTATTATATCCCATTACTGCCGAATTAAAAAGGAGTTTCTTACAAGACACTTTTTAACCTGTTGCGAAAAAAGTGTCATAGTTTGGGTTTAAATCTAAATCCAAAAGTCATCGTAGCGGATTTTTAAATTGCAATCCACAATGCCATAAAAGCGGAGTTTCCAGATTCCAAAGTTATACGCTGCAGATTCCATTTAGCACAAGCATGGTTCCGCAAAATTCAAAATCTGGGCCGTGTTCCTTATTACAAGAACGAAACCAGTGAAATTGGAAAGTGGCTGCGCTATGTATTTGGTTTACCATTTTTAAATCCATCGGAAGATTGTTATGCTTTTGATTTTTCGGAAATACAACCTCAAGATGAACGTTTATCACGGTTTTCCGGTTATTTGGTTGACAATTATATTTCAGAAGAAGCCGTTTTTTCACCTAGTTTGTGGGCGGAACTCAGCGATAGCATAGAAAGTAGCATACACGGCTGTTAATCTTTCCACGCTAAATTTAATGCCAGTTTTTATTCTACGCATCCATCAATTTTTCATTTTATTGAAATTTTGAAGCAGTTTCAAACAGAGACTTATATAAAATTCAAAGTTTATCTGAATGTGCCAGAATACGAGATCCAGTCGTGTGTAGACGTAAGCAGTGTGTTACTACAAAAATCGAGGAGTATAAAAATGGATCTGTTTCGAGATTTTATTTTGTTAAATGTATAGCTTATTTTTATAAACGTTAAATGTAAATGTTAATACATATTAGTGCTTGTATAAAACACAAGCAGGCATTTCTATTCCATTCTTAATTAATAAAATATGTTTAATGGCATTTACTGAGTTTTTCATTTCTAAACTAATATTATAAAGAGGAAACATTTGTGTTTTTGTATGTATGTTTGTAATGTTTTCACACAAAAACTACTGGACCGATTTCAAAAAGTATTTCACCATTAGAAAGCTGCATTTTCACTGAGTGACATAGGCTATATTACATTTTCAAAAAAAAGGGATCCCCAATAAAAATGCATTAATGTGTGAAGGTGTGAATTAAGGTGTGAAAAAATTAGTCACAAAAAAACTATTGTTGATAGAACAAAAAAATGTTCTACAATATTATAGAACGTATTAATATCTACAAAAAAGTCCGCGAAACCATATGTCCAACTACTGTAGTTATGCCACTATAACTACTTTTTTACATTTTAAAAGTTAATAAAAGTGTCGACAATAATCAAACCATATTATCCATACCTCTGTATTACTCCTTATCCTATTAAATGATATTTTATTAAAGACCATTTCAATACCGGTAAAATACTTTTTAAATTATTAAAATCGGACATTCCATTCAAAAGATATAACGAATTTAGAAATGTCAATCTAAAGAAAATAATGTTATAATATAATGTAGTAGTATAGCGATGGCCATATTCATTTTGTTTGTAATAAATTGACAATCGAAAAATTATAACTGGAATAAGAATAGTATGGCAGAAGGAACAAGTTCAATGAGAATGAAAAGTAATAGGAAACAGGCACAGAGAAGCTGTTATAGAAAGAAGTTAAACATAAAGTGATATAAAATCCAAAAATTAAGGATCACAAGAAAGGAAGATTAAATATTTAAGAGAATACACTCACTATTGTATTTATTCAAGGTAGGATCGAAGAAAAGAGAACATATACGATACAAATTTTATTAAAAGACTTTTCGTCACACCTACTGCGTAAGTAAACAATTATGACACCTTTTTTTGAAACGTAAGTGACACTTTACATACCGTATTGACAGTTGCTATGGTAGCGGGCTGTAATATTTATTACGACCCTAGGGAAATAATAGCAATATTAGAAAATTTATGACAAATTTATTTCAAACATGATTAATTAACATAACTAGGAAAAATAGAATCTTGTACAAAAACTTATGATTTTGTAATATTAAATGTAAACGAACAGTTAGAACAATTAGCTATCTGAACAATAGAGTCTTCTTTCTTACTAGGCAAGTTTATATTTTCAATAATGTCAACATTATTAATGGTTGGATTCCTAATGGAATCATAAATTTTCTTCTCATTTTTCTGTATCACAGTTGAGCAAACAGCCTCTGTAATATTTTGTTTATATAAAATTCGGTCAGCTATCTGTACTTTATTTATCATTGAATCGGAAACATAGCTTTCTGCCACGGTAGAAGATTTCCATCCGCCGTGTCTTTTCAGACCAAGAACATCAATTCCTAAATCGGCTAATAATGTTGCCGAGGTCCTTCGAAAGGAATGTACGGTGTAGGTAGTGGGGTTCTCCAACGACAAGTATTTTTCTATTTGGCTAGGAATTTTTGCGAGTGTTTTTTCCTACAGGCTGATTTCGACATTCACCAAAACTGTACTTTAAGAAAAATCTATCATTGGTAAAATTTTTTCTAATCTCAGACCAATGTATTTTTTAATAATTAGCATAAAATTAATTGGATATTCTTCCTTCGCAATAATTGTAAAAGATAAAACGGTATTTTAATTATTATTACATAATTTTTATTTTCCACATCTTGAATTTTCATTTCAACTAGTTCATCTTTCCTACAAGCCTCAGCAATTCCCATAATCATAACAACCTGCAAAAAATGAGTATAGAATGAACACGAATTAAAAAGAATCATTCTGTAAACTTACCTTCATCAACAAATATGTATCGTCGGAAGCTTCAATAAGAAATTTATTCATTTCCTCTCTTGTAAAGATACTAGACTTTTTAGTCTTAAAACCATCATTTTTACGCTTCAAAAATCCTTTCAATTTATGATATTTTGAAATATCTTCATTTTCGTTAATAAATATGGTAGTTTTTAACATGGAGTATTCACACCATAAACTGTTTGGTTATTTTAACTTCATAGATCTATCACGAAAATATGCCAGCATTACACTTTCTGAAATACTCTCCACATACCTCTGGTGACACCAATCTTTGAACATTTTATAGGTTTCATTGTATCTGTTTTTAGATTTCTCCAGAAAAATCTCAGTACAAGCTATAATAGCATACATCTCTATTTGATTCATGTTTATAAATTTTATTTAGACAGAAAAACTTTTGAAAATCTATTGCATATACTTTAACATTTATCAAAAATATAAATTTATATAGACACAAACAAGGTTACCATAGATACGACAAATATTCCTGACTAAAGTGGAAAATCATTCAAATTCGTCTATTTAAAAAAAACGTAGGTATGACGAAAAATCTCATATGCACCACGGTTCGTATAGTACACTTTCATGGTCTCGAATACATGCAAACCTCGACCCTACGGGTCTCGGTTTGCAATCGTATTCTCGACCATAAAACTGTACTTACGAACCTAGGTACATAAATAACTATTAAATAACACTGAGATATTTGAAAGGTGACGTTTTTGAAGTAATTTCAACAATGTGTCAAAAGCCAAGTGACAGGAACATTATTAAAATAGCGGGTTACATTGTTTATAAGTTATGTTAAATAACTAAATGGACTAAACAAAAAATGTAATCAATTCATCAGCTTTACAATTAAAAAAATAATTTTTTTGTCAAAAACTTTTTTCCTTTAACTTCACATAGCCACAGCAACGCAATTGGATGATTTGTTTTCCAAGTGAATTTATATTTACTATAATACATTTATCTATTTTCTCATTCATTTCATTTCAGATTGAGTCACAGCGAAGCGTGGTCGGGATTAGCTAGTCTTGCATAAATAAATATGTTATCTATAGATTTTAAATAAGTATATAGGTGATTCATACTGCGATATAGTCACGGATGAATTCATGAAGCTATTTTTGTGGACCTACTCTTCTCAGAGACAAGTTTATGTATATTTTTTCAGGTACGAGTTTAACTAATTACTTAATTTTATCTCTGGGGACGAATTTAGGTACGTCCGTCGATGCTGACGTTAGCGAAAGATGATTAACCATGCCCGAATGAACAACCTGATACGCTAAATATCTACAGCATACGCCGTTATACAGTTTGTTAAGCATCGCATTTGAATGGGCGTGTCTACGAATATTAGCAAATAAAATAAATAACCCTTTTTATTAGTTTTATTATGGAATTATGCACATAAAATTAGTTAGTTATTTATAATATTTATGGACAATACAAATACTGTGTTAACGCAAAACTGTTTCATTTTTATGGATTATTTCGTTTGAAAATCGAATTAAAATAGTTCATTGTGTAAGCTGTTTTCGTGTATATCGTAGATTCCCAAAGTGGTCTATATCGATTGAATTCTATTAATAAATATAAAAAACTTAAAATGTGTTTTTTATGTTTTTCGCACTATAGTTACAAATTTAAATCTTTCAAAGTGAGTAGCACTATAAAATATGGCAAGTGGTCTACGAGACAAAAAATTTTGGGAACCTCTGGTGTAGATTATATTATACCTAAGCATGAAGATCGGAAGTTCGGAAGTTTCGGAACCAAATTTGTACAGAAATGTATTTGATTGTGAATGTGTTGTATGCAACATAGTGATAAAAAGAATTTCACATAATAATTTCGAAGAAAAAAGAGTAAATTATTGCCAAAGGTAAGCCAACTCTAACTTTGACTAATTTAACAAACCAAACTAAATTGTATGTAAGACATTTTCAAAAAGAAAATTACTAAAAGCACGGCCATGTATTTCATTTTCAAGCGAAAAAAATTTGTGGCATAAAATTAAGTTTGCTGATCTAAATACTTTACACAAATTAATAAAAAGACATGGGTTGAGTCAACCACACTTACATGCGATAATAAAAGAAAAAACTTTTGGGAAAATCAGAATTGAACATACAATAGACAATGAGTCAAGAATTTATACAAAAAAAAAACATTATAAGAAGTACGAAAAAACTGTGAAGTACTTACAAGATGATAGATGTGGTTTGTTTCCTGGGAGAATATGGAATTGTATAACTTGCTTTTCGCGGTCATACTGAAATTGAACAATCTTCAAACAAGGGAAACTACGTAGATTTAGTAAATTTACTGGTAAAGTATGACGAAATTTTACAATCTCATTTGGATAATTCTACAAGGTTTAAAGGAACTTCTAATTTAATACAAAACTATTTTATTCTATACATAGAAAAAGTAATATTGAAAAAAATTAAATTTGAAGTAGAAGAAGCCTCTTTTGTTGCCATAATTCTTTACGAAAAGTCAGTTATCAAAAGTCTTTAAATGTTTCCATGCAAAGAATAGCTTCTGCTTGATATTGTATTATTCAGACTATAGTGAATAATTATAATTGTGTTTAAAAATTAGTAGCTCAAAGTTACGATGGAGCAGCAGTAATAGCAGGTGAATTAGGGGGGTTACAGGTTAAAGTAGAAGAAACGTATCCAACCGCACTTTTTGTACATTGTACGGCACATCGCCTAAATTTGGTTTTACAGCAGTCTCTTAATATAATAAAGGAATGCGAGGTTTTTTTTTCAAACTGAGCGGTTTTGGAGAATTTCTTTCCAAATCTTCAAAAAGAAAATAACGAAGAAAATTTTACGGCAAGCCACAGCTTGCCAATATCTGGTCACACGCTTTCATCGAGAGCGGTTTATTCCAAGAAATGTCGGAGCGCGCTTCTAGGAATTCTGGCTCAACAAATATCGTACCGGCTATGAACACTAGTGTATATTAGAAACTGAATTAATTAGTTAAACGTTACTTATTTTCAGTCTCTTTAGACTAAGTAAAAGAAATTGTCATCAAAGACGCGACTGCAATATAAAGTAATATATACGTAGTGTGTAATTTTTAATAGTTACATAATTTAATAAATATTTGAAATAATATGAATAATTCATAAGGTTTGTATACATATTTACATCGACAGGCTCATCACATTCGAGCATCCTGTTGGAAATTAAACGTGCATTTCCTGTAAAAAACGTGCCGGGTATGAAAAGGATTTGTTATGAGCCTGTATATATCAACGTATTGTCAATATTTCATATCTTATATGGCTTGCTTTCGTACCCAGACAAACAACCACAATAAAGTAAATGTATGGTCAGAATACATTTCTAATTTATAACCGTTGATATTTAATATTACATTTTAAATATTTTTTAAATTGTAAGAATGCTATTTTAACGGAAATATCTGTTTTCACATATATCCTTTTCTACATTCATTCACTACATTAACAACAGCGTCTTGTTTAAGAAGAAAACTCCGTAAACGACGGTAACGAGATTGCAAATATGTCAAAATTATATTTTCCTATAATATAAAATATTATTAATAAAAGTAGAGTTTAATTCATTGTTAACACTTAATTATTTAAAATCAACCGCACGAAAATAAAGTATCAAATTACTGGTAAGGATAAGCACAAAAATTTTTCAAATAAAATAGATGCTGTATGTCAGTTTATATTTCAGTTTATTTCTATACGTAGAATAATCAATAGGTCACAGCATATTTAAGTAAAATAGTTTAAAATACATAAAATGTAAAACTGATAAAAACAATGTGTAAGTAACATTTAACATATATTTTTAATGTATTACTAGTTTAAATTATTTACAGAATTATCAAGAATTTATTGTGACGAAGACTATAAAAAGTCGAAACATTAATAATGAGCCTTTTTAATTGATAAATAATAGTTCCAATTCGAATTCCAAGAAACAATTAACCATTTATAATTAATAGAATATATAATAGAATATATATTTATATTGACATAAAAATTTAGGTTTTAAAAATGTTAATAACTATATAATAATAATAACTATGGTAATAATTATATGTGCTGGTAATATAGTATAAATATCCAAAAAAAAACTACCACGTTCGGCAACAAATGATATATAAATTTGGGCTTAAAGATAGTTAAAAAGAATTATAATTTATTAATAAATATGATTAGTTCAAATTAAGAATTGGTTTTAAATTTTCTATAAATTATAATATAGAGTATGTTACCTACCTTATAATCGAGCTTAATTTGGCAGTAGAATGTAAGATGTCGCTCTTACAATGTTATCTGGGCAAGTTTATTATAAATAAGTATTTTTTTAATTATAATATATTAATACAATTGGGTACTAGTTCATATTTTTATCTTATGGACAATATAATATGTATTTTTTCGGCTACTTAGCGGTAGAACGAGATCTTTCTCACAGGAGCCGGTCCCTCAATTCAATAAATATAACTTACTTACTTAAGCACGACAGACCTTGGTTCAAGCTATTTAGAAATGCATTATAAAGTGACAGTGCTAATGATTCAGATGTCAGTTATTGCTTAAGTGGTAAAGCAACGATCCGGCAAACCGTACAATTGGCTTCAAGTCCCAACGTAGACAATATTTTTTAATTAAAAATTTCGTATGATTTGCTTTGTAATTTGTCGACAGTAATGTTTACATTCCCATTTACTTCGCAATTACATACTAATTTGATATTTGTAAATATTTCATATAAAAGCGGAAAAACTCCAAGAATTTATCAATTGATATATATATACATATATTGTTAAAAGGCAATTAGGCCTTAAAGTTGATACGTGTAAATATAGTTAAAGTAATAATTAATTTGCCCGAAAAATAAAATATAATTTAAAAATGCACTAGTGTAGTTCTAAATGTGACCTATAGATGGCGTTAAGTTTTATTTATACGATTGACACAGGTGTAATATTACAGAACATAAAACGATAATATAAACAATTTATACTTAACTTATATAGGCCTCCTTCAAGAGCTAAACTTATTACTAAATACTTTATGGGTATCTTAATCAAAATGCTGGCTAGCTGAGTATTTATGGTGATAAGATTAACGTTTATGTAGGTTCGGTATTTGACAGAAGATAAATATACTGAAAACATGTGTATTAGTGTATTTCAGTGTATTAATTCTTGTCTCTAGTTACTTGAAAAAGACTGAATAATAATAAAAGTCGAAACGTCGTAGAATAAAACAACAAAATTCAATAAAAGGTCGCTAAACCAATAAAAAGTCTATTATTTTTAATATTAAGACACGGCCAATAAAATAAATAAGAAAAATAAAATTTTTATAAACACTAAATATGTGTGTATATATGTGTATAATATATGTATATAATTGTATATAACTTTTAAATTATATACCAACTATATCTAATAATTCATAGATCCTTTTCACGTTACTTTATTGTTATTTAATATAACTCAACACAGTCAGATGTCTTCTTTTTTCATATGTAGCGATCCTTCCCAGTTTTGCCCTTCTTAGAATTTCAATAGAGTTTAGTTTTTACAATATACGACCGTACTTTCCGATTATTTGCATGTGTTTTAACCATGTTTAGACCCTTTTTCTTTAAGTAAGTAAGTGTTTGGCCCGACCTGCCTCGTAGTTTAGATTGCCATGTTAAATTTAGTGTATACGGGGACGCGGTGTATAGTAGTTGTACGTAAGCGTTTCTCTTGCTTTACTGTGCCCCATGTGCGACTTTGAATTAGTAGTTTTTACCTACTGATGATGACAACTTAATTGTCGAAATACGTATTTAGGATACGATTAATAATTGTGGTAAGGGGTTATATACCTTTTTTAAATTATTAGTCAATCAGTTTATTGAACACTTAAATATACAAATAACGAGGTTTATTCAATATAGTCTTAAAAAGGTATATAACCCCTTACCACAATTATTAGTCGTATCCTAAATACGTATTTCGACAACTAAGTTGTCATCATCAGTAGGTAAAAACTACTAATTAAAAGTCACACATGGGGCACAGTAAAGACTGAAGTCTTTACAGGGTTGCAGTGTATAGTAGTTGTGCGGAAGCGTTTATGTTACTTTACTGTGCCCCATGTGTGACTTTTAATTAGTAGTTTTTACCTACTGATGATGACAACTTAGTTGTCGAAATACGTATTTAGGATACGACTAATAATTGTGGTAAGGGGTTATATACCTTTTTAAATTATTATTTAACCACAGTCTCCATTGAAAGAATTTTCAATATAGTCTTGATTATGTAAATAAAACTATCTGAGAATAAAACGTCCCAATGATTATACTAATGCACAAGTAGCAAGAAATAATATATAGCACTTCTTTAAGTATTTAATTGTTTTATGTCTAATAAATTTAACTTTTAGGTAATTGGACAATTTAATATATGCAAATACAAATGAATTTAATATTTATTTTTGGTATCGTAGAAATCTTGCGTATTTTAACGAAAATACGCTTTTTGTTTCGGCAAAACGTTCAAACAGGATAATACAGAAAACTTAATAAAGTCAAACTGACACTTAAGACACATTGACATAATGCTAGTGGACTGGGCCAAGTCTACTATAATGAAAGATGAAATTTATTTTTTTTTTCATTTTTTATTATTAGATGTGCGATATGTGTTAAACAAGGTGGCGGGCAATTTCAACATTTATTGTAAAGTGTTTTGTTTCTTATAATAATATTTATAATACTTACATTTCAAATGTTTCATGACACATTCGAATATTTATAAATAATGGAAGACAAAGATGAAATTTATAAAGTTTTTTTTTGCAATAAACGTTTATCAAAAATAAACATGTTATACATCGTTGAATTCAGAAAAAAAAAGCCAATCCGAATATAGCCAAAAATATATATGTTGCCATTTAAAATAAAAAACTTGACTGTCGTTTGACATTAATGAAAACAATTGAAAACAAATAAAACACTGCTATCTTATAGTGTTTTTGATGCTATTAAATTTACTTTTTGTTTAAATAAAACCGGACAATAAATAACGGAATTATGAATGTTGGCGTTTTTTACGGGACAGTCTGTATATATATTGCTTTCTACATTTTACGACGCTAGTTATTCGAATTTTCAATTGAAAGTATATTCGGATTCACAGTCCTTGATACCTAAAGTGGTAGAGCAATGGTCCGGCAAACCATGTACGTGGGTTCTAATCCTGCTTCAGGGCGAATCTTTTTCAATTAAAAATTCGAACAATTAGCGTCGTAAAATGGAGAAAGTAATATTTACATTCGCATTACTTCGCGAAAATGCAACTAATTTGCAACAAATGCCGACTACGGGCAAGTATTCCATCTGTCTACTTAATGTAATTTAGGCTTTCCCAGTATATTCGGATTTACAGTCCTCGATAGTTCAAGTGATAGAGCTGTGGTCCGGCAAACCATGGACGTGGGTTCGAATCCTGCTTAAGGGAGATTTTTTTTCAATTAAAAATTCAAACAATTAGCGTCGTAAAAAAGTTGTTTCACACTCTCAAAGCCCGAAAATCGGCAATATGTCAGAAGCAGTTAAGTTGTGGACTCATGTTGACTAAGACTTTTTAGTTTTTTCCCAGTAATAATATAATTGGGTAAAATATCCAACAACCTTTTTTAATAGTGTATTCAGGCTATTCAGTGCATTTTTTTAAATTTATTTTTTTATTTAGCAGGAGTGCAATAAATGCAGAAATGCAATATTGCCTGGTTACAGCCTGACATTATAAAGACGAGGACGGTGAAAATATTCTCCCTCGTTCCGTCGTTATTGTGGGCTTTTTTTGTTTTCTTTTGTAGTGCTCCTTTGTTCCTCAAATTTCTTCCAGTTTTAGTTTTTGTATAGTAGTTTAGTATAATAGCTTAATATACATATATTCGAACGCAAGTTTATTTTCATAAATTTAGCATAATGCTTTTTCAATATTGAATGTAAATAGAAAAAAAAGATATGCACAAAGAAAATAACACCGAAAGGTGAATAATTTTCACAAATATTTGCCGACGCTCAAGGATGACGTGAAACATTCGACATTCCACAGATGATATAAAACATACGAAAAGGCGAGAAGCATTGACTGACGAAAGAGGACCTTGGCTGTCAATACTTAAATCAATTCCCACATTATTATTGTTAGCTGATCAGCACGTACGAAAATAAAACATGTGCACAAGGGTGTGTCCGTAACATCCCACCAATACTACCTAAGTAGTTTCGTTCGTTTGCTTGCACAGTGCTCACGAAAGACAATAAAAAATTACTGTGCGACGTTATTTCGCCAGACCTTCGCTGGAAGGTGCGACATAATATTTTACGCAATTTTTCCAATGTTGTTCAAATTCGTGACAGCACAACGAAAAATACTTCCGGTTTAAGAAAATCAGTGTATTAGAAGTTCCATATTTCAATATATGATAAATATGAGATGTAAATATATTTTGATGTATGTGTTATCGGTTATCACTAGAGTGGACCAATTCGGAGCGAAAGCAGAGGATACTATCACGAACGGTGCTGTTATTATGTTATTAAGTAATATAATAAGTTATTATATTACTTAATACTACATATTTGTATTATATTTTGTTTATTTTAGTTCCAGTTTACAGTCGTGTATTGTGTATTGTGCTTTCCATAGAACAGGAAAGTGTTTTATATTTATATGAATATGAATATCACCTATATTTCTCTCAACACTGCTTTATAGAAATTATGTGTCAACAAATTTTTGCTGTTCCCTAGTTTTGATTTATTATAATTCCTACCTTTATCCGTCGTCTAAAGTTTAATATAAGCACTTATATTATATAAGTGCTTATATTAAACTTTAGCACTTATATTATATAAGTGCTTATATTAAACTTTAGACGACGGATAAAGGTAGGAATTATAATAAATCAAAACTAGGGAACAGCAAAAATTTGTTGACACATAATTTCTATAAAGCAGTGTTGAGAGAAATATAGGTGATATTCATATTCATATAAATATAAAACACTTTCCTGTTCTATAGAATGCACAATACACGATTGTAAATTGGAACTAAAATAAACAAAATATAATACAAATATGTAGTACTAAGTAATATAATATCTTATTATATTACTTAATAACATAATAACAGCACCGTTCGTGATAGTATATCTCTAGATATTAATAATGTTTCGCATGTGGGAACCAATTCGTTAGTCACGCCTCTGCTTTCGCTCCGAATTGGTCCATTCTAGTTATCACTAGAGCAGACCAATTTCCGTGCGGGCCATGAGCGCCGGTATGGGAGTGTAATTCGTAATATATTAGAATATGCTATAGAATAGGGACGCAACATGAGCTTGTTACCGATATAAATATAGAAGTAAAGACATTTATTCTATCAGAAATATACAAAAAAGGTTTAAGTATATCAATACGTTAAGCACGTATTACGCATTTGTTACAAATGAAACAGACATGTAAAATACACATCTGTAACTGTAAACATGGACAACACACCTTGTATTTTCCAGCTTTTTACTTCTGCTTAAGACATCTGGCATCGTGTTAATGGACTTACACCTATATGCGTATTTTCTTCCCTTCTGTACGGGCTTAGCTGGTTGCCATTTTCGGCATAGTCTCTTTCGTCCGTCAGATGTCACTATATTATATGGTGCTAACTGATAGGACGAAATTTGCTACACCTTATAGGCGATTTAAGCTTTTAAATTACTTCACTAGCTTAACTGACGACGCTTAATAGTAATAGCAGAAACATATGTCTTAAGCAGATGTAAAAAGCTGGAAAATACGAGGTGTGTTGTCCATGTTTACAGTTACAGATGTGTATTTTACATGTCTGTTTCATTTCTATCAGAAATAATTAAATATACATTTGGTTTTCTGCTATTAAAGTAATATGCATAAACACACGAAAAATAAGAATAGTACATATTATAGTAGCGTTGTATGTACCTTTAAATAAAATGGAAAATGTATGAAATCAGTGATTGTGTGCACGACAGAGGATTTAAAAAAACACTTAAAGTTTTAAGCGTCTTCCAAGGATTGACAAACTGTAGAAACTCGATTGTATATTTTCAACATCAGGTGCGTTTCTAAGGTTATTTCTGAAAAACATGTCCGCCGTGAGGAAAAAAATATGTGTCGACGACATTTTATTACGTATGCTTACACTTACATGCAATCTAAGCAAGTACCAAACACATACTGAATGCTTTTTATTAGTTCTGATGCAATACAATCATCCTCCCATCGGCGCACATGGCGCGCACGGAAATTTGTCTGCTCTAGTTATCACACAAGCATATACCTATCTAGAGATATCTAGATTTCTTTTACCTATCTCAGGGGTTAAGTTCGGCTCTTTTCTACTAGATTTAGCGTTCAAATTGTAAATGTTTCATATAAAAGATACAATTGTTTATTTTTAAAGGAAATTATTATTACAATACATTTACGCTTTAATTATAATGAATTTCTTAATACTAACTCAACTTACTTTGCTATATATATCGTATTCATTGCCTGACATGAAAAGTGAAAAATTATACAGTGTGGTGATAAAGTTTGGAGGAAAATTCTTAAAAGCGTTTCATAACGTTTTTAAGAAAATCTATCGGGCATGTCAATTTTTATTTTTAAAATGCCGTCTTTTGGGGATTTTTTTTTGAATAGCATCATTGGTTTTTGCACAATGACATCATCTTTTTTTTTAAATGACAACCTTCACTTTTTTTAATTTTTGTTAGACCTTCTTACTGTTTAAAGCCTGGTGTAAAAGAATTGGTACTTTACATAAAATTGACAATAATTGACAACGGTCATTGACAGTGATTCTTGATTAATCATTGATTTCCCCTTTATAATAATTTGGAAAATTATTATAAAATTATATTACATTGAAGATTGATAGAAAGTAACTAAAAGTAGCAGTAAAATTCGTTCTTTAGACATGTATAAATTGTTTCCTTGACCCACCATTCACGGGACGTAACTTTCGTATAAGCTGATTTTCATTTTGGTTGCTGGCAGTTATATTGAAATTCAGGTTTGTTTTCTTGAGTATTTTACAAACATTTTTAACAAAAAACACTTCAAATTCTTTACTATTATATAAGATTGTATGTACCTTATTGTTAATATGATACTGTGTTGAGTATGAGACTCTGATTGATACTGTTTTACAAATAGATAAAAATATAATACAAATCTGTATAAAAACAAATCTGTATCTGTATACATGGACACAGTACCTATTTACCAGCGTTTGCTTCAACCACTAGACGCATGCGTTTCTGTCTAACGACTTTGTCAATGTAGGGTTTACGAAGACAATCGACTGTAGTACACTTCTAGTCTAATAGCAAATTTTGTTCTATCAGATGACATGCTGATGATATGTTTGTTTTTTGAGATAAAAATATACCACCACCCCTAACTATTACATAATTAAATGCGAGTATTCGTTGAGCACTGTATTGTTTGACGTCATAACCGGAAATTTTTCTGTTATTAATTCGTAGAAATTGTAAATACCGGCAACAATACCATGTTTACGATAGGGTCTTAAAATTCTAATCTTCTAATAAATAAATAAAAAAATATAATTACTAATTAAGTATTAGTAATGTTATAAGTCTAAATATGTAGATACGCATGAATTCCATTGTCCAGGGATGGATTTTATTATACCTATTTAGTTAACAATTGATGGTCAGATTAAATATCGTCTCTTAGATGCATTCACTAATAACCCTAGCCAATAAACAAACGGTTTAAATTATAAAGTAGATAATAAATAGATTTGCAAATGTAAAGAATTCTTAGAATCTAAAGAAAATTTTTTAATTTGAATAAGGTAATAAAAGTATGTTACGTAGTGGTTTAAACTTGAAAATGCACATTGAATATTTATAAAATTGGAAATGTTATAGTTTAATTCTTTTATGCTAAATTTACTTATATCTAACATACATAAATATATCAAATTTCGTTTTATGACGAAACAAGTCATTAACAAATGTAAATATATTAAATCGAATTTTGGCCTACGTTCAAACAACAATCAAGTAAGCGAGTTTTAAATCCACGGAAAAGTTACATAAACTTAATTAACAGCGAAATAGGTTTATAAGTAAGTGTAGGCTTTAACGACCGTCTTATATTGTAGATTAACAAATAAGTCCACAACAACATCTGGAAAACCTATCAATTTATGTTTTCTGTGAAATTACAAATGTTTCCAAACTTTCCAGCGGCAGTATATACATAATAAGGACGGTTAACACTTCGCTAGATCAGATAATGTATATAGTCTTTAAAGATTAGTTGAAAAAGTTCTTTAGCGTTTTTTTTTCAGAATCTAGATCGCATTTTGATTATATTTAAATCGTTCCTGTCCAGATAGATTAGTTTTTTTTCATCATAAAATTAATAGTTGTTAGAGCCTTATCTTAAAGAAGTGTTAATTGTATCAGATGGTAACCTTTGTTTCGTTATAACAGGCAACGGTTCGAACGGTTACGCGGTTGTATATTCAAGCTAAAAAAGTTAAGTTGTTGTATAACTAAATATTAATTTTTCAAATGTCATCAATAAATATAAATCGATCGATCTTTTGACGATATTTACAAAGAAAATATCATTTCGATTAGGAAACTTTGTAACTTACATAAGAAATTTGGGTGAATCTTTATAATTTTATTATTGAAACAATTCTAAATGTACAGTAATTTAAAATTGATCCCTCTTATCAAACTAATAATTATAAATAACAGTAATTTCGTAATCACATAATAATAACTATTTATTATCCATTAAATAAATAAAATTTTTCATCATTACTCAGCTGCGAAGGATCAAGTGGCATATCCGACAAAGATGTATTAAAGTGTGTTTGTGCAATACCGATCAATGGTCGAAATGTTTCCATCAGCTGTGTCCATGGCCAAGTCTGTAACGACAAATATGTTTCCTTTCCTCTCCGGTATGGGATTTTTCTGACCTTAAATGCTTCGACTAATTATCTCTCAGATTTTTCCATTTCTTTCTGATATCATCTCCTTAATAAAGAAGTTTTAGTTCAGATTTTTGTTTCAGATTTTTAGCCACTGGAGATTCGGCCATAGTTTCCGCATGGGATTTTCCACTGTCTACAATATCTACAATAATAGCAGAAGTATGTGTTGCAATCAGAACGAAACTACAATCAATCTATATGCCTGATCCAACGACAGAAATATGCAAAAAATCTATTTGCGGTTTTAATGATATCTCTCAATTTCTTAATTGTCTCGGAAGAATAGATGGTAAACATGTAACTACTAAATGTCCACCTGTTCACTATACTACTGCTACCTGAATAAATTTTCTATAGCTTTAATGGCTATTGTAGATCCAGAATATAAATTCATTGGCATACACGATGGAGGTTACGGAAAAAATAGTGATGGAAGAACAATTAATACGTCAAGATATGAATGTTTTATAATTTTACTATTACCCAGCAATATAGAGGCGTGTTTTTTAATTAACGCCGTTTTGTTGTAGACACTAGTAGTTCGCGCGCATATCGCAACGAGCGCATGCGTCGTGTACCGGCATGCCTCGGGAACAACTGGCTCAGTTTCAGCTCTGTAGCTAACCTGTACGGTTCTGTTCTATGCTTTCAAAATGTTTACGACTATCAACTCGCCCGCCGCGTGTGAGGTTCGGTCAGTGATACGGTTTTTGTCAGCAAGGAACCTGTCTGCTGCAGAAATTCATCGACAGATTTGCGATGTGTACGGTGATACTGTTATGAGTGAAAGCAAAGTGCGTAAGTGGGTACGACAATTCAAAGATGGTCATGACAACGTTCATGAGAAGTACCGCTCCGGTCGCCCTTCTTTGATTAGAGACGATTTGGTGGCTTCAGTTGAAGCGAAGATTCGTGAGAACAGACGCTTCACAATAACAGGTCTCTCAAACGAATTTCCTGACGTGTAGAGATCAGTGCTTTACAACATTGTTTCTGAACACATAAAGTTTAGGAAACTGTGCTCCCGTTGGGTCCCGAAACTCCTAACAGAGGACCACAAAAACCAACGATTTGAGTGTGCGACGAAGTTCTTGACTCGTTATAACGAAGAAGGTGACGGCTTCTTGGGGCAGATCATAACTGGAGACGAAACATGGGTTTCGCATATCACGCCGGAATCGAAGCAACAGAGCATGGAATGGAGACACACACAATCGCCTGTAAGGGTAAAGGCCAAACAGACTCTGTCCCAGCGCAAAATTATGGCGTCGGTGTTTTGGGATAGGGATGGTGTTTTGTTGGTCGACTTCATGCAACGGGGAACCACTATCAATGCAGAAGCATACTGCCAAACCCTGAGAAAGCTACGCAGAGCGATTCAAAACAAAAGACGCGGCATGCTGACAAAGGGAATTGTCCTTCTCCATGACAATGCAAGACCTCACACTGCAGGTCAGACTCGCGATTTATTGGACAGTTTTGGCTGGGAAGTTTTAGACCACCCACCCTACAGTCCTGATCTTGCGCCGAGCGATTACCATCTGTTCCTCCACCTCAAACGTCACCTCAGTGGCAACCATTACAATGATGACGACGACGTGAAAACGGCAGTGAACCCTTGGTTATCGGAGCAGGCGGCAAGTTTTTATGAAGAGGGTATTTTAAAATTGGTTAATAGGTATGATAAGTGTTTGAACAAACTTGGCAACTATGTCGAAAAATAGAGTGAAGTATGTACTTTCTGAAAATAAATTTACTTTTTTGAAATAACCTTTGGTTGTATACTTATGTTCAAACGGACCTTACTTCAAAAACACGCCTCATACTTCAATAAAATTGTTTTTAATATACTACTTACCGTCAATTCTTTTATTCTTTAGAATATCGGCAATTTCATCCCATTTTTGGTTCTTAATACGAAAGTTCTTGTATTGCGGAATATAGAACATGAATTTTTCTTAAATTTTCAGTTTTTCAATAAAGTTATTTTCTTGTCAGCTGCCATTCTATGTACGGTTATGTGCGGTAACAGCGATGAAATCACTGGCGTGGCTAGGGCAAACCATCACAATGTTTTTCTATGATAAATCACTTAGGTTTGAGGCCATTTTAATTAAGTTGTCCATATTATATAAATTAATTTATCAATTGTAATCATTTGTAAATGCACGTAAGCTATGAATGAAATAAATAATTATTTATTGCAGATTTAAATGTTTACAAGTGGCAGTTATACAATTACCACATGTTTCCGAATTTTATAGGTGGCAGTACTGGTGTATGGGTCTGATTTTTTTTTCAGTGTACACACAGTCATTTTTCGTTTAAGTGGCTCGGTCAGTCGGGGATTTTCAAAAAAATTTTGTTCTTTTTATTTTCGAAGTTACAAAATGAATTCTTAAATGTTTTAGCGAACTACGTAAAATTTAAGTTGGTTAATGAAATTAAATCTGCTAAATATTTTGGAATTACATTTGCTATCACACCTGGCATTTCACATATTGATCAAATTTCGGAGGGGATTCGTTATGTGAAAATTGATAATGCAAAAGTGGAAGTAAAAGAAGTATTCCTTGGATTTTTTCCTTTACATGGAAAGCCCCTGATTTATGTGATGAAATTTTCAAAAAGCTCAAAAATGACTGTTTAGATATTATGCTGTGTGGTTCCCAGGGTTATGATAATGCAGCTGTTACGAATGGCATACTATTATTAAAGAGAAAAATAACAAAGCAATTTTTGTTGGATGTATAGATCACTCAATTAATTTATGTGGCCAACACTCATTTGCACAAAATTTATTTATTTATTTATTGTACATTACAAGAAAAAAAATTCCAAATAGTACAATATATATATATAATAGTTCCAGAAAGCGCGAACATCTCCAGGCGTCGATTGCTGCGAGAAGAAAACAAACTATTCATAGTCCTTGTCGATAGATTGCTTAACATGTAATGTATCATATGTAACATTTTTCGGAATAGTGGAGACAATTTTTACATTTTCTTGTTGCTTCTACTAGCCGCTGGGAAGTGCTTCTTAAACACAGCAAAGCATCAGTTAAAAGACTCTCACCAACGCATTGGAGTGCTCATTATGCTTCAGTGAAAGTGTTGGTTGAAAATGTCGATGGCATTCTGGCTGCAATTGCGGAATTAGGTGATCAAGAAGAAAATTTAGACACCAGAGATGCCGCACAGAAGTTTATGCCTGCTGTGTGTAATTTCAGATTCCTTTGCTATATTTTCTTTTGGAATGATATACTAAGGGAACTAAATTGTGCTTAGATTGCATTGCAAAATAAAGGCTTGAGTATTGATCAATCAGCTATCAAAATAGAGGCACTTTGTCTTTATATTGAGGAAAAACGGAGTCACATTGTAGAAGAGACAATAGATTTTACTGCAAAAAATCAAAGGACTACGGCATTCCAATGAAAAGACGAATTCGTCCTAAAAAACGAATGGCCGGTGAGTTGGCCACCGATGCAGGTCTGACACTGAGAGCTGAACTTTAAAAGGATATGTTGGAACGTCTTAACCGGTTCAGTATTGAACTTCGAACTAGATCAAAGTCCGTTCAAGATGTGACTTCATTATTTGAGGTTGTGCAAACAAATACTTTGCTTTTGGCAAACAATGGAGAGTTAAAATTAGCTGTATCAAAATTTACTTCTCCGAGATACCAAAGATATGAAGACATTTAAAAGTGGCCAATGTTACAGTTTCTAATTGGGTAACTATCATAATATTGTAACTTAATTATTAGCGACACATTTGTATTAATTAAAAATCATACTTTACGTTTATCGAATTTTTAATTATTTTAAAAGTTTTCATTCTTGAGGTGACACCGCAATATCTGCCCCGGGTGCCACCCACGGGTTAGCTACGCCACTGCGTGAAATACAATTAACAGCATCTCACCGCCACCGCTAGCTAGAACGCAGTACTACCGCTCGCAACGCCAGGCATGTAGCGATATGTCTGCAAGACCGTATTTGATCAGTGTTGCCAACTTAACGGATTTTCCGTCATATTTAACGGATTTTGGTGAAGGGGAGCGGAAAAAAAACAGTTTCAACGGGTGACGGATTTTTTAACGGAAACTAAGTTTCCGTCAAAAAATTCTAAATTAAGTTCTGTAAGTGTGTTAACTGGCTGTTTACCGATTCAAGCTATTTTTTGTCTGTAAATATCATACTACACTATGTCATTGGTTCCGCATGATTGGGACTTCCCCGGGCCCCGAATCCTCTAAAAATAATTATTGGATCATTGCATTGTGTATGTGGCACTGGCGTATATACGTCTTGATTTTAGTGAGTTGAATAATCTTATTCTCAGTGTGTTGTGCAATTAATCTTGTTTACAGTGACAAAAATACCGAAAGTGCAATATAAACAAAAATTTCGTAGTGAATGGCTTCAAGACAAGCTGTTTAAAGACTGGATTATTATGAAAACAGATAAAAATTCTGGTGAGTCATTCCCTGAGTGCATATTTTGTCGATGCATCGTAAGTAGTAGCAATAAATATTCTGATTTAAAAGCTCATATGATTTCGAAGAAACATATAAAGAATACAGATATGTTGGCGCCATCACGCCAACCAACAATTAATTTTACTCCCAAAAAGACAGAAAAAAGCAAATATTTGGAAGCTTATACAACACTGTTTATTGCCGAACATTGCAGCGTACTAACAGTAGATCATTTAGGGCGGATAATGAAAAAGGTGGCGATGATTCACAAGCAGTTAAAGACATGCATCGCACAAAGTGTTCCAATATTATTAAAAATATCTTAAGCCCTCACTTTAAAGATGATTTAAAAGTAGATATTGGAAATGGAAAATTTAGTTTACTTCGGGATGAGTCTACGGATATAATTGTGGTAAAATATCTTGACATTGTAATAATATTTTACAGCACAAAATCCAAGAAAATAAAAACATTTTTTTTTAAATTGGCACCACTAACCGCATGCAATGCAGAAGGAATAGTTTCCGCGGTTCAAGAGACACTAAACGAATTTGGTTTGGAGTTTAAAAATATTCTTGGCATCGGAACTGACAATGCCAGTGTTATGACAGGTATAAATAATGGCGTACATGCAATCCTAAAAGAAGATAATCCAGGATTAGTTCTTGTACGATGTGTCTGTCACTTGATTCAACTAGCGGTATCTCACGCCTCAGAAGATACCTTACCGAGGAATCTGGATTTTATGGTTTCCGAAACATACAATTGGTTCTCTCAATCATCAGTTCGACAGGCTGAATACAAAGAGCTGCATCGCACAATTAATAAAGGTCACGAACCATTGAAAATTATTAGAGCTTGTCAAACCCGATGGTTATCAATTTATTTGGCTGTATATAGAATTTTGAAACAATGGCTTGAACTTCAAAAGCATTTTGAAATATCCCGACGAAATTATCTGCTGAATTGTTGTACAATATGTATAAAGATGAGAGTAATTTGGCCTTATTTTCATTCCTATGTCCCATATTAGAACAATTGCAACTAACGAACAAATCTTTTGAAGTCAAAGATGCTGATCCATGTAAATTGTTTACGGATTTATCTACGCTTATTGGATTTCTGGTTTCAAAAGTAGTCATGCCACGTCCCAATATTGATCCGCTAACTATAATTGTGGAGAATCATTTAGACCCTCAGCCATACCTTGGTTACGGATTCGAATCCAAGATTCGAGAAATGAGGGAAAAAGGTCTTCTAAACGGGCAAAGTGAACAAGATCTTCAACGGTGTATTAACTTTCTTTTAAAATTAATTCAACAATTACGTTTGAGGTAAGTTGTCAGTTTCTCATTTCTCAATGTTCCCTAAAAGAGTCTCCGTCTTGTTTACTGTAGGTTACCTGACAATATCGAAATCTTGCAGAAAACCAATCTACTCTCATGCAAAAACGTATTAAGGGTTCACAAAGAATCTTTAAGTCCCTTATTGGCCCATTTAGAGTATTCAAAACATGAAATATCTCTAATCGAGACGCAATGGAACGCCATAAATTACACTAAATGGGAGAACATCAATGACACTGTGGCGTTTTGGTCCGAAGTCAAAGAGTATGAAGATGCTACAGGCACAAATCCTTTCAAGGAGTTATGCGATTTTGCTTTTTCAATTCTGCTTTTGCCATACTCCAATGCAGAGGCAGAACGGGTTTTTAGTGTGATGAATATTGTGAAATCAAAGCTGCGCAATAAAATGAAGGAAAGTATGGTAAATGCAATTTTGAATATAAGATCAGGGCTGAAGAGGAACGATAAAACCTGCTTTTCATATGAGTTGCCTGAAAAAGTAATTTGTATGGTGGGGACTATGCAAAGCTATAGGCAAAGCGAACCTTCAACCTCCACTGCTATGGGCCAACCTGTTGATGGTACGGACAGTGATGACGATTTTAATTTCGATTTTTTATATAAGTTCTTCTTTTATAAAATTTTATTATAAAATAAATTTTATTTGTTTGGCACATTTTTTATTCTGACGGATTTTATTGACGGAAAAAAAAATTTAACAGATTTTTGACGGAAACCTACAACAAATTTAATGGAATTAAAAAAATACTGTTGGCAACACTGTATTTGATTGAAAAGACTTAGTCTGACCGCCACCGCTGTTACCGCGTATATCTGTGCCCCGTTTTAGGCGATCGCACGAATAAGTGAACGTGCCCTCGTATTTAAGTAATTAGTAATTAATAATTGCAAGACAAGCATTTGAATATAAATACACCCACAAATTCACAGGATACAGCTTGATAATAATAAAATTTTATTTACCACTTAACTCCCTTTTATGTAATGACATTATTTTATTAGTATTTTAACTGTCTCAGTTTTTTTTTCGTGTGGTTTATTCGAGAGTCAATAATTCCTGTTATTACTTTACACTCTTTAAACTTACTTTCACTTGGAATCATAATCCCAAGGTCATGCTTGTGCGCCGGTTGCGACCGACAGAACATTTTTCTAGAGTTGCATTGGAAACGAAAGATCCATGTGCAGATAAACGTACGCGGATTATCGCTGATTGTGTGATAATTATTTTGAAATACAAGATCAGATAGGAGGGAAACTACATGTTAGTGCTTGTTTATTGTATCTATAACGTTATATATGATTCTAAACTGTTATCGCTCTGTGTGTAATTTAATTCACCGTTAAGTGCTTTCGTAAGAACATTTTGTATCGCTACATGCAGTTGCACATAATTGTATTCGTACAGTAACGTTTTAGCATGTCGAATTACTAATAAAATATTATATTTGCTGTCAGCATTATTTATTTTTATTGATAAATTAACTCCTATATAAAAATGTCCATTTGCGGGTGACATTTTTGTCACTTTGACAGCGATAAAAACCTACATAGCTTTTTATCACCGATAAAAATGCTTCTTCCTCCGATAAAAATGCTTCTTCCTGTTACATATCTAGTAGCCCTGCATCACTTAATTTATTTTGGCAGCTGACAGGTAATAACTATTAAGTATCGTTGAACGTAAAATGTACGAGTCGGTTTGGGGAAATTTCAACAAATATCAAAAGATCAATACCGCAATACACAAGAAATACAAAATCGTCAATATGGAGACAATTTATAAAATTTTTATTCATGTCGTTAATTTATCTTGCCAAAAAACACTCGAGCTTTTCTTTCAATCGGATAAATTTCTTTTTAACTCAATATTTTTCCAATCAGTAATTTCGCTCGAAAAACTTACATTAGAAAAAATCGCTCGACCTTTCGGTCTCGCGATTTTTTCATGTAAGTTTTTCTCGTCAAATTACTGATTGGCAAAATAATTTCGTTACAAAGAGAAATTTATCCGATAAAAAAAAAGCTCTTGTGTTTTTACTTATGAAAATTTAACAATATTAATACATTTACGTTGCTTATGAACGTAAGCATATTGTCCTTAGATAAATTTAGAAAGAAATGTACGAATATAAAAGCTAGATAATAAATTCAACTCAAACAAGAAGTTTTTGCTTTTTCAGAGCATGAAAATAACTGATTATTATTAGAGACAGGCACTTAGGTCGGCTAGCATTAGCGTCACTGCGTGGGATTTACCGAAATAAAACTGAGGGTTATTTAGAAAAAAATTATCGTAGAATTATTGAAAATGCAGATAAAATATACTAAAGAAGTTACCCAATATTTTTCGATGCTTAGAAAAAATCTGAATATTCGTGAGTGAACTAGTGATGTGTCGATACGGATGGATTCGGAACAAAGGAACGAATCCATCCGTGGAACGAATTGGAACAAATCCGAAATTGTAACTGTATGTCATTCCTCTATTTCGTTCCATCGAGGTTATTCATAATATAACTGCGATAGAACGGCACGTCGTCAAGCATTTATCGGTCTTTCCACATACTTGCTTACATAGGTATAAATTATTCTTCTTCTTCTTCTTTCGATAGGCGTATCGCCTGTTTAGTTCCGGTTTCTTTGTGGCGGCAGTTCTTGTGAATTTGATTGCCAGCTGTCTCGCCAGCGTTTTGGTGGTCGTCCTATGGGTCTTCTTCCGTGAGGTATGTTGTTTCGTACTATTCTGGCCATTCTGTCGGGAGTCATTCGGCTGACATGGTGGTTCCATTCTCTTCTTCTTTTCCGTATCCATCTGACTACGTCATCCGTTTGACACTTCTCCCTTATATCTGTATTTCTTTGCCTATCATGTAATGTGTATCCTGTTATCGTTCTTAGAGTCTTCATTTCGGTTGTTCTTAGTATCCTCTTTGTTATCGTTGTTTCCGCTCTCGTCTCCGCACCATATGTCATCACCGGTCGTACGCATGTTTTGTATATCCTTGATTTGCATTCCGTACTTAGGTGTTTGTTTCTCCAGATTGGATGCCTAAGATGTCCCGATATTGCTGCTGCTTTGTTTACTTGTTTCCTCACCTCATCACCCAAAAACCCTGCGCTTGTAATTTTGCACCCAAGGTATTCGATTGACATGGTTTGGTCGACGGTCTTATTTTCTATTACCAATTTGCAGCGTACAGGTTCTTTTGCTATGGTCATGCATTTGGTCTTGTCTATGGAAATTTCCATGTTGTGTTTTCCTGCCTGTTTGTTGAAAGCATGTAACATTCTTTGTAGGTCGTCCTCTGATTCCGCAATAAGTACTGCGTCATCAGCATAGCATATTATATTTATGTTGTGTATGCCCATCCGATATCCTAATCCGGTGTTCTTTACAGCTTTCACCAGCTCATCCATGATTGCGTTGAATAATAAAGGACTGAGACTATCGCCTTGACGGATGCCTGTTGTGGTTCGTAGGTGTTGCGTTAGGGTGAGGTTTGTGCGTATTTGCGTTCTTGTGTTCGTGTTTAGGTCCTTAATGAGTTCTACGTATTCTTTCGTCGTATTATTGTTTTCCAGGATCGTGATGACGTCTTTTAGTTGTACTCTGTCGAAGGCCTTAGTTAGATCTACAAAGCAAAGATAGGCAGGGGTGTTGTACTCTAATGATTTTTCTATCAGTTGTCTGAGTATGAATAGAGCGTCAGTGGTGGATCGACTTCTTCGAAATACTTGTTGTTCTTCGCTTATTGGCATTGTTGGGGTTATTTTGTCCGCAATGATCTTAGTTAGGAGTTTTAGCGAGGTGCTCAACAATGTTATCCCACGGTAGTTTGCTGGATCGGTTTTGTCTCCTTTTTTGAAGATGGGTATTGTTACGCTGTTCTTCCATTCTTCAGGTATTCTTCTATGTTGTAGTATGATATTAAACAGTTTTGTGTATTCTTTTATGGTGGCAGTTCCTCCATTTTTTATTAGCTCATTTGGTATTTTGTCTTGGTTTGGAGTTTTCCTGTTCTTAAGTTTCCTCGTTGTCTCTCTTACTTGCTCTTCGGTGATTTGCGTGCACTCTTCTGGTGGGTCGTTTTGTATGTCTTCTTCTTGTGTTTCCACAGGGTTCTCTATGTCTGCGTAAAGATTTCTGAAATACTTCTCCCAAGTTTCTTCGGTAATTGTTCTGAGTTGTATTGTTTCATTCGTTTCCCGTTTCATGCCTCTTAGTAGTTTCCAAATTCGTTTTTGTGCTCCATACATGTCTGCTTCCATTTCGTTACTGAATTCCTGCCAGTATTCTTCCTTTATCTCTCTAACCCTATTATTGACCTTGTTCCTAGTTTCAATATACTTATTTCGGTTTTCTTGAGTTGGAGATTCCCTGTATTGCAAATAATTTTTCCTCTTTTCCCTTGTGATATCCTTGACTTCCCTTGTAAACCAAGGTTTGTTGTTCGGTCTATTGTTCTGCGATACCGTGCGTTTGCCTAGGGTTTCTTCGGCGGCTTTATAGATGTTTTGTTTCAGTTTATCCCATGCTGTTTGGGGAGTGTCGGGTTGTATTATTGGGTTGAGAGTAATGTATTGTTTGCATCGGTCTGCGTATAGTTGTTTTGTATTTTCCTGGTTGAGCAATTCTATGTTGAATTTTTCAGCTCTTGTTGTTGGCTTTTGTTTCCTCAGTGACATTGCTATTCGTAGTTTTCCTAGCACTAATTTGTGGTCTGTTCCAATGTTGGCTGAGGACAGGACTCTTATATCTACTATTTGTTGGGGCATGAACATTCTGTTTGTGATGATGTAATCGATTATGGATTTATTTTGTCTATTGTCGTAAAAGGTGTATTTGTGTTGGTCTTTATGAGGGAAGTATGTGTTGTTTATTCGTAATTCATTCTGTGCACAAAATTCTGTCAACATTTCGCCATTTCTGTTAGTTACTTCTTCGTTGTATTTTTGTTTTACTCCATCTACTGCTTCATTTCCTATTCTAGCATTTAGGTCTCCTAATAGGATTATCTTTTCGTTTTTTGGGATTTTGTCCAGTTCTGATTGTAGGATTTCGTAGAAATCTATTGACATTTCTTCGGGTTTGCCAATGTCAGGTGTATATACTGATATAATGTGCAGGGGATGATTGAACATCATTTTTACTCTTAGAATTCTGTCGTTAACATACTCTGTGCTTTCTATATTCTTTTCATATTTCTCGTTTACTGCCATACCAACCCCTGATGTGGCTCTTTGGTCTTTTGCTACTCCTGAGTACAGTAAGATGTAGTTGCTAAGTCTTGTTGTTCCTCTACCTTTCTTTTTCGTTTCAGAGAGTGCACATATGTCTATCTTATGTTCATTGAGTTCGGGAATTAGTTCATGATCTTTTGAATACAGAGTCTTTATGTTCCAGCATGCAATTCTCATTTGCTGTTTCTTCATATAGAGTTTGTTCCTTATTCGCGCGTGGGTCGTGCTCCGTGAAATCCGTCCATGTTCCGAGGCTATGCTACCGGTGCTTTGAGCATGTAATTGTTTTTCCCCTAGGCAGGTTGCTAACCTTACCTAAGAACCCTCCTCCTTTATCCGGGCTTGGGACCGGCAGTGGCGGCTGTGAGCTACTCAATCCACCCACAAGCCGCCAGGCGGAGGTATAAATTATAAATGTATATATTCTCCACGTATTTTCCCTCTCTCTATTTATGTTTATTTTAACTTTGGGTTCTTATCTACTCCATCAATTGCCAATTGTATCAATAGTAAAGACTAATAATAAAATATGCATATGTTACGTTTGTATATTTTGGATTTATAGGTTTGTAGTGTCTGCAATTATTAGAATTTACATAAATATTATACATATACATACTCATGCAGCTTTTAAATAAATAAATAGAACAAGCAGGCAATCATTCCAATCCAACAAAGCTAGATCGAAATGAATGTGTCAGTTGTTGGACTTACAACTGCAATCGGCATTTAACATTGTTTAACATCGAGGTTGTTATAATCGCTTCACGGAACGAATCCTCTGGACTCGTTCCATCTACAGGATGGAACGAGAAGGAACGACTCCACAAAAGGAACGATTCCGCCCATCTCTAGAGTGAACACCTGCAGCATAGTGCGTTTCTACAGACGTCTCCTTGAGATTTGTCCTTTGCGGTGTATACCGATAGGTCCAGCCTGCTACGGGCCATAGGCAACAATATACGTATGGAACGTAATGCGATGTGGCAACGTGTGTACGATGCCACTCCGCGTGCGCTACATAAGACCGATGGTCGAGCGCAACAGATTGCCCGTCATTCGTATTTAGCTGTGCATACGTAAAGGTAGTTATCATGTCAGTGTATACAACCGCAGAGAAGGTACAAATAGTTTCGTGGTATCTTGCCGGCAATTCCTGTCGAACAACCGCTGATTTATTTGCTGTAGAGTACGTAAATCGGCCTATTCCTTCGCATTCGACGATTGAAAGGATCGTAAATGCGTTTAGGAAATATGGTTGTGTAGTCGGAAATTGCCGCAAATGCCAACAAATTGACGAACAGCCTCATATCCCTCTAATACCTGCGGATCGAGAGGAGAGAGACGTGAGGGTTTGTTCGTTAGTTGAAATGGGCGACCTTAAGTGTACACGGCAAATTGCAGACGAAATCGGTGTTAGTAGAAGTACAGTAAAGCGGATTCTAAAACGCAACAAATATAAAAGTTACAAAGTTCGAAAGTGCCAGGAGATTTTTCCCGAGGACAATTTTGCAAGAATGGAGTTTTGTGAGTCCGTGATGGAAAAGGCTAACAGGGACGAATATTTTATAAAAAATATTCTGTTTACCGACGAGTCTTCTTTTCCACGTCATGGCAAGCATAATCCCTCAGTCGTGCGATATTGGTCTCGGGAAAATAAACATCTAGCTCGTAATGTTAAAACTCAATACCCCGAAAAACTTAACGTTTGGGCGGGTATCTTGGGTGATAACATTATAGGGCCATTTGCTATCGACGGCAATTTGAATGCAGTAAAATATTTAGATTTGCTGCGAACACGAATTATTCCTGCTGTCCGTCAACTAAACGTCGATTTTGATGCAATTTGGTTTATGCAAGACGGTTGTCCCGCGCATAACAGCAGATTAGTAAGAGAGTTTTTAGAAAACCCTTTTCCTAATCGTGTTATTTCCGGGAGGGGTACGATAATATGGCCACCTCGATCACCCGACCTCAATCCCTGCGATTTTTATCTGTGGGGTTATGTCAAAGAAAATCTTTACGGTCTTCTAACAATACCGAACTTGCAACAGTTGCAAGTTCAACTGTTTAGAATTTTCGAGACAATAACCCCTAGAAATCTCGAGGGAGTGAGGCAGGAGTTTTACAATAGGCTCGGCTATTGTTTGGGAAGAGAGGGCGGTATTTTCGAATCCTATATTGAGTGACTTTCTTAAAATTTAAATTTATTTTGCAGAATTATTGATTTTTTTACTTTTATCTTTTAGAAAACGTTATTGTTTTTTTTTACTTAAAATTACTTTTCCGTAGCAGCTAAGAATACAATAATAATAATAAATTGGACCTTATTATGTCTGAAACAAATGGTCAAATTACGTATACAGAACGAATATGCAAACGACTATATCCTTGCGCGGTTTAAGTCTTACTAAATTCTTAACTGCAATGTGCTGCAATTGGCGCGTAGAGGGGATTCGCTGTTGCCACTCATTGCTGACTATGGCCCGTTCCGAGCTGGACTTATCGGTATATCTGCTTATACGCAGAAAAATATCGTTCCACAGCTAGCGATGTAATAGTCGCGTAGTTAAGGTGGTCTTTAAATTTATACAACGCAATCTTTCGCAACACTTTAGTTAAAAAGTTGTTTTAATATAGTAATAATACAGTATTAAATATACCTTTTCGGACATGTAAAGAATAGTGTTTTTAAAAACCGCTTAGACACACTAGAAGAACTTAAACATGCAATTAGGCATGAAATTGAAAACATCACTCAGGAAGAACTTTGTCGTGTATTTGAAAGTACGAAAAGGCGAGTAAACTTGTGTTTACAAAATAATGGTGGACATTTTCAACAGTTTTTGTAAAAATAAAGTATTTTATGTACGACTGCATTAGAAACTTTATGATACCTTTTTGCGGCTATAAAGCTGTACTTTATTGTACCAACAACTGTAGAAAAATAAAATCCATCGTACCAACATAATTGGCGTACGATCATTTACAGATTCAAGGTTACGGAACACGTAATATACAGAGTACAGACTGTGTACTTTTAATTTCGAAGTCATTTATATGTCCTAAGTTATGAGGGTAGCACTGATTATTTCTGCAAACTAATAAAACAAAATGTTGTAGTCAAAAATTATTTTTATTGTTTTTCAAAATATTCGCCCTTAAACTCAATGTATTTAGACATTCGATAAAATCAGTTATCATAGCATAAATTCCACTCTTCGTGAGTCACTTGAGATATATAGTCTTTGAAGCTCTCCACTGCATCTTCTGGGCTTGCAAATCGTACACCACGCATTTTATCCTTTAGTCCTTTACCTTCAGTTAATACTCGCTATATAAGTACATTCAATTTGAGCACCCCGGGGACCAACTTACTAATGAAATCACCTGTTTACCATATGATGCGGAATGCTGATGCAATCTACAGCGATATATTTACTGGTGAAATCATTACATGTGTTCCTAAGTATTTCATGACTGTCACACAAGTTATTAAGGTATACTTTTTGTTTATTTATGTCTATCTGTAAAATAACTTTTACCATATTTTTTTTTCTGTTTTGTTATATGTATGTATTACATAGTTTATGCCCTATTACTGGGTATGAACCTGTTGGGCAAATAAACAATTATTATTATTTTGAATAGAAAGAAATCTGAAGATGCCAGGTCCGGACGATTTAGTAATTTTAATCCGGAAGCGCTTAAAAATTCGTTTGTTAGACGCGCAGTATGACTTGAAGCATTGTCGTGATGAAGGACAATCTCCGATCTAGGGCGTCGTAAACGAGTCTTTTGAACAACATCTGGCAGACATATTGTTGTGTACCAATCTGAGGTAACATCACAACTGCTGTGATAGGCTCTGATTTTCAGAAGAAACTGGCTACCATTTTCTTTCCAACACTTAGAGATTCTTTCACTTTGACTGGATTAAGTTCTGTTGGAAACACCCACTGAGCCGACTGCCGTTTTTATTCCGGAGCAAATGCATATATCCAGCTTTCATCACTAGTAATGATGTTGTAAACTGCTTTAGTGCTTAAGTGTTTTTTTTAAGTGTGTTGTTTCGTTCCTGTGTTAAATTATGAGATACCCAACGACAATAGACTTTCCCCACACACAAATTATTATATGGAAACTTGTTTGTTGCAGTCATGCCAATACCCAAGGTGCTCCTAATACTCCTATACGTGACTCGATTGTCGTCTTAATTCGTACGGCGTCTACATTTGTTTTAGTAACGGCTGAGATTTACCGTCCTTCGCGAAAAGCGTTACTAAGTGAAATCCTTTGAAATTTAAATTCGTTATACAAGTTGTAATCACTCCCCTGAGAAGGAGCTTGATCACCAAATGCAGCACGAAGTCATTCTCATAGAGATTCACTTAGAGATTCTTTCACTTTGACTGGATTAAGTTCTGTTGGAAACACCCACTGAGCCGACTGCCGTTTTTATTCCGGAGCAAATGCATATATCCAGCTTTCATCACCAGTAATGATGTTGTAAACTGCTTTAGTGCTTAAGTGTTTTTTTAAGTGTGTTGTTTCGTTCCTGTGTTAAATTATGAGATACCCAACGACAATAGACTTTCCTCACACCCAAATTATTATATAAAATCTTGTTTGTTGCAGTCATGCCAATATCCAAGGTGCTCCTAATACTCCTATACGTGACTCGATTGTCGTCTTTATTCGCACGGCGTCTACATTTGTTTTAGTAACGGCTGAGATTTACCGTCCTTCGCGAAAAGCGTTACTAAGTGAAACCCTTTGAAATTTAAATTCGCTATACCAGTTGTAAACACTCCCCTGAGAAGGAGCTTGATCACCAAATGCAGCACGAAGTCTTGAAACACTTTGTTTTAGAGTTAAAGAACTTTTAAAATCATAGTAAATCATGGCTCTAAAATTTTCTTTCGTTGAATGCATTTTTACTGCAGACCACTCGGTTTGAGATTAGCTTGCAAAATAACTGTTGCTGTTATCAAAACCAAATTCTAACTGTCAAAATAGAAAACAATGAACATTTGTTTTATAGCATGTTTGATTCCTTTTATTCAATAGAAATATTAGTTTGCAGAAATAATCGGTGCTACCCTCGTATATAGTGTTTGACTTACCCATTTTACCGGCTATAATATCAAACTGGGACGGTCCATCTTGCACGAAACCCGGTCTAGCGCATAAATCCTGAAATCAAATAAATTATATTATAAAATCTAATAACGATTTAGGCGATGTTCAAGGGAGTAAATAAAAACTATATTTTTAATATTTAATTCTTTTTAAATGCTATTCTAGAGGTTAATGTGATATTCAGCAGAAATTCTTAAATAACGATAAGTTACTAAACTATTATTACAAATGTAAAACGCAAGGGAAATTAAGATTAAAAGTTAAACTGCAGTCCCACATTCGGCCGTCTCATATCCGAACGAACTAACTGCGACATGCGCACATTCCAGAATTATCAGTACTTAACTTGTTCAGGAAAAATAGATTTAATTTTGTATTTTTAGTTTCATTTAGATATAAGCAAACAAATTAGGTATATTTATGTTAATGTATTCAATCCTAGTTTTAAATTGTAAATATTGTAAAGTGTATATAAAAAAGGTTCTTGGAGTTCGGATATATTTAATGTTGTTAATTACCAGAGAACGGATGCAATTCCTATAAAACGCAATCGGCAATTGGAATTGTGTATAACGTCGCTCAGTACATCCCGGCGTAATTCAATGAAGTATTTGTTTGACTTACTCGGCCACCTGGTCTCGCAGCGATAGCAATGGACAACCCAGCTATTGTATTCGGAGAATATATTGTTTTCAGCGGTGTCGTGTACGTAGATAAAATAAATAAGTTTATCGTATTTCGTAAGAGAAATAGCACATACATTCCTTTTCTTTTCATTTAAGCAACATCTTCCAATTATTTTCACGTAAGTGTGCATAAAATTTCGTTATTTAATTTCGTTTATTTGGATCTAGAATATTCTTACTTTTTCAGACAATGGAAGAGCGTCGAGAATGGCATCGTGAAACAATGGCGAGTTGGATTGAGGGCCATACTGATTGTATGTACATTGCCAGTGATTCCGAAATTTATTGTGAAGTGTGTGAAACGTTATTGAAAAATTGCAATAAATCAACCGTAAAACGTCACGTAGGATCGTTAAAGCACGAAAAAAAATTGAGCCCGTTGGAATCTGACAATTTTAACGAAGAACTCTGTGAAACTTTTATGGCAGCTAATATTCCATTATTTAAATTGAACAATCCAATTTTGAAGACATTTCTGAAAAAATATACTGGTCGAAATGTTCGTGATGAATAAACTTTACGCAAATATTATGTTTCTAGGTGCTATACGAGAACAGTAGAACGCATTAGAAGCCATCTTTTAAATCAATACATATGTGGATATGTTAGGACGCTGTGTGGTAAATGTTGTAGCTGGTGTACTACATCCAGCTATTCCCTATAACTCATATGTAATAGCAACAAGTGTTATAAATAGAGTTGATGCGGAAACAGTTGCTGAAACCATTAAGGAGAATATGCAAAAAATGCTTCATTCGGACGCCACGTACAAAGAAAAAATACTTTTATTTGTCAGTGATAGTGCTGCGTATATGTTAAAAACAGGCAGACTATTGAAGAAAACATATCCTAATATGCTGCATATTACTTGTGTAGCACATGCTCTCCACAGAATCTGTGAATATATCAGAGACACTTTTCCGGAAGTTGATAGACTTGTATCAGCTTTTAAAAAAGTTTTCAGAAAAGCACCATTGAGAGTAGCTCTTTTCAGGGAATACGTGAGGATTTTCCAAAGCATAAAAAGCGTAAAATCCATCTCGTCAAAAATTAGCTTCATCCGTCTACAAGATATTTCTGCAAAATTAAGGATCTTTTTGTATTTGTTGTAAAAACCAGTTACAATATACATCACGACGTGGAAAGTCTTCAGGTAATAAAGCGTGAGCACCATCCATTTGGTGATTTTCGTGAAATGGTATAATTAGAAGAGAGATTAGTTACAAACCTGGTTATAGTTGTTCAAAATTGTTATCCCATTGACAATATCAAAACCAATCTTTAAAATATTTTCTTGTAATTAAGATAAACGACATCTAAAGTGTTAACTTTGAATATTAATTTCTAGCAGCGATGGAATTTTTTTCATATTTACCCTTGGTCCTCCCATAATAACGTACCATCCAGGTGTTTCGCGAATTATGCGACACGTCGTATATAAGAACTCGGAATAGAGAGAGACGAGGCATTCAACGAGTTATCGCCGTCGGGTTAATATTGTGATATAAATGTGAAATAAATATTGAAACAAATACTGTTGTTATTTGTTATTAAGTGTATTTAGTGTATTTTATTATTAATATAATGTGTTTTAAATTATAGTTAATTTTATTTAAGCGAGCCCAGAAACAAACATTTTACAATATAAAATCCAGGTTAAATAAGAATTACCCTCGTAGCATTGCCGAACAAAAGGCGTGTCAAATCGGTATCAAATACATTATCTCAATGTAGATAAATTAGATATCGGTAGTTTCGCGCTAAATATTTGAATTATCAAATTAAAAATAGAAATATAAAAGTAAGTTTTAAACATAAAAATAAGTTAATTTGAATTATACAGTTCTCGTCATATTAATTTATATACATTTTGATACTAATTTTACAAAATAAATTCGCCAATTTCACCCTTTTTAATTTAATACTACGAATTCTCATTTAATTCTCACTTTTGTTCGAGAATTAAATGAGAATTCGTAGTATTTAAAAACGAAAATAACCACATAGAATCTTTTCGTAAAATTATGATGAAACAAAAAAGTAAAAGCAGTAGGAAACGCAACTAGTTACTGAAATACCAGTTCCACATAAACACAAACCAGCAATTATTTATATATGTTTGCTTCTAACATTGTAAATTACTATAGGAGAACCAAGCCGCAGTATATGTTGTACCTAATCTATTTTCTCTTTTTCCTAACGCAGCATTACCGCGCGCAACCCACCTTTTTCTGTGTTACAAAGAGTAAATGCGAACGCTAATTTAATAGTCGCACTTTCACATATATATCCCGAACTTTGCTACGCATTTCAGAGTGAAATTCGATTATCACGGATATTACTGTTTGTAGAGGAAATGCTTTTTCTCTGTTCACATTCAATTATAAAACAAAGACCTTTCGATATGATTAGTTGTTGTAATTAATTGGGACAGGATAACCTTAACCTATACTATTCAAAACAATTAACAAATAATTAAAGAAAAAAACGAAACGTTTTGATAACTAATAACACAATAGTGCAGCGATTCTTAGCTCCGCAACCCCCCAAATAGTAAATGTAAATAAAATTAATATTTCGCGACCCCCTCCCTCCACGCAAAATAATAACAGTAAGTATTAGTATTACTAATTTGATTTTGACTGTAATTATAGATGTAAAAAATATTTAATATAATATATAGAGACCGGACGCATCAGGCCGAAATTACGATGGACCGTATAAATAGTCTATAGTACAACACTGTTATTGAATAGCACTATTCATTCGGTTAACCGCACATCAGCTATTTGCCGTTGAATTGTGACGCAATTACTTAAATATTACAGTTAAATTCCTTCCTTCATGGACGTAGATAGAAGCGGGAGGAGTTTTTATAATTTTATTTATTTATTAGTTTATATATCGTAAGATAAATAAAATACGGTGAGTTATTTTCTTTTTTTCGTTGTCTTAACTGTTAATTACATACTTCGTAATTTTTGTAATAGATCCTGTTTAAAATCGTTTCATTTAATCTACTTCTCCCAATTATTTTGACCTAAGTGTCCAGTGAATTTCGTTAAGTTACCTTTTCAGATATCATATGGAACAACATCGAGAATGGCATCGTGAAACAATGATGAGTTAGATTAAGGGTCAAACTGATTGTATGTCCATTGCCAGTGATTCCGAAATTTAATGCAAAGTCTGTAAAATATCGTTAAGATATTCCAAGAAATCGCACCTTAAACGTCATTTAGCATCGCAAACACATACACAGAAATTAGACCCGTTGGAATCTGACAATTTTAACGAAAAATATTTCATTAAATATATCTAGCAATCCCACCTTCAAAACTTTCAAAAGCAGTAGAACGCATTACAATCTTTCAAATCAGTACCTATGGATAAGTGCCGACGACACTGTTGATATATTAGGACGCTGTGTGGTAAATGTTGTAGCTGGTGTACTACATCCAACTATCCCATATAATGCATATGTAATAGTAACAAAAGTTATAAATACAGCTGATGCGGAAACACTAGCAAAAACCATTTACGAGTATATGCACCAAATGCTTCATTCGGACGACAGGTACAAAGAAAAAATACTTTTATTTGTCAGTGACAATGCTGCATATATGTTAAAAACAGGCAGACTATTAAAGGAAACATATCCTAATATGCTGTATATTACTTGTGTAGCACATGGTCTCCACAGAATCTGTAAATATATCAGAGACACCTTTACGGAAGTTGATAGACTTGTATCGGCTTTTAAAAAAGTTTTCAGAAAAGCACCATTGAGAGTAGCTCTTTCCAGGGAAAAGCCTCCATCTTCGTTACTGCCTCCTTCAGTAATAACTAGATGGGGAATATGTTTGGAAGCTACTAGTTTTTATGCAGATTATTTTTTAATAATTTTATTAACCAATCGTTAAGCAGTATTTGCGGACACGTGTTTAATTCTGTGCAATCACAATATTATTATAGTGAGAATAATCTTAGTACATTATTCTCCCGAGAATATTTTCTAGTATTTTGTTTCTGTTTGTTGACAACGTATTTTCTAGTTTAGACACCTGTCACCAGTATTATTGTAAATTGGAAGCAATGAACCATAAGCGATTTAGTTCATCATCAGTGGAAGATATAAACGCACAGATTAAAGAAAATTCGTGCAAAAATACTATGGTTAGTAATAGTAATAATTCAATATGGAAACAATTCTAATCATTTTGCGACGAACGGGGTTACAAATTAGAAGGAAATACACCAGTCACAAAACTGGCAAACATTTTGAAAGGCTGGGGATTTAATATGAAAAGGTGCAATGGAGAAGATTACAAAGAAGCCGTTATTAAAACAATGTGGAATAAAACCGCCAAATTAATGCAAGAGTTGTACTACAACGAATTTAGTAGAAAATTAGACCCCTTTAAAGATATCGAATTTAAATCTGCGGGAAAAGTCAGAAATACAAAACGTAAGATATTACAACAGGTGCCAGAAAAAAGGAAGCAAAGTTCTGCAATTCTAACTAATGAACAAATCATGGAAATAATAAAACGCTACGACGAGGAGACACCCTTCGGTTTGCAAAAATGCTTTTATCACATTGCTTCATATGAGCTAGCATGGCGTGGGGGAGAAGGTTGTCAATGTTTAGTGCATTATTTTCAAGAAGAAACAGACAATGCTGGTTTGCCCACTGGAAGAGTAGAGTATAATCCGGTTTTCTCTAAAACAGCGCAAGGTGGGGCACAAAAGTTGACTGATAGTAAATGGTTAATACCAAATACTGAAAAGCCTGATGCGTGTCCTGTCCGATTGCTCAAGAAATTGCTAAGCAAGAGGAACGAACATATAAAAACTGACAGACTTTTTGTAACAGTAAACATTGCTTGGGATAAACCGTCTTCTTCAGGATGGTACAAAAATATGCCGTTGGGGGTGAACATAATGTCGAAGTGGATGAAAGAATCGGCGGACATGATTGGGCTGGACACTAAAAAAATAAAAATTAAGAACCATTCTTCAAGGTCAAGTGCAGTGTCTCATCTAGCGAAAGCAGGTGTTAACGAGCAGGAAATAATAAAAATTACGGGCCTCAGCTCATCTAGTTCATTGAAACCGTATCTGCAGTTGAATAATGAACATCATTCAAGTTTGATTAATAACCTAAGAGACAAGGGAGAAGTTATAACTTTTAACACAACAGAACAGAAGAATGTTGCAAAATCCACCACTCACGGACAAAACATTTACAATAATTGTGTATTTCACATACAAACTTTTAACACTAATTAATTTTGTAAATGTACAGAAATAATATTAAAAAGTTGCATTTTTATGCTGTATTTTTTATTTAAACATTAAAAAATAATCTTTCGAATACCACTCGAGAGTGAGAAATAATTAGAAAATAGTTCTCCAGTCTTTCTCAAACTTGTTGCCATTCGGGAATAGCCACTCGAGCCCTACGGGCTCTCGTGTCTATTCCCTAGCAACAAGTTTTCGAAAATCTGTCGAATTATTTTCAATATATTCTCACTCTCTTGTGATATTACTATTGAGAATTTTGATAGTTTACAAAATTTCGTTGCATTTTTAAATGACGATGCTCGAAGTATTCTGAGTGCAAGGAACTAATATAAATTCCAAATTAAAAAAATCAGTTGTACTTTCTTCAGGAACACTTTGGAAATTTGCCAAAACTAATCACTTATTTTGAAACTCAAAATATCAAATTAAATGATGGATTAACCACACTAGATGTTACTTTTAATAATTTGAAAAATATTCCAAGTGATATCGGATGTGGCCTTCAGCAAAAGTTTGATGCAGTTTTTAATAGAAATCCAGATTTAATAACATTGCTGAAATTATGTATGGGGACAATACCTCAAAATCTAACTGCTAAATACGCTGAAATAAAAGAATATTTCCAGTATGCACCTATAACCAGTTGCGATGTAGAAAGGACGTCTTCTATCTACAAGGATGTGTTTCATTCAAAGTGAACAATTTACAGAAGAAAGTATTACTAATTAATATTAATACTCCTGAACTACAAAATGAACAAATAAAAATGTATTCCGTATTTTATAGATCACCACCTGTTTGTTTTCCAATTAAATAAATAAAATTAAAAGCTCTTTAAAAATACAAATTTTCAATAGTACGCCCGTGGACGATGAGTAAACGGCCTCTCGTGTCTGGTCTCTAAAAATAATTCCCTTCCCTTTACTCAGAATGCCGCTAGATTATATATTACTTGAGGCGACCGTAAGGTCTATTCCAGTGTGATATTTCTAGACCTATTGACTCATTCAGTGGGTCTTCTATAAACTTAGGCAAGTGTTCTTTAAAGAACTCTTTGACCTAGGGACTTCTCCCACCTCTCCATAGATCTATTCTCACTCTACTTTTTTTACGTCTGTGTGTTAATAATTGCTTTTGAAATACAAAAGCAGAGCTCCCGTTTTACAAAGGCTGTGGACGAAGCCTCTCCAATTCACCTGCCTTTGCATTAAACCTATGGTCTTCATGACCTGGAACCTAGACTAATGTCACTTCCTTGTGATCACTGAGTTCGCTTAGGGCGCACATATAATCTCATACAAGTTTAGTTTTAACTTGTATTGAATCCAGTGCTTTTAACATCGCTTCGCTGTCGGACAAGATGGTCACAGTGTGATTCGTTTCATGCTGTCTATTAATTTCTCCAATGCAATGTGGCAACCTCCGATTGAAATACAATAGTATCTCTACATAGGTAGGTTAACCTAGATCATGCTCCTTTTTTTGAGCACGTATATTCCAGTTCCTACCCTTTTTTTCTTGTTTTGAAGCAGCCAGTCAGTGTAGCAGATAGATTTCACCTGGATAGGTGAACCATTTTTCCACCCCCCCTTACCTGGTATGAATATTACATATTTCTTATCAAAATTGAATTTCTGAACAATGGCATTCGATTTCCCTCTACTGTTATCTGATTTAGGTGCTTCTATCAACTTATAATGGTTAGTATGTGGAGTTGACTTCGAGTTGTTTGACCTTATTAGTCTGTAGTCTGTAGGTTACTTGTTTCTCCCTGTATATGGATATCTAGAGGTGGTAAATTTAGCATCACCTCGAGGGCAGCGGTTAGAGTCGGTCTCAGCTCCTGTGATACTTAGACATGCTAGTCTTCGAATGTCACTTAGCCGTCAACTAACTTCTTTTTCGCTTGGTTTTTGGCCACTATGGAACTACTCCATAGCTTATCATGGGTCTAATTACCCTTGTGTACAGCCATTTCCGACACATTCTCCTACACCTGGCCAAGGAAATGGTTGTTTTGTTTTTGCCTTTTATAACGCGCAAGCCTTTAGTTAGTACCCTCAAGTACTTAGTTTCTTTGGCGAAAGAAATTTCTGTATTTTCTAGTACTAGTGGCTATAAGTCTTCTAACACTTTTTAAAGTAAAGCTAACATTGCATCTATTCGAAGATTTGAATACTCGTAAGAAAATACTTTCCAAGCAAACGTCTTTTAATATTCATTTTTTATTCGCAAAAATTCCCTCGGGTAGGCTTTTAAATTTCTAATAACTTAATAAAGACATCTTTAACACCGTTACGTTCCCATCGTTACTAAATTAAGCATTATACGAGCAGCCCGAAGCGATTTTCTACAATACCAATGCGCAAATAAATCATAATCGTACATCTCGTTCGATGGGTACTCTTTATTATCGCTATTTTCCGCTGATAATTTCTTCTTGAAGTTCGATCGCCGCTAGTTAATGACAAATTCAGACAAAATAAAAACGAAACGACGCTAATGGATTAATTACGATACATAAATTAAAAATTGCACCGGATGCCGGCACTCATTAAAGGTGCAACGTATGTTGGCTCGGTGTTCATAGTTTTCTTTAGGAATTTCTCTATATTTTTCCTTTTTATTTATTCACAATTAAGACGTAATTAAAACGGTTAATAAAATGTTTGAGGTAAAGTTTCTTTTTCTACTTTTATTTATAAATTGATGAAGATTCTGAAATGAAGAATAATTCTGTAATTCTACGCTAGACAACGAATTTACAATTTATATTTTTTTCTTTATAATAATAATAATAATAATAATAATAATAATAATAATAATAATAATAATAATCCTGATTGATTCAGTTGTGATGAAGAATGTGGTGAAAGCAAAAGAAAATCTCTACATGGCATATATAGACTATCAGAAAGCGTTTGATAGTGTACCTCACTCGTGGCTGGTAGAGATTCTTAGGTTATATAGGATTGAGGAGCATCATATTAATTTTCTTAGTTACGCCATGACTAAATGGAAGACAAGTTTGTTAATGAAAACCCCTACAGAAAGTATTGATGCAGGTAAGATCAGTATTAAAAGAGGCATATTTCAGGGAGACGCTTTGAGTCCACTGTGGTTTTGTTTAGCCTTGAAACCGTTAACAACTTTGTTAAATTCCCTAAATAAGGGATGTAATTTACTACAACCTGTCGTACAAATTAGTCACCTTTGGTACATGGATGATCTCAAATTGTATGCTAGGAAAAAGAATCATCTTCGCGATCTCCTAAACTGTGTTGGCCGTTATAGTAGAGATATCCAAATGAAATTTGGATTGGACAAATGCAAAATAAGTTGCATAGAAAAGGGACAATGGGTTGAACATCGTGGGTTCGAAGTGCAAGGCGGACAAGGACTAGTTATTGGAATGGAGAGCAACGACTATTATAAGTATCTTGGTTATTTGCAGGCTAGAGGAATAGAACACAATATTGCAAAAGAATCAGCGAAAGATCAGTATTTCTCTAGGCTGCGATCGTTGTTGAAAACCAGATTGTCGGCAAGATATATGTCCAAGGCAATAAACAGCTTTGCAACTTCCGTACTTACTTATGGATTTGGAATAATTAAATGGACTGATACTGAACTTGAAGCAATAGACATCAAGACAAGAGTAGAAGTCAGAAAATTTAGAATTCATCACCCACGTAGTGCTATCGAAAGGTTCCACTTACCAAGAAGAGAAGGAGGTAGAATAATCCGAGTGTTTATTGCAGGCATTATACACAGGTAAATAGGTAAATGCAAAAATCGAAAGAAAGTAGATTGCATAATGCGATTGCTCAAATGGACAATTTTACGCCACTCAAACTGGCTAACGATGAATCCATCCACGAGAATCTTAAGTATACCCCAACAGAAAGAGAGATGGAAAAATAAATCTTTGCATGGCAAGTATCCGTTAACAATTGGATCTGAAAATTTTGACACCTCAGCGTCGCAGGCATGGCTGTATACAGGTAAGCTGTTTGCAGAAACAGAGGGATTCATAGTCGCCATCCAAGATCAAGTAATTCCAACGCGTTCCTATAGGAAAAAAATTCTTAAGGAGAATTTATCTGACATTAAATGTCGTGTATGCGCAGATAAGGAAGAAACAATTGATTATTTGATGGCAGGATGCTCTGTACTTGCCCCCAAACAATATCTCGAGAGGCACAACAGGGTTGCAAAAATATTACACCAGCTGCTCAGACAGAAGCACTTGTCGTATTCTGAAAATGTCCCGTATTATGAATATGAAGCACCTTCAGTTTGCGAGGACGAAAATTCTCGATTATATTGGAATCGCCAAATAATCACAGATAAAACAATTCCCAACAATATTCCATATATAATACTGACACTGAAGAAGGACAAGGTAACGTACATCATTGACATTGCTTTTCCGTTGGCAAAAAACACTGCAAGGAACTATAGTGAGAAGGTAAATAAATATTTACCTCTCAGCGACGAAATCAAGAGTATGTGGAAGATGGACAAGGTCCTAATAGTCCCAATTGTGATTTGCGCAACTGGAGAAATTCCACAGAAATTACACAAGTCCATAATTACATTGGATCTCTACCAAAAACTTTATTTAAAAATGCAAAAAAGTGTCTTGTTAGACACAGCTGCAATAATACGTCGCGTGCTAAACTGATGTTGCAGCGCGCGAACGCGGGCAACGTGGCCGGGAGGCGAAATGACGGAACGCGTGGGTTGCTGATGTGGTCCTCTACTGGGTTGTAGCCTGGCATATGCGCTACCAAACTCTAGGGGGGTCTGCCCGATGGGCGGACAGGTGCCATTCCGCCTTTCCAGCAGGGGAGAGAGGAACCAAGCTACGCGGCGCAAAACACGGCGCCGCGCAATGCACACACCACTAGGACCGGTCCTGGGCGGCAACCTGGCTAGGCTGCCGTTAACAGCATACGTTCGACGTATGTGCAGTGTCCCCGCAATGGCGGAAAACGTTAAGATGGCACAAAGTGTGACTGTCGTCGACCGAAGTAGCTGCTAAGAGTGTTCCCTCGGTTGGCGATGAGCAACCCCGTGCAGGGTGCGCTTCGCTGGTCTGCGCCTTGCCTCGATGGGGCGGGGGTCGGGCCGTCGAAGTACTGCACGGAAAAGTAAAGAAGTTGACGGAAAAGAGTTGGCGGCCCTGCGCAACGGCTGGTTCTCCGATCTCTCAAAATTAGCGCGACCGGACACTAAACACATGCACGAGTGCGCTAAAATACAACACCCCGACACTTGCGCGCTCGCACAAACACAAAACCACACACCCAGAGAGTGAAGCAAGCTGCCAGCAGCGGACAACACATAACTTGACACCCTGAAAGTACTGGTAAGTATCTACTATAATCAATATTCATATAAAAATAATGAATGCTAGATAACTATGCCACCCAACTTGTTCGAATGAACCGATGGTGTAAGATAATGGCAACCAAGAGCGAATAGCTCTTGTGAGTGGAAGAGATAATAATAATAATAATAATAAACCCGCACAGGGTAGCCTAGAGATAGGTTACTGGTTACTAGCGACCCCACGGGTTCCTGAGCTAACCGTTGGGTTGGGTTAGCAGCCCCAATGAGGTACACTTGCTCCAAACACTGGATGAAAAGTATACTGTGGTGGGTCGGAGGAGCAGGATCCAGGTAGGATTAACCAGCAAAGACCGACACAGCGAATTGGAAATGAAACACAAACATTGCATGCTTCAGTAGAAACAAAGAACGCAGGCGAGGATGTTGTTGAGATACCTTCATCTCAACCCACTTCGTCAACATAACAACTAAAGCGCCGGACCCTCCCAACATGGTGGGAGGTGTTATATCTGCTTACTAAGAATGAAGCATGCCATATGGAGGAGAGCTGCATAGTTAGGTTACGGAAAAATACCTGGAAATAAGAAATAATAAACAACAATAATAATAATATTATGATAGTTATGCCAGCCATCTTGTTCTCACGAACCGATGGGTTAACACACTGGCAACCAAGGACAAATTGAATGTTCTTGTGAATGGAGGAAATAATAATAATAATAATATAAATATTGCTTTCTACATTTTACGACGCTAATTATTCGAATTTTTTAATTAAAAACATTCGCCCTGAAGCAAGATTCGAACCCACGTACAAGGTTAGCCGGATCATTGTTCTACCACTTGAGCTATTAAGAACTGTGGTTCCGAATACATTGGGAAGCCTTAAGTTACATTAAAGAAACAGATGTTAATATTTTTGCCTGTAGTCGGTACTTGTTGCAAATTAATTACATTTTCACGAGGTAATGTAAATGTACATTTTGTTTGTGTTATTTACATGCTGCTGGTGATGCTGTAACAGTGAATGATGTTCGATATCGTGAGATTTTTAACTGAATTTTTATGGCCTGAACTGAATAATATTAATCTATAGATAGGATAGATGGTTTCAACAGGACGGTGCAACAACTCATTCTGCTAATGAAACAATTCCTTTAAGACAAGAACTTCTTGGAAGAATTATTTTAAGAAATGGTGACGTTAATTGGCCACCAAGATTATGTGATGTAACACCATTGGAATATTTTCGTTGGGGTTACGTAAAAAGCCAGGTCTATAAGATCAAACCACAATCGCTTCCTGAACTAAATGATGAAATTATTCGTGTCATTGGTGAAATAGAGCCTCAATTATGTCGAAATGTAATAGAAAATTTTAACACGAGTGAACAGCTATGAATCAGCAAGAAGTGGTCACTTATCAGTAGAGTGGACCAATTCGGAGCGAAAGCAGAGGCGTATTTTGTATCGGCAACAGTGTCTATATCTTTATGTCTTGCGCTATGCACGTGGCGTTGCAAATTTGTTAAATGGTTTATATATATAATTGATTACAATAATACTTATTACCTAGATAGTTCTGATTCAAATGATAACAAAATAATACAAATGTTTTTAAACTTTGATACATAATATAAGACAAAATAGAAGATTCATCTTAAACAAAATAATATAAATAATGTTAATATACTACAATGATACACTATAAAGGAAATTTAAATATTTAAACCGTTACATATATTATAATGATTAGGCAACACATGTTACATAAATATTCTATAGGCTTATAATTTACTTTTATTTTTCTTAAAAAAAAAATTAAATTAACAAAATAAAATAAACAGAGGATTAACTATAACAATTAATTCAAAAATAATTTATTACAATTCTTTCCACAAATTATTTTTTATGAGGGAGAGAAGGTAAATATAAAAAATAAATAAAAATGCTAATAAACTTATTGAGAACAGTAGTTTTAATTTGTTACATTTCTGTTATTCGGATTTCTTAGAAGGTGGAAGTCTATTATATTTGTATTGTTTTCTTAATTTAGAGTGTCAAATCTATAATTAAATTTCAAAAGTATATGACTTTCTTACATTTACCAAAATTATAGAACTATGTAAATTTAGTTAATTTTGTATACTATTGTTAATGTTTGGTAATGTCAAAGGTTATGTGTGAAGGAAAATTTAATTGTAAACCAATAAGGTCATAATATTAATCAAGGATCAAAATTATAGTATAAATGTCAAATATTTTGGAAAATTATGTATAACTAAAGCGACCAATGAGCTTAAAAAGAGAAAAAGCTGTTGGGTTGCCATAGTGAGTTATTGAAACAATTTGAGAGAAGAATTTTTGCACTTGAATGAATTGGATGTGTTTTTGGAAAAAACGAATTTTTAAAAAAATATATATAAAAAAAACAAGTATAGGTCATTTATATTACCAAGATCTGAACTGTTTTCATCTTATACTCCGCTATCAATTAATGAGTCACAAAAGACTTGTACCAGCTTTAGATAAATATTGGGAAACATTACAAGGCCTTATATTACCAGGATTGTGACCGTAAATTAGAAAAGCAGAACTTAGAAATTTAGAAATATATATAAACCATTTAACAAAATCAAATTTGCAACGCCACGTGCATAGCGCAAGACATGAAGATAGAGACACTGGTGCCGATACAAAATACGCCTCTGCTTTCGCTCCGAATTGGTCCACTCTACTTATCAGATATTATTTTACGTGTATAAATGTCACAACTGATACTACAATTACCAATAAAAGTATTTTTAATAATATAAAATATTATCCTCTGAGTTTGCACTGGAGCTGCCGCAGTTTTGTATATAATATACTCTGAGTTCGCATTTAATTTCAGTTGCATATGGCTCGAATTACAATTTTTTAATTTCTTTCGTATGTGCCCTTTCAATAATGAATTCAGTTTGGAGTTATTTTAAAGTGTTTTCTGAAGACGAAACGAAAGCAGTGTACAGTTTATGTAATGCAGTTTTATCCAGAGGTGGCACACATACAAAATCCTACGGAACGTCAAGGTTATTGAAACATTTACGTTTAAAACATTCAGATGAGTTTAGTGATTGTGGCATTGTTAATGTTAAGAAAAATAAATTGGACGATCCGACAACGGGACCTTCGCGCCCTATTAAACAACAGACATTGGTACAGTGTTTAGACAAAATTATCACATGGGACATTAATAATATCAAAGCAAAGAAAATCCATGATAAAAATGGCGAATCGATGCCAACCCATTGCAATAGTCGAGAATGTTGGGTTTATTAATCTTTTGAAAATATTAGAGCCCCGATATCAAATACCATCACGAAAATATTTCTCAGAAATTATTATTCCTACTACATACGATAAATGTTGTTCGAAAATTTGTGATTTAATCGATATCTAAAAATTACAACTAAATTTAATCTTCTTGATATCAGACATATGGACCTGTTCTGAGAATAACGAAAGCTTTATAAGCCTCAGTGAACATTGGCTTAATGAAAAATTTGAAAAAGCGTGCGTGGTTCTAAATGCTCACCATTTTCCTGAAAGCCATACAGGTACTGCCATTAGTGATTCATTAAGCGAAATACTACAATTCTGGAAATTAGACGCTGAAAACCACATACAAGTATTGCTACGAGATGGTGCTCGTAAAATGATCAGTGGATCAAATATTGCCCATATGAGAAATGAGTCATGTTTTATTCGTAGCATCCAATTGGTAATTCATGGTAGCATATATTCTTAAAAATATATTTCCGACATAATTGCAAAGTGTCGCAATGTAGTAACCCATTTTAATCACTCACAAGTAGCTAGTACTAAGTTAAAAGAAATACGAACCAAATTCGCTTCCACAACACAAATTAGTACAAGACGTAGTCACGAGATGGAATTCGACGATATTAGAACAAAAAGATGCCATCGCACTATATTCATCTCATCATATTATATCAAACTTGAATGCAGCAAATTTGAAGTTAATTGAAAATATAGTTATTTATTGGAACAATTTTACATCGTTACAGTTGAAGCCAGTTCAAAGGAAGCTCTTATTTCGATGGTAATCCCAAATGTAGTTGCTTTAGAGCGCTTTCTCTGTAAAAACTACACGACGAAGGAACAGTAACCATGAAAAAAGAAATGCTAAAATATTTAAAGGCTCGATTTGAAAATGTGGAAAAATATAAGTTGTATGTAATAGCTACGGTATTAGATCCCCGTTACAAACTAAAATTTTGAAAACCCGATACACAAGTTATTGCTAAAATTGGATTATTGAAGAAATGAAAAGGATTTCTCCGATAAGTATTGATAAAAACAATGACAATAAACAAAGAGATCCTGCAGAACATGGAAAAAATAATCATGATAAAAATGAAGATGGGTGGGCTTGCATAGATGAAATTTTATTTGAAAATAAATCCATTGAAGAAGAATCCTATACTGTGAGAATTTCAACAGATAATATTCAACTTTTAAATTTTCTTAAATATCCTAACATTCCTCGTACCGAAAATCCGTTGGTTTGGTGGGCAAAAAATGCAAATAATTATTCAACACTATCAAAATTGGCTAGACGATACCTAGCAGCGCCTCCTAGCAGCATATCCAGTGAAAGAATGTTCATTATTTACGAAGAGAAAAGAAATAGACTTCATCCGCGAAACGCAGAGAAATTATTATTTCTGCATTATAATCTCCCATTATTGAGATTTAATTATTAAATTATTAAATTTAATTTTTTGTTTTGTATTTTTTAATAAAATGTCTAGTTAAAATAAATTTTGTGTAATTTATTTTCATTCACTTATTATCTTATCTTCTTTTCAAATTTCAGATAAGGAACCCATTACCCGACAATATTAGCTGAATCCGGGTAATTTGCGGGTACTGAAAATTTTGACAGGTACACACCGAGTACCGGGTAATTTCTGGGTACCCCGTACATCACTACTATTTAAACATTCAAAGAACCAGTTGTGGATTGCAGTTTTCGTTTTGTTGTGATTTTCCTATTTAAATAATTATATGTATGATATTAATAATTTCCATGCAGCATTCTTATAGTTTAATAAAGCACTATTTGCAACTTTAAGAATTTAATTTGTTACCATATGTTTTTAGTTGTGATTTGGTTGTACTTTACAGGTCCAAATGAAATAAAATCTGATTTACAAATGTGTTTTCTATTTACTTAATGACAAAAACCAATAATTATACATTCTGTGATAAGTGATGTTGATAACTATACAAATGTCCCGTATCGTTATGTTAAAATTTTAGGAGTGTAAAGTAGACTTCATTTCAAATAACAAAAACGCAAAACTTGTATATCCATTTTTATTTGTTTCAAAATTACAAATCTATGAATGTGATTGTCAGATCATGAAAAAAATGTAATCCTAAAGTCAATACAAACTGATTTTATTTAAAAAAGTTATACGATTCAATAAACGGCTTGTCATTGTTAACGTCGCATAATAAAATGTTATCCTAAAATAAATAAACACGTGTCGTACTGCATACAGTAATTTCATGGAGATCTACAAAATAACAGTACTGGAAATTGATTTATGATAAAGAAGGTTCTTACTTATTTCGTAAGTGCTGAACCATGAATATCATACAATAAACAAATGTTCAGTTGACTGTTAACGTTGCATTTTTAATAAAGGATTACATTACGTTTCAGTTCATACAACAGCTTATTAGTGAGTGGACACGTTTTCTTTATTCAAAATGCCTTACCGATTTTCTCCTCAAGAGTATGCGGACATGCATTATGCGTATGGCTAGTGTAACGGCAGTTCACGTCAAGCAGTTATCGAATACCGACATCGATTTCCCGATAGGCGCATTCCTCATTACAGGACGTTTCTGGAAGTACACAGAGAATTTCGGGAATGCGGACTGCGTGATTATCTTTTCGACTGAGGAGTAAATTTGCCAGCAGACTTAGAGGAAGAAGCAGTAGCTATTGTTACATAGGATCCAACTCTCAGTGTACGTCGAATCGCTAGACAACTAGGAGTGTCACGTACGACAGTTTGGCGAATTTTAAAACGTGAGGGCTTATATCCATATCACTATCGCAGGGGACACGGTTTGCTTGAGGCAGACGACTATGCTCGTCTAGTTTGTTCTACCTGGATATTAAGACAGTCACGGCTTGATTTTAATTTCTGCAGAACAGTCCTCTGGACAGATGAATCTACGTTCACGAGAAGCGGTGTTACAAATCTGAGAAACCTGCACAGGTGGCCATCAGAAAGTCCCAAAACTATACGCCCATCTAAATTTCAACATGAATTTTCTATTAACGTTTGGGCGGCCCTAATCGATGACTTGTTGATTGGTCCTGTCGTTCTTCCTGGGATGTTAAATGCGGACAATTACCTTCAATTTCTTATTGACGAACTGCCAGGTCTTTTAGAGGAAGTCCCACTGAATGTTCGACGAGACATGTGGTTTCACATGGATAGGGCACCACCACATTTTGGAATTGCTGTCCAAAATTGGGTTAGCGTCAATTATCCAAGATGGATTGGTCGAGGTGGTCCTGTTGCATGGCCACCCAGATCACCCGATCTTAATCCTCTTGACTTTATTTATGGGGGTACATGAAAAATTTAGTCTACGCGCAAGTTTCGAACACAAGAGTTGTTGGATAGTATTCACCTGGCTGCCGAGCAAATCCGACAAAACAAGTATGAAATGCGGATAAGTACTTCCTCTGTTGGCTTACGGGCACAAGCCTGCACTCAACAAGGAGGTGGACATTTCAAAAATATTGTTAATTGAACTTTTTTAAATAAAATCAATTTTTATTGACATTAGGATTACATTTTTTTTCATGATCTGACAAACACATTCATAGATCTGTAACTTTGAAACAAATAAAAATGGATATACAAGTTTTGCGTTTTTGTTACTTGAAATGAAGTCTACTTTATACTCCTAAAATTTGAACATAACGATACGGAACACCTAGTATATTGTGTGCGAATCTTATGCCAATGGTACCTAAGAGATTTAAAAAAATCATATCAACATAACCTTATAAGTTATTACTATTTTTTATTATTTTATGATGTCATAAAATTTTGATTATAAGATATTTATATTGTATTTAATATTGTTATTAAGAGATTTATTATTAGATAGAAAACTAATAAAGAGAATTATTAACATTTCTAAGTAAAAAAATATAATTGTAAAATTTTATTCGTTTGGGAAATCAAGGGCATTTTTTGTATGCGTTTGATGTGATCGCGCATGTGGTAAATTTTGATCGTGTTTTCAAGTTTATACAGTGTGGTTCTCTGGGGAGAAATTAAAAATAATCTTTATTATTTTTTAAAATAAGTTTGTTCGGAAGTCATAGAGGAAGTTTTAATTCACTTAGCTGTAATATTCAGTGAATTGTTTACCTCAGGAATCGTTGAATGATGCAATATTAATCTTTATACTTTATAAAGATAATTTTTTTTTCTTTTTTGATTTTTTGTATTAAATATTCATTTAAATTTTATTCTATCTTTGATTTTAAGCTACTACCTTTATTGTTGTTTAATTAATAGAGAACGGACACGCTTACCACCCAGTGCAGTACTGGCGAAAGGCTGTATTTCTAAAATATTTAATTTTATTTATATAATTGGAAAACGAACGGGTGGTGATCTATAAAATTACGAAATACATATTTATTTGTTGAAAAGTTGTATTTATAAAGTTTTTAATTTTATTTATACAATTGGAAAACAAACGGGTGGTAATCTATAAAATTACGAAATACATATGTATTTGTTGAAAAGTTGTATTTTTAAAGTTTTTAATTTTATTTCTATAATTGGAACATTTTTATTTGTTCATTTTGTCGTTCAAGTTGAGTAAAGGAGTATTAATATTGACTAGCAATAGTTTCTCAAGGTTTTCTTCTATCAATTTTGTTCTCTTTGAATTAAGTACATCCTTATAAATAGAAAACGTCCTTTCTATATCGCAACTGGTTATAGGTGCATACTGGAAATATTCTTTTATTTCTTCATATTTAGCCGTTAGGTTTTGTGGAATTGTCTCCATACATAATTGCTGCAATGTAATTAAATCTGGATTTCTATTAAGAATTGCTTCAAACTTTTGCCGAAGGCCACATCCGAAGTCACTTGGAATACTTTTCAAATTATTAACAGCCACATCTAATGTGGTTAATCCGTCATTTAATTTGAGATTTCGATTTTCAAAATAAGTGATTAGTTTTGGCAATTTTCCAAAGTGTTCGTGAAGAAAGTACAACTGATTTTTTAAATTTGGGATTTGTTGAGCTCCTTGCACTCACCAATACTTCTAGCATCCTCCTTTAGCAGTGTTACGAAATGTTTTAGACTATCGAAATTCTCAGCATAATAACTAGTAGTTTCCAGCCATGTTCCCCATCTAGTTATTACTGGAGTGGGAGGCAGTGACAGAGATGGACATTTTTCCCTGAAAGGAGCTACTCTCAATGGTGCTTTTCTGAAAACTTTTTTAAAAGCTGATACAAGTCTATCAACTCCCGGAAAAGTGTCTCTGATATATTCACAGATTATGTGGAGAGCATGTGCTACACAAGTAATATGCAGCATATTAGGATATGTTTTCTTCAATAGTCTGCCTGTTTTTAACATATACGCAGCACTATCACTGACAAATAAAAGTATTTTTTCTTTGTACGTGGCGTCCGAATGAAGCATTTTTTGCATATTCTCCTTAATGGTTTCAGCAACTGTTTCCGCATCAACTCTATTTATAACACTTGTTGCTATTACATATGAGTTATAGGGAATAGTTGGATGTAGTACACCAGCTACAACATTTACCACACAGCGTCCTAACATATCCACCGTTTCGTCGGCGCTTATCCATATGTATTGATTTAAAAGATGGCTTCTAATGCGTTCTACTGTTCTCGTATTGCACCTAGAAACATAATATTTGCGTAAAGTTGATTCATCAAGAACATTTCGACAAGTATATTTTTTCAGAAATATTTTTAAAGTGGGATTGCTAAGTTTATTTAATGGAATATTAGCCGCTATAAAAGTTTTACAGAGTTCAGATGTGTTTGCGATCCTAAGTGACGAATTTTTGACGATATTTTACGGATTTTGTAATAAATTTCGGAATCACTGACAATGGACATACAATCAGTATGACCGTCAATCCAACTCGCCATTGTTTTACAATGCCGTTCTCGACATTCTTCCATATCATGTCTGAAAAAGTAACTTAAACAATGCTCTAGATCTAAATAAATGAAAACTAAAAATGTGTGCGTAAGTTATTGAAACTGAACGAAATTCAATGCACACTCTTACGTCGAAATAATTGGTAGAAATAGATTCAATCAAACGATATTATACAGGATCTATCACAAAAATTACGATGTAATTAACAGTTAAAACTATGAAAACAAGAAACTTACTCACAGCACTTTATTTATCTTACGAAATATAAACTAATAATAAAATACGTTATAGAAACCCCGCTTCTATCTACGCTCATGAAAACACTTTAAAAAGCACTATATTCTCGGAATACAATAGCTGGCTTGTCCATTGTTATCGCGGCGAGACCAGGTGTCCGAGTAAGTCAAACAAATACTTCATTGAATTACGCGGGGATGTACTGAGCGACGTTATACACAATTCCAATTGCCGATTGCGTTTTATGGAAATTGCGTCCGTTCTCTATTAATTAAGTAAAAAATTAACTCAGAATATATGTATATACGTACTTAAAGTGAATTCTTTTACTGGCGCCTTAAAAATTTTGTAGAAGACCACGTATTTCCGATTGGAACCCTGAGAAGAAAGAAGTCCCATTTTTGGAAAACAACCAGCAGAGTATCCTAGTTGGCTAGATTAGTTGTGGATGGTGGTGCAGTAAATATATAAACCACAATTCATAGCAATATGTTCGAGTATGTGACATACTGTTATAAAACAGAATTCCTTAGAAACATTGGTCCGGCAACTAGGCCCTATTTCCCCATAAGATGTGTACTTTATTCTCAACGTGGAACGCTCTACGAGTATAAGAATCTTTTTTTCAAAATACTCCCATCTTAGAAATGAAAAATTCTACGAACTTTGAAATTAATTTGATGTATTAGTGAACGTTTGATGTATAGTGCTATATTAACTGCATTGTGTTTGCTATAGCGCAATTTGAAATAAATTATTATATTATTGCTCACTATTATGTCAACTTCGACTAGCATTAGCTTCGTTTAATTACTTTAGTCCTTTTGTATCTACGTAACCAATATAAATAACAATACATATTGAAATTACTTGTTAGAATACATAATTATTATTATTTTAAAGCTGTGGCAACATACCATTCTTATATTACCATCATTACAATTAACTTAGCTTTAACGATCGATAAAATCTGTTTAATGTTTAATGCAGTTATTACTACAGATATCAACTAGCAGAACACGTTCTTATCTTCGCCAGTTGTTATCCTTTTTTCTACCACGTAAGAAAAGCTTAATGGTCGGTGCACTTAGATTTATGAACTGGTTAATAGTGAACGTTCCTCGTTTGGTTCTTAAGAAGGTGGCCTACGCATTTTACTCGACGGTACGGCCTACGGGATTTGATTTAACAAACTACAAATAACGTAATATCCGCGCGTATGTACAGTGGCGGACGTTAAAATCTGTTTATATCAAACGATCTAAATTTCGGATCTTTTAAATTTTAAATGTTAAGGAAACGTCAAATGCAAGTCGAAAGAACATAATAGTTCCTAACTAAATAAGTTTTGAAGCTTAAGGGTTATCTTCACATGTATTTTGGGTTGTTAACTGCCTTCGTATACGGTGAAGCGGTCAACAGACTTTCACGTCGTAGGCTGGTGAGGGCTGTTAGCCCGAAACACGCGTCCGTACGTCTAAAGCAACTTTGGTATGTATTGTGTATCCGTTCTTACATCTACAAGTTGAGCAATATCAAGTATCCGCAGATGGCAATAGAATATTTAGATTGGCATCAATGTAATATTGGAAATATCGTTTACATCACTTTTTTTTCATTAAGTGCATTTCTTTTACTATTTCTGTGGCTATATTGGCTTTTCTTATGATTATTTATTTCATGCCTGGTTAGAGAATATAATAAAAGAATACGGTGTACAGTGACCTGCCTGATGCCAGCCTATCGAGACTGAAATCTAGATCTCCTCCACTACTGCTAGTAGACAACTTATAGCAGAAGATTTCGACCCAAATGATAGATGGAGAGAGTTTCGGGAAGCCTTGAAACCCGCTTAAGCGGCCCATATCACCGATCCTACCGCATCCTTATCAGGAATGGAGCTGCCTCGCCACGAATGGAGGAAACTCAAAATTTCTCCAATTTGGAGAAGTTTTCGCTTTATTTCAACATAAGTATATCTTGAAATATATATACCGTGCCCGGAAAGTGAAATCTAGATCTCCCCCACTACTGCTAGCAGAAAAACTTATAGCAGAAAATTTCAACCCAAATGTTAGATGGAGAGACTATTGGGAAGCCTTGAAACCCGCTTAAGCGGCCCATACCACCGATCCTACCGCACCCTTATCACGAATGGAGCTGCCTAGTCACGAATGGAAGAAACTCAAAATTTCTCCAATTTGGAGAAGTTTTCGCTTCATTTCAATATAAGTATATGTTGAAGTATATACACCATGTCCGGAAATTATGAAATAAGGCGAATGGGACTGAAATAAGGAATTTTATGAAAAAATCCCGAAACATGTAGATTTTGTTTTTTAAAAATGCACATTTTTGTGCCATAATCACCTCTCTACACCCATTTGTCTTTCGTCATTTTTCGTTTCCCAAATGGCAACCCTTAATTTTTTTTTTCGATTTTGAGAGACCCCTCAACCGTCCAAATGACAACATAAAATGTTCGATATCTTACATAAGAAAATTTTCAATAAATAATTCATTAAATGTATAGGAATAACCCCATTAAAAAGCATAAAGGAAACTAAAATTAAACCTAAATTAACATTCAATAAATATAAAAAACAATAAATGAACGGCTAAAACAAAGATTTTGGTGTTCAAACATCTTCAGGTATCAAGGTAAATGCTCAAAATTTCGTTCATTTATTACTTGACAATAATCTAGTCTACAATTGCTCGAGATACCTGTGATCGCTTTAATTTTTGCCAATACAATGTGTTTTAAAAAGAATTACATCTAGTTGTCCATGAATTAAATGGTATGAAGGTCAAAATGTATCATCGAGAGATATGATGACAAAATTAATAACAAGTACAATTAGATTATTAATTTATTTAATAAGAAAACTTTAAAGATGGGATATTAATCAAACAACTAAGGTAAATAACTAATTTGTAGAAATGTTAATTATTATAATTTATAAGTGTTCTAAATGATCTGTATGCATAATGCATAATGCAATATGACATTTCATGTTGTCACAAATATTCATTTTTAAAAAACAAAATCGAGGTGATTCGGGTTTTTTCATCAAATCACTTGTTTCTTTCCCATTCGTCGTATTTCAAACATGTAAATACATATCCTCCTATAAGAATAATTTTATTGTAATAAGAATTCCAATATTACTTAAGGAACGAAACACTTTGAAATTTGGCTACACATTAAACAATTTTTTGTTTAGAATGCGAGAATACGAGGCGTTACTGAACACAAAATAACAGAAGCATATGTGCATTGTGGCCAACATTTCAACAATTTAGTTTGGCGGAAAATTTAAACTACTCTCAATCATTTAAAATTACCCTGACATCGCGTGTTGAAATAAAGCGAAAATTTCTCCAATTTGGAGAAATTTTCAACTCTTTAGAGTAAAAAGTTTTTATGAAAAAATAATTTCCATCCAAGCAGTGAACATTTGAATTATAACCGACATTACTGTATATACAAGAAGAACAACTCGATGTCCACTTATACCAAAAATAGAGAAATGAATGTGAGAGGCCAGCTGATACGATGTCGCAAGAAATCATTACAGTCAGAAAAATTTTACAGCATTCTAATGAGCACTTCGTATGGCGGCCGAAATGATATGGTAATTTCCTGTTGGCGTTAGTTTAACGTGTGCGTACGTATACGTTGCACTGTAACTAACGACACGGCTTGCATTAGTTAAGGAATATTACTCTTTTTGCTCGTGCCTAATCTGGATTTATTTACGTGGGTATAATGAAAAGAAGATGAAATCCAGCGAATAATTAAACGTATAACGTAGTAATTGTTGTGATTATTAATAGCTAATCGATGATTAACTACATCACGTTTGATGTATAGAAGGAGGAAGAATAACGGTATTGAAAACGGGCCGTGAAGAATTTTAAATTTGTGAGTGTCGCACCTTAAATTGCATATTGTAATAAGGTTGTGTATTCATTGAAAACTTGTTCTAGATATCTCTCGCAATCAGTCAGATGTTCAAAATATTGTGGTTTTAAACGCGATTGTCATACGAGGGCAGATTGATATACAGAGCTATTCAGATTCGATGTTCACCATTGGAATCTCGTAAACCGTAAGAGATACAAAGAAGGTTAAATTCGATAATTAATGAGGATTAATATGCCACAAATGGTGTAAATTTAAAATGGGGTGTAGTGTAGTTTGCCTCCACGCGGTGCACCCTGAGTAACGCTAAATGAACTAGAGTGCTGGCGGTCAGTTTACGAAATCCTTATCCTGGCTTTATACAGGCTGGCCCAAAATGACCGAAGGGGTTTTAATTTTTTATTATAATTTTTTTTTTGTTTCAGTATTTTGTAAAGAAGACTTGGGGAATTTAAAATGGAACAGTGCACAATTGAAGGACCAGCTAAAGGGCTCTCCTATAGCTGCTCCTATTGCAAATCTAGTAACGGAACATTTAGAACAAAACGTTATCAATTCATTAGACTTCCACCCCATTTTTTTCAAAAGATATGTTGATGATATCATAACATGTATTCTGACTAACAAAATAAACTATCTCTTAAATAAATTCAACAATTTTCACAACAAATTAAAATTCACTATTGAAGAAGAATTTAATAACAGTATTAATTTTCTTGATATTTCTTTGAGCTATGATAGACAGGGTACTATTTATACACATTGGTATAATAAACCCACAGCTTCTTTTCGATATATGAATTACCACTCAAATGCTCCTACAGTATTCAATAAAATTATTATAAATAATCTGACTGATAGGGCAGTAAAACTATCACATACTCAATACAGAAAAGATAACATCAAAAAAATTAAAACAATCTTAACTGATAATAATTATCAACCACAACTTATAGACCAAACTATTAAAAAAAGAGTACACCAAATATACAACACTGCAGACACCAATAAAAATTTGAACAATGACACAACATATATCACGATTCCATATGTTCCACAACTATCAAAAAAAATAAATACATTTTAAAAAAATATGATATAGCTACACATATAAACTTAGTAATACTAATAAACATTTATTTTCAAAACTTAAACCTAAAATAGACAAAAATCGAGAAACACATGTCAAATATAAAATACCATGTCGCGATTGCGATAGTTACTACATAGGCCAAACGAAACAATATTTGTTCAGAATAGAACTATTATTTATATTTCGTAATTATTATTATACAATTCTTAGATTTAAAATTTAATATAACATTCCATATAGTTCATATTCTCTGAAGTTAACATTTTTTATATATGTATTTGTTTTTATTTTTATTTCGTTCGTCGGTTAAACATAATTTCTCCGATTTGATACAAAGGGCCGGATGGGACAGAAACCCTCTGTCGAGGTCAATTGTCTTGTAAAATATTCATTGTTCCCAAAAACTAAATAACTGTCGCCTTAAATGAAAGGCTCTTACAGATGTACAGATATACGCACCTTTTGTAGATATAAAACAATCTAGTGCTAGTTGTCAAAGTATTCGGATCTCTTCCGAGTATTGTGAGATTCAAACCGCATTTTTATACCCTTTATTGTGTTATGTGTAATTAAATACTTTAAGTTCTACATAGAAGTGAAGTTTTATTTTATCCACGTAACAATATCAAACAAAAATAAACAAGCTCGTCCAGTCGGCCTTGTTACACATTTTCAATATTTATACAAAAGAATATAAGCCCACAAATACTCTAAAACCGACAAAACTGCTTTATCTACACACAAACTACAACGCGATCACCATTTCGATTTTGAAAACACACAGATAATTGATAAAGAACAACACACAATGAAAAGACAAATTAAAGAAATGATTAGTATTAAACAGGAAAAAAATTCAATTAACAACAGAAATTATATAAAAAATTTAAGCAGTATATACTACAACTTAATTGTGTAACGATCTGCAATTTACCATCATAATATATATATTTTTTTTGTTATATATCTTAAGTTATTTAAATATCAATTACATTTAAATATCATGTACATTTGCTTATCATGCTGACTGTTCCGTGTTTTGATTCCTGTCTAGTTGTCCGAGTAGGTTTTCGTGGTTTTCCTTCTCGTTTAAGGCGAACGCCGACAATTTTGCATCTTAAGACGCTCCACGGGCGCATACATAATAATAACTCGTCTTGCTTTTCCCTGTTTTTGTTTTGTGCTGATGTGGTCCTCTACTGGGTTGTAGCCTAGCATATGCGCTACCAAACTCGGGGGGGGGGGGGTCTGCCCGATGGACAGACAGGTGCTATTCCGCCTTTCCAGCAGGAGAGAGGAACCAAGCTACGCGGCGCAAAACACGGCGCCGCGCAATGCACACACCACTAGGACCGGTCCTGGGCGGCAACCTGGCTAGGCTGCCATTAACAGCACACACACGTTCGACGTGTGTGCATTGCCCCCGCATTGACGGAGAATGTTAAGATGGCACAAAGTATGACCGTCGTCGACCGAAGTAGCCGCTAAGAGTGTTCCCACGGTTGGCGATGAGCAACCCCGTGCAGGGTGCGCTTCGCTGGTCTGCACCTTGTCTCGATGGGGCGGGGGTCGGGACGTCGTAGTACTGCACGGAAAAGTAAAGAAGTTGCCGGGAAAGGGTTGGCGGCCCTGCGCAACGGCTGGTTATCCGATCTCTCTAAATTTACGCGACCAGTCACTAAACACACGCACGAGCGCGCCAACATACAAAACCCTACACTTACGCGCTCACACAAACACAAAACCACACACCCAGAGAGAGACGCAAGCTGCCAGCAGCAACCAACACACAAGTTCATACCCAGAAAGAGACACAAGCTGCTAGCAGCGGACAACACATATGTTCACACCTTGCTATCTGTTTTTGGAATACTAAGGCATGATTTATTATTATTCAATTGGAATGTATCTTTGAATAATTTTATCCATAGCAACTCAATTATTTGACATTTGTATACTGTCATTTATATTTTATATCCTTGATAAAGGCATCATTGTCGAAACATGTAGGGTTCTTTTAAATATATATACTTTGAAGTAAAGCCAGACCTTTAATCGCCAACTGATTGAATTTACCATATCATACCAAGGTCACGAAAATATTATATATATATATATATATCTAAATAATAAGCTTTTTTTTTGGTATAGCGACCTTTATTGAAATTCAATTTATTTAACTAACGACGTTTCGACTTTTTTGTATATAATTAAGTCTTTTTCAAGTGATTTAGAACAATTTATTTCGTGTTAAAACACATGCCCAGTGCAATATGCATGGTCGGAAATATGTCGACCCTTCACTACAGGGTCCGAACAGCGTATCTCGGAATCTTAAGTGTAACTGAACAGTTCGTGCTGGAGAGCTGGAGATCGTCTGACGATCTCCAGCTCTAACCAGCGACAGACCGACTAGCTCCTGAAGATGACGAGTGCGATCTCGTTGAAACGCAGAGTAAATAGTCCTTTTCAGGACAAAACTCACAGGCGGCCAAGAACCCGAGAAACTACACCTTCATATATACATATATATATATATATATATATATATATATATATATACACATATCATCGCTGGTGCTGTGCTATTAATTCCAACAAGTCCATTGCAGTGTGGACGACGATTCCAGTCGCCGAAAGAAGTAGTAGATGCCTCCAACACGGCAATTTTGACAGTCCCAACTGAGGACTGGAATTACTGCTTTAACAATTGGTTCGAACGAATGCTGAAGTTTATCAATTTTTGTGGAAAATATTTTGAAAAGCTATAAAGTACTTTCGAGTAGATCCATTGTATGATTTTATGGCTAACATCAAAAGGACATCTCTCGTATTAGAGTATTTCTTTAAAAAAGCTTTAGTTTAGATTCCAATCTATTAGTGTCATCGGCAAACATTAATTTGTGTAAAGAAGACTGTTTAAATTACATCATTTTGCACATTATCCTCAAATGAATCACTCTACATCTCCAATACAAATGCGGTTACACCATTTTATTAATTTGGATATTTAATATTGAAATCAACACCCAATCAATTCACCGCTAGCATATTAGAATCATTTTATAGTTATTATTACTTTCGAAATCACATTAACAAATAAACAGTTAGATTGTGTATACAGTACAATTACCTTATTTAGTTAAGCAGACGTTAAAATATTCAAAACGTTCTAAACATCAACAAACTCTCCCACTTTTTCTCCTGTTAAACAACCTTGAAGAACTCAGACCGACAGACTGAATTTTATGAAACTCAATTAATTGCGAAATCATTGAATGAATAATATCCTTCGTTTAACGCGAATTTTAAATGAAACAATAATAAAATTTGCTCACAACGATATTACGCAAAAGATTAGTGAATACAAAGTTTATTAATACTTTATTATTGAAACAATAAAATTAACAAAATTAAAGGGAAAATATGGATTTACTTAAATTTTACAGTCGAAAGCAATTGATTTTACGCTGTATTCACAAGTAATTCCGTTATCGTCAAAAGAATTCTAATTTCCAAAACAAAGTTCTATTATTCAAAGTCCGATATGAACAAATGAAAGGACGGTCGCTGTCAATTTAGTTAGTTACAAGCAATCGTTTCATTTTATGACATTAGTAATCCAAAAAATCTAGTTTACAATAAAATCAGTAGCGAAAGAAGATGTTTAATAATAGAAGCGTATAACAAAGGTGAAACTATGAAAAACTTAAACGCAACTTGATGTAAAATACGATGCGGTTCAAAAACTTGTGAAGATATACCAAAATTAATATAGAATTAACAAAAATCCCAAAAGACATCGTCCCAAAAAATTCACGGTTGAAGAAAACGAACAAATATGTCACTGGGTGGATGAAAACTGCACCGTATTAAAACTTTATCCACACCAAATATTTGGAGGTATTTGGAAAAAATGTTAGCTGTTCGACCGTAGACAGATAAGTATTCTGTATTCCAGTATTCAGAATTGAACACTCCCGAACTTAAAATACTTTCAGATGCATACGCGAATTTCACTATACCGTGAGAAATACTCATGTAGTTCCAGAAAAACGAAATTGCGGAAATACAATAGAAAGGAGATACCGTATGCTTTAAAATTTACAGAGACGATGAGTCATCCAGAAAAAACGTTTTTTCTGGATGAATGTGGAATACAAATATGTTCAAGAGTGACTAGGGGAAGATCTTGTTGGCATAAATGCGCTTAAACAAATGTAAACAAATTCGTAACAAAAACATATCAATCCCCAGCTAGCATGATGACGTCATATTGACGTTACTTTCTGGTGATTTTTGGTCGCCTACGTCAACTGACTAAATTTTGACGTTCCTTTTTCAGCATGACAAAGACCAAATTATTGACGTGACTGTAATGTCGTTATTCTAACGTCACTTACTGGTTACAGAATTAACGAAAGTAAATTTAATTTTTAATCTGAGCTTATTATGATTTGAGTAAATAATCAATTGTTTACAGAAAGATACGCAGCTACGTACTTACGTAAAACGAATAAAACATATTTTATTTATTAAAAGTATTTATATTGAAAAGTCATAATTGTCTGTCTTAAATTAATTAAAGGAAACGTAGTCTTCTCCAGTATTTACTCACAACTCTATTGTAATAATTATTTACTTATATCTAGAGCAGACCAATTTCCGTGCGCGCTATGTGCGCTGATGTGAGGATGATTGTATTGCATCAGAACTAATAAAAAACATTCAGTATGTGTGTGGTACTTGCTTAGACTGCATGTAAGTGTAAGCATACGTAATAAAATGTCGTCTACACATAAATCGAGAAAGCGACCGTTGTCAGACGAAGTGAATAAGTTTATTATGGATTTCCCGGACTTAATATACGATGGCTCAAATATTAAATGTTTAGTGTGCAATACATATCTAATGCGTTGATCAAAAACACATTGTAAAGAACACGTAAGCAGTTCGAAGCACAATAATAGCAAAATTAATCGACAACAGTTTATACATGAACTATGCGTAACTATGATTGTGTGTACACTGCCGTTTACCTTGTTAAGTAATGATTCATTTATTTCGTTTTGGAATAAATACGCGAATCAAACATTACCGAGTACGACAACGTTACGAAGGAATTTACCATCGGTGCGTAAACAGGTTGAAATTAAAATCAAAGCCGACGAAACAACTGACAGCAAAAGACAATCTGTAGTTAATGTGATGGCGCGTAATATGGAACCACATCAACCAACGTCTTCAATTTTATTAGCATCCAGACGCCTAGAACAATGTAATGCCGAGAAAATTTCTGCTATTAGATACTTTGGAAAAATTTAAACTTTCGAAAGACCAAGTATTAATGTTTAGGACCGATGCTGCTTCTGTAGGCCTGTAGGCTCTTAGAAAATATTGTCCTAACTTGTTACATATTACTTGTAAACTCCATGCTCTACACCTTGTGGCAGAACAGGTTCGTAGATGTTATCCAGAGGTAGATGCTTTAATATCGAGTACAAAGGCAGTATTCCTGAAATCTCCAAAACGTATTCGGAAATTTCACGAATTGTGTCTCCATACCCCTGAGCCACCACAGCCGATTCTGACACGTTGGGGTACATGCTTACGCACGGGGTTTTACTATCATGAACATTTTGAAAAAATTAAGGACGTGGTTTTATCATTCGATCCGAAAGAAAGTGCAGCTATCAATACAAGCCAGAAGAATTTGAAGATGCCCAGATTAAAATGGATTTACAAAGTATTCGTGAGAATTACTTGGGACTAGAAGAATCTTTAACAAAATTAGAAAATTCGTCGCTGTCGTTAGAGGAATCACTGCAAATCGTTAAAGATGTTCACGCACAACTGTGTGCTGTAGAAGACGCAAAAAGTGAAAGTGTTCTAATTAAATTTGAAAGTGTGTTAGACAGAAATGCAGATTTTGACACCTTAACACGTATTTGTGAGGGCACGTCTACAGATGCGTTAAGTTGCTTAAAACAGTATTTTGATTATGCGAATATAACATCACTAGATGTAGAACGCTCGTTTTCCGAATATAAATATATTTTTTCCTCACGGCGGACATGTTTTTCAGAAATAACCTTAGAAACGCACGAAAGTGTTTTTTTAAATCCTCTGTCGTGCACACAATCACTGATTTCATACATTTTCCATTTTATTTCCAGGTACATACAAGGCTGCTATAATATGTACTATTCTTATTTTTCGTGTATTTATGCATATTACTTTAATAGCAGAAAACCAAATGTATATTTAATTATTTCTGATAGAATAAATGTCTCTACTTCTATACTTATATCGGTAACAAGCTCATGTTGCGTCCCTATTCTATCGCATATTCTAATATATTACGAATTACACTCCCATACCGGCGCTCATGGCGCGCACGGAAATTGGTCTGCTCTACTTATATCTATTGGTATATATACCAATTACAATATACCAGTATTTTATAAATTCGCGCCGACACAAAGATTATATTAGGTTTATTTCCCTACTTGTATTGTTGCCAAAATATACGTAGAGACATAATGTCAATATTAGGGCCCATATGGCGATCATTACAACGTCATATACACGTTATGTGACACGTCATAAGTTCGTAATTGTCTTTTTTTTAACTTAAAAATCACCGAGTTATACAAACTTGATGAAAGGAACTACTTTCTTCAGAAGCTTTCGGACGATAATGTCGAACATGCTTTTATAATCATAGACAATGTTCCATTTCATTTTAGTGAACATGCAAGAAATCTGATAGTTGCTTTGGGACACGAACCAATATTCCGTATTGTATATTTTTGAATCCAATCAAAATTAATTTCATCAGTGGAAAACTTTAATAAGGCCACAAGAACCCAACAATTTATAAGAACTTTGCATAGCTATTGAAAATTCTGTTTGAAACATACGCCACGAAAACTGTTTAAATTACTTTAATCATATACAAACCATCACACATGTGAACACATATCACATATTAAATTTAATAGACCAGAAAAATCGAACGTCCAAAATCATGCATTGGCAATGGACTCTGACAACGGTCCTATCCCATACAGCTGTCTTTTATCATTCTTAGAAAAGAGGTAGAAAAGGTTGAGGGCGTTAAGAATAAACACATGGTGTTGCCGTTTTCTTAAGAGAGGTAAGTTGTCGTTGTGCGATTCTGTGTGCCAGCTTTACTGTGCCCCATGACCAACACTTTGATGAATGGTTTTACCTACTGATTATGACAACTTAGTTGTCGAAATACGTATTTAGGATACGATTATTAATTTTGGAAAGGAGTTTTAAACCTTTTTTGAGTTTTTACAATAGCGTTACTCAATAAATCGATTTTTCTTATGTATGTAAATCGCAGTTTCTTTTGATAATAAAGGGCATTGTTTTGAATAATCGGATTTTGTTTCGGAGATTAGAAATGTCATACTGTCAAACGAACTTTGTTTTGATTATGACGGACTTACTTTTGAATACAGCGTAAAATAAATTGGATTGGACTGTATATACTATGCCTTTATGTATTATTTTCTTAAAAGCAATGATTTTATAAACAAAATAATACCTCCCTACCCTAGTCTTACACTTGTCATGAAAATAGCGATGGTTGTTTTGGAGTTCCTGATGTTGACATTAGTCAATGAGCGCGCTGAATTTTCTTCTACGTTGTGTCTAAATCACTTCTGCAATGTAGTGAAGATGTTATTTATAGTAAAAGTACCTTTCCGGCAGCATGTACTGATGATTCTATAGTAAGATGAAACACGTGTCTGTATGTCTGGAAAGATATTTTCACACACATATATGAACTTGTATTGTGTCCTCCAAATAATATTTTTATACAAGGTGGAGCAGTGAATCATCTCCACCTTCAGAAGAGCATTGTGATTAAGGAACAGGTCGCAGAGGGGGGGGGGGGGGGGGGGGATGCAGTAGTTCGGAAAGTTTCGGTCTATAGGTCTGTCAGTCGCAAAAAATGGTGTGATCGATGGAGCAACGCACTTTTGCCGTCGAAACCTACTTTACCCGAAATAGATCTATCGCCCCGCGGTGCGATACGTACCCGCTACCAAATTCTTCATCGAGATGCAGTTCCCGATCGGAAATTGACGGAAAACTTCCGTAGATGTGGGAATGCTGCAAATAAAAGGAGTTGGCGTACAGAGGATCAGTCGAACATCGGAAAACATAGAGCGTGTCGGTTTTACGGTCTCCTAGGCGCTCTCATCGTAAGCACATGATCGCCCTCAAAATATCAAGCCATACTGAACGTCGAATTCATTTTCATCGTTACAAGATGGTCATTACTCGTGATCTGTCACAACAGGATTGGAATAATCAGATACAGGCATGTGAATTGAATTGAATTTGATTGAAAATCTGTCTGACGACGCAGTAATTTTTTTCGGCGACGAGGCGCATTGCTATTATTCTAGTAGCATTAATAAACAGAAAATGCGTTATTGGGGTGATATCAACCCTAGGCAGATTCAAGAAAGGCTTGTAAATGGTGACTAGATAACAGTTTGGTGCACAGTCAGCAGTGAAGACATCATCGGACCCTACTTTTTCGTGGAATATGATCGCGCGGTTACCATAACTTCGGAACGATACATACGCATGGTTCAAGATTTTTTTGCACCCCATTTTGAAGAGTCGGATATGGGACTGGTATCTATAAGATTGGACCACGGCCCACGCAACCCGTAATTTAATGGCTGTTTCGAGAGAAATGTTCGCCGGTTGCTTGATCTCCTGGTTCGGAGACATTTCATGGCCCCCGGTTCGCCAGATTTAACTCCGTGCGACTATTTGCTATGGGGCTATCTCCAAAATAAGGTCTTCGAACATCGCCCTAGCAACCTACAAGCTTTGAAAGATGCAATTCTCCTGGAAATAGGACGCATACCGCGAGACATGCTTCAGAGAGTGACGCGGAACTTCAATATCCGATTGCAACAGTGTACTGATAATAAGGGCCATGACTTGCGGGATATTTTGTTTAAAACGTCATGAAATAAGCTTTTTTTAAGCAAAAAAATGAATTTGTTCCTCCAACCCAACCCAATCAAACCCAACCAAACCCAATTCAATCAAACCCAACCTTTTCTAGTTTCTATTTTATTAATCTTCAAAGTTAAAGATGATTCTCTGTCCCAACCCGTATTATTAAAAATGTTTTGCTTTATACAAAATGTTTTTATAAACACATGTTTGTTTAATGTACATATTACTGTCGCCTACCATTTCTTATTCTAATTTTATAAAAGAGACAATAACATTATCCAGTTACTACCTGCCCACATTTAAAAATCAAAATACTTTAGGATCTTGATATCGGTGTCGTATATTTTCGTTTCGCGTGGGTCATACAAATTAAATCTATTTTATGCAAAATAATCTTGTTCAAAATATATCGAGCCAACGCATAAAACAAAGAGAGAGCCTTATAATAACGGTAATCTTTGCAATAAATGTACCAATCGAAACAGCATCGTGTGACCTGACTTTTTTAAATAAAAATGCACTTTTAAGTAATTTTATTATGCTTATCCCTATTGCCATGTGGTTCTACATTAGATTAAGTAGATAAAAATTCTAAGAATGAATGAATAAAATGTGTAACATCATTTAAAAAAAAGTATAAGCCCATTATAACATTGATCAATATATCAATATTATCGAATTTATCTAAAGTATTTAGACGCTGTCTCCCGCCAACATTATTTAAAATATATTTAGAACACGCCTTAAGAACGTGGAAAACGAAAGTGCGAAAGTATGGGTATCCCGTTGGCAGAAAGAAATGTGTATACACGCTATGTTTCGCAGATGATCAAGTAGTGTTAGCTCAAGATGTGGACGGCATAGAGTATATGACGAGCCAATTGATCGAAGAATATCGTCAATGGGGTCTAGAGGTCAACACAGAAAAAATAAAATGTATGTGCATAGGTGGCGCACAAAAAGACTATCCTAAATGATAGAGAAAAAATTAAACATTGCGACAATTACAAATATCTGGGACTGCATGTGTCACAGGACGGTACCTTGTATACAGCCACACGATATAGGAACAATGAGGTTAGAAAAGCCATAAGCCACTTAAATAGTATTCTTTGGGATGAAAAGAACTCCGAAAAAAGTAAGATCCTAATATACAATACAATTGTTAAGACCATAGCAACTTATAGCTCTGAAGTCTTGCCAATTAAAGATAAAGCCAATTAAAGATAAAGCCAATTAAAGATAAATGCCAATTAAAGATAAAGCCAATTAAAGATAAAGCAGTAAAAGTTTTGCTGGTAACAGAAATGGACTTCTGGAGGAGAGCTGCAGGTGGATCTAGAAGGGACAGACTACGAAATAAGAGAATACGAGAAATTATGTGAGTCAAGCATACCATAGTAGACGACATCAAAACGAAACAACTTCAATGGTATGGATACGTGCAACGGATGACAGGTGAATGGCTACCCAAGTTAGTGATGGAATGGACCCCACAAGGAAAGCGCAGGTGAGGGAGGGTTAGAAGAACTTGGACGGAAGGAATTGACAAGGAGATAAAAGTGAGAGGTTTAGAAAACAACTTATGGTAAGACAGGGACCAATGGACATTGGAGATCGGAAGACGACGGAGAACGTTTTAAACCGATACATATATATTTGGAAGTGTAAACTAACAAATCAGAGACTGTGGCTTATAAGTGAATAAAATAAAATTTAAAAACCCTTACCACAATAGAATTTAATGATTCTAAATACGTATTTCTACAACCACGTTGTCATATTCAGAAGAAAAAACAGTGTAACACTTGAACGCACAAAAACACTCACAGAAGGATTGTTCTGAACGTCTTCTAGTTTAACACTAAATCTTCAATCTGAAATGCTACAAAAATTACCTACATTTTGGTAAACCCCACCTATTCATGCAAGAGCATTAACCCTTTATTTGTAAATTCTATAGAAAAACCGTTTAGAAATAGTATAAAAGCCGTAATTTAACATACATTAAGAATCCAATTATGAAACTAATCCTTAAATTATGTTGAAATATAAATTTGGAAATTAATGTTAAAGTCAGAATATTTTAATGGCAAATATTGTAATGAAACGAATTTAAAAATAAATTCTATGAATTCGAATATTTTTTAATGGTTTTCCTATTTTTCTTGCTTTAATAACATCTAACTGTGAATTAACTCAAATAAAGAAGAACCTGGTATAGGACCCAAATCTGCGTTAATTACGTTATTCCTATTTTTAAAGATAAAAATGCTACAATATGAAACAAACATGTAAATAATTTACATATCTGTAACTATGCACATGGACAATACACCTCGTATTTTCAGCAATTACTTCTGCTTAATACATATGTTTCTGCCAATATAGGCGTCCTCAGCTAAGCTAGTGAAGCAATTTATACAAATTAATACAAACCTGTTATAAACAACTGGTTTGTATCTGTATTTAAATTTACTGAAATAGCCCGCAAAGATCAAGCAAGTTCCGTCCTATAAGAAGACAACTATTTAATAATTGACATCTTACGGGCGAAAGATACATTGTCCGGAGGGCTACCTATCGTTCGAACAGCTATGCTGCTACGGGAAACGATAAAATACGTATGTAGATGTAGTCCATTAACAACCTGCCAGATGGCGGTATATACGAAAAGGTTTTGTTTCTTTCGCCCGTAAGATGTCAATTATTAAATAGTTGTCTTCTTATAGGACGGAACTTGCTTGATCTTTGCGGGCTATTTCAGTAAATTTAAATACAGATACAAACCAGTTGTTTATAACAGGTTTGTATTAATTTGTATAAATTGCTTCACTAGCTTAGCTGAGGACGCCTATATTGGCAGAAACATATGTATTAAGCAGAAGTAATTGCTGAAAATACGAGGTGTATTGTCCATGTGCATAGTTACAGATATGTAAATTATTTACATGTTTGTTTCATATTGTACAAACGCTTTATACGTGCTTAACGTATTGTTATACTTAAACAAAACCTTTTCGTATAAAAATGCTCTCAAAACTATCTAATTCGCGGGGGCGTGTGACGTTTTTTATTAATCTCAGACAGTCAGATGTTACGTTGTGATCTGATTCAAGAATATGTCGGACAACACTTGATTTTTTCGGTCTATTGCATCCGGTCTATTTCGCATATTAGATTCAATAGACCATGAATCGAATTCATGGAATTTATTTTTAAATTCGTTTCATTACAATATTTGCCATTAAAATATTCTGACTCAACATTAATTTCCAAATTTATATTTCAACATAATTTAAGGATTAGTTTCATAATAGGATTCTTAATGTATGTTAAATTACGGCTTTTATAATATTTCTAAACCGTTTTTCTATAGAATTTACAAATAATGGGTTAATGCTCTTGCATGAATAGGTGGGATTAACCAAAATGTAGGTAATTTTTGTAGCATTTAAGATTGAAGATTTTAGTGTTAAACAAGAAGACGTTCAGAATAATACTTCTGTGAGTGTTTTTGTGCGTTCAAGTGTTACACTGTTTTTTCTACTGAAGATGACAACGTGGTTGTAGAAATACGTATTTCGAACCATTAAATTCTATTGTGGTAAGGGTTTTTTAATTTTATTTTATTTGGAAGTGTAATTTATTCCTGTCTGTGCCATAACACCAACTCCTGCATCTGCCCATTTCAACATGGCTGTATACGAGGTAGATCAGCAGTGACAAATCTTGTCATTATTTGCCAGTTTATTAGTGAGCAGTTTGTTAATTGTGGCCAAGTTAACCATTTACGGGTAAATTCTATATGGAAAAGAAGAGATTTCTTTTATTTCCGCCGATTTTATCGCATAGTTTAGCAAACAGCCTGTTCTGTAACGGTGGGGTTTTAATAAAATTAATCAGTTTTACAGCTTGACGAAGAATTTGATTGCAATTTTCCGGAATTTTTTTTTGTGACGAGAGCATGTCTGTGAGGGAAGCAGTGCGTCTTCCGCATTCCGCCCTTGGTATAAGACGATCTTTTAATATTTTCCTACTGTTCTTTCCTGTTATCACCTTGGCACTATCGCTACTGCAATACATTTTGTACAATGTATGTTAATATAGTTTCTAGTAGTTTCATAAAAAACATCAAAAAGACATTGTCCTGTTGTATGACGCGGTATTGTGCTGCGGTGGTAATACCGTAACGATAAAAAAAATTTAAAAAAGGAAGAGAAAAGAAAGTTTCGGGCGATGTGAATTGACCCACCTATCCGCTCCTGCCAACATCTAACGGCCCAACCGGCTACAAAGACAGCTTCAGCCCAGGGGTGCTAGTGGTACTAAAAACCCAATGGAGGTGGAAAAGGGCGCCACCGAATTTGGTACCGCTAGACGCCACAAATTCGGAAAATGAGATCACAAAATAAAGGCAAGCCACGCAGCGGGTAAATGGCGCAACCAAGCCATCCGAAACGAAATCAAAAGAAAAGAGAGTTTTCGGATTCAACTAATCTACGCTTTATTTAGATTGAAATAACAATAAAAGCTAAACCGACAATAATAAAATAGCAAAAGGAAATATTTAATATAGCTCTATATCTTATCTGTAGCGGAGTCTAAATAATAAAAAAAAAGAAAAAAAAACAAATGCAATTACTTAGAAACTAATTCACAAGCGGGATATTATACCCAGAAAATTATTAAACCCCATCTAAATACATATTTGTTCACAGTTATTCATACAAAATTGTAGGTCAGATCTAATGGGCAGACCTGGTATATGTCTGGAGGTTTTTGTTATATATTAAAAATAAACTAAGTGAAAATTTACAAAGTTGAATATTGGAAATAAATTAAACTAATGTTGACGGTTTTATAATATTAAGAAAAAAAAAGGAATGAATGATTATAAGTAATTAAATTGGCAAATAACTGAGAAAATGTAAATCTTAAATTTTAAATCACAAATTAAGAAAACTAGAAAACTAAATCTTATTTTTAACATGTAGCTATAAGAAACACATATCCTATAGTAATATGGACATCATACGACTCTGTACCAGGAAGAACGAGCGTGCTTTATCTCAATAAAGAGATAGACGAATAGAGAATACTAGTTTGTAAGATTACTTGTAAAATGTTTTGATATTATTAATTTAGTCGTATTGTAACTCTTGCTTTGAACTGTAATAAAATTATTGCTATTTAAAAACAAGCTTTGTTTGTTCAAACATAAAACTGGCGCAGTCAGTAGGATTTCTTTATGTGCTAATATTCGAGTGTAAATTAATGCGGTGTGTGTCAACACTTTGGAGGAAGAAGAAACCAACACGAAAACCTAGGAAACGACGCAAAGTAAGTACCATCTTGATTACAATACGGTTCCCTGATTATTTAAATCAAACTTCCTTTCATTGAAGTCAAATCTCAAGCTAGAGTAAAAAATGACGTGTAAATTACGTGTATAGCGAGTAAAAAAAGAACTTAAATGAACCGGCGGTGATAAAGTTAAATAAGAGGATGCTGAATCAATTCAAAAACAATTGAAAATCTTAGCTTTTGTGTCCGTCTCCGTAGGGGAAGAATTAACTTTGATTGCTCTGTCACATTATCGTTGGTAGCAGGTCACGGTAAAACTCCCACGGTAGGCCGGGAAAGGCAATGTGGATATTACAACGACCTGGAGTACGACGGTCGCACAGGCCAAAAAAACATCTGTTATACAGATGCAAAGAAAAAAAAAACAAACGAGTAAAAATTAAAGGAAATAAATTTCAAAATTACGTACCAGATTAGTTCGGATGGTCTTTGGTCTACACAACTATATCTTGTTAGTGAGAAACGATTCGCTTCTCAATAAAAAAAATCCCCTACGGGTAATAGATGCTTTCAATTAAAATAACGTGTTGCTTAAAAAAAATCCCTGAAGATAGAGGGCTACAAGCGATACTCTACATAAAGAAAATAATTAAAACCTACAAATTAGCAAACACGTGTTGAACGAGAGCGACATAACGACTTCTCGATATCGGTCTTACAACTCTCCGCTCGATCGAATCTTCGCGATCGGCAGACAGAGTGGGGAAAAGCAACGAAAAAACTAATATGCAATCATTTTTACAGATATAGGAACGTAAGCGGATGAATATACAGGTAGATTCACAATAAATAGAGCAGAATAATAAAAAGCAACACGCTAATTGGTGATGAAATAATGAAGTGTCTATAAACGCGTAGCAACTGTTTTGCAAAAAAAAAAAAACATAATTTCCTTGATTGATGTGTCCTTATCCCATTCATACCTCATAAAACATAAGAACTGAGACATGTTTGCTACATCTGTTGATTCGTCAAATTGAATACTAAAAAATAACTTGAACTAACTTGCTGAATTATCTGATCGCGAACATCAGCAGCCAAGTCATCGATTCGCCTTGATATTGTGTCGTTTTTTCGGCGATTGTATTGGGTTTGGACATCTTAGCTACTCTTAATGGTACGAGATAAGATGCTTCAAGTATACTTTTATATTTACTATTTGGAGGGTCGCGGAGCAAAGAAGGTTGAGAATCACTGATCTAGACCGTAGAATGACCTGGTAGACAAATTTTTACCCGCAAAAAAAGTAATTGAGCATGAAACTAATTCGCTTGAATCGGATAATAGATAAGCATATTCTATTGAATAATGTTTTATCTATTCACATAACAAATTGTAAGGTAAGTAAATTTAATTTCATATGTCTTTGCTTTCGCGTAAAAAATTCATACACGCAATGTTCAGCAGTTATCTAATACGAATTGCATTCTAATCTAAATTGCAAACTACAGACAAGCGTTCGTGTAACGCAACAACAACCTCTTGCCTATGTGTGCCTATTACAAAAAGCATCGGCTGCATGCCTTTGCGTACTACCTACACGTTTCAGTATTCAATCCGAACGCAATCATCAATTCATGTAAAGCGCACATGTACGGGTGAAGTAAGTGGTTGAAACGTACTGATACGGAATTGTAATGCACGAATAATAAGTATGTACGTCCTTGCTTGGACGTTGCATTTCAAGTCGTGGTGTGGCCGGATTTTTATTTTTATTTTTCGAAGCCTTTCTGTATTCGCGCACGTTACGCTCCGAGTTGCGCCGAAGAATGGTGTCAAGTCTGCAAGCAGAGCTATAACGTCTGATTAAAAAGCGATTTAACATTTAAAAATCACCAGGAAAATACTCTTTTTTGATATTTTTAAATATCGAATACTCGCAAACGACAAAACTTACATGTTGAAATACATCAGTATGTCTACAACATGATGCACAACGCATACAAAATTTCTATTGGAGACTGTCAACGTACGGACACGTGTTTTGGATTGCCTTGTCCTCACCAACGTACCATGCAAGTCACTACGTCCACGAGTTTGTTACACTTTGAAAAGCGGTCTTTTTTTAAATTATCGCATCATATTTCATAAGTTCGCACAGTTTCGTCATATTTAATCTGTATTGTATCTAGAGAATACAATCCCGAACATGTTTTTCAATCCCGGGATTACGGGATTTTTGAAGTGTAATCCTGGCATCCCGGGATTAATTCCGGAATTAGACTATGTGGTTTCTAATTAGGCTCAAATGAAAAAAAAAACTTAAGTAATTTCTTAAAAATTATTTATTAATATTGTTGCACAACACAATACACAATATACTAAAATAAGGAACAAAAAAGACAATACAAAAAACTATTTAGAACTTCGAATATACAATCGCAGAAATATCAAAGCATCCATTGTTTGACTTCCAATCCTGCTTCGTAGTTTATTGCCAACATAAGCAGCAGCTGAAAACACTCGCTCAGGTTCTACACCGGTTGGAGGAACAGACAATAGATATTTATATGCTAATTCTAAGATATATCCACGAACTTCTCCATTTTCGAACAGGCTCATTTCGCGTCTAATACTATTTACCAACCCCGATTCATTTTGTACTTCAGGATCTGGGGATTACATGCTCTTATTAATTTCCAGCTGTAACTTTCCTTTAGTGTCAATTGGGGTTGGGAAGTTTGTTGCCTTGGCTCATCAACTGTTTGTGATCCTGACCTTTTTTCCTCTTCCATGTCACCTCGACTATTTAGTCTTTTAATAATACTCTTTATTTGCGCCCTTACTAAAGCCTGTGTAGGAACTAGAAATAAGTCAAGCCATTCCAAATCCGATAATAACTGATTTTCATCATCTTTTCGTGGATTTTGTAAATAATTCAACACACCAGTTAAATCATTATTTCGTCGTTGCTTTATACGTTCAACTAAGGATGTTTTCATTTTATTGACGAGTGCTGAGTTTTTGCTAGACAATTGTATTATAAGATATTTCAAAGCGGCATCAGCTGTGCATAAATTAGCATCTCGTCGATAGATTGCTTCTACTGCTAATTTAATTGGGGTCAGCACATCAACAATTTTATTTACCAAGTCAAAATCAGCATCTTCTAAACGGATTGGATGATTGAGATCTATAAGAGCTTTTTGAATGCAGGTTTTTAAAAGATAAAATCGTTCCAGCATGGTTAAAAGGCTATTCCACTTAGTTTTACAGTCCAAAAGAAGTGACAGCTCTTTATTCATGTTCAATCTTCACATATTTTTAAAATACTGTTTCATTTTTCAATGGTGATGTTTCGAATTACACTACAACTTTGCGGATTTTCTTTATCAGCTCATTAATGTTTTCATGTTTCGTTAACTCTGGTATGTGTTCTCGCGCAAGTTCATTTTGTGACATTAAGATTACACCTGATTCTGTACAGTCTAAGTCTTCTAAATTGTCATCATCATCATCGCTATTGTTCATATACTCAGCAGTCCATCGGTTACAGTAGCCACGATGTCAGTTTCCAGGGAAATATCAAATTTACTTAGACGTTCTTTCAATATACGAAGACAATTTTCCGCCGTCATACTTCCATGAATAGGAACGAGAAATAAACTCCAAATTTTTTTATATGAATGAACGTTGACAGTCATGTATCGTTTATTGGACGTTGATGTCCACTCGTCGAAAGATAGACTGAATCTTTAACCTGCACTTTTCAAATGTTTTAATTCTGCAGTTACTTGCTTTCTGATTTTTTCACTGTAATTCATAACACGCTTTCGAATTGTGACGGCTGATTTTGGTAAATCGTGTATTTTGCTAAGAGCAATTTTCTCAAATCGTCTGAAGTTATGAATACATTGAATGGAAATCCATATAATGCAGTCATTTTTGCCAAAACATCATCCAGGCTATCGTCGGCACTTTTAGTAAAATAATCTTCTAACTTTCGTTTAGCTGTGCTGTGTTCATATTTTCAAAATCTTGATTTGTTGAAGCTGTTAAACGATTAACGTCAGCTAAAATCTTAATGTTATGTTTTGATGACAAATGTGTATGTAATCCCTTAGTCGATCCACCCAAAGTCTTGAGAATGCCAGGACATCGCTTATATTTAGCACTATTCCCGCCTTTCGCAACTAAAAAATAACTCCACGCTGACGACGTATCACTGTTTTTTTTATGTTGAACAAAGTCTCCCGCCATTTAAAATAACTTTTTCAGATAATTAATTTTTTAATTTAAATGACGTAACCTGCGTAACCTTGTCGCTGGTAGAATAATAAATGAAAAAGTAAATCCTAATAAGCACATTTATACTTTCGTAAGGGAATCCCCGACGGGGAATCCCTCGCAACAATATTATGATATATCATATGAGGTGATCGGATGATCGGATGATGCCCCTGTTGGCCCGTTGGGGAATTACTTTAACAGTATTGTATTGAAGTATGCCGGGCGGGGAAGTCCCTTCTAAGTAACATATTATTTGGGCTGTACCTATGTAGTTCTTTTATCGTACGGCGTACCTAAGGTTGATTTTTTGTCTTTATGTAATAAGTGCCCTTAATATAATCTAGGTAAGGTCATTGCCAAGGCGCAACAGATTACGGAATGCAAACTGGCAATCCCGAAAATCCCGAGATCAGCCAAGTGCAATCCCGGTATTTACGGGATCAAAACCCGGCCGGGATCCCGACATCCCGGGATTCGGGATCCCGGAATTGTATTCTCTAATTGTATCTGTGTATTCGTTACGTCACCTTTCAGATATTCACCTTTCATTTATTTAATGAAAATTATAATATGTTGAAGAAAATACTTTTCACTGATGAAGCGTCCCAATTCATTCAACTGCAGCAATTACAACTTTTCTAAATTCAAGTCTTCCTGATCGATGGATACGAAGGTTTATTAACGAATTACAAACCAAACTAAATTTTTTAACACACACTTTGCAGGAATTTCATAAGCGACTCGCATATTGTATGGAATGCGATAGTGGATATTTAGAATATTTTTTAAAAAGTTAAAGAATTATAAATAAGAACAAACTTTTCTCAATTTACCATAAAATTCATTTTAATATTGTTTGTGTAAGTTAAATATTAAATTAATTATTTTCACACTTTGTTGACACTGACAACTAAAATGCCTTATTACGACAAGTGATGGCACTCGCATTGTTGGTTGCATAACGTGCCCATACATTGAAACATTTATTTTAAAACTGAACATAGGTGTATTCATGTGTTATGTTCAGTGATATAAAAAACTCACGGTATATTTCATTACTTGTCTTTACTATTGAAGCAAGCGATAATTGATGGAGTAGATAAGAGCCAAACATTAAAATAAACATAAATAAAGAGACTACATTAATGATTTATTTACATTATGAAAAAATACTTGGACAATATGTACATTTATAATTTATATCTTAGTAAGCAAGTACGTGGAAAGACCGACAAATACTTGACGACGTGCCGTTCTATCGCGGTTATAGATTGAATAATCTCGATGGAATGAAATAGAGAAAGTTACAATTTCGGATTCGTTCCACGAATGGATTCGTTCCTTTATACCGAATCCATCCGGATCGACACATCGCTACACCATAGGGACCGCGCGCAAGAAACCCTTCCGTGATTTTAGTCGCTTTGTCGACTCAGGTGCATTATAAAGGGGGTGGCGGTTGTCGAAATTACCTAAATCTTTTTATAAGCTCGGTGGCCAGTCGGCGAGCTGCGGGAACATCGCACCCAGCCGCTTTGTAGATATATCCCAGCGTACAGTCAGTCATAAGTCGGCGTGTCTCGTTAAGGGCAACGTTCATATTGTCATGAATTTTTCCCCGAAGAAGAAAATTATAGAAACAGTAAAAGACTATATATATTTATGTACGTTTTATTCCAGAAAAATAATTAGATATATTTTATATTTTATTTAAAATTCATTTATAATGTGTATTTTAGTCCACGTCTGTAGGTTGTTCGAGCGTGGTCTTGATGTACGCAGTCCATATGCGTCGGAAGTATATTGTCGTAGTCGCTCCTTTGATTTTGTTTTAGGCATGGTGATATTTTCATTTCCGAGAGGAAGGAGTTAGAGATTTTCCATCCATTAGACAGATAGGTTCAGTTAATTTTTGCTGAATAAAAACTTCCTTTTTATTCAGTATATTATAGTTAATTTCGGTTTGTGTTTTAGTTGTGTTATTACTGATGTGTTAAAAGTAATTCCCGATTAATTATGAGTTTCTGATACTTGTAATTTTTGATTTATGCGACCTATCTGAAATCTCTCTTTTAGAATTTTTTTTGTGAAGTGTGACGACTACATTAATTAATGTACGTGTATATTTGCAAGTATAAATATTTATATATATTAATTTAGTTATATGATTTGTATATTGATTGAGCTCGTAAATTCAGTAAATTATTAGTTTATAAAATATATATTTATAGTCAAATAAATATCAAGGAAAATTTTCATACTTTTTATGAAGTATTTTTTATCAGTAATATATTTTAGAAAGTAAGAATTGGTGGGAAAATTACATTTTTACCATGTTGAATGTGCGCATGGGTTAGTTTTGATGCGCGCGCTTACAGTTTTTTTTCTGTTTGACGTTTGAAATTGGGAATAACGTAATTATTGAAGACTGATAGTTTTCCTAAATATTTAATTAGTTTAATTTTGTTCGCGGTCAAAGTGAGGTTTTTTATCTTATATTGTTTTATTTAACACATACCCTTTGAGGGTAACCCTGAAGATACAAGAGCTCCTGGAAGGCTGTACCGATTAGAGTGAAACTGGGCAAGCTATTGTGTATTGTGGGCCAATTTAAATAAGTTAATCAACACCACAATACATAGCAATATGTTTAACATGTGTGAATCTATTCCATACCGGGCTAACGTACTCCGCTGTTGAGAAACTTAGTGCTTCAGCTGTAGATCTGATCACACGGGGGTTAGCTCCCCATTTACTTCCCCTCAGTTTCTTCAGGAGTTGGTTCTTAGTCGATACCTTTTGTTGGATCTTTTGACAGTGGAATTTGTATTCAGTATCACCCAAAGATATTTCGTCCGAGCCGTGTATTCTATCGTATAATGTGTCCGTTCAATTATATATGTAGTTGCCTCTTGGTTCCTTTTGAATTCACATGGAAGGCGCACAACTGGGTCTTCAATGGATTGGGTTTCAAAGAGAGTGCTTTATAATAGGTTGACATCTGTAATAAGGCATTTTATAGTTTTTCTTCAACTATTGAATAGTCTTCATTGCCAGATCATCGGCATAAAGGAAGTGCTCCGTTTTCCTACCACTAGTAATGTTATACCCGTTTCATAAACGTAACACTTCCCTACCAGAGCCCGTATTATAGAAAATGACGCATTCATTAACAAAAGAAATTGAGGACTTTAATTTTTAATTCAATAAAGACGTAATTAAGATAATCTATGCGTGTAGTAAGTTATATAATCCACATGTGTACATAAATATACTCGCTAGCGCATATAAAAACATTCACAATAGAATTAACGCAGCGACATTCCATTTATTTATGCCATTCAACAGTTTCTTTTTACTGTTATTTTTTAACGTGCTTGTCTTTACTGTTGACTTCTTTATACGCGTCCAGTACACAGAAGCATGACATGGGATTAATTCACGATTTTCAGAAAGAATTATCATTGTCCTGTCCGAATACGACCAGCGCAGTATTCAAAACGAATTGTAATAAACATATTCGAACAGAGAAAAGTGGACTTGTTGTTTAATGGACGTTGTGTAATCCGCCGTATTCTATAAAGCAAATGTAGCGTAAAATGGGAAAGTGGTCGCTGTTCGGTGCCTGTTTCTAAAACACGCGAATTCAAATCGCCGCTTTAATTGACTTATTAATATCGCTTTCTGCACTTTTACATAAAAAGTGTGAGAATTTAGAACTTTGCCGTTCAAGATAAATGATCTTTATTATACTAATACGCATATTAATAGTTGTGGGGAAAGTATTTTAATGTTTTATTAATGGGCAGAACGAGATTTATATTTTAATTTTTATTGGAAATGAGAGTTAATTCTTATTAAGTTTTTTAATGTCAAATTATTATAATTGTCTCCATGCATAGGCCTTTATGCTGTTTGTTTATCCTTTCTATTACGAAACTTCCTTTAGATTTATTCGTTAAGAAGATTCTACACTCGTTGACAAAAAATTCCGGACACCGAAGTAAATGTCTGTTAGTACCGCGATATCATAAAGTTTCTGGGTCAACGGTGGCCATGGGGTGAAAAACGTTTGTCTTAATTTATATCATCCTTTTGAGAAAAATCTGATAAAATTTTCAGGTTAAGTGTCATGCTGACGTTAAAATTTGTCAATATATTAATCTTAATGTCAGTATGACACATAACCTGAAAATTTTATCAGATTTTTCTCAAAAGGATGATATAAATTAAGACAGACGTTTTTCACCCCATGGCCACCGTTGACCCAGAAACTTTATGATATCGCGGTACAATATCAGTCATAATAAACAGTACCGAAAATAAAAATTATATTTACTTTTTAATTTATTTAAATTTAAATGTTCAAAATATTCACCATTAAGACGCAAACAATCTTCATATATATTTTTAAGTCACTAAACATATTTATAAAAAGTGGTTGATGTAACTGTCGGAAAAATGTTTGTATTATTTCTCAGAGTTCTGCAAATTCTCCGGCGGATTTTCTGAGCGAAATATTTTGTCTTTCATCATACCCCAAATATATGCATCAGGTGGCGTCAGATCCAATAAATGAGAAGGATATTCTAAGTCTGTTCTCCGGGAAATTATTCTATCATCAAAATACTGACGGATTAAGTTTAGGGTGCGCGCAGCTGTATGGCTCGTTGGCTTGTTGAAACCATTGTGTGCGCACCAATAGATTTCGTGCTCGAAAAAAGTTCTGTAAATCTCTCACAAAAGGTACAAAAATGTTCTCTCTGTAACAGTCTTGGTTGACAGTAAGTGAATAATTATCGTCTTCAAGGAAATATGGACCAATTATCCCATGACCAGAAACCGCGCACCAAATTATAAATCGGACACTGTGGAGTAGTTTCTGTACAATAACATTAGTACGTTGAAATCCAAGGAACCGAATTGTTTGTCGATTAATATAGCTGTTAAGATGAACGTGAATCTCGTCTGAAAATCATATGTTTTTCTAGAATTCTGAATTCTCGCAAATTAAGCTATATAATATGCGACCACAGTAAATTTCCTTTATGCGTTTGTCCGCAGCGTTTAGTAGTTGTCCAACTTGAATACAGTACGGATAACCACAAATTGATTTGAACAGCTGGAGCGTAGATGTTTCACACATATTGAGTTTACGTGCAGTAAGTACACATTGTTTTTCGACGACCTGAAGAAACTGTAAGCTGGTACAATACACGACCAGTACGACGAAATTTCTCAACAACGGCTAATATCACGCTTTTGCTGGTGGCTACTTTATTAAACTCTTGTAGATATTGTTACGCCTAGCGTATAGAAGTTTAATTCATTTAATTAAATACATATTATTTCGTCTTTAAATATATCATTAAATTATATTTAACTAAGACATTTTTTTTCATTTGTACAAACTTTCATTTTCGTTACAAAGAGAAAGTATTTCTATTTCTTTTGTCACCTTCTTAACCGCCGACGACCCTTCTTTCTACCTGACTCTCGGAACCCTAACGTTAATGTCGAATTTCTTCTAGATAAATTCCATATTTTAAATTGTTTTAATTTAATATTATTTACATCTTCTTTTATGTGTCGTGTTTGATATCGTTAGGAAGCTGATGTCACAAAGGTTAATTTAAGAATAATTATGACATTGACAGACGACGTCTTCAGGTCGCGCTTTTAATTAACTATAATTCAAGATATCGATCCCCCTCTTCGATAGATCATAAACCAACCGTTCTAGACCCCTTCCTTTTCGATACAAACTAATAGTTCCTTCTTCTCTTTCGAACCTTTCGTGAGAAAACATCTCCTCGTGCTGTTCCAGTACACAATGGACCTCACCACGCCGTCCAGGCTCTTCAACTTCTAAGGTAAACTGCATTGTTCTATGCATATTATTCTTTTAAGTGAATCCATATTAATTTAACTAATTTCTTATTCCTCCGGTAAAACATCGCTCTGCATATACTTGACCAAGGTATATCTTCGAAGACCACGTGGCCACCATCGCCGCAAATCAAAAGGTAAGCTCTGTATTCTTCGATACAGAGGTTATTTTATGTACATATTAATTAACCCTTAATTTACTACCCCATTTAACGTTCGTTTCAGAGTATTTTTTGTGTTAATTTTAATCTACTTATTCACCACTCCACGTGTATATAGTACTTTGTTTTATTACTGTTTCACCTTTCCAGTTCAGATATTTTATACTAATTTCTCGATTACTAATTTATCGCCCCTTGTGTATATATTACTAATTTAATGACTTTACAAACATCAATTTCTTTTATTTAAATATACGAGTTTCAATTTCTTATTATGTAAATATAAATACAAACTTTAAGGACGCCGCTGTGTTTTATTTTATGTATTAAGTTGTTGTATATTTATTTTAATTAACCACCATCACGCACGTCCTGGACCTTTGATGAGACTTCACCAACACCACAAATTATTGTATTACAAATAACTAAAATATTATTATATTATTTATATTAGAATAATTTCATTATTAGTATACCTAGCCGAGCCTTCTATTTGTAATAATATCTTACTGACACCTGCTATACGCTTGGACCTTCATTGCGACCATTTCCGTATGAGTGAAAATCATGTTCTGCCAAGAACACTTTTTCTGTCGTAGTTAAAACCATTTTTAATACAAATTCAACTAAAGCGTAACATTGATATGTCAACTAATGACAATTAAGTCAATAATGACAAATGTATATTATGTAAGCAACTCCATAGCACCCTGAGTTTCGGTACTGTTTATTTTGGCGGATACCGTACTACAAGAAAACTAACTAATTTTTGTTTTAACAAGACATGAAAGATTATCTACAAAGTAAAAATGAGAAATACAAGAAGGTACTTAACATTTTATTCAATAAGAAAAGCCGCGAAACAATAAATTGTGCAAAATTAACAAATTCATTTGTTTAATCATAGATTAAGCAACATCATAATTAATCTATTTAATCTAGTTTAGTTTCATATTTTACAATTATCATACTGTGTATTTTACGTATTATATTTGAGCAATTAATTGCCCGCAAATAATTCGCATATCCAGATCAGGTATTTAATCTAAAATAGTTCAGTATGCTGCTTATTCGTAAAAAATGCATTATAAGCAGAGTCGGCAAAGAGGGGCAAGTTTCAGTGCAGTGCGGAGAACAACGTGAAGGGACCTAGTGGCCGAATCAAGGCGAGCGTTCAGTACCGTTTACGTACTCGCATCATTTATGTTCGTGACTTTCATGAGTGAGCGGACGCATAAATGTTTACACATAAAATAATGATAAAAAAATATATTATATAACGTGCTGAAACACTTACTGTTTATAAGAATCTTCCATGAAATCACAAACTGAGTGACATCTATTAAATATTTGAATAATTAAATATGTTTCCACACTTGTTTCAGACAAATGAGTACGGGTTGCGGAATAAATATTTTTCAATGATGAAAACGACCGTTCCACATCGAGTGATGTTATATTTGCCAATTTAAAGTAATGCTTTTGACAACTTAATGGATCTTTCGACGCACCTTTACAAATTTGTCTTAGTGTGAGAAAATCTGAATCCCTGTCAATAACAATTTTTATTAACAAATTTTCGTATTACACAAATTTTTTTCGCCTTCCGCCGCACATAGGTGTGAATGACTATCATCCACAATTTGAACAGAATCCACAAACGACATCGAATCATTTTGTAAATTTTCAATTCACTCCGCTAGTCCATAGTATCGAGCGATCAAGATAATTTGTAATCGAGTCAACCTTGAATCCGAAATCGTATGTATTTACTTGAACTGCACTTACATTACAAACGTCAAGTAAAATGTCAGTTGACAGCTAAAATAACAACAGTTAATGTAAACTATGCAACTGAGGACGAATGTATTTACGACATACAATTTCGGTTTCAAGGTTGACTCGATTACAAATTATCTTGATCGCTCGATATTTTCTGCCTTTTCTTGATAGCTTCGGCGTGTCTCGGATCGAATTGTAAAACTACCTTCTTTACACCATCAAAATGTTCGCAGTAGTAAAACACAGCTTCTAACCTTGTTCCCAACGCGTAGTAACTGGCTGTGGTGGTTCAGGCACTTTGGGACACAGCTCGTGAAATTTTTTTGTAGGTTTTGGGGCTTTAGAAACACTGCCTTCGTATGAGCTATTAAAGCATTTACTCGTGGATAACATTTAAGTATCAATTGCGCCACAATGTTTACAGCATGGATTTTACATGTTACATATAACAGATTGCCACTCTCTTCTTTAAGAGATCGGCCTAAGGAAAGCATGTTAGCGGTACCGTCACTCACAAATATTAAAAGTTGGTTTGTTGAAACTTGAAATTTGTTCAATGCGCTCAACACCACTCTTAAAATTTCATCGCTAGTACATTTTGCAACTCTTTTGAAAGCAAGTAAAATAGAGGATGACGGTTCAAATTCTTCAATTGTACGTACCCTCACAGTCACCACAGATTTTTTTTGCCTATCGGTTGTTTCGTCCACACATAACCACAATTTTTTATCTTTCAATTCTGCTTTAATTCTTCTTTCAACATAGTCACGAACAGATGGCATAACGTTTCTTATCGATGTCCGACTTGGTAATGTATAATCCGAATCTAATTATAAGCATCTGTGTAAACTCCTTAATAAAACGAGGTGATATATCAGCGATACCGCAACAAATGTTAAATGTCCAAGATTTAAAATACATTGATTTAATGTACATTAAAATAATATTTTTTGAACTGTTAGAATTAAGTTGTAAATAGAATTTGTATATATACCGTAATTTTTGTTAAATAAATTATTAAGGAAAATTCTGTTTTTTAATCTATATTCACATTGGTCTTATCACATCGATATTTTAAGATCGATACAACTCTAAATACAATTTCCATAGCAGGGCAACTTATAAAGTAGTTAATGTACAGGCAATTAGGTACAATCAACGATCATAACATAACCTCTTTTTGCCAAAACAATTCAAAATCAATACAAATCATCGAAATGTTTCGAAGTTACGCTGTTTCAGTATTTTACCGTATTGATCAATAAATAGCTGATAGAATTTATCAATTCATAACGTGGTGAATATTGAAAAGTGCCTATACTAAAACTATTTGTCTTAATTATAACTCGTTTCAAAAATACCGAGACAAATTTCCGAACCAAATTTACATCCTCAAAATTGTTAAAAGAAATTTTACTCACAAAATTAAAATTACTTTTATACTTTAAACAAATTAAGATTATTTTTGGATATATAGGCTCTTGTCATAAATTTATACAGATATGGCACAGAATTGAAAGTATATATTGAATTATTCTTAGTGGCGATGCCACAAAAAAATGGAAAAGCGAATAAAGTGTAGAGATTACTGTTACATAATTCAAGCGCTCTCATAAAAAAAAGAAAATATATTTTTTTAAATATCTAACCTTCGGTCGTTTCCACTGGAATTGAAACGGTGGTGTTTGGTGGTAAAATACTGAAGTTTGAGTGGCTGGAAAGTCCGGATCTTCCCACAATTCCCCACGCTTAATACAGGCCCTCCATATTCGTTCGTAGTCACTCATTCCCTAGAAATACAAGAAAAATACCATTATATAAATGTTATAAATTTTGCGGTCAACATGTAAAAAATGTTATGTAAGACATAATAAACATCGCATGTTGTAATTAGTAACATTACGTTAAGCCAAGCTAAATCTGAAGTTGTATGGGATTGTATATGTTCCATAAACGATCTGAGTAATCGCGAGTGACATTAGGCGGATGAATTGGTTCGGCAGGCGCCACCTAGAGCCTCTACAGGACCTGAACCTTCTTTTGACATTGTATAAAGTAATATCAAAACATCCATGAAAAATGGGCCGAAAAAAGATCTAGGCAAAGGTGGAAGAGTTCCTCAAGTCACAAACAGGCAAAACAGTTCTTTAATGAATATTCACCCAAGTTTACAATGGACTTATTGAATGGAGATAGAATATTTATTAATATGACAGTAAGCCTCTTAACGAGGCGTTGTAAACTAAACAAACATATGAATAATATGGGCTTGACAGAAGAAACGGTATATAGATTCTACCAAGAGGAAGAAGAAAATTACGATTGATATACTATGCCTATGCCAAAATTTGACAAGAAAGAGCTTCTTACAAATGGGAGATCAATATCCCATCCCAAAGCAGAACTATATTTAAAGGAACTGCTCTCGAACCTGTTAACTTTAATTAAAAGTGTAGGGCGGGAGAAACTGCTCTAAGAAGACATTAGGACCACCATAGATCTAGAAAGGTAGCAATGGAATTGGTTTTAGGGTCATCTCCAGTAATTTAATCTAACGAAGCCACCGTGTGTTGGCGGCACAATTGTCGTTTTACGAACAAATATTAATAAAGTGAATATTTTATCTTATGGCTTTATTTCTATTTTAATATAATCTAATCTAGCATTACATTTCAGTTATGTAATGAATCGTATTTCAGAATAAATGCCCCACGCATGGGTGCCAAATTAGTATTTTGTGGCATGTTTAATAAACTGTATACAAAATTTATTTGTGGGGTGGCAATGAAACAAAAAATTAGCATAAATTTTGTCCTAGTACTAGCGTTAAACTATTAGATAATAAACATTTATTGTTATTAAAAATATTGGTAAAATATTAAAAATAGCTAATGATATTTAAAATATTTGCGACATATTATATTTAGTGATAAAATGACTAAATAAAGGGTGTACCAATAGGGGCTTGAAAACTTTATTTTTTAATAAAAAACTTAATGTGTAAGATACAATACTAATTTTTGTATATATTATAAGCATAAAGAGTGCCATTTATGTTCGAAATAGGATATCGTGTAAATGTTCACCTCTTCCTCGCGTGCAGGCTCGCAATCGCTGAATACAATTTTCAATTACTTTTCTCAGTAAATCCGGCTGAATTTGACGAATTTTGCGTTCGATGTTTGTTTTCAAGTCGTCAATCGTTTGAGGTGTGTTGGAGTAAACCAATGATTTTACATAACCCCATAGGAAACAATCTATTGGAATTAAATCACACGGACGAGCTGGCCGATTGAAAGGTCCATTTCGTGATATGATTGAACCACCGAGCTTTTCTTCCAAATAAGGCGATTGTTGCATTCGCAGTGTGGGATGTGTCTCCATCCTGTTGAAGCCACAACTCCTCCACATCCAGCTGTTCCAATTTCGGACACAAAAAGTTTCTTATCACTGCTCGATATCTCTCTCCATTCACTATTCCTTCAATTTCCTTCCTCATTTTGAAAAAAATATGGTCCAATAATGTGTAGAGATCACAAGCCGCATTTATCTTTAATCACTCGTGGCTTTTCGGCTATCCAATAGCGCACATTTTGCTTATTAATGAACCCATCCATCCAAAAATGAGCCTCGTCGCTAAACATGATTTTCTTCCCGAAATCGGCATTATTTTCCAGTTGCTCCAATACCCAATCTGAGAACACACACCGCATGCGATAGTCAGCCGACTTCAATACTTGTAAGAAAACAATATTGTAAGGGTGTAGCCTTAAATTCTTACGTTGTCATTGCAGAAAGTCCCAATGCCCGAGAACGACGCAACACCGACAAATTCGAGTTTTCGGCTACACTGGCTTCCACAGCAGCGATATTATTATTGCTACGGGCGATTCTTGCACGAACGTCTGGCTTTTGGTCGAGTAAAGTAAAGTTTGTTTCGAAACGATTGATAATTGCACGAATAGCTTGTTCACTGGGCCGATTATGACGGCCAAAAATATGGCGTTTTGCTCTGTACGTAGCTCGATCTGATTCCGCATTTTTGTAATAGATTTTTACAATTTCCAAACGTTATTGTGGCGTATACTTCGTCATGATTAAATGGTTAACTTTACTACTTAAAATGACACACTAACAGATGTCAATCACATTTACAAAATGTAGGCACTTTATTACATATCTACTTTGAAAGATCTCATGTTCCTATTGGTAGATCCTATATGTACATTTAATTATTTTAAAAAATTATTAAAAATAACAATCGATATTCAATTCAATAGAATATTTTATAAAAAATTGTAGCTACACTCAAGCGCCTCTTCCAAGTTGCTATTTTATTTATGCTAGCTGTAAAAAGTCTGTAATATAATATTTGTTACACTATCTACAAAGCGATTACTAACTGCTGTGACATCCTGTAAAGTTTATAGAATACATTCTATTTTCCTTTAAATTTCGTTGCTCAAGTATTTTCTACATAACGTTTGGTGAATGTTTTATAAGTTATATGTTTATATAAAACAGAAAAACATTAATAAAGTCAAATCTTTTTATCATATATTGTTTCCAGAAGATCCAGCCGAATTCTACCGAAGTAGAAAAAAATTTAAAATACTTTCGGTTTATCTATTTGCATCAAACAATTTAATTTACTAAAGAAAACACTCGGTATATTTGTTTCACAAAATATATTTATTAAATCTCTAACACGTGTTTCGACTTTACAGTCATTGTCAAAGAGTTTGTAAACTGAACTAAAAATACACTTCTACCACTATTTATGAGTTTTTAAAGACTTTATTACGGCATCAATAGTAGGGGTGTTGAAAAAATCCAGCTGTGTATTTGTGACATGTCTATTAAGATTTATGGCTTTTTTAATTTCTAATATTTCGAGAAAGTCAAGTCTTTTTCCTTTATTACAAGTATGTAAAAGTTTAAAATTATTGGTATTGAACAAATGTGTATTTTCGATGCAATGTTCCGCGAATCCCGTATTCATATTACCATAAAGAATAGAACTTCTATGCTCTTTAAAACGTTCTTTTATTGAGCGTCCTGATTGGCCAATGTATATCGCATCACAATCATTGCAACTTAATTCGTACACACCTGACTTAGCACACAATTCTGTTTTTTCTGTTTTAAAAACTCATAAATAGTGGTAGAAGTGTATTTTTAGTTCGGCTTACAAACTCTTGACAATGACTGTAAAGTCGAAACACGTGTTAGAGATTTAATAAATATATTTTGTGAAACAAATATAGCGAGTGTTTTCTTTAGTAAATTATTCATTATGTTTCACCAAGAGCCAACCGTGGATTCTATACATTATATCAAACAATTTACCTAAAACTAAAAACGCGCATCGATGTAGTTTATGCAAACTTCTAAATCTCGTTCCGAGAAATCAATTACGAAAACCAGTTTGTTCTCCGGTCCTTTCATCTATTCCTTTCTACAGCATTAAATCCCCGCAATTATTATACATTTAATTGTGCAATTTATCGAGTCAATTATGTCGATCGGGGGTCAGTGGTTCGCCAAGAAACACGGGTGTTGTCGTGCGCTGCTTTTATATGATAGCACATTTAGTAGCGCACATATTTAGCAAACTTATAGCGAAAAGGGCATTTCTGCTCTGAATGGATGTATAAATTAAACTAATAAGTGCTGGGCTGTGTACATTACGATGAAGGTTGGTATTTACTTGTTGTGTAAGGAAATTGTTTATGAATGTGGAAATTATCTGGTCTGTGTGGTGAACCAATTCTGTACAACTATGTATAATTATTGTAATTTTACTGAGTTAACTTCAAAAATTATATTCTAGGAGTATGTTTACGTTCTATTCTTGCGTTTAAAACAAAAAATATCATTGAATATACCATCAAATCTTTTAATTAATAGTTTTGTAAAGAAATATACCGACTATATTGCCGTATCTTCGCCATACTCGCCAAACATCAAGTATATTAAAGTGCTCTACTTCATGGATGTAATAATAACAAATGATCTGCTAATGTCCTCTATAATTGGCGTAAAGCTGTTGGTGGATTCTAAGACATAAATTATTATTGTTATAATTACACAGGCCTGCATAAAATTTGTGATGACGTGATTTTTGTTTGTTAAGCTCAGTTTTTATATAGCAATAACTAATTAAAATACAGTTGGTCTCTACCACCCACAGATTTTTTTTTGCACAAAAGAAAAAGAAAAAAATATAAAAAAATCTTATAATAGGCGTTTTAATACATTTTAAAATGAATGTACTACTTCAAATTCTAGGTATTAACCCAAAAATGATTTTCTGTTGTGGTTTTAAAGAAATTTGTTAAATACGCTCTCATTACCTGATGTAAATCTTTTATTACATGTATTAATTTTGGACAAGATTTCCGGGAATTTTTACCTGCTAAATCCTATTTATTATGCTTTCACTTTATTAGTACTGCGAAGAAGGATTTCAAGTTTAACACTGCAAACAAAATGTATATTTTAATGTCATTTACTTCATTATAGCTCTGAGTGTCGATCAGTAAACAAGTAAAATTAATTTGTCTTTAGTGTTGTGCGTGGTATTTGATATATAAATATTGCTTAAAAATATGTCTAGCCGATGTTGCAAAAACAAACCAGATGATTTCTGTTATATTTGTGGATATTTCGTCTTGAAAAAGTTTAAGAGACTAATTGGTGAATTTGTGAAAAATGAATATTATGCTTATTTCAAAATCAAATTAGGAGATCAAGATAAAGATTGGGCACCGCACGTTGTTTGTAAGGTATGTGAAGAAGGTTTAACACATTGGACCAAAGGGAATAGAAAAAGCCTTCCTTTTGGAATACCGATGGTTTGGAGAGAACCATAAAATCATCATAAACATTGCTACTTTTGTCTTTGTGATATTAAGGGGCATAATAGAAAAACTTTGAAACATATTTTGTACCCAAACAATATTAAATCAGCTATCAGACCAGTTCCTCACAGTGATCATGTACCTATACCTATACCCCCCAAAGTACTACAAGAAGATATTGAAACCTCTTCAACTTCCGGCTCCGAACAGATGCATAGCGATTTTGAACCATCAACTTCAGGTCAAAACCAACCTCAGCTATTTTCACAAGCCGAACTGAATGATTTAGTAAGAGATTTGGGACTTTCAAAAGATATTTCTGAAGTACTGGGGTCTAGGTTGAAACAAAAAAATTTTCTTGCCCCAGAAACTACCTTCAGATCTTCCTTTAGCTGAATATGACAGAAAAACAACCAAATGAAGCTTTTCTGAAAAACGAAAACGTTTTTTTAAGAAGCATAAAGAATAAATAACTATTTCTAATAGTTTCTATGTGTATATTTTTGTATTTTTTTAATATAATATAAAACTAGCTTGAAATAAATCGTGTTTTTTCTATATTTTTTTATTTTACTGGTTTGAAAAATAAGCTGACGTGATACAAAAAAATAAAAGCAGATTTGAAATCAGCGCTACCCAATTACTAGAAAACAGTTAAAATTTTTAAATCAAAATTCAAAGAGTTGGAAAATGCAGGCCTGTGTTATTATGGCGTCGAGTTATCTCGCACTTCCTCAGCCTACTGCTGTGAAATATTTTACTGAACCCACATATCTATGGATATGAGTCGATAGTACGCGGTTGATATTGAGGTGTTTTTTATACCCCATGACGCAGTATCTTACTACAAGTAGTACACAACTTAATTGTGTAGTTTAGATACCACGAATTTATTGCCTCAAAAAGCTCAAGATCATAAGTTCGTTTGTTTACCATATCACTCAGCGTCTAGAAATTTAAACGTTGTCTTCAAAAACCATTTTCTTCAAATTGCGTTTAAATCATCCAACTCATTTAAATCACTTTTAGGTAGCACCAAGGATAAAATTGAAGTAGGATAATAGTCTGGTATCTATGAAATAAATTGTAACGATTGTAACCATAAATATACCGGACTTGCGCATCTCATATTGCGCAGACGTAGTGGGGGAGGTTGGTATTGGAATGTAGTTGAACTTCAACGTTCAGAAGCATCCACCGCTCATTCCGTCGTTCTGTTTGCCTTAGTTTATTTTTGAGTTTTGGTTGAAGCGGACGTTGATCCGTAGTAGTACCGCGATCATGGTGAACTTACAAATCGAGCAGCGCATTAATCTCAACTTCCTTGTGAAATTAAAAAAATCACCAACGAAACGTTGTCAATTGTTAAAGGAAGTGTTTGGTGATAATGCTATGTCACATACGCGAGTTTTTGAATGGCACAAACGGTTTTCAGAAGGCCGGGAAGAGGTTGAAGATGACGAACGTCCCGGTCGATCTGTGACTTGAAGAAGTGAAGGAAACGTGCAGAAAATTAACGAAATCGTGCGGAGAGACCGACGTTTGAGCATTCGAATGATCGCAGACATGATAAACATTAATAAAGAGACAGTAAGACTAATTTTGCATAATGAATTAAATATGTCAAAGGTTTGTGCAAAAATGGTCCCGAGAAACCTCTCACAGGAACAAAAATACAGTCGGAAGAGCATTTGCTCTGACATCATGGAACGCCTCACAGAAGAGCCAGACCTGCTCACACGTGTCATCACATGTAATGAAACATTGATCTTGATGAGCAAGTCAAAATTGAAGGCAATGTTGATCGTTTTCTTTGATATTAAGTTAGCATGACTGAATGAGTGCCTGAGGGTCAAACCGTTAATCAGGAATATTACAAAAAAGTCCTAATCAAGCTGAGAGAAAGAGTAAGGAAGAAAAGACCAGATTTGTGGAAGAACAACGCCTGGATTCTGCATCAGGACAACGCGCCAGTTCACAATGCGCTATCTGTGAAGCAGTTTTTAGTGGACAAGCACATTCCTGTGCTTGATCATCCCCGTATTCCCCAGATCTGGCTCCCTGTGACTTCTACCTCTTCCCAAAAGTGAAAAGTGCATTGAAGGAAACACATTTTCAGTCTGTAGAAGAGGTAAAAGCAAAAACGGCAGAACTTCTGGACAGGGTGCCATTAAATGATCTACAGCATTGCTTTGAACAATAGAAGGCACAAATGCAGCGGTGTATAGATAGAGGAGGGAAGTGCATTGAAGGCGATAAAAGTTTGTTGTGATTTTTTTACAATAAATCACATTTCTGACACCAGTCCCGTTATTTAATTGTCATACCTCGTATATTCGACAAACTAAATGCTCAATTTCAACTAGCTACAACATATTTCCTTTTTTTAGATATAATAGACCTGAAAATCTAGCGTTGCGCGACATATTCAAGACACAGACCATTCTATGTTTCTAAATAATCTTAGATTAATTAAAACAATAAATAATTATGCAGGATGTAATAGACGTAAGAATAGTTATTTTGAATATAATCTGCCTAAGTAAAATGTTTCAGGTTAAAACGATACAGGGTGTTGAAAGTGATAGTTAATTTTCAAGCATTACCCCAGATTTTCGCATTTCAATGTTCTATTGTACATGTTGCCGTCGGGTGAAAAATATTTAATTCGCAAAGTGTGCCTTAGTATAGACCAGTGGCGGCTCTTTAATGAGAGCAAGTGAGCAATTGCACCCCCTGGAATTATGAAACAAAACAAACCAAGCGGCGACTAACTGTGAAAGTATTTATTTATTATATATATTATGTATTCATAGTTATTGACGAGGAACATGGCACGCTAACAACGTACATATACCGATCGTCGTCACAGATATACTGAGCAAAGCCCAACTGTTGCTCTGTTAAGGCATTAACATTACATTGATGGTGGGGAGAACTGTATTTTGCCGTACTTCAATGTCGTATAATACATAGCGTTGGAGCAACTGAACCAGACTGCTCTCGGGCGTTGTTACAATGAATACGGTATCTTTTTTACAGAACAACGCGTTTTCGCGGTTAACGTGTGATGAAAAAATCGCAGTAAAAAATCTTAAACGGCCGATGCCTCAATTATGTTTAGAAAATAAACAATCTGTTAAAGGTAAAGACGTTATAAGAAAATTCAAAATGAATATTTATCAGAAAAATGACTGGATTTGTGGGTGTGAAATTAAAAATACTTTGTTTTGTTTTCCGTGTCTTTTGTTTGGTGGTGAACCATCTTGGTCAAAGAACGGAATAAGAGACTTAATTCATCTTAGTGCTAAAATTATTAAACATGAAAATTCCGTAGGGCATTTGAAAAATATATTTAGTCTAAGAATGTTAGGAGAAAATAACATTCAGAATGTTTTAGATTCATCATATAGAAAAGCAATTCAACAACACAATGAAAAGGTAACAAAAAATAGGCATGTGTTAAATTTAATAATAAATTGCCTTAGATTTTGTAGCGCGTTTGAACTGGCACTTCGGGGTCATAATGAACAGCAAGCGTCGAATAACAAGGGCATTTTTCGGGAATTGATAAATTTTACGGCAGAATTGGATAAATCGCTCAGAGATCACATCGAAGCAGCACCGGTTTTTAAGGGATTATCAAAAACGATACAGAATTAGCTGCTTGATGCAATGTTGAACGTGTGTCATGAACAAGTTGCCAGTGAAATTAAAGCAACCGACTTCATATCTGTGATAGCTGATGAAACCACAGATGTGTCAATCAGTTTCAGTTGGTGGTTGTTTTAAGATATATTGTGAACGCGAGACCGGTCCAAAGATTTTGGAAATTTCTTCTGCCTAGTGGACATGATGCTAATTCTTTATCTGCCTCCATCCCTAACGAAATTAGTTTGCTTGTTGATGACCCAGAAAAACTGATTGCACAGAGCTATGATGGGGCAGCAGTCATGAGTGGTGCTATTAATGGCGTGCAAAGACATGTCCAAGACCAGTATCCATTTTGTACATTGTTATGCACATCAAACAAATCTAATTATGTCACATGCTACATCGAGCAGTAGTAATTGCAGAATTTTTTTTACCAATCTGACGGGATTATGTACATTTTTCTCCACTTCACCACAACGAGCTGCAAAATTGGAAGAATTCCTTCAGAGAAAAAGCTTACCTCGTTCTTCAAAAATAAGATGGAACTTCAATTCTAGGACAGTGAATACAATATATGAGCACCGAGAAGAAATAATTGAAGCTCTAGAACAAATCGAGGGAGAAGCTAGTTTACAAACTACCATTCATCAAGCTAGTGCCAATTTGCAAATTTTAGAGGAGGAAAATTTTATCTATTGGTTAACTTTCTTTCATAAAATTATGCGACATGTGGACATATTGTTTAATCAATTACAAAATGTCAATACATCGATGAATTGGTCGTTGTAGTAAATTTCGTTGGCCACCTCGTAGTCCAGATATTAACTCGTTAGATTTTTATTTGTGGGATCATATGAAGGCCTTAGTATGCGCTGATGAAAGCAATACACGCGAAGAGTTTGAACAATTGCTTAATCACCGCTTAAAAATAAAAAAATAAAAACTACAAACATTTTTTTAAACATTAATATCTCTCTTATTATGCAACTTTTATTTAAGATATTTTTACGTTAGTGACTTTATTTTAGGATGTTTAATCACCCCTTGAAAATAAAATCACAAAACCGTAAACACCCTGTATAATATAAGGGTTTCTTTTAATGTAAGGAATTTAGTGTTATCTCCCTGGCGATTTGGTGAAGAGCACATCTTCATTGCTACGTTTAACACTATTTTTCAAATTGTTCTACGGAAGATCGTACCTTAGTTGCCGAAATACGTATTTAGAGCTTATTAATTTATATTGTGGTTAGCAATTTTTCTTGTTTCTGTCTGTTTCAGATTTCAAGGCACAATCTCCACCTATTCGGATTTACAAGCATGTTTAACAAATTTTATAATTTGTCCATTTAATGCAGCCTACGTTTTCAGTGTCTTTTGTTTTTCGCGTCATTACAAAGCTGCGCGAACAAAAAGTGCCAGAGGCGTAGGTAATTTCGAGAGCAGAGGTATTAGGGGTGATTTTTGAAAAGCTTTACAATTGTGAAAATTGTGTTTTTTCATAGAACTACAATATTTTTAATGAATTTAATTGATATTAGGGAAGTAAATGATTATTTACAGAAGTATTAATGTGCATCTTTAAATCTACCTCGCTATGTATATTGCTGCTAGTATAATTTAAATACAATTAACCCAATAAATTTTTCGCTTCATAAACTTTCTTATTTTAGAGAATTATTTTGAACTAGCAGTTAAAGTTTATTTTACATTTATCAAATCTGAATTATTATAATTTGAAATAGATATTGGCTTATTCCAAGTTACATATAAATATTTCATGTTGTCTAGAGATTATATTGTTATAATTAATACAAGTAACATCTGTAAGATGAAATTATTTAGAAAATTTTATTTTTGCCAAGTAATATTACAATATATATGCAATAAAAACAATAACAGTGTAATACATGTATGTTAATACCAGTATAAATATGTGGTATAAAAAAGTAACAAATTGTTCTATTTTTTTAAATTCGAGGTTAAAAAAAACATAAACACCAATATCTCACTTAATTGTAAGCGGCACGCAACTGTTATACAAACACTCCTAAACTGGATCAGATGGGATACAATAAATTCGACCAACCATAATATGTTCATAACGCATTATGACGTATGTGCTATTCTCTAAATGTTTTCACTATATCTTCGATAATAATCAATATACGCACGTTTATATTTAAATCTCGAGTTTGGTGGCTATTTTAAATAAAGGCACTGCTAAAGGTTCCTTCCTCCATTAACACTACATAAATTATCGATTTTTCATCTTTGCTTTCAAAAATTAAAAACCATTTTTCTACAATGCTTCTAATATGATTAATTCCCACAAGAATAATTTTTGTTTATGAAACAACACGTGAAGGATTCGACGAAAGCGTCGAACTTCACCTTTAAGGGGAAGAGAGCCGGCCGTAAACTTTGACCTTAAAGACATTCCTCAAGTTTGCGGCATTTTGAAGACGAAGAGCAGACCGGTGTTGCAAACTAAGTCTAAATATAAACGACGCTATAGTTTGTGAAACTTGCAGCCTTGATAGTAAACGATCTTATGAAATGGACGACCTTGAATTATAATTGTAAAATAGGTACGATCTGGGAGATTTGTCTATGCAAATGCTTGATAATATATTATTGGTAGTCTGGCGAATATTCGAATGTAAATGAATTGTAATTTGTAACGCAATTATTTGTTTATAACTTTACGGTAATAATGATACGTAAAAGTACATATTTTTAAAATCTTTATATACATTTAGACACAAAGAAACACGGAAAAAGAAACTATTTCGTCTAATATTTTAAGAATAAATAAATGACAAACGTTGCGTAACCATTTACAAAATGCTAAGAAAAAAGCACGAAGCTATGCATCCGCCTTAAATGACCGATAGACAATTAAGTTTGTTATTGAAATTCGTCAATTATATTCACAAAAATACTGAATTTACCATGGAACAAAAAGTAAAAATAGTATTAATAGTATCTAACTATTAAATAAATTAACGATAAATTAAAGTTTGAGTTTTACTATAAAGAAACCCCTAACAGACATAACTATACATAATTCGTCAACACATCCCATGCAAAACAAATTAGTTTTCCCTAGTTTCTAACATAGATAAATTAATTATCCTCTACCCAAAGAAAATTATGATAAAAAACAGCCTAATCAAACAAATAGCAATCAATAACGATGATACAGATACTCTAATTCATCGTTTCTCAACCTCGGGGTCGCGGTGATATTAAATGGGTGTCGCGAAATATCTTAAACAATAATAAAAACTCACTATTAAACTTAAATAAAACACCTTATATTTCACAAACAATAGTATATTAACTATATGTACATTTCATGTGCCCTGCACACATCATCAGTAGTAACTCCTTGAGTCAACTGAGTTTTTCCATACTGTGCCGAATAATAGTGTCTTGTTCATTCAAGTTTTTCTCAATATAATCTGAATATACAGATATCAAACCCTTAGGGCCACTATTAGACAAATCAAGGAAAACGCAAATTATTTAAGGAATAAACTTTTATTTAGGTATTTATAAACATCTTTCAAAGTAAAAAAAAAGGACAAACCATTGATTCTTATATTTTTTTGGCGTTTCGTTAACGCAACAATGGGACTATATGCATAAAAAAATATTACAATTATTTATTATGATAGTCTTTAAAGCAGTGTGAATGTAATGAAACTCCACATTTATTACACATAAATACGGTTGTACTTTTGCATACTCTACAACGTCTCCTCCAATTTTCATGATTTCTTTCAATTAGGTGACCCACATTATCTAAACGTGCACTGGAAGATAGAGACGCACTGGAACCACGTCCTCGAACAGATTGTGTTTTACATTTGTTAGCACTAATGAGGCTTCGTACAAGTTCAGAATCCAGCTGCGAAATGGGTTTCTCTGTGTATACAAGTCTGTGCAGTTTCCAAGCATTCACCACAGTAGAATCTAACATATTTATAAATAACGGCCACCACCATTTTTCTCCACGAATATTTATTCGGTAATTTGCAACTGCGTTATCGTGTAGATCAACGCCTCCTATATATTTGTTATATTTGGCAATCATATTTGGTTGTGGTATAGAGATGTCTTTTTTTCTCTACGATTGTACCGCTTCACAAACACATTAGGCAGTGCAGACTCGCAATTGGTTGCTAGTGTAACCACAGAATTGTCATTCCAACGGACCACGCTTATTTCATTTACGTGATCGTAACGAGATTCCATTGTACCACGAGGTTTCTTTCCTATAAACTTACAAGTCTCTAAAGGGCATTTCAGCATTCTGTTCTCACGTACAGTTCCAGTAGCAAAGTATCCTTGATGTTTGAGATGAACTAATAGCTTGTAGCTCGTAAAAAAGTTATCAAAGTATACCTTATGAGTCGACTTATTTTCTAATACGTTCAAAAGATTGATGACCACTGTTTCACCTAAACCAAATTCTCTTTTGGCATTTTCACCAGTTTGTCCAGCATATATATATAAATATCCATCGCTAGATGCCAGACACCACATTTTGAATCCGAAACGTACCGGCTTCCCTTTCAAAAACATCTTCGCTGAATGGCGGCCGAAGTAGGGTACCATTTGCTCATCAATTGATAAGTGATATCTAAAAACATCATACTTCAAGAAATTGCTGTTCAAGAGATCAACCAGCGGTCTTACTTTCGCAAATTTGTCTGCCTTGTCTAATTGATTGTCATCTGCAAGATGAATGTTCTGCTTTATGTCGAGAAATCTGTTTCGAGAAATCGAATTTTTCACAAATTGAACACCCTTATCTTCATCAGACGACCATTAAAGTTTTACCTGTGGAAGAGTGTGATACCCACTCAAAATCAATATTCCCAAAAAAAATTCTAAATCATTTTGATCTAAGGCGAATTGAGTAAGGTTATTATCTCTCGCATATTTTATGGAGTTTGAAATAATAAGCTGGCCAACATTTTTATCAAACATTTGCATAAAGAAATCAAACACAGACTTTCCATGTAGAGCCTCAGCAATTCCCTTCCTCATTTGACGTAGCATCTTCCTCGTAGTCAACGGGCGTTTTACACCAAATAATGTCTTCAATTCTTGCCGTTTTGATAGAGCTGCCTCATGATGTATACCATCCTCTATCTGAATTTCGTTATTCGGACACGGACACACTATCTCAAAAGTTCCCGCTATATCTACATGCAAATTTTCTACTCCACCTATAACATTATCATCAATGTCCTCCTCGTCCGTTATATCATCGACGTCGAGTGGTATATAACAAACATCAATTTCCTCATTCAGATCAAGATCTTCAACAATTGCCTCAAGTTCCTTCAAAGTCAACGGCCTGGTAGGATCATCGCGATATTTCACGTGACTCTAAAATAATTTTATTATCAACATGAACGGCCAACACATACTTCAGAAATTGTTGTACTTACCATTGTATAATATTTCTGTAATTCTCAAGATAACACTATTATGAAGTCTAACTTCTTCAACTTCTCTATCCCACAGCGTAAATGAACTGAATAAACTCGCATCACACAACGGATACCCAATAAACTTCCCCTAGACGTGAAAAAGCATGTTCAGACAGGAATATTACTCATGAGTCTCATGACTACAATTACACCATTTGTCCCAATGTGTCCCAACGCTATGTTTCAAATCTGTTTGAGAAATATTTCCGGAAAAAAAGGGATTGATTTTTTTTCCAAAATAATGTTACTTGAATGAAACCTCTTAATGATAAATGAAAAAGTAAGCTGTATGATATTTAATTTAAACTTAGATACACAAGTTTTTTTCTTGAAAATTTCGTAGTTTTATTTTTTTTTTTTTTCAAAATTGAAAATGCTATTACCCGTTCCCAAAATGTTTATTAGGTTGTTTAAATATTTATTAACGCAATGCTACTGACAGTATATCCAAAATTATTACTTTTTAGTACGAAAAAAAAATTTTTTTTGGTGTTGCGTTAACGCAACTATGGGAATAAATGGGTTAATGAAAGCATGCACTTTATCTGTTATTAATGAAATGTTTCTATCACGTTCTTGTAAATTCACATTCAAGTCGTTTACGTCAACTAAGTAACCCAGAAACAACATACACTCATTATTTTATAAAAACAATGAGAATGACGTTTATTTATCCTGAAAAAATAGTATATTATACTATAAGGGAGAGAAATGCGTTATTTTGGCAGAGGTGCAATTTGAAGCCCGAGGGCTACAATGCACCGAGGACAAAATAGCATCTCTCCCGAATGGTATATACTATTTTTTCCACGGTCTCATTAACTTAAAAACACATATTTTGTCATTATGAAGTAAGTAGCACCAGAATTATTGTATTCGGATTTGAGCATTTATTTAGTAGTCGTTGAGTTATTGTCATAACTACAAAATAAACAAACAAAAAGAATTGTCAAATTAAGGTGCTAGTTTGGTTTAGTTTAAAGTTTGCTTAGTGCACAATGAATAATTGTGAGTCGGAAGAGATTGTGGAGGCTGCATATATTGCAATAAGCAATTTGCTGCCTACGAAGTCAAGATCTTTATACGATATAGCCTACAATCGGTTCAAAAAGTGGTACGCCGAGAAAAATGTTCAAGTATACAGCGAGAATGTTTTGTTGGCATACTTCAGTGAAAATGCAAAGAATTACAAGTCTTCCACATTATGGGCGCAATATTCTATGGTTAAGTCATGCTTGATAATTTACGACAACATAGATATAAGCAAATTCCCCAAGCTGATCGCATTTTTGAAAAGAACCGGTGACGGATATCAAGCGAAAAAATCGAAAATATTGAGAAAGGGTGAAATCGACCGTTTTCTATCAAGTGCAGATGACAAAGAATTCTTAATGATTAAGGTAAGATTACTTTTGTTGTTAGGTATTTCTATTAAGTATTTTGATTTTTTATAGTTGGATTAATTCTGGGGATTGCCGGAGCTTGTCGAACTGATGAACTAGTCAATTTAACTGTAGATGATATTGAGGATGTAGGCTCTTCCTTGATTGTAAAAATTCCAAACACTAAGACAAAGATTCCACGAACCTTTGTGGTTAGCGATGTGGAAAATATGCTTGAGTTGTTTCGAAAATACCTGTCCCTTCGTCCTCCCCACGTCAAGCATAAGCGCCTTTTTTTGTACTACAAAGCAGGAAAATGTAGTTCGCAGTTAGTTGGCAAGAATACCATGGGAAAAATTCCGAGTGTAGTAGCTTCGTATTTAAAATTACCTGATGCTGCATGTTATACTGGTCACTGCTTACGAAGATCTTCAGTGACATTACTGGCAGATGCTGGTGTGGATATCACGACAATAAAGCGTCATGCTGGTTGGAAATCAACGACAGTCGCTGAGGATTATGGCGAGAACTCCATTGAAAATACGACCAAAATTGCTAATCAGGTTTTAGTAGGTACCACTACTAGGGCAATCACAAAAACTGTAAATGTAAGCGAAAGTAATATTCCTTCTAATATTAATTTTGAAAATTGTACAAATGTAACATTTAATTTAAATGTCAATAAATAATTTCAATGTTATCTTTTTTTTGCATGAATCACAAACGTTCTCCATAATGTAAACTCCCTTGGGAGCATTATACTCCCTTGGGAATAATCGACTACTTCTGTTTTAATTTTGATGTCATAGAAACTGATTTCTACTCCCGACCGTGGAAAAATATTATTAATTCATCTCGCAATTCCAATACTAGGGTTAACACTTTCCATCGCGATAATCATCTAACTTCTAATTTGATTCAAATAGAAGTTTGTTGATTTCTCAAGGTACGTAATTTTCTTTCGAAAAATTCCAAGAGTTTATTTTTATGAGACGGATATTTAGTTTCCAAGTGTTGAACTAATTTTTGAAAGCAAACAACGCACTGTGGCTCTCCATTCCAATACGGTAAAACCATAATTTAGATAACTGTCATTGTAAAACTTTGTCTTTTTACCAACCGATTCACTGGATGTATAAAAGTTAAATTTCGAATTTTTATAGTATCAATCTAGTAACAACTTGGCTACATGCTAATATCGGAAATAGTGAATTGTTTGACAATGACTTTCATATATATCAGCGCGATCGGGATCTTCATAATCCTAACAGCCGCGGAGGTGGTGTCTTGGTGGCCGTTCGGTCGCGTTTTCTGTCATGTCTTGTGACGGTTCCAGACAGTGGCACTGAAGAGATATACATGCCAGTGTCGGCTGGGAATAAGAGCTTTACAATAGAAGCTGTTTATATTTCGCCGCTGTCGGGTTCGGCTCGGTATTTGGATTTTATTGGCAGCGTTGACTTTCTAATTGATCGCCATCTTAATGCTACTCTATGTATCTTCGGGGATATTAACCTGTCGCATTTAAAATGGTCACTTATTGAGAATGTACCTATAGGAATGCCTTCCAGTGATTGTGAAGCTATTTTTAATGATGTTAAAGGTTTTCACGAATCTTATTGTCTAGTAAGCCCTGATTATCATCATCCATGTTTGAGTTTCGGTCTGAAATACAACTTGCAAATTACGGAAATGACTATGGGTAGCTCTTGGAAATACAATTTCAGGAAGGCTTCCTATGACCAGATTAATGATTTCCTTTCTTCTGTCGATTGGTCTATTTTACAATCAGATGATTTGGAACATGGTCTTTCCTATTTGTATCAAACTTTACACTTCGCTATCGACAGATTTGTCCCTAAATATCTAGTACATTCTCGTAACTATCCTAAATGGTTTTCGTCTTCAACAAAGAAATTAATAAAGAAAAGTAATATATTCTATAACAAATTTAGAAAAGGCAAGGATAATAATAACTCTCAAATACAAGAAGTTAAGATTACATGTTAAGCAATCTATCGACATGGACTATAAAAAGTTTGTTTTCTTCTCGCAGCAATCGATTCCTGGAGATTTTCGCGCTTTCTGGGACTTTGTTGATTCGAAAAGGAAAAAATCAAGTCTACCCCAACGTCTCAATTATAATGGGATGAAATCTGACAAACTTGAAGAAATGTGTGATATGTTTGCAGATGTTTTTGGGACAGTATATGTTAGCCATACTGATACGGCCACTAATTTTTCTAAACTTGATCTGTCTCATTTCACAAATCCATTTACTCTTAATAATGTAATCAACAAATTATTATAAATTAATGAAATTAATGAAAAAAAAAAAAAATAATGTAATCATTAACAGCGACATTGCGTTTTCTATACTTTCCTCCCTGAAAGGTAGTTTCAGTCCTAGACCAGATGGTATTCCGGAATACTTCTTCAAAATGTGCAGTTGTACTTTATCTCTTCCTTTATCAATTATTTACCAACTCTCTATAAAATTAGGATGTTTTCCCGATCAATGGTAATTTGCTAACATTTTTCTAGTTTTCAAGTCTTGTTACAAATCACTTATTAATAACTAGCTGACCCGGCAAACGTTGTTTTGCCTTCAAATTTTATTTATATTTAAATAGGTGACCCGGCAGACTTCGTTCTGCATAGAAAAGTATTGATTTAGATATTTAATGTTTTATTGTTATGGGTATGTTTAAAATACAGGTACTTGATAATATTTAAAGGAGATCGGTGCAGGTAATTCATATTTATTTGAAAAAAAAATTAAAAATGTTAATAATAAATGAACTATTAAATGATAAAAATTATAAACATAATTAAGAGAATGTTAGTGTTATTCATTATAGTGGACCCGTGGAACTTCGTCTCGCAGGCGTTGCCCTGCGTCATTTCAAATTGCAGAAAATCGGTGGTCAATTGTCCATTGCAATTGATTCTTTGTTTTGAAATATTTGCTGGATGGGTTGCGGTTGGGTCGATTTTGAATTGTATTTTCCCTCATTGAAGCACTCTGTGATAAACAATATTTTTCGTTTTGTTTTCAGGTGCGAAAACGATCAAAGCGGATGGTTTGCCGACACGGGAACATGCGACATACAGTTGACCGAGTCACAACGTAACATAAACATAAATAAACACTCCATACAAAATGTATGGGAAAATGAATTTTCTTGATAATTTTTTTTTTCGGGGATATTTCGAGAATTTTCTTGGGTATTATTCTTGTTTGGCCGGAGACCAGTCCGAATTGGTGCGAATCTTCGAAATCGGTCCAGGCGTTCTTGAGTTATAAGCGTAGTAACTAACGTCACTCTCTTTTATATATATAGATTATCGCCCAATATCGTTACTATCAATCATTTCAAAAGTTTTTGAGCATATTGTATCTAGTTCTATCTATGACACCTTCCGTGAAGTAATTCACGTTAATCAACATGGTTTCTTGTCTGGCCGTAGCACCCAAACGAACTTATTGCAGTTTTGCTGCTATATTAATGACACACTGGAGCGAGGATCTCAAGTTGATACATATGTAGATTTTTCTAAGACTTTTGACCGTATTGATCACAAGCTGTTGCTCCACAAACTTGGTCTTTATGGAATTGGTGGTAGGTTGATTTTGTGGATTGCCTCTTACCTATCTCATAGGTCTCAAATTGTTAAGTTGTCATTGAAAACATCCAGACCTATATCGATAATTACCGGTGTTCCTCAGAGCACAATTTTTTAGCAGCAATTCTCTTTTTGCTTTTTGTCAATTATTTATATAAATACTTCACTTCTTCCAACTTCTTGGCCGACGCAGACGATTTGAAAATATTTAAATATGTGGACTCTTGCAACGGCGGTAGAGCGCTTCAGGATGACATTGATTTGCTAGCGGCATAGTTGCATGTATAAGCAACAACATGTCTCTTAATTTTGGTAAATGCCATATTATCACTTTTTCGAAGAAAAATAATACTTATGTTTTTAATTACATGTTGCAAGGTACTGCCCTGAAAAGAGTTGACCACGTTACCGACTTGGGTGTTACTTTTGATAGTAATTTATCATTTACTTTACATATAGACCATATTATAAATAAATTCTTGCAGTTATGCGGCTTCATTAAACGTGTATGCAGTGACTTCACGAACATCATCTATATTATGCAAATTTATAACGCCCTGGTCAGGTCTATACTCGAGTATTGTTGTGTGGTATGGTCCCCTTATCATGGGGATTCATATAGATCGGATTGAGCAAATTCAGCGTAAAATGGCTAACTTTATACTCTTCAAATTAAAAATTAATAAAAACTTATATAATTACGCGAAGAGATTACAACTACTGGGTATTGGATCGTTGGAGAATAGAAGACGTAAAGAATTTATTAAACTTGGATATCAGCTGCTACGCAATAACATAGACTATTCTGCCCTTCTTTCTCTGTTACTTTTCCATGTTCCACCGTTTCATGCTCGCTCAGGTGGCACGTTTCATGTTTGTTTCCATCGAACTGAATATGGTAAGCATAACCCCATGGACCGAGTTTTATTGGATCTGAATCTTTTGTCTGGAGTCGATTTGCATAATATTTCAAACCGCGCCTTTCTGCAATTCAAAAAAAATTTGCGTTTTCCTTGATTCTTCTTTATTTATAACATTTATAACTATAATTTACAAACTTGTGCACGTTTTATTTCGTATTATGCAATTGTATTATTTGGATTTTTTTTCTTGTAATGTACAATAAATAAATAAATAAACATCTTGATTGCACCTCGTAGAAATAGTCACCAATACTTTCTTGAATACTATATGTTATAATTAATGATACACTTTAATTACTACAACGTGTATCTAATTCCACAAATTAATTCAACAAGTTTTGAGAAGGTGGAACATTGCAACAAAATACATTCTTTGTTAGAGAAAAATCGGAATATTTAGCATTTTTTTGGCAATCGTGTTTTGGACCTGTTCTGCCAAGCCGGCTGACCTCAATATTGCAGGTCTTTAACTCCCATACGATGTATTTACAATATATACTTACATACGTATATATTAAACATCAACACACCTTAGCAGATAATTTAATACGCTATATACAACTTTGATTTTTGACAATAATAAAGCCGTTTAGCATATTTTATATGTAATTGATCGCAGCATACGATATATACCTACCGTTAATAAAACCGATTGAATAGAGTAATATGTGGATTGATATTGTTGCGTAATAGTAAAGTTATTAAATTACCTTTCAAAAATACAAGGGCTGGTTTGAAAGTAACTATTTCGTCGAAGATTGCAACGATTTCCTATTACGATTTCACTCATGTGGTCGGTGCCGTTGATCATAACATTTTCGTAGTCAAATTGAATTTCTATGGTGTCCATGGATTCGCCATAGATCTATTGACCCCTTATCTAAACGAGAGAATACAATATTCTGAGCTAAATGCTACCAAAATCTACTATAATAATTCATGGTGCTGTGATGTCGATCCACCTAGCCACTGGCAATATCGCCATGTGATGTCGATCCAGGTAGCTAATCCTGGCAGGATCGCGTGATATCGTCGCGTGATCGTGATAAGGAGTTTGATAGCGACATTGTACGCGAAATCTTCAGTCCCAGTTCATAACAAACGCGAAATATAAGGTCTATAGAGTCGTTATGTCAGTGAACACTTTTCAAGGCGTCTACATATTGCTATAGACTTTTCCCCGCAAATATTTTGAAAAATTTTATTATTTATGAATGTATATTTATGTTGAACTGATAAATATTTTTGACTAGTGTAGTTGAAGCACGCCCTTTTGTATTGCTGTATCCACAGACACTATTGTACGCTGAGTTTAGAAGGTCGTGTGTTAAGAAGATAAATTTTTTATCTTTGTTCTAAGTAGCTTCGTGATTTTGATTTAATTTGTGGATGGTGTTTGATTTCAATACCGATTTATTTACGAGTGTGTAGAACTCGTAATTGTTTAATTAGTGGCTTTCTAACTCAGGTGTCTCGAAAAAAAAACATATTTTTTTTTATTATACGTAAGTAAATTATTTTATTATTAAGATATTATTCTTATTATCTTTATTATTAGTATTTTGAATGAATTGTATTTTGTATTTTTACACTGTGTTAATTTTAATATATATTTTAATATTCGTTATTTGAATTAAATGACAAAGATTGTTTTTTAAAGTTTCTAGTTAAAAAAATCTGTAACTTTAAAATTTTATACGTTGGTATATCAAGGGCATTTTTTTATGTGGATTGCACATGCGTTAGAATTTGTTTCGGGCTGTCATTATCAGTTTGTTTACTTTGTTTATTGAGGGAGGAATTAAAAAACATATTTGTAATTTATTAGTTTTAATTTTGATCGGAAGTCACAAAGGATTTTTTTATTGCACGTTGCGGTCATTTCCGTGCGATATTTTTGCCTTAATAATATTGTTCAATGTAGAGATGGTTGCTCTGAACCGAACCTGTTCTTTTGAACCTAGGTCGCGTGCCGGAGCAGGTGCACCTAGTTCGCATTTTCCAAAAGAGTAGATCCGATTGAAACGATTCCGAGTCGTACAATTCTGATTCCGATCGTTCAAGTCGGAGCGTCCGAGAGTTGATCTCGCAGTTGCACCTACATATTCGCATCGTATTATGTAAAAGATAGGTCCGCCTGGAACGAGTCCGACTAAGCGAAGCGAAATATGAGAAATAAACGATGCAACTACTCCTATATGTATAAATAAATACAACTGGCAATTGTAGTTGCTGCGATTCCGAATAATTGTATATAGCAATTGTGCAACCAAATATATTTATTTTTTAATAATTAGTATGATTTCTAGTCATAAGAAAAACTAAATTTTTAGCTACACACAAAAATACAAATAAACCAAGTGATGTGTTTATTTTAATACATCATACATTTATAGTCTACACTTTTTTTAACAGTAACATTATGTCTCTCGACTAGACATTATATTTTTTGTATAAGAAATAGGCGATAATACTATATTTATGGTATTATTTTTGTGATTATTTTTTTGTGTATATCGTATGCACTTTAATTTAAAAAAAAATTATAAATTGCAATCTGACACCTCATTTAAAATGTAATAAGTTAACTGCTATTTGTATATCCAAGCTGTGGGCCTAAGTAAACATAAAGATTACCCTGACTGATCGGACGCAAAATATGACTCATAATCGGTCGGTGTCGGAACTGATTTGTGCACCTAGTTTGCCGCACCTAGTTCGGAACTGGGATCCGGGTAGGTGCACCTACTCCGCTCAAGGAGTAGGTTATATCATCTCTAGTTCAATGATGCAATATTAATCTTCATACTTCATAAAGATATTTTTTATTTATTTTTTATTTTGTATTAAAATTTCATTTAAAGTTAGCTGTGAGTGTTTTTGAATTTTACCTTTCTTCATTTGTGCTCAGAAGTAACTTTAAGACATTATAATTATAACATTTGTCTATACTCTTTTACTGGCGCTATATAAATTTGTAGAAGAGAAAAAAACACGTTTTCCATTTGGAACCCTGAGGGAAAAGCAGTCTCATCTGGAAAATAAACCGACTGAATATCTAAGCTGGACAGATTGGTTGTGAATAGTGGTATTACCAAATTCTAAACCACTATTCATAGCAATATGCACTGTTGTATACGTGGACGCCCTGTAAAGTGTTTTGCGATTCTTTGTGATAGCTTTACTGTGCTCCAAGTTCAATATTGTTATTATTAATTTGACCTACTGAGGATGACAACGTAGTTGTCGAAATACATATTTAGGATACAAGTATTAAGTGGTAAGGGGTTTTATAGCCTTTTTAAGTAGGAAACATAGGCTTAAAAAACTAATTCATGATACCACGAGTTTACTACCTCAAAAAGGTAAAAATATTGTTTGTTTACCGTATTACTTAGCTTCGTAAATTAATAAAAATTATGGAAAATTTTCAACAATCTGTGTAATTCTTTAAAAATCTGGTGTGAAGAACATAAATACAGGTTCACTATTTTTTTTTTTGTGAACGTGTCCGAACATATCCCTCCCCAGAGACGCAGATACGTATTTCACCTTTCTACATGCTCATCGGTACGCTCCTGCTGGAGAAAGGATATCTTCAGACACATTCACAAAAAAGAACGACATCGTTATATCACAAAAAATATCCAGACCGAGCGTAGAAGTAAATTCAGCGCTGCCTGTTGTCAGACGGTCGAAGTACCTCGCCCTGTCCACATAACTAATGCGAATCAACGACACCCTTCCAAAGATGGCACAGCCTTCTCTCTAGAAACTGTATTTTGTTTGTGTCTCCCCTCATACTACGGACTAACCGCATGTGTAATGTAACAGAATAATTCAAACGTACATGAGTGGGTAGAACCCCACCAGTTTTTTATAATGCAAAGGTATTTTTAATAATATAAAATATTATTAAAAATCTGGCGTCTCTGGGGAGAGCTATGTTCGGACACGTTCACAAAAATATTAATAGTGAACCTGTATTTGTGTTCTTCACACCAGATTTTTAATAATATTTTATATTATTAAAAATACCTTTGTATTATAAAAAACCGGTGGGGTTTTACCCACTCCATGTATGTTTCAATTATTCTGTTAAACTAATTCTTTATTTGCTTCTCTTTATTCTTTTGTCAAACGTTAAAAATGTTCTTTGTAATATTTAATGAAATAGAATAGTTACAAAGATCGAAATAAACCAAAAATAAAGAAAAACAAATTGAAAATTGTAATTTCATCCTTACAAAAATGTGAAGACTACAAATTCATTTGTTTGTATTGTTAGGAAAAAGCTAGTACATTTGTTATTTATATTTAAAAAACCGTTCGCAATTTATTTTAATTCGATTCTCTCATTGGAATAACACTCTTTTTATATCTTGGAAGAGAAAATTAATTTCGTCTAACTGTACTTGGTTCTGATTACCATAATGACTTTGCATTTTCTTATTCAAAAAATACTTAAATAAAAACTGGGTTAGTTTACTTCGAACATCATTTGAATATAAATAAACCTGGATTAATTGCTGCTATATTACTCTGTCTTTATTCAATTAGAGACATTGCATTAAAGATGTACTAAAGTAATTAAACAAGGGTTTGAAGGAATTGATAATTACTTTTGTATTGTTCTCATATAAAATGATTTTAACAAACTACATATAGAAATTATCAACAAAATTTGTTGATTATAAGTTTTAAAAGGTTAGCAGAATGTATACTAGGACTGTCAGAAAATTATATAGTCTTTTTTAAATACAACAAGTGCAAACATTTTTACTATTTCTTTAAATTTTCTTTAGAAACTATGTACAATTTTAGTTTCTTTTATAGTTTTAACAATAGTAATAACAACAAATTTATTCTAGCACATCAGGTTTTAGAAAAAATAATATCGAAAAGTAAATGAAATAATATTAATTAGGTTAATTTATTAAAATTTAATTTATTATTATAAATTATAAAATTTATTAATTTATTAATAATCCGTTAATCCTATAGCCCACATATCTCTGGCCGAGTTGACAGGTAAAATTTCTTACCTGACTAATCCCTGGCCGAGTCGACAAACGCCGAATTAGGTACGTATAATGGAGTTGTATGATATCGTCTTGTTTAAAATATTTTTCTTTTTACTTTTTTTTATACTGTTCTTTGGCACTTTCTGATATCAATGTCCAACATTAATCAGCAAGCATTTCACTGTTCCACTTGCCCTGATAACGTTTTTCAGTGGAAAGTTGCAAAAATTATTATGGCACTTGACCCGGTGCTTAAGAGAACTGATGATGCAAGATCATATAAGACTATTAAATTATTGCCTATTCTATCGAAAGTTTTTGAGAAAATATTTCTTGAACGGCTTAAACCAATTATATAGGAACGAAAGATGATATCTAACCACCAATTTGGACTTCGAAATCAACATCGTACCGTAGAGCAAGTACATCGTATAGTCCAGCGATGTACATACCGCGGCCCGCGGGCCGCATGCGGCCCACTGTCGATATTTATGCGGCCCGCCAACGAATTTTAAAAATTGTTCGAAAAACTACAATAGTAGGTAAAAATCCATTCAAATCAATATTTCTTAACTTTTGATTTTATTCTAACTTTTGTAATTGTTAGTAAGATATGTATCTTTAAGTACCTACTACTTTCTTGTTCAGGTTTACTACGTAGGACAGGTATGCTACTCGTCGTTCCAAGCATATTGTTACGAGACTAGAAATCTGTCGAACCAACTAGATTACTCCAAGATTCACGAAACACGTCGGTATTATCCCCGAACAATGTGGTAGATTCTCGATGTTAGCTAACTCGTATAAATACAACGCATCGCCCGCTATCGGGGCAGTTATGTTTTAACTACGGACAAGCGAATGTTATATTGTTTGAATTGTAATCTGTGAAGAATAAATATTTCGTCGTTCAAACTTGGCATCTGTCTACGTAACAATATAATATCAATTTTCATATGAATAAACCAGTAACCAGGCCCCAGTAAAAAACGTGGTCGTAAGGTTGTAGATGGAAATCGACAGTTTCGAGATATTTGGACCGAAAAATACTTTCTTATTTCATCGCATAACAAAAGTGTCTGTTTAATATGCAAGAATAGTGTTTCTATTCCGAAGGAATATAATGTGAAAAGGCATTATGAAACCCAGCATCATACTTTTACCAAATTAACCGGCGAAAATCGAACGCAAAAAATTTCCACTTTACAAAGGGAACTAATAGGCCAGCAAGCTATGTTTACAAAACCAATTCAAGATGCTGAAACTGCTACTGAAGTTAGCTTTGAAATATCTCGAATAATAGCGAAAACTTGGCGGCCTTTTAAAGATGGTGACTTCGTTAAGCAGTGTTTAGATATCGCCGCAAAAACAAATGTGTCCGAAAGATGCAAAGAGGTTTGAGAAAATTCAACTAAATCGGATGAATGTTCAAAGAATACTTACCACATTAGCAGCTAATATAGAAGAGCAATTAGCTACGAAATCGAAAAGTTTTGAGTATTTTTCTGTAGCACTCGACGAATCTACAGATATAAGTTCCACTGCTCAACTCGTAATATTTTGACGAGGTGTAACGCAAAATTTTGAAGTGAGTGGAGAATTGATTGGTATGAGTTCTTTGACAAGTCAAACCAAGGGGAGTGACATGCTCAAAGCTCTTCTGGAATAATGTTCTATAATGGATTTGGATTTAACGAAATTATCTGGAATTACGACTGACGGAGTACCTTCAATGGTTGGAAGTAAATCTGGGATAATAACTATGTTAAAAGAGTATTTACAAACTAAAAACATAGATACCAAGGAATTAATGTAGTTTCATTGCATTATACATCAAGAGGCCCTCTGTTCAAAATTATTGGGATTTGAAAATGTGATGAAAGTTGTAGTACCTACTGTAAACTTTATAAAATCACGAGGTCTCAATCATCGACAATTCACACAATTTCTCGAGGATATTGAAAGCGAATATGATGATCTCCTGTTTTATACTGAAGTAAGTGGCTAAGTCGTGGGTTGTCACTAGAGCGGTTTCTTAACTTGATTGAAGAAATCAAAATATTTCTGTCGGAAATGAAAAAGGACGTCTCCGAACTCGACAATCCTGATTGGCTGTGTGACTTAGTGTTTCTTGAAGACATCACAAGTCACTTGAATGTCTTAAATACGCGACTCCAAGGCAAAGATCAATTGATTTCGCAGTTATACTCTCATGTTTCGTGCTTTCAATGCAAATTGAGTCTTTTCAGGATACAAATCAATTCAGCCAATTACAGCCATTTTTCGAACTACAAAAAAATTATGGAGAAATTCAATAAAACTGACGTCAATTTCGTTTATATTGAAAAAATTGATATTTTAATACAAGCTTTTCCTGATCGTTTTCTTGACTTCAAAAAAGTTAAACTTCTATTAGACATTTTCAACAATCCTTTCAACATTTCACCCGAGAATGCACCGGAATCAATACAGCTGGAATTGATAGACATGCAAAATGATGATAATTTACGAAACAAGTTTAATGAAGGTAATTTACTCAACTTTTACCGTTGCGATGACAAAACCGCTTATAAAGAGTTGCGAATAAATGCATTGAAATGTGTTAATAAGTATTCTTTGTAGTGGCCCGTCCTTGGCTTATAATTTTCCCGAGTGGCCCCTGTTCCCTATAAGTCTGTGCATCCCTGGTATAGTCGAAAAATCAGTCAAGACTTCGAAATGAAACGCTTAACATTAGCCAAGCCTTCGACAATGTATAACGAATTAAAAAATAATCTTTCTTGTCACTATTATTCAATTATTATATCATTTCGAAACAACAGACATTTCCTTATCAAGCATCAAGTCGAATGCACTGATCTATATCCTATTACGTCTGGTATACTACAGAGAAGTATTCTGAGGCCTGTCTTCTATTTATTATACACAAGTGATTTACCAACCACAATATATACAATAGTTGGGACTTTTTGTGGATGACAATGGGATAGTAGCATCTCTTTCAAATCCAAGTACATTATTACAAAATCTGCCAAACAATTTGAACAAGATCCAGGATTGGCTTAGGATTTGGCGAATAAAATTCGACGAAAATAAATCAGTAGATGTCAATTTCACATTAAGCAGAGACGCCTGTCCTAAAGTAAAGCTGAGTGGTTGTCAGATACCGCAAGCAGCAGATGTAAAATATCTTTGTATACATCTCGACCGAAGGCTGACATGACGAAATCATATTTCCACCAAACTAGGTCTTAAACTAAGCCAAATGGTTACTGATTAATAGGACGCAAATCTCAATTGTTCATTGATAATAAAATGCTGCCATAGAAGACTATGCTTAAACCCGTTTAGACGTACGCAAGTCTAATCTGGAGCCCTGCTGGTAACTCAAATTTGCATATCATTTAACGGTTCCAAAACAAGGTGATTCGAATAATGGTTGATGCGCCCTGGTATTTGTCAAATAAGATTTTACAACGTGTCAAACAAGTGATGAAGGAAGACAGTCTATGTTTTCGTAAGAGATTAATCCCCAAATGTATTTGCAAATCAGTTGACAATACCCAATGATTACGTGCGCAAACTTAAGAGACTTCATGCCATTATTTACAACATAAAATGATGCAGTCTTCTATATGCAGTGATGCGTTTTCCTTCACATTACAATCAACTGCGAAATTGTAAAAATTATCCTTTGTTGCAATGGCAGTTTGTTTGTTCTTCGTGGTATATTTGGGACATAAGAATACCTCTTGTTTAGTGAAAGAAAATATAAATAAATAAGCTTTATTTTCATACACTCTTAGGACTCTTTAACTATACCTAAATCTATATTATCACATCTATACATATTCGCAAGTAACGTGTGTTCATTTGAAAAGTAAATCTAGGATACTTTGAAATTTTGATAGAATAAGACACAAATGTATTAGTATGTGTTTGTTGTTCCGTAAACGTAAATCCAAATGACATTTGATAATGTCAATCACAAATATCAGTTAGTGCATAAAATAATCGTGCGTCGTTTCTGGTTTAAATAAATTGCTTCTCAGTTTTAAAATGGCTTTCACTTTAGAACATAACATTTTTTTAGTCCAGGCTTATTTTCGAAGTGGTAATGAAATTGATGGTTTATGGGTTTATTCAGTTCAAGATTGCATGGTAGAATTTCAAGTTGAGTTTCCACATTTTGTAATAGATTATATACAATTTAAGAATACTTTGGATAGAACTTTAAAACTTTTTTCTGAAACTGGTAGTCTCTTAAGAAAATCAGGCAGCGGAGCAGTTAATAAACGTACACCTCAAGTTGTCAATCGTGTTGAAGAAATAATGGAAAATGAACCACAAACATCTGTTCGACATTTGAGTCAACAAATAAACCTTTCTGTTGGTACAACTCACAAGTTATTAAAAAAAGTTATGCAACTTTATCCATACCGCGTCACAGCAGTACAAGAATTGTTAGAAATTGATTACTCACGTAGACTACAGTTTTGTAATTGGCTTGTAAATATGAACAATAATGGAGAACTTTCGCAAAGAGTCATCTTTACTGATGAAGCATGGTTTTATAAAACGGGACACCTAAATTCGCAAAATACAAGAATTTGGAGTAGTGAAAATCCACATGTAATTAATGAAGAACTGCTACATTCAGAGAAAATTGGTGTTTGGGCAGCGATAAGCCAAAGGCGAATCATTGGACCAATATTTTTTCAGGGAACGTTAAATGCTCAAAGGTACCGTACGGAAATTTTACAACCATTTGTCAATCAGTTGCATGATGATGAACTTCTAAATGCATATTTCCAACAAGACGGAGCACCTTGTCACTGTACTGCAGAATCTTTGGGTTATTTAAGAGAATTTTTTGATGAGCGTAAAATTAGTCGAAATACTGAAATTGCCTGGCCTGCACCTTCATGCGATTTAACACCTTGCGACTTCTTTTTGTGGCCTTATCTTAAAAATAACATATTTCGAACACATGTATTGAATGTGAATGATATGCTACAGAAAATCGAACAGAAATGCATGGAAATTAATAACAATCCAGTAATGTTGCAGAATATCATTAAAAATTTTGAACGGAGGATTTTAAAGTGCATTGATCTTGAAAGGACAACATTTTAAACATTTGTTATAGTTTTCAATAAATACCTATTATTTGTTATTTATTTGTATGTATGAAACTGTCAAAATATACGACTTCGTAGGTTAAGTAGTAAATTTTAATTTACGACATACTTCAAAATGTTCTCAGTAAATCACATGCTACTAGATTGACTTTTCAAATGAACACTTGTTATGTTATTTTTATCATTGATAAATGTATGCGTTCATTGACTTGAAATTATTTAAATTTTTCTTTTTTCGAATTCCATTTTAGATACATTCTTTAATAACCACTTTCAATATATATGTATACAAATCAATTAGTTTAAGAAACGTGCAAGGAAGCTCTTTGTCCGAAGAACATAGCGATTACAACAAAACCATCAGCAAACCGCAGCTCTCTCAGCTTATCTATGATTATTCTCCAGTCGAGCGAGATAATTGCGTGTGTTAGTATCTGGTTTAAACAGGACTAAAGGTATTTACCATAAATTAGACGTGCACAAGATTACTTTGTACTGTTCATGACAAAGTACAACAAGTGAACGCCATCTCGTGGTAGTCCTTTGTGTTTGAAATGATTATCTAAAATTAAGATAAAAAAAGATAACTTTTCTGAAATTATCCATGCTAAAATTATGTTTTAGTACTTACTCACCATATTTTTTCTTTATTTTATGAATCAATGGGATTTATTATTCACTTATACAGGTGGAATAACTGTATTGTAGGATTATGTACTTCGATTCAAAATATGAAAAATATTTTGTACAAAATGTTGGCAAGAAGAAATTATAATAAAATTTAATATATGTAGAAAGATTGAGGTTTAAAGATGCTAATAATGTATAAAAATCGAACCTCTTTCAAAGATTATAAGTAGAATTGCAAGCTCATAAAAGGAGATAATTTTCAGTTACATAAAGTTTAATTAAAGATTTAGAAACCCTGAGAAAAATATAAAAATTAGTGAAAATAAGTTTCAGAAACGCAAGAAATTAGTCATATCAAAAAAAAATACGGACAATAAACAGTCCTAAAATGGGAATTAATCTTCCTTGAACAAGGGGACTGACTATACCCTTCCTAAAAAACTAAAACTGCGATTATAGAAAAAGCTTTTGAAGATCTTACAAAGAAGTTAGAATCTATGCGGTAGATCAAGAGGTTTAATACGTTTGAGTCCTCTTACTTCGCTGCTGTTGACCACGTTCATTGCACTAGGATTTGGATGAACTTTCACCCGCTTTTGGTATTTTGCATTAAATTCACGTGTTTCGTGATGTCCGTAATGTATCCTAAGATCGCGATGAATCACTCGCGTTGGTAATATATTTGGAAGCATTCTTAATGTCTTTAATTTTATCCTTTAAAAAATCTCAATGTTTGATATACTTGCACTAACCCACAGTTGCATCCCATAGGTCCAAGCAGGTCTTCTAATTGCTGAGGTGCAGGGCCACGTGCATCATGGCCGGTACTTGACCAGTACGGCTGATAAGATGTGTATCTTACGAGGGTTCTAACGAGAAGAAGACTGATAGTTTGTGTCAATAGAACTCTAGTCTAGAAAAAAGTCTTTTTTATGACCTAAGTTGAGAGGGGATATATATTGTCGATATCTTGACTAATAACACAAGTTTACAAATTCCGGTCAACTTTTGGATCAGAGCAGATGGGAACAAATCTTGACGTTATTTGAGGTGCAGAATTCAAATCCGGGTTTCGTTTTTCAAAATTGGTTCTACTTTGTGAGTTCGCGCATGTTGGCAGCACTGCGCTATCATAATGACAGTCAGCTGTTGGCGTCGCTAGAAACAATATTTAATTTGTATTTTTAAAGTTTTTTTTTGAATCCAAAACGTGTGAAAATGCAAAGACAGAATTGTAAAGTTGATTGAAAGTGTTTTTGTTATGTTTGCGGATGTTATATGATCAGAAAAAGTGGCAAAGTTATTACTAATGTGATCAGAAATGCATATTTTTATTATTTAGGTTTCTCTGTATCAAACACTCACAAGCCGTGGGTACCGAAATTGTTTTGTAACGCGTGTAGCACAATATTATACAAGTGGTCGCGCGGTAAAAAAGTATGTTTTTCATTTTCATTGCCAATGTTATGGAGAGAGCCGAAAAATCATGTAGATGATTGTTACTTTTGCTTGATGAATGTCGTCGGTGTAAATGCAAAAAAACTATCAAAATATAAATATCCTGAAGTATCATCAGTGTCTAAGCCAGTTCCCCGTGCGAGCAATGATCCTTTGCCAATTTGTCCAGGTACGAGTGCAAATTACATGGAAACTTGTAGTTCATCACCGACGAACAGTGGAAGCGATTTTAACATGGAGGAAAAACATTTAGTTTCGCAAAGTGAACTCAATGATTTGGTTCGTGATTTGAATTTATCGAAACAAAAATCAGAATTGCTCGCATCACGGATGCAGGAGTGGAAATATCTTGACACTCAAACAAAAGTCACTGTATATAGAATCAGAAATGAGGCGCTTTTACCGTTTTTCAAAAAAGAGGAGAATATATGCTTCTGCTATGACATCAACGGTTTGTTTGATGCGATGAATACACCATTCGATGTAAATGAATGGCGTTTGTTCATAGATGGTTCAAAATACAGCCTGAAAGCTGCTCTGATACACAATGGAAATATAAAACCATCAATTCCGATTGCTCATGCAGTACAAACGAAGGAATGCTACGATACAATATGTAAAATTTTTACCAAGATAAAATATAAAGAGCATCAATGGAAAATTTGTGGCGATTTGAAGGTTTGAAAATAAATTTCAATTCAATTTTAAAGAATAAATGATTTATATACTATTCCTACAGGTTATTGGTCTCTTGATGGGGATGCAATCTGGTTTTACCAAATTTTTCTGTTTTTTGTGTCTGTGGGATAGCCGTGCAACCAACATTATGTGAAAAAAGATTGGCCAAGCCGTACTAATTATGAACCAGGAAAACAAAACGTCTCTTCTATACCACTTGTGAACCCACAGAACATTTTCTTGCCACCTCTCCACATAAAGCTTGGCCTTATCAAAAACTTTGTCAAAGCGCTCGACCGTGAAGGACCGGCTTTTGAGTACTTGACCAAGTTATTTCCCAAGTTGTCGTACGTCAAAATCAAAGAGGGAATATTTGTCGGACCTGATATTCGAAAATTAATGGCCGACAGAAACTTTACAAAATGTTTAACGCCCAATGAAGCAGCAGCATGGGTATCATTTCAAGATGTTGTTCACAACTTTCTCGGTAACCGCAAATCCCCGGATTTCAAGCAGATAATCGACAGTTTGTTGCAAAATTATTGCAAGATTGGAGCTCGAATGTCTCTCAAAATACATTTTCTGCATTCCCATCTCGAATTTTTTCCTGAAATCTTGGGTGATACAAGCGACGAGCAAGGAGAGCGACTACACCAAGATTTGGCGAAAATCGAAAAACGATACCAAGGATTTTGGGACGAGGGCATGGTGAGCGACTACTGTTGGACTTTAATGCGTGAAACAGATCCCAAACAGTACAAGCGACTCAGTTCGACTGCTCTTCATTTCTAATTTAACACTTTTTAATGAATAAAATGTAGATTAATTGTCAAAAATTGTAAAAATTGTGTTTATTTAATATCTCGAAAACTAGAACCAAAATCAAAAAACGGAGTGCAGATTCGGATTCAGCGCCCCAAATAACCATAGAATCAGCTTTTGGTTGCTTAGATCCAAAACCGTGTATACTTGTGTAATTAATAAGAAGCGCGACCTGAAGATTTGTGATATCGATGCCGCAGATATCATTCAAAACTCCCTTGTTGAAACAAGCTTTCTAATGATATGAAACACCATAGGAGATCTACGTAATTAAATTAAAACAATTTAATGAAATGTATATAGAAATTCAGGGACCGCTAAAGGCTTGTTGACTATTCAAAGCAGGCATATATTTCGAGGGTCTCCCGGTTAGGGATATAACAAAAGAAAGAAATGCTTTCTCCTTGCACACGAATATGCAGAAAAATTAAGTTAAGTTTTAATCTTCGAGATATTTAAAGAAGCAGTATAATTTAAAAATTGATTAAAATATTCTTGTATAAGCGAAACGTAACAATACCAAGACCGGCTTTTCACGGATGTCTAATTATAAATGAAGGATTTTCTATCAATGTTGTGGACTCAAGTAGAAAATATATTTCCCTACAACCAAAGAACTTATCACAAAACAATTTTATTTCACGTTATAAGAATGAAAAATGTACTTCTCAGCCTGTTGGAATTAACATATTAGCAAAAGTTCCATCAAAAGTTGCAACGTTTTTAAACTTCGCTAACGCGGAACTTTATAGTGGCCACTGTATGAGGCGCACTTCAACAACTTTATTGGCTAATAAAGATGATGATCTTACAACTATCAAGCGGCATGGTGGTTTTAGGAGCTTTGGTGTGGAGCTTTGCTGTGGCAGAGAGCTATTTTAAGGACTCCGTATCTAACAAACTTGGTATTACAAGGAAAATCCAAGGTTCTTCTAGTTTAAGTCGTTCCTCGGAAGAGGAGACATCCATAATTTGTACCAAGAATGATTGCAACTACAAGCTTGCTATTAACGGAAACGAAGTGAAATATGAAAAAGCGAAGAACGAAACGTGTATTAATATAAATGTTAATGTTAATTAAAATTAAATATGATTGATTTAAGCCATTATTTCACTAGTGGATCATAAATAGGTCACTTTATATGCTTCATAAGGGTGGATGAAACCCCTATTATAATGTGATTGTGGACAAAAAATCTTATTATTATTATTGATGTGAGAGCTCCTTTCGGGAGAAAGGGAAAAAGTTGATACACGGCCGCGAGGCAAGCATATCAACATCTACCTGCTTGATATGGATGGAAACATTGGTCATCGTTGTATGCAGCTCATTTCCATATGGTTCGGAACTTGTTTCCATCTTGGTTATTTGCAAGTAAGCTCGGTAGAGGTATTTATTAATTTCATTTGTCCATCTCAATCGCTTACTCTTACTGGTCCCTTCAGTGGGCTGACCGATATGGCCAGTAACACTTTCAGGGATTGGAACTTCTATTAAAAATTTCGCCTCCGACGACAATGCGCTGGGTTGGGAAGCAGGATAGATGGTGTTAATGATCGACCAGAGGTCGGAAAGGGGCGGTCGGAAATAGTCCCCTTTTCAGCCTAATGGGCTGCCTCTGCCGTGGCTATTGCAAGGATCTATGTCCTTGGGCGCTGGGAACGCCACCTTCCCTACGCCAGTTTATTATTATTACTATTATTACTGTAGAGACCCCAAAGAGTTTTTTCATTATTAAAATGATAAAAACCTTTTTACGAAATACCATAGACCAAGAAAATAATTGGATTTGGTAACGCTAAGAATAGGAAAATTGTTTATAAGTGAAATAACCAATTTTAATTAACGCCTGATAAATCATTTTATAAATGCTAATGAGCGAAGAATTCATCTCAAGATTAAATCAGTTTCAAATAATTAATCACCAATTACAATACATTCATTAAAACACTACAATTTGTTTAATCAATAATACCTTTAACCTTAAATTCCATACGATCTTATAAATTTAAAATATCCCCGGCACATTTTATATACAGTATGGTCATAAAGTTTGGAACCAAGCTTATAACCGCATTATTTTACATTTTTAGGAAAAACGCTCGGACAGGTAAATTTTCTTTTTTAAAACGCCATCTTTTGACATATAATTTTTTTCTATGACGTCATTGGTTTTCGAGTGATGACGTTATCAACACTTTCTTTAAATGGCAACCATATTATTTTTTTCTCGTTTTTGGTAGATCTTTATATCCACCAAATAGTGATATAAAACAATTGGTATGTTGCATCACAATTTTTTTGAAGAAATTATATAAATTTAGAAAAAAATACGAAAATTTTATTTTTGTACAAAATTAAAATTAAATTAAAAAAAATACATCTGAACTTAAATTTATTGTAACAGTTAACGTAAATTTTCAAAATGGACCCCACCAATCAACTGACACTATCCCAGCCGAGTGTAAATGCTTTGCGATCAATAGTAATCTGTGTTATTCGCTCCAGGTCAAAAGAAATTCGTCTTCCCAATCGGCCAATTACTTATTAAAAAATCTTATTTAACATTAAATAGTTTCACAAAAAAGGGCCAAAGAAGTTTAATTTATTTAAAAAATTGACATGATGTGACAGACCATTTCTTAATTAAAATTATCGCCCAAAAATTGAAGATTTAAAAAACTAATTAAGCTTACAAAATTTACTGAAATATGTAAGTAATTTTTTTTCACACTTCTGTCTTGTGTGAGGACTTAAATATTCTTCTTGAACAAACCGGATCGTCAAAAGCACATGTACTTATGTTACTATGCAAAAAATTTACAAAAACAAAAACACGCACTTTTTTGCAAGATATTTCTTTATGACATTCTTGCTTCTTTTTATACAATTTATGTACAAAAATTTTAGTTTGAAATTGTTTCTATGGCAACAACATTGTTGGATTATTTACTTCTATTTTTGACGTTAAATTTTTGAGATATTGCGTAAAAATTGTTCATTTTCGCTAATATAAAAAATGGAACATTTATCTGAGCGAGAAAGAATCGAAATTTTAATTATGGTTGGGTATGGGGACAGACAAAGAACGTATGCAGAAGCATGCGAATTGTTTAACCATGAACACCGTGATAGACCTCCAATTACCAGATCTACGGTGACAAAACTAGTTGGAAAGTTTACCGAAACTGGATCCGTAAAAGATCGACCACGGCAAGGTAGACCTCAAGTAGGAGAAGATGTGAAATTAAATGTGCTTCTAGAAGCAGAAGAAAGGCATCATGTTTCCACCAGACAACTTGCGTTAGCCAATCAGGTGGCTCACTCATTTGTCGTCAACTTATTTAAAAAAGAACACTATCGTCCTTACAAAGTTCAACTTGTACAGGAATTACATGAGGATGACGAAGATCGTCGACTGCAGTTCTGTGAAGACGTAATGTTACGTTGTGACCAAAATCCAAATTTCTTGGAAAACATCGTCTTCTCAGATGAAGCTACGTTATGCATAAATGGATCTGTTAACCGCCATAATTGCAGATATTGGTCGCAGAACAATCCGCATTGGACTCAAGCGTGTCATACTCAGCGCAGAGGAAAAGTTAACGTATGGGTTGGAATGATTGGACGACGCATTTTAGGACCATATTTTTTTGAAGGAAATTTGACTGCTGTGCAATATTTAGAATTTTTAAGATTTGAACTGGTTCCAGCGCTCGCTGCTATTTTCCCAAATCACGAGGATGGTGATGTACCCCATCCAAATATTTGGTTTCAACAAGATGGGGCGCCTCCCCACTATGGTGTAGAGGTTCGCCACTATCTTGACGAAATATTTCCCAATAAATGGATTGGACGGAGAGGCGCCATAGAATGGCCACCTCGTTCTCCTGACCTGACTCCGTTAGACTTTTTTTTGTGGGGTTATTTGAAATCGAAATTGTATTTTAACAAACCGAAAAATTTAGAAGATTTAAAAGAATGGATTCGCGTAGAACTTACACAAATATCCCCAGACATAATTGAGGCGAGTATACGGAGTGTTTACACTCGTTCAGATGTATTTTTTTAATTTAATTTTAATTTTGTACAAAAATAAAATTTTCGTATTTTTTTCTAAATTTATATCATTTTTTCAAAAAAATTGTGATGCAATATACCAATTGTTTTATATCACTATTTGGTGGATATAAAGATCTACCAAAAACGAGAAAAAAATAATATGGTTGCCATTTAAAGAAAGTGTTGATAACGTCATCACTCGAAAACCAATGACGTCATAGAAAAAAATTATATGTCAAAAGATGGCGTTTTAAAAAAGAAAGTTTACCTGTCCGAGCGTTTTTCCTAAAAATGTAAAATAATGCGGTTATAAGCTTGGTTCCAAACTTTATGACCACACTGTATATCGTCCTGTATATCATACTTAATTCAAAGCGAAAATATTTTAATAACAATTATTGAAAAAGTGTAGAGTCCAAGTAGACGGCATGACAGTGTAAACTTGGCAAAGTATAGACTCGGTCTGGTATTTTTTGAAATAGCTAGAAAGTGCGATGACCCGCAGACCTAGGCGATAAAATGTGTCCGCTGGTATTCCGGAGATAATTCGCGGATGTTTTTCCATCGTTTTAGTGCACTTACTACGTTGAATTCGCAATTCGCAAACGGTGATGCATTTTTATATTGCTTCTTGTTAGCTTGGTTACTCTTCCCATTAAATTATGTGTGGTTGTTATTACCACCACAACAGGTATACAAAAAAATACGTACGTAAATAAAGTGGATACTCAATAGACGAGTACAATGTCCAGGATGCATAAGATGCACGGCTCTAGAAAGAGTACAATATATACGTGGAAAACTATTAATAGCAGATTCGATCAATGGTTAAAGAAAATATTGTAAATTCTCTATCTCTCTTTCTCTAAGTTGACTTCGACATACCATCGGTTTCACTTTTAACCCTCAACTACTATCGTGGGGTGTTTCGGCACCCCAGAGGTAACTTTTTTCTAAATTTCTTCGAAACTATTTTTGTTACCTTTCTAGGGTTTCAGGTATTCTCCTATACGAATGAGATGTGTAATATTCTATAATCTATTATTTACAATGTTTTACAGTTATAGCAAAAAATAGCCCTTGGGGTGTCTCAACACCCCACGATAGAGTTACGTTCGACTTTTTCAAAAATAGCGCAACTTTTTCTAACCCATTGTTTAGAATTTTATAGTGATAATATCCATTTCCTCTTTTGGGCGAATCACAGCTCTTTGTTTAAGACTTGTCGTGCATGTGTAGGGGATTCACTCGTTTACATTCGGCTTCGGGAATTTTTTATAATGTCGTACATGTGTTGGGGATTTACCCATATACATTCGACCTGTTGGATTTTTTATATGTAGCATTGAATAAAGTTGTATTTCTCCTGTTTGTGTACAATATATATAAGACTCAAATAAATTTCTTATTCAGTTCGTAAAAAAACATAGTGTTTGTCAATATTGGTCGTTGTTTCTCTTCCATAAAACGTATATTGAATAGTAAGAACAATATGACAAAATTTCTGACTAACGAACAGTTAGTAAATCTTGCTGCAAACTTTTACGATGATATCAGTGAAAGTGCATGTCCTGGTGAACATGATAATGATTTGAGTGATGCAGCAAGCGAACATAGTGATCACGACACATCTTCAGAGGTTAAAGTCGAATCTGAAGACGAAACTGAAGATTTGGATGATGTCAGTGCATGTGCAAGTGCGAGTGCAAGTTACTTTTACGGACGAAATCGGTATAAGTGGTCCAAAATCCTCCTGCTGCTTCGCGTATCAGGTCCTCTAACATAGTCAGTCATCGACCAGGAGCAAAGGGTCCGGCAGTAAATACTCCTCCTAGAACACCTTCTGAAGCATGGTCTCTTTTTATTTCGGAAGAAATCCTAAATGAAATATTAGAACATACAAATGCAAAAATTACGGAAACGAGTTTTTCTTATGGACCGACGGCTAGTTATGTGGGACACACAGACCTGATTGAATTAAAAGCATTGCTGGGGCTTCTAATTCTGGCTGGAGTGTTCAAGTCTAATCACGAAGACATTAGAAGTCTTTTTGCATCGGATGGTATGGGAAGAGATATTTTTAGAGGTGTTATGTTTGAGCAACGGTTTTTGTTTCTTTTGTTAACGCTGAGATTTGACGATCAACTAACTAGGAGGAACAGAATTGACAATGGTGATAAACTTGCAGCAATTTCAAAAATTTATGAAATTTTCAATACAAACTGCACGAACAATTTCAGTTGCAGCGAATATGCAGTTGTAGATGAAATGCTTGTTGGATTTAGAGGCCGCTGCTCTTTTCGCCAATATATCAAAAGTAAACCAAAAAAATATGGCATCAAGATTATGTGCCTATGTGATTCACAAACGCATTATCTGATAAATTCATTTGTTTATAGCGGAAAGACAACCGAACCCAATCCAAACAAACTTTCGGTTCCAACACGTAGTGTACTGAAATTAGTTTCTCCAATTATGAACAGAAATCGAAATGTTACAGGAGATAATTGATTTTCTTCTATAGAACTATCGAGTGAATTGAAAAAGGTTGGTTTGACATATGCCGGGACACTTCGCAAGAATAAGCGCGAAATTCCACCTGCATTTTTACAAACTAAACAGATACCAATAAACTCCTGTAAATTTGGATTTACACACGATAATACGTTGGTTTCCTTTGTACCAAAAAAAAAACAACTGTGTTCTGTTGGTTTCGTCTATGCATCACGACGAAAATGTTGAAGCAAATGAGAAACCAGAAATTATAAATTTCTACAATGGTACCAAAGGAGGAGTCGACGCTTTGGACCAGAAGTGTTTGACGTACTCCTGCCAAAGGCGGACCAGGCGATGGCCAATGGCCATATTCGGAGCATTTCACGTGTCAACAGTTATACAATTTTCTTAGCCACTTCAGACGGTACAGTCAATATGACACGAAGAGAATTTTATATTCGTTTAGGAAGAGAACTCGTCAATGATCACGTAAAACGGAGATATGAAATAAAAGGATTGTCATCTGGGCTAAAATCAATCATCAAAAATTTACTAGGTTTAGATACACCACAACAGTCACAAGAAGCAGGACCTGTAAGAACCTACAAAAGGTGTCACATCTGTTGACGAAGCAGAGACAAGAAAATAAAAACCACGTGTCATATATGTCGTCAGCATGTCTGCAAGGACCATTCTGAGATACTCATAGGATGCAGAGAATGTTTAGAAAGGTAAATTGTAAGAATTTTGTATAAATCTGAGTGCATGAAAAAACGGCAAGTTTTTTGGCATAAAAAATATACGTCTCACAACGTCATTGTCAGAATTTTTATATGAAATATTAATGCCACTTTTCTTTTACAGAGAATAAGATCATGGCTTCCAACAGTAGAAAAAGTGAAGACATCTTAAAAATACACTGCAGATACTTTTGTGAAAAAAAAAATTGTACGAGGGAACATTTTTTATATTTTTTTATAAATATAAATTTTCTATTTTGTTGTGAATAAAGTTTTGTTTTTCCTTGAACAAATCACAAGATAAGAGACTAGTTTATTGCACAGATAGTTAAAAAGTAGAAAAAAAAAGATAATTAACGAAATAATTAATTTTAAAGAGTGGGGTGTCAAAACACCCCACGATAGCAGTTGTGTTACCTGAAAACACGATAGTACTTAAGGGTTAAGACCTTTTTGCTAACCTACCGAGTTTCTTCTCTCCCTTGCATATGATTTTATTAATCTTACTTGTTGCGTAATAAATTTTGTAATTGATGCTTCTCCATGCTATTAATTTACTTCCTTAACTCTCTCCAACTTTCTGACTGTCTCATTACTAAGGGCCCTCCAAAGTTTCGCGAGAGAGTTTTAATTTTCACAATCTTTCAAAATTTTCACTAAATTCTGTACATTTTCCATTCCTTGAAGCCAGTCATCAAACCAACTCTTTCACATTTCTTCTGCATGCTAAGCATAGTCGTCATTCTACCCACGAAGATTCTCAGCTTTGGAAATTTCCTCCTTCTCAGTCTTCTGTCAGCTCACACATGCGAAAACAGTGCGACGTTCCAGCACTTTCAACCCAGTCCGAGATATTCAATTAATTAGTTCATTTTTATAGCGTACGGCATCTAAATAGATCGTATATCGTTGACAAACAAATATCTAAGGATTTAACGAAATCTCTTGTATTCAAGAATTCCTAAGGCTCTCCTACAAATACAAACCGCCTCAGAGAACAATCCTCAACAATATGGCATGTTTTCGACCTGATTCTATTTAAAGTTAACCATGTTTTACATGGCAACTCCGTTCCCGCTGGTTTGTTGTCAATACCTTTTGTTGAAGCCTCCCTGGTTTGAGAAGCTTTTCGCTATGCGCAGTTTTCCAAATAAACCACTCGTTTGTGAACTGAAATATTTTATTCTACTATGTACACAACTATTAATTATTTGATAAAAGATACTTGTTATCCATTTGATGTTGAAGTTTATTTTGAATATCTGAACGAAGATAATGCCGAGTTTTCTGTCTAGCTCGATGCTTTACGAGTTCTTGCTAGATTTTTTCTCGTTGAGTTCTTCGTAGATAGTGGTCTTGACTGATCTTTTGTGCCAGGTAAATTATGGTGTCGCATCCGACAAGGTAATAAAATTAAACTAAAACTTATTGTAAGAAATCTGGAATATTATTCAACAGACATACGGAAAACCACAAAATGAACAGGACAAAAAGGACTATAAACTGTAAACGTAAAACCCATAATTGCCCTCCTACATTCAATTACGCCCTTGCATATTTAACAGAAATAACAGGCACGTGACGGGTCACAGAATTACATCTATTATATTGAATCAATTAGGAAATTTTAAATGATTAGGAAATTTCGGTAATCTAGCATTTCACATGGATTACAATTGTACTTAATATTGAATAGTGGATCCAAATGCAAGATCTTTTAAATATATTATATCCATTGATGAGTATGAATTTAAAGAAAGTAATTAGTAGAGCAGAGCAATTTCCGTGCGCGCTATGTGCGCCGATGTGAGGATGATTGTATTGCATCAGAACTAATAAAAAGCATTCAGTATGTGTTTGGTACTTGCTTAGACTGCGTGTAAGTGTAAGCATACGTAATAAAATGTCGTCGACACATAAATCGAGAAAACGACCGTTGTCAGACGAAGTGAATAAGTTTATTATGGATTTCCCGGACTTAATATACGTTGGCTCAAAAATTAAATGTTTAGTGTGCAATACATATCTAATGTGTTGGCACGTAAGCAGTTCGAAGCACAATAATATCAAAATTAATCGACAACACTTTATACATGAATTATGTGTAACTATGATTGTGTGTACACTGCGGTTATGTGTGGACGAAACAACTGACAGCAAAAAACCATCTGCAGTTAATGTGATGGCGCGTAATATGGAACCACATCAACCAATGTCTTCAATTTTATTAGCATCCAGACGACTAGAACAATGTAATGCCGAAAAAATTTCAGAGGTGCTATTAGATACTTTGGAAAAATTTAAACTTTCCAAAGACCAAGTATTAATGTTTATGACCGATGGTGCCGCAACCATGTGTTCTGTAGGCCGGTCTCTTAGAAAATATTGTCCTAACTTGTTAAATATTACTTGGAAACTCCATGTTCTACACCTTGTGGCAGAACAGGTTCGTAGATGTTATCCAGAGGTAGATGCTTTAATATCGAGTACAAAGGCAGTATTTCTGAAATCTCCAAAACGTATTCGGAAATTACACGAATTGTGTCCCCATACCTCTGAGCCACCACAGCCGATTCTGACACGTTGGGGTACATGGTTACGGGCGGGGTTTTACTATCATGAACATTTTGAAAAAATTAAGGACGTAAAGATGTTCACGCACAACTGTTTGCTGTAGAAGACGCAAAAAGTTAAAGTGTTCTAATTAAATTTGAAAGTGTTTTAGACAGAAGTGCAGATTTTGACACCTTAACACGTATTTGTGAGAGCACGTCTACAGATGGGTTAAGTTGCTTAAAAAAGTATTTTGATTATGCGAATATAACATCACTAGATGTAGAACGCTCGGTTTCCGAATAGAAACATATTTTTTTCTCACGGCGGACATGTTTTTCAGAAACAACCTTAGAAACGCACCTGATGTTTAAAATATACAATCGAGTTTCTCCAGTTTATCAATCCTTGGAAGACGCTTAAAACGGGAAGTGTTTTTTTAAATCCTCTGTCGTGCACACAATCACTGATTTCATACATTTTCCATTTTATTTATAGGTACATACAACGCTGCTATAATATGTACTATTCTTATTTTTCGTGTGTTTATACATATTACTTTAATAGCAGAAAACCAAATGTACATTTAATTATTTCTGATAGAATAAATGTCTCTACTTCTATACTTATATCGGTAACAAGTTCATGTTGCGTCCCTATTCTATCGCATATTCTAATATATTACGAATTACACTCCCATACCGGCGCTCATGGCGCGCACGGAAATTGGCCTGCTCTAGTAATTAGCTAAATGTATATAAACTAAACTAAAGATATATAAAACAAAAAACACAAAGTAATTATGAATATTGTATTGCATTGAATATATGCGTATACGAAGTCAAACAAATGTTCACCTTTGTCTTAAGCTTTCTTAACACCTTGATATACAGTTTATTCACAGATTTGGTGTACAAGGGGAACAGTGCTTTGATTCGCGATTTTATTAAAAAAAAGTTATTTTGTATGAAAATTTTTGTTTGCCTTGAAAACCATTAGAAATCATATTGAAATGCACTGATTACATTCAGTATTAAAAACGTGTTTACTTAATTTCAAAAATTTAACTAAGTTCAAATTATTGTTGATAATCGTATTGGCTTGAAATGCTGTTGACATTTAATTATTTTTCAGTTTCAGGTTTAAGTGATTTAAGCTATCACAAATATGCTTACATTTCAACAACGAATTTATTTGATTAAGTGTTATAGAATTGATGATATTTCATATCAAACAGCGATCAACTAATTTAATGTTAAATTCCCCGGCATTAATATCGGTCTTAATTCTTTAAAAAAACTTGTTAAGAAATTTGATGAAACTGGCTCTGTAGTTAGAAAGAAGAAAGCAAAAAAAAAACAATACAATATAGATGACGCATCAACTGTTCTAGCTATGGGATCTGCACTACAAGATCAAAAAATATCACTACGTAAGAGAGCGGCGGAGTTGGGTGTAAGCAAAAGCTTACTGCAAAAAGTTCTTAAGGAAAACAAGATTCATTCATACAAATTTAAATTTATTCATATTCTGGATATTGGGGAGGAGGCGCTTAGATTAGAATTTTGTACTTGAGTTGGAGAAAATGTTGTGGATAATCAATTTTTCCAACATAAAATTTTGTTTTCGGATGAAGCTGCTTTTACCTCAAATGGTTATGTCAATGTGTCATCCCAAAATTGCAGATATTGGCCAGAAGAGAATCTTAATTTTCGTATTAATCGTAAAAATCAGCGTTATAAAAAAGTAAATGTGTAGTAAGTCTTCCTTTTGATACTGTGGTTAAGTAAAAACTTAAAAAAGGTATATAACCCCTTGCCACAATTACTAATCGTATCCTAAATACGTATTTCTACAACTAAGTTGTCATCATCAGTAGGTAAACCCACTAATAAAAATGTCGCACATCGGGCACAGTAAAGCCAGCACATCTGATCATGCAACAACTTTACATGGCGTCCATGTATACACTGCTGTGTATATAATTATACACTGTGTGTATAACTGTGTATACACTGCTGTGTATATACATGTGTATACACTGCTGTGTATATACATGTGTATACACATGTATACACTGCTGTATATACGTGGACGCCGCGTAAAGTTGTTTCGTGATCAGATGTCTGCGATTTGGCCTGGAACGTTTCAATCATCTCAAAACGGCGCCCTAGGAAGAAGTCACAAGAGGCAGGATCTAGAGTAGAGTAGAGTAGGGAGAGTGGGGTAGTAGGGCCGTCTTAGTTGAGGCTAGAAACTGACGCATAACAAGCGACCTGTGGGTTGGTGCATCGTCGTGTAAGATCCACGAATTGTTGCGCCACTTGGCAGGTTGCTTGCGTTGAATGTTTCAATGAACGTCGCAATAAAATCATCCATTATCTGTTCTACTTGGTGGGAGAAATTCTTTGTGCACGATGCCATCAGCGTCAAAGTAGCAAACCAACATCGATTTGACGTTGTTTCAAACTTGCCGTGCTTTCTTTGGCCATGGTAACGATGGCGTCTTCCACTGCGATGACTGCTGCTTTGTTTCGGGATCATACCCGTACACCCGTGATTCGTCGCTGGTAGTGATTCTGGCACTGAAGTTCGCATCTTTTTCGGCAGTTTCTCACAGCTCTGTGCATATATCAACACGGTGCCGTTTTTGTTCAACGCTGAGTAACCTTGACACAAACTTCGAAACAATAGACAGCATGTCGAGTTCGTCGGACAGAATTCGCTGACAAAGCATCACGCACTTTTGCCACATTTTGTGGCAAGGTTTGCGTCAATGGACGACCAGAACGCTCGTCATAGTCAACCAACGCCCGTAGATTTTTAAAACGGTTGTACATTAGTTGTGTATACTTGCGTCTGGCATAAAGCATCATCACCAAATACTTGTTTAAGCATTTTCAGAGTGTCCACTGCCGTTTTACCAAGTTTGAAGCAGAATTTGATGCACATTCTTTGCTCTTTCACATCAAAACATTGTAGTGTCGCAGAATAACTCAAGCGCAACTCAGCAAACGTAAACACAAAAACTATTCGTCACCACCTAACAAAGTACCGTTTGCCAGACTTAGTAGACGTAGCTCACACCATCTAGCGTAATAGGGCTATACTACCATCCCTTCGCGCGTCACATTTAAATTCTGGGAATTTCTGGGTAGCACTTCGTATTAATTTAAATTGTTTATATGTTAAAATTGCAAGCTTGTTTGATTTATTCCATTTACCATCATACATGTTGTTAGGCAGAGCGTTTCAGATTGCATTTGAACTTGATTATTTACGTTACGCGTCTTTTCTAGCTTATTAAAAAGGGGTGTTTTGGATTTTATTGCACCTTATTAGAATTCGAATCGCGTTGAGAAATGATTTACTACAGATAAGCAAAATAAGCAGCAAAAATAAGCGATAAGAACAAAATTTATGTAAAGTAAGTAGTTATTCTATTTCTTCATTATACACCTTTCGACAGCCAGAGCATTCGTCAATAAATAATTTGTTACATCCTCTACTCTATTTATTTTTGCCAATATATAAATTCTAACTACCTTTTAAGGCCCCCAACTAAACTTTTATAAATTTTAAATCTAAATATATTTTTTTTAAAATTAAAAGCAGAAACCAAAAATAGTACTGTAGCAATATAAGCTTTCTCTATTAATTGAATCATGGAGCTTTTAGAAGTCTACGAAAATACACATGAACAGATATAAATATCGCCATATTGTTTTACACATGCTGTTTGAATTTTCACATTTAAAAGAAAAATTTCGTTCAAGTACATTATAAGACCGGTCTCAATATGTTGTGGCTTTATAAGACATATCGCTACCTTCGCATAAACTTGATCTACCCTACGTACATTTATTTACGTAGATATACGTACGCTTATTGTAGCGCCCGTATTCATCCGGTTGCACCGGATGAATAGAAAAATCCAGTTTATATTGCGCTGTCCACATATATACATACCAAATGAACATTATATTTAGCTTCGCTTCTTGTGGTTCGCAATTACCTGAGAATATTTCAAAACTACATTTGTATTGTTGCAGAGCAATTCTTGCGACTTTCGAATTGGTGCCGTGAACGCGTGTCAGGCTATTGTTTGTTAATGGGTTACGAATATTGTACCTTTTATTTGCAGTGAAATGTCTTCTATAATAAACATGACTTTAATACAACAAATAATATTTCGATTCGGATTATTTAACCGTTTATATAATTGTATACGTACTGATGTTTCTGCAACTCTTTCGACATGATCACATCCAAGAAAAATCCCTTATATCCCAAAATAAAATTTGAAGTAGAGGAAGCCTCTTTTATTGCCATAATTCTGACACATCGCTTAAATTTGATTTTTAATATAATAAAGGAATGCAAGATTTTTTTAACTTTGAGCGGCTTGGTAGTATTTTTTCCAAATCTTCAAAAAGACCCAGTACTTTAATAATAATAATAATAATAATAATATATTATTTATTTCAACACAAATCAAAGAGAAAAAAGAGCCAAAAAAAGTGCTGAAACCTTAAGGCGTGGTTCAGATGGATGGAAAGGAATTTCCGCCGCCTGTTCTTCCACCAAATTCAGTATTTCATCCACCTGATGAAGCCATTGTATGGTGAAACAATATTGTAATCTTGTCAAATTGTAGAATTGATCGCAACAAGTTTAGCGACAATTGCATGTGAGAGGAGATTTGAATGATTGCTATTTCTCACTCCAATTAAATTCAATATAATTCGTACATATACACGAAGGTATAATAATAAAATCATGTCTAGGTCAGAATATCGTGTACTGATGATCTGTAACGACAGTGAAATATCGATATATACACGTTTCTGGACGGATGTGGTTTTTTTCATACAAATGTTAATTATCCGTACAGTTGGATAGCTGACGTCGCGACGTGTTTGCGTCTGCGTTCTTCGGCAGGGGTAATCTTGTCAAATTGTAGAATTGAACGCAACAAGTTTAGCGACAATTGCATGTGAGAGGAGATTTGAATGATTGCTATTTCTCACTCCAATTAAATTCAATATAATTCGTACATATACACGAAGGTATAATAATAAAATCATGTCTAGGTCAGAATATCGTGTACTGATGATCTGTAACGACAGTGAAATATCGATATATGCACGTTTCTGGACGGATGTGTTTTTTTTTTTCATACAAATGTTAATTATCCGTACAGTTGGATAGCTGACGTCGCGACGTGTTTGCGTCTGCGTTCTTCGGCAGGAGTAATCTTGTCAAATTGTAGAATTGAACGCAACAAGTTTAGCGACAATTGCATGTGAGAGGAGATTTGAATGATTGCTATTTCTCACTCCAATTAAATTCAAAACAATATTGTAGTGGTATTTACAAAAAAAAGAATTTTTGAAACTAGAAGTTTAATTACTTATTTCTTAGAGTGTTAATTCACATAGTTTAAGAATTTCAGGGCAAACACGATCTAGTCCGCAGAGATTTCCATAAGTCACTTTTTTCTGAAACTGGTAGTCTCTTAAGAAAATCAGGCAGCGGAGCAGTTAAGAAACGTACACCTCAAGTTGTCAATCGTGTTGAAGAAATAATGGAAAATGAACCACAAACATCTGTTCGACATTTGAGTCAACAAATAAACCTTTCTGTTGGTACAACTCACAAGTTATTAAAAAAAAATATGCAACTTTATCCATACCGTGTCACAGCAGTACAAGAATTGTTAGAAATTGATTACCCACGTAGACTACAGTTTTGTAATTGGTTTGTAAATATGAACAATAATTGGAGAACTTTCGCAAAGAGTCATCTTTACTGATGAAGCATGGTTTTATAAAACGGGATACCTAAATTCACAAAATACAAGAATTTGGAGTAGTGAAAATCCACATGTAATTAATGACGAATCGCTACATCCAGAGAAAATTGGTGTTTGGGCAGCGATAAGCCAAAGGCGAATCATTGGACCAATATTTTTTCAGGGAACGTTAGCTGCTCAAAGGTACCGTACGTAAATTTTACAACCATTTGTCAATCAGTTGCATGATGATGAACTTCAAAATGCATATTTCAAACAAGACGTAGCCCCTTTGCACTGTACTGCAGAATCTTTGGATTATTTAAGAGAATTTTTTGATGAGCGTATAATTAGCGCATATTTCGAACACCTATATTGAATTTGAACGATATGCTACAGAGAATCGAACAGAAATGCATGGAAATTAATAACAATCCAGTAATGTTGCAGAATATCATCAGAAATTTTGAACGGAGGATTTTAAAGTGCATTGATCTTGAAGGACAACATTTTCAACATTTGTTATAGTTTTCAATAAATACCTATTATTTGCTATTTATTTGTATGTATGAAACTGTCAAAATATACGACTTCGTAGGTTAAGTAGTAAATTTTAATTTACGACATACTTCAAAATGTTCTCAGTAAATCACATGCTACTAGATTGACTTTTCAAATGAACACTTGTTATAACATACTAGTGGGGTATAGATTATAACATAACTAGTGAGTTATTGGGTACTTATTCAAAATTACCATAGTTACCATAGGGACGAAAGTTAACGTTATGGGATATTTTCTCACTAGTGATGGAAATAAAATTTTCGTTACAGTATTCGGTAACGAAAAATGTTTTTTTATAAAGGGTCGTATAAAAATTTTTTTATTTATAACCTATAACAATTCATATGCTATTTTTGAGAGATCGATAATTCATTTTACAATGCAAAAAAATGAGTCGAGCGGTTTTTTTGTCCGCCAATTTACATATGTTATAGACACACACTATATAAATCATTTGAAAATGTAAATATCAAAATTAAACACAAACTAAAACTAACAGTTAGGAAATATTAATTGAAAATGCTAATTAAAGGAAATTGCAAAACATTAATAAGTGCGTTCGATTGCGTTTTGCATATCTATATTGACAGAAATAAGCGGCAAACCCGTTACGCCAATTAACTAACATCTATTAACATTTATTACATCTATTCAATGACAAAATAGATTTTTCTTCAAAACGAACTCTATAACACGTTAAACAGGTCTATGTAGGTACTTGCTGCAAATTCATTAATTTAAAGTTCATTCATTTTACCCGTTGTTAAAAATCTTTTAGAATACTCAATTTTATTATTAATTAAATGTAGATTAATCTGAATAATTAGGGGTGTAATATGATTTTGAGAGAATTTTTCAAGACGAGTTTTGGATTTCTTAAGAGTGATTGGTAAATTTCACCTTTTAATCCCGGGCGTTACAACTCCGAACTCCAAATTTATCATAAAAGTGTGGTCTTTGTTTTACAAACATTCCATTATTTTATCTATATTATCAGTGCTGTGATTAGTTAAGGCATAAGATGCATTTTCGCGAGTTAAAAACTCAGTTGACGGAGTATTTCCTGGAAAAAATCAAAATATTTCTCGAAGAGGTAGGTACTGAATCCGTTTAGTGAAAACGTTGTTGCGAAATGTCTGTCGACAAAATGTTACAACCGCAATTTACATCTGAAGATTTAAATACGTTTTGGCTTGCTCGTCGAAATGAATTTGGAAATTTAGTCACAGAAGCATTGAAAATATGAATCCCTTTCGCCACATCTTATCTCTGTGAAAAGGATTCTTCGTCTATGGTTGCGCTAAAAACTAAATACGGTAATCGTGTCTTATCACTCGTAAACAAATTGTTTTTGTGTGCTTCTAACGTAGATCCACATCTGGAAAAACTTTTAAATAAAAAACAAATGCAACCATCACATTAATTTTTTCTTTTTACATTTGTATTTATTGTCAGTAAAATGTTTATAATAAATGATTTTTCATTATTGTTTAGGTTATATCGCGACCCCTCTTTAATATCACCCCCAGGTTGAGAAGCGATGCTATAGAGCAGCGATGCACATACCGCGGCCCACTGTCGATATCTATGCGGCCTACCGACGAATTTTAAAAATTGTTCGAGAAACTACAAAAGTAGGTAAAAATCCATTCAAATCATTATTTCTTAACTTTTTATTTTATTCTAACTTTTGTAATTGTTATTAAGATATGTATCTTTAAGTACCTACTACTTTCTTGTTCAGGTTTACTACGTAGGACAGGTATGCTCCTCGTCGTTCCAAGCATATTGTTACGAGACTAGAAATCTGTCGAACCAACTAGATTACTCGAAGATTCGCGAAACACGTCAGTATTATCCCCGAACAATGTGGTAGGTTCTCGATGTTAGGTAACTCGTATAAATACAACGCATCGCCCGCTATCGGGACAGTTAAGTTTTAACTACGGACAAGCGAACGTTATATTGTTTGAATTGTCATCCGTGAAGAATAAATATTTCGTCGTTCGAACTTGGCATCTACCTACGTAACAATAGAATATTAATTTTGATATGGATGCCCCAGTAAAAAAACGTAGTCGTAAGGTTGAAGATGAAAATCGACAGTTTCAAGATATTTGGACCGAAAAATACTTTTTTATTTCATCGCATGCTTTTCATACTTTTACAAAATTAACCGGCGAAAAATATCTCGAATAATACCCGAAAACATCTCGGCCTTTTAAAGATGGTGAGTTTGTTAAGCAGTGTTTAGATATCGCCGCAAAAAAAAATGTGTCCGAAAGATGCAAAGAGGTTTGAGAAAATTCAACTAAATCGGATGACTGTTCAAAGAAGACTTACCACATTAGCAGCTAATATAGAAGAGCAATTAGCTACGAAATCGAAAAGTTTTGAGTATTTTTCTATAGCACTCGACGAATCTACAGATATAAGTTCCACTGCTCAACTCTTAATATTTTTACGAGGTGTAACGCAAAATTTTGAAATGAGGGAAGAACTGATTGGTCCGAGTTCTTTGACAAGTCAAACCAAGGGGAGTGACATGCTCAAAGCTCTTCTGGAAAAATGTTCTATAATGGATTTGGATTTAACGAAATTATCTGGAATTACGACTGACGGAGCACCTTCAATGGTTGGAAGTAAATCTGGGATAATAACTATATTATGGAGAAATTCAATAAAACTGATGTCATAAATAATATTTTAATACAAGCTTTTCATGATCGTTTTCTAGAGTTCAAAAAAGTTAAACCTCTATTAGACATTTTCAGCAATCCTTTCAAAATTTCACCCGAAAATGCACCGGAATCAATACAGCTGTAATTGATAGACATGCAAAATGATGATAATTTATGAAACAAGTTTAATGAAGGTAATTTACTCAACTTTACCGTTGCGTTGACAAAACCGCTTATAAAGAGTTGCGAATAAATGAATTGAAATGCACAAGCTTATTTGGATCGACGTATATTTGTGAGCAAACGTTTTCAGTGATGAAACTTAACAAAACGAAAAATCGAAACCGTCTGGCAAATGAAAATCTGGAAGCAATTTTACGTGTGGCGACAAGTAATGTGGAGCCAAACATAAACAAAATTGTTAGGTCAATGCAATGTCATGCATCAAAAATAAAACATGAAATGTTTTGAATGTTCTTTTATTTTTGTCATTTGTAGTAATTCATACTATTTAAAAATAAAAATATTTGTGTTAATAAGTATTCTTTGTAGTGGGCTGTCCTTGGCTTATAATTTTCCCGAGTGGCCCCTGTTCTCTATAAGTCTGTGTATCCCTGCTATAGAGTATTGTAGATGCCGTAACATATTTATAAATGTAAATTTTTTTACTTATAAACAATAACAAATTTTATATTTACATTATTATTGTTGGGGGATTATTGTTGTTCTCATTACTATATCATACAAACCAAAATTAACAATATTTATATTCCAAATATAGATAGACGTATATATATATATATATATATATATATATATATATATATATATATATATATATCAAAAATTTGTTTAAATTCGGGTAAGCGGTCAATTAAAAAACTCCTTTATTAAATTACCCTATATTTAGCAACACTTTGTAGCTTCTTCTGGGGTAACTACAAGATTAATGAGAAAAATAACAAAAAATAAATAAGAGTATAAAACGGTAGTAAAAATACTTACAAAATGTAGAGTTAAAAAATAATAAAATTGACGTACAAAATATAAAAATGATTAGATATAAAAAATAAAGTAACTATAGAAACAAGCCTTAAGAACTTTTAAAAAACATATATATGAAAAGTTAAAACATGAAAAATAAAAAATATAATGCAATATAAATTAAAACAGCATATGGACCAAATAACAAAACGATTTAAGATCGTCAACTAACAGTCAAACCCAGTATATTAGAATAAATTATACTAAGACCATTAGTATCAGATCTATAATTTATGTTATTTGTGTCCCTGTTAGTTGACGATTTTAAATCGTTTTGTTATTTGGTCCATATGCTGTTTTAATTTATATTGCATTATATTTTTTATTTTTCATGTTTTAACTTTTCATATATATGTTCTTTAAAAGTTCTTAAGACTTGTTTCTATAGTTACTTTATTTTTTATATCTAATCATTTTTATATTTTGTACGTCAATTTTATTATTTTTTAACTCTACATTTTGTAAGTATTTTTACTACCGTTTTATACTCTTATTTATTTATTGTTATTTTTCTCATTAATCTTGTAGTTACCCCAGAAGAAGCGACAAAGTGTTGCGAAATATAGGGTAATTTAATAAAGGAGTTTTTTAATTGACCGCTTACCCGAATTTAAATAAATTTTTGATAATATATCACGGTCGATAATTTCTTTTCAATTATATATATATATATATATATATATATATATATATATATATATATATATATATATTTATATATTAATAACAAATACCAGCTCAATCATTATCATTACTTACAAGTGCTGACTACTTCAAATGGCATTTACATTATTTGAATATCTCGTTAGATGAGTTTTTAACCGTAAATCATTATAAAAGTCCCGTTTCTGATATCTCCGTTTACTACTGACACATAAACTTTTACGATTTATTTAACATCATAAAAAATTATTCAACTTCCTTGAACTTTAGACGATAATTTGTAAGAATAGATTTTAAAATTTTAACACCTAACAACCGACATTTTACAAACTTCGGCTGGTAAACTGTTAATTGACATTATACCGTTGAAATTGAAACGCTGCTAGTATCTGATATGTGTCGATTGCGAATTTAATAAATACAGTATGCAAAATACTGTAACGTGACTAAAATAATAAAGGAAAAAGGTTAAAACGCTGTTATAATAAAGTGGCCCACAGTTGTGCTTTTCAAAATAATAAGTAAATAAATTTTATACATAGCCGCATTGATATTTATATATGAATTTCTGTGACATAATGTCTCTTAATAGCCCATAAACGTTTTTATAGCTCATGGACGTCTTTATAGCCAATGGGCGTCTTTATAGCATTAGGGAGCATGGGATATAATGAAATGTCAAACAACAATGTCATACAGTGACAGATCTTTTTGATAAGAGGTATTGTCTTAAATCGCTTCAAATAAGTTTTGTTGTCATATTAATGCGACTGAACAAGTTCAAAGACGTTTCTTGAAATATTTATATTTTAAAGACAATCCTGTTCAGAATTTTAGCCATAGTGTGTTGCTCAATTTATATATAGTTTGATTCTCTGAAACTTCGTTGTAATCATGCAAGTATAAAATTTTTATATGACCTGGTTAACCATCGGTTGGACTCGCCAAAACTCTTAGAACAACTTAACTTTATTGTGCCTCGTCTGGGTTCCAGGCCAACGACGACGTTTTCCTAAACCTCTCTATAGAATCTGTACCTATTATAATACTAATAATAATTTTGATTCATCGGCGATACTACTAAGGGAATGTACCGCTAACCTTCACTACGTATGATGAATGTAGTTGTTATTGTATTTTATATTATTATGTATTTTGTAATGCGTCGTTAGTTTTAAGCGAAATTTAATCACTTCTTTAAGATTTCACTATCTGCTGTCGATACTTTTACACTATATCCTATATTACATCCTTAGTTTGAATATATCTTGTTAGTTTCAAGTATAATATATATTAGGAACATGTAATTTGCGATGTCCTATAATTGAATTGTATAATCCGTTGGGCAATATCTAAAAAAAAAGATATAGGCAATTATTTCGAGTGATTCGCCGGTCATTTTGAATCAAATCGTCGACGAGTTTGCGATGTTGATCGTCTGTGGCAGTGACCGGACGTCCGCTGCGTGTTTAGTCAACAATTTTGTCTTTTCCACGCTCACAATCACGAAATTTTATTACTCATCATTTTACGGTCCACCTATCAATAGCATCCTCACTATAAACATCCTTTAAACGACGATAAATTTTACGAAGAGTCACTTTTTCAGCAGTCAAAAATTCGATAACAGCGCGTTGTTTAACTAGCATTGACATAGCACTAGAACACGCCTCCATGCTTCCGCTTCTCAAAATACACTGGATGAATTCAACGACCTCAACTCTGTGCATGCGTATAGAGGAGGACTGTCACTTCCACACTTCTGGTGCACTTCTGAAGGTCATTTCGTTCGCGCTGTACAAGCCTGTGTGCATTACTTTTCAGCCTAACCTCGTACATAAATAACTATTAATCACGCGTATTTATCTAGAATCGATATGTTAGTTAGTTAGTAACGTGCTCTAGTAAGTACCAGACGAAGCCACTGTGTTGGTGAAACAATTGTTGGTTTAAGAACAAATACTAATAAATAGAAGATTTCTATTTAAAATTTGCGGACCACGCCTCAAATAGCTTCTTACAAATCCTGAATTTTTAATACTACGGTAACAAAATTAGATCGTTGTGTGCTTGCGTGAATTTAATCAAGTTAACTTCTTTTTCGTGCGATTCTAAGAAAACAGACAAGGGCATTGTGAAGCCTCCTCATCTCGTAAAAGACAAAAACACTTGTCATACAAGAACACGTTGACATTGAAATGTTTGTTGGGCTTCCGGTGGAGTACCGATAATGTTGACTCGCATTAATATTGCTCGCGCTCAGAGCAATGCGGTTTACACAATGAGATGTTCAATATCGTAATTAGACAAAAATTACTGGTTCTTTTTGTTAATAATAATTGTTAATAATTTAATTAGATTTCGTTACAGTTGCTATTAACTTTTTGATAGGTTATTAATAGAGTGGACCAATTCGGAGCGAAAGCAGAGGCGTGACTAACGAATTGGTTCTCGCATGCGAAACATTATTAATATCTAGAGATATACTATCACGAACGGTGCCGTTATTATGTTAGATACAAAAAAAATGTAAGACGGTTTTTCTATATTATGAAACGTTCTCGATGATACGTATAAAAAATAAAATCTAAAATGTATGTAATTAGATGATTAAAAAAAACTTACCGTCTTATGCGTTTTCCGTGACTTGAAAATCTGGAGAAGCGCGATGAAATATTGTTAATATAAGGTGCGTCTCCAAAGTTATTTATCGAAAACGCGTCCGCCGTGAGGAAAATATGTGCTTGTATAAAAAAAACGATCGCTCCACATCTAGTGATGTGATGTTTGCATAATTAAAATAATCTTTGAAACAACTTAACACATCTGTAAACGAACCTTCACAAATTTGTCTAAGTCAGACAAAATCTAAATCTTTATCTAAAACACTTTCAAACTTACTTAAAATACACTCATTTCTTGCGTCTTCTATCGAACATAGCTGTGCGTGTATATTTTTCACAACTAGCACTGATTTCTGTAACGATAGCGAAGAATTTTGTAGGTTTTCCAATGCTTGCACTATTCCGAAGTAATTGTTGTGAATAGTTTGTAAATCACTTTTAACCTGACTATTTTGAAATTTTTTCCGACTTTCTTCGATAGCGGCACTATCTTTCGGATTTAATAATAAAACCACTTTTTTTACATCCTCAAAATATTTATGATAGTAAAATGCCGCTCGTAGCCATATTCCACATCGTGTCAGAATCGGCTGTGGTGGCTCAGGGGTATGGGGACACAATTCGTGAAATTTCCGAATACGTTTTGGAGATTTCAGGAATACTGCCTTTGTACTCGATATTAACGCATCTACATTTGGGTAACATTTACGGATCCGTTCTGCTACAAGATGTAGGACATGGATTTTACATGTAATATCTAAAAAGTTACCACACTCTTCCTTAAGAGACCGACCTACAGACAGCATGGTTGCGGCACCATCTGTCACAAACATTAGGATTTGATCTCTGGAAATTTCAAATTTTTCCAATGTACTTAACACCACTTTTGAAATTACCCTCGCAGTACATCCATCTATTTGTCTGCTAGCTAATAAAATTGAGGATGGCGATTGATTTGATTCCATTTTACGCACCATAACATTAAGTACAGATCTTTTTTTGCTATCAGTTGTTTCATCCACACTCAACCACACTTTTTTATTTTTCAGATCAGCCTTAATTTTATTTTCTAAATGTACACGAACAGATTTTAAATAACGTCGTAAGTGGGTGCAGCTCGGTAATTCTACATTGCCATATTTTTCAAGAAATGAAATAAACGAATCATTGCGTAACAAAGTAAACGGCAAATTACACACAACCATAATTGTACACAAAGCAAATAAGAACACTTCGTATTTTGTATCGGCACCAGTGTCTCTATCTTTATGTCTTGCGCTATGCACGTGGCGTTGCAAATTTAATTTTGTTAAATGGTTTATATATATATATATATATATATATATATATACATATATATATATATATTGCACACTAAACATTTTACATTTACCCCATTGTAAGATAAACTAGGATGGTTCTCAATAAACCTATTGACTAACTTTGATGATAGCAGTTTTTTTACTGTACGCTCCTTCAACATTATTAAATACACAGAATACACTTTCCTGCTGCTATTGTACGTGTACACACGATGACCGTCAATTCGTTAGTCACGCCTCTGCTTTCGCTCCGGATTGGTCCACTCTAGTTATTAATGATAATTTCTTATTTAATTTGAGAAAAACTGAACAGACTGTAAAAAATAAACTGTAAAATAAATCGTTAATAGTGAAAGAAATATATCGAAATTGAATAAGTTAAACTCAAAAAGAATATTTCACTTCCTATAAAATAATAGTGAATCATTTAAAAAGATAAAATAGTAATAACTTATGAAAAGGCCAAAACATGAATGAATCTTTAATTCATAGATCCAAACATTGGCGTCCAAAGTTTCGCATTCAAAATATAATATAATGTTAGAGCATTCCATTGTTCTAATATTCTATTCACTACTGCAGTTAGTGATAGCCATCTTGTTTGAGACATTCTCAATAGCTTGATGGGGCTCAGCGTTGACAAATTTTTGAAATTCCTTAAAATTGTGCTGTCTGTTTGCACTATGCTGTTGCGACACTAATTTCGATTAGACCAAAAAATAAATCTGCTTTAGTCCCGTATTTCGCACTTAAAAAAAAATCCCCAATGTCATACTACTCGTATGTAAACCACCAGCGCTCTCTTCGCTGTAACCACCCTGAATTCACATCAAGTGTCCCGTATCGTTATGTTCAAATTTTAGGAGTGTAAAGCAGACTTCATTTCAAATAACAAAAACGCAAAACTTGTGTATTCATTTTTATTTGTTTCAAAGTTACAGATCTATGAATGTGATTGTCAGATCATGAAACAAAATGTAATCCTAAAGTCAGTAAAAACTGATTTTATTTAAAAAAGTTCAGTTAATAATATTTTCGAAATGTCCATCTCCTTACTGAATGCAGGCTTGTGCTCGTAAGACAGCAGAAGAAGTACTTATCGGAATTTCATACTTGTTTTGTCGGATTTGCTCGGCAGCCAGGTGAATACGATCCAACAACTCTTCTCTTGTGTTCTAAACTTGCGCGTAGACTAAATTTTTTATGTACACCGATAAATAAAAGTCAAAGGGATTAAAAGATCGGGTGATCTGGGTGGCCATGCAACAGGACCACCTCGACCATTGCATCTTGGATAATTGACGTTAACCCAATTTCGGACAGCAATTCCGAAATGTGGTGGTGCCCCATCAATGTGAAACCACATGTCGCGTCGAACATTCAGTGGGACATCCTCTAAAAAAACCTGGCAGTTCGTCAATAAGAAATTGAAGGTAATTGTCCGTATTTAACCTCCCAGGAAGGACGACAGGACCAATCAACAAGTCATCGATTAGGGCCGCCCAAACGTTAATAGAAAATTCATGTGGAAATTTAGATGGGCATATAGCTTTGAGATTTTCTGATGACCACCTGTGCATGTTTCTCAAATTTGTAACACCACCTCCTGAACGTAGATTCATCTGTCCAGAGGACTGTTCTGCAGAAATTAAAATGAAGCCGTGACTGTCTTAATATCAAGGTAGAATAAACTAGACGAGCATAGTGGTCTGCCTCAAGCAAACCGTGTCCCATGCGATAGTGATATGGATATAAGCCCTCACGTTTTAAAATTCTCCAAACTGTCGTTCGTGGCACTCCTAGTTGTCTAGCGATTCGACGTACACTGAGAGTTGGATCCCTTGTAACAATAGCTACTGCTTCTTCCACTAAGTCTGCTGGCAAATTTAATCCTCGGTCGAAAAGATAATCACGCAGTCAGCATTCCCGAAATTGTCTGTGTACTTCCAGAAACGTTCTGTAATGAGGAATGCGCCTATCGGGAAACCGATGTCGGTATTTAGTAACTGCTTGACGTGCACTGCTGTTACAGTAGCCATACACAAAATGCATTTCCGCATACTCTTGAGAAGAAAATCGGTAAGGCATTTTGAATAAAGAAAACGTGTCCACTCACTAATAAGCTGTTGTATGAATTGAAACGTAATGTAATCCTTTATTAAAAAATGCAACGTTAACAGTCATCTGAACATTTGTTTATTGTATGATATTCATGATTCAGCACTTACAAAATAAGTAAGAACCTTCTTTATCATAAATAAATTTCCAGTACTCTTTTTTGTAGATCTCCAAGAAATTACTGTGTGCACTAAGACACGTGTTTATTTATTTTAGGATAACATTTTATTATGCGACGTTAACAATCACAGGCCTGTTATTGAATCGTATAACTTTTTTAAATAAAATCAGTTTGTATTGACTTTAGGATTACATTTTTTTCATGATCTGACAATCATATTCATAGATCTGTAACTTTGAAACAAATAAAAATGGATATACAAGTTTTGCGTTTTTGTTACTTGAAATGAAGTCTACTTTACACTCCTAAAATTTTAACATAACGATACGGGACACTTTGTATATAACATTCCCAGAATATTTAACGTCACCTATATATTAACAGAGTCCAGAGCAAATAATGCGAATTATAGTTAATAGCAACTTCTATACAGCAGATAATTTAAAGCAAAGAAATAAATTTTTTAGTACTTAAATTTAATTTAGTATTGAAACTTTCAAGATTTCAAGTATATACTGAAATTAGCTCTTTTTGCAAAATGACGAACTGATGTACTGGATTTGTAAATAGTGTACTGAATTCGGTACAATTGCACTGAAAAGGGCAGTGTTGACCATTATTTTCTAGAGGCAAGGCTTCTAATAGGTTCTTATTAATAAATCTCAGATTTAAGTTCATTGCGGTTTAGAATGAATAAACAAAAAAAAATATGAAAAAGAAATTTTATTTCGACTTGGCAAGCACGCCTCTATATTCTTGCAACTTTCATAATTTAAATAAATGTTTACCCAAGTACCATGATCTTTTCTATATAATTAAAATCTGTTCAATTCGATACCAAGACAAAATGAACTAATTTCTTATAGAAAGTAATATGATCTACATTAGCACATATACATGGAGATATGATGAATGGAATTTGCTTTCATCTACAGCGAAGTGTTGTGCCATTTCAATGACCCCGGTAATATGTCGGTGCCGGCAACACCACAAAAGTCAACACCAATACCAAACCAAGGCCGAACACACGCACGTTATTCACACACACACACACACATACAAACATAAACGAACATATCGCTGTACTTCAATGATTAGGAATCACATCGGCACCGTTGATGGTCACCTTATGTATGGTACTATCGAAGAAAACTAATTACGGGTCAACGCCACGCGGATGTCGAAAATTCTATTTATGGTGTTGGCCGTTCAATTTATTTTGAAGTAATAAATAAGAATACAACTGTTGGCCGTAAATAGTGATGGTGATGATGTTGATAAAAATTATATTCACTCCACTATGTAGATTAGTACAAAGTTAGATAACATAATTTTCAGTTCTTATAATAAATATTCTACGATTGCCTACAATATTTGAAAGAAACAGTGTTTATAGACAAATGAAACAGACATGCAATATACATATCTGTAACTGTACACATGGATAATACACCTCGTATTTTCAGCATTTACTTCTGCTTAAGACACGTGTTTCTGACATCTACAGGCGTCGTCAGTCAAGCTAGTGAAGCAATGTAATACAAATGATACAAATATTTTTAAGAACAGATTTGTATCTGTATATACATTTACGCTGAACTCGTCTACAAGATATAGCAAATTTCGTCCTATGAGGTGGCACTATTTAATAAGTGACATCTGACGGACGAAATAGACTATGCCGAAAAAGGCGACCTTTCGCTTGACCAGCTATGCTGGTACATAAACGAAAAAATACGTATAGGTGTAGTCCATTAACACGAGCCAGATGGTGGTAAATATACGAAAAGGTTTAATTATAACAATACGTTATGCACGTATTACGCATTTGTTACAAAAGACGCACCTTATTGGACGAAATTTGCTATATCTTGTAGGCGATTTCAGCGTAAATGTATACCGCCTAATTCTGAGTAAACGCAACGATCCGAATGTATGAATATTTCTCCCGCTTCGAATACAATTCCCCTGAATGCTGTAGGCGCGTCAACATCGATGTCATTCATATAGCAAGCGCCAATTAAGTTGGCGCGAGGAGGGGGTTTAGCAACAGACTGTTTTGTGATTGGCTTAACATCGATGTCATACATATAGCAAGCGCCAATTAAGTTGGCGCGAGGAGGGGGTTTAGCAACAGACTGTTTTGTGATTGGCTTAACGCGTTCAGGGGTTTTTTATTCGGAGCGGGAGAAATATTCGTACATTCAGGCCGTTGCGTTTGCTCAGAATCAGGCGATATACAGATACAAATCTGTTCTTAAAAAGATTTGTATCATTTGTATTACATTGCTTCACTAGCTTGACTGACGACGCCTGTAGATGGCAGAAACACGTGTCTTAAGCAGAAGTAAATGCTGAAAATACGAGGTGTATTGTCCATGTGTACAGTTACAGATATGTATATTGCATGTCTGTTTCATTCGTAACAAATGCGTAATACGTGCATAACGTATTGATATAATTAAACCTTTTCGTAGTGTTTATAGAATCATATGACTGTACGTTATTCAATGTTTAAATTTATTTAGAGTTCATTTCAGATGTCAATAAACAGTTAGTAATGGAATTGTTTCAAAAAGAAGCAAAACTATTGTTGATTTTCAACACATCACTTTTCGCCTGGAAATTCCATCTCCTAAGGTTAACGCGACAACCAGTAACGCTGGTCCGCAGTCTATTCAATGTCCACCAGATTATATAAGGCTGATTATGTCCAGGAGCAAATCTCCTTCAGTTCAAATGGGTTATTCGGTGTTTTGTTCTTCCACAGTTCTATGCGTCGTGATTAGAGAATACAATCCCGAGCATGTTTTTTAATCCCGGGATTACGGGATTTTTGAAGCGTAATCCCGGGATCCCGATTAGACTATGTAGTTTCTAATTAGGCTCAAATGAAAAAAAAACTTAAGTTATTTCTTAAAAATTATTTATTAATATTGTTGCACAACACAATACACCATATACTAATATAAGGAACAAAAAAGACAATATAAACAACTAGAATTTCGAAAATACAATTGCAGAAATATCAAAGCATCCAATATTTGACTTCCAAGCCTGCTTCGTAGTTTATTTCCAACATAAACAGTAGCTGAAAACGCTCGCTTAGGTTCTACACTACTTAGAGGAATAGACAATAGATATTTATATGGTAATTCTAAGTAATATCCACGAACTCCTCCATTTTCGAACAGGCTTGTTTCGCGTCTAATACTATTTTCCAACCCCGATTCATTTCTACTTCAGGATCTGGGGATTCCATGCTCTTATTAATTTCCAGCTGAAACTTTTCCTTTAGTGTCAATTGGGGTTGGGAGGTTTGTTGCCTTGGCTCATCATCTGTTTGTGATCCTGACCTTTCTTCCTTTTCCGTGTAATCTCGACTATTTAGTCTTTCAACAATACTCTTTATTTGCGCCCTCACTAAAGCCTGTGTAGGAACTGGAAATAAGTCAAGCCATTCCAAATCCGATAATAACTGATTTTCATCATCTTTTCGTGGATTTTGTAAATAATTCAACAACGCAGTTAAACCTTCATTTCGTCGTTGCTTTGTAGGTTCCACTAAGGATGTTTTCATATTATTGGCGAGCGCTGAGTTTTTGCTAGACAATTGTTTTATAAGAAATTTCAAAGCGGCATCTGCTGCGCACAAATTAGCATCTCGTCGACAGATTGCTTCTACTGTTAATTTAATTGGGGTCAGCACATCAACAATTTTATTTACCAAGTGAAAATCAGCATCTTCTAAACGGATTGGATGATTGAGATCTATAAGAGCTTTTAGAATACAGGTTTTTAAAAGAGAAAATCGTTCCAGCATAGTTAAAAGACTATTCCACCTGATTTTACAGTCCAAAAGAAGTGACAGCTCTTTTTCATGTTCAATCTTCACATATTTTTGAAGTACTGTTTCATTTTTCAATGGTGATCTTTTGAAATACACTATAACTTTGCGGATTTTCTTTATCAGCTCATTAATGTTTTCATATTTCGTTAACTCTGGTATGTGTTCTCGCGCAAGTTCATTTTGTGACATTCAGATTAAACCTGATTCTGGACAGTCTAAGTCTTCTAAATTGTAATCATCATCGCTATCGTTCATATAATCAGCAGTTACAGCTAGTTCATTTATAGTATCATCTGAGTCCGAGGTAGGTCTGTCTTGCCTGTCTTGAAAATAATTCTTTATTTTATAAAGCACATCACAGACGGCCAAATTGATACCATGTGAGAGACACAGTTGTTGTTCAGTGCAAACAAGCTGTCCCACCTTTATCATAACGTTGGGTCCATTGGTTACAGTAGCAACGATATCAATTTCTAGAGAAATATCAAATTTACTTAGACGCTCTTTCAATATACGAAGACAATTTTCAGCAGTCATACTTCCATGAATAGGAACGAGTCCTAAGTTCCAAATTTTTTTATTTGAATCAACGTTGCTTTCTGATTTTTTCACTGAAATTCATAACACGCTTTCGAATTGTGACTGCTGATTTTGGTAAATCCGTGTATTTCGCTAAGACCAATTTTCTCAAATCGTCTGAAGTTATGAATACATTAAATGGAAATCCATCTAATGCAATCATTCTTGCCAAAACATCATCCAGGCTATCGTTGGCATTTTTAGTAAAATAATCTTCTAACTTTCGTTTAGCTAGCGGCAGTGCTGTGTTCAGATTTTCAGAATCTTGACTTGTTGAAGCTGTTAAACGATTAACGTCAGGTAAAATCTTAATGTTAAGTTTTGATGACAAATGTGTATGTAATCCCTTAGTCGATCCACCCAAAATCTTGAGAATGGCAGGGCATCGCTAACATTTAGCACTATTCCCGTCTTTCGCAACTAAAAAATAACTCCACGCTGACGACGTATCACTGTTTTTTTTTATGTTAAACAAAGTTTCCCGCCATTTAAAATAACTTTTTCAGATAATTGACTTTTAAATTTAAATGACGTAACCTGCGTAACCTTGTCGCTGGTAGAATAATAAATGAAAAAAGTAAATCCTAATAAGCGTATTTATACTTTCGTACAGGGAATCCCCGACGGGGAATCCCTCGCAACAATATTATGATATATCATATGAGGTGATCGGGTGATTCCCTGTTGGCTCGTTGGGGAATTATTTAAACAGTATTGTATTGACCGTGTCTTTTAAACCCGTGTCTACGTGTTTTGTAGATCTACTCCTCACCCTCACCGCAAATTCCCCGACAGAAAAACAGAGGGTGAGGGCAGAAGCTTGCAGAACCGAAGGATTATTTCTCCACTCCATATCGGCAAGCGTATCATACCGTTTCTACTTTGGACTTTAGCTTTTGCGTTCTGACAGTGTTTCTTAAATGAGAGCGTAAGATCCAGGGTTACCTCTAGGTGTTTTAGGTACTCATATGACTCCAGTTCTTCACTTCTTCACATGATTCTTAGTTTGTTTACACTTAGCCTCCCTTTTGGAATGCCCAAACTTTTTAATTTTACTGGGATTCGGTTATAATTGGTAATTTTTATAGTACTCTATCAGATCCTTCGGGGCCTTGGAATGCTTATTTTCAGGATTCCCCCTGGGCTGCTACTGCTGTGTCGTCAGCATATATGAAGTTATGGGTTGATACATGAATTGGCTGGTGATTTGTCTACAGGTTGTACAAAATTGCGGCAAGCACGTTGCCTTGTGGAAGTTAGTTTTTTAGTCTCGCCACTTGCTACTCTTACCATTAAGAGTCACAAAGAAACCTCTATTTTCTAATAAGGCGCTTATGGTGCATGCCAGCTGAAAGTGTTTCGTGGTTTGATAAACTTTACAGATTAGTTTCCACTAGATCACCGCGTCACATGCGACCGACAGTCATCAGTTCGGGCTAAAATTCGCCTTTGACATGCTGAACCAGATTATAAACTTGGCCAGTACATGATCTTTCATGTCTAAAGCCTACCTGTACTGGTATGATTTTCTATTGAAGTTTGACAGCAATTCTCTTTGGCACCAGTCCCTCCAGAACTTTAAATAGATATCAGAGCAGCGATCCTAGGTGGAAGCTAGTCAGTGTTACGAATGTAGATTAAAACACTGGTTTTATACAGTAATACAAAAATATTAAAAAATATATTTGTATATGTATACATGACCATTCACAACGCATATATTAAGCATTGGTTGCTTTTACACACAGACATATATTTCGAACTCGTCTTAGTTCTCGTCAGTACACATGGAAAAACATGCGAATGACTTCGTAGTCTGTCAGTAACACACTTGATGCTAATTAAACATGTATTTGTGACCTTTTACATGGTATACTGATTTTACAGTTTCAAAAATTTTTAATGTACTACAGTTGTTTCACCAAACATTGGCTTTATCTAATGGTTAACTAATGCCTACAGCAGAATACACGTATATCATAAAACCTTTACAGAATGAAGGGGAAAATTTACGAGTTACAAGTTACAAAATCGAATTAATTAGAGGTTTTTTTACTTCTAATTTCGCTCTTATTAGAGCTCGTCAGCACACGATATCCTGGAGACAGACATGACACCTCATTTCTAAACTTCGTGTATATATATTCTCATTTGTAGTAAGTTCAAAATTCTAATTGTTCGTTTAATATCGAGCTCAATTTTCTATATTTATTAATCTTAAGACTTTCCATTAAATTAAGTTTTTTAACCATTATTCTCTTTGTCTAAAATTTTGAACGTTGAAATTAGGCATATATTCTAGACAATGGTTGGCGAATGTTGAGTCCGTTTTCTTGCCCTTGTAGTTTATCTGATTTTCTCTCGTCCTTAATTCAAATGTTTTTCCAGTCTGCCCCACGTATATTTTATTTTAATCTATACAAGTTACCTTATAGACGCTTGAATGCAACCTATTATCCGATCTACCTTTGTTATTTTTAATATATTTTTTAAGAGAATTATCTGTTTTATCTTTCTTTTAAATTCAAATAAATGCTGTTTTATTATTAGTTAATATTAGATTATTATTCACAAAATCATCGTTTAAAGTATTTAAACTAATAGACTCGTCTAGAGTAATCTTTTTGGAATGCTTTTTAGAGACTAAAGTTGAAATATCATCAGTGTACCTCAACATATCGTCAGCTGGAATGTCATTTTGAGACCTAGTACGCTGCCCTGAGGCACCCACTTTTTAAAGTGTAGATATTCTTGTAAATCTAATGTTAATATCATATAGCGATTCCGATCCAAGATTTGAAGAATTATATTAAATGCTTCTTAGTCTGTCAGTATTGACATTATATACTGATTTTAGGTACACCAACAGTGTTAAGAAATATGCTCCAGAAGAAGCAGTAATATTTGCGACTGCAAGTTCACCCAAATGATTCAGTTACAGATTTGCGTCAGGAACCTCTCGTTAGCGGACTAAAGAAAAGAAAGAGGCCATTGATTTATGAGGAGGTTAACTCTGAAGAAGGGAATAGCACCAATGGATTGGATTCATATCAATTTTGGCATTAACTTTATTTTTGTAATTGTTAATTTTCAAATAAAATTATAAAAAAGAGTTTACTTCAAAGTAAAATTTGTACAACTAAAATAAACTTTTTTTCCAATTTTATCTGAACAAATGACATATTTTCTAATTAATGGTTCGCGATATTTCTTAGGTTCTATTGGATTTAAAGTAATTGATTTTAAATAAATATATTAGTTCTTGCAACGTATTTATTTTATTTGTTTAAATATTATAAATGATTTTTTTTTTAATTTTGTTGCTTCTCAGTATGAACTATTATGAAAATTGGTACTTAATTACGCGAACGTCTCTTATATTTCGTTTTGGCAATGTATAACATTCCATTGCGTGATTGTATCGGTAAAATTTAAAATGTCAGGTATGAAGAGGTATTTAACGGTTGACATGTAGAGTGAAACGGATTAATTTGTATATACTCGTACTCGTATATGCACGTGTTGTACATTCTCTATCAAAATTATTATAACAAATTACAGATTTATATACGAGCGCGTTCAAATTTTATTTACAAAAAAGGGATTACAATATATATATATATATATATATATATATATATATATATATATATATATATATATATGATAATTTTGATGTTCTCGCGGTTGTATGATGAAATGATGGTTTCTCGGGTTCTTGTCCGCGTGTGAGATGTATCCTGAGAAGGATTGTTGTTACTCTTAGTTACTCTTAGTTACTCTTCAGCGTCAAGTGAAAGAACAACTCTAGAAAATGACGAGTGCGATCCCGTCGAAACGTCGAGACAACAATCCTTCTCAGGATACATCTCACACGCGGACAAGAACCCGAGAAACCATCATTTCATATATATATATATATATATATATATATATATATATATATATATAAGTGTTTAGATAATTTCTTAGCCGTTCATTAAATATAACATTTGATAAATTATTGGAGTTTTTCGGCCTTTTTTTTTTATATGAAATATTTACAAATATTAAATTAGAATGTATGTAATTGCAGAGTAAGTGGGGATGTAAACATTGCTGTCTACAAATTACAAAGCAAATCATACGAAATTTTTTATTTGAAAAATATAGTCTACGTTGGGACTCGAAGCCAAGTCTACAGCTATCCGGGCTGTCGCCTTTACCACTAGGCCACAATAGACCCAGGTTCAAGCCATATAGAAATGCATTATAAAGTAACAGTGTTAATGAATCAGATGTCAGTTATTGAATGTAGATGTCAACCTAAAAGCAGAAGTCAGTTAATGAACGGCTAAGAAATGATCTAAACACTCATATAGCTATGGAGTAATAATTAGCATTTTCAAACATTCAAATCTGACATCTGCTCTCAAAATACTGACATCTACTTTCAGTAACTCACATCTAATTTCAAAATAGGCATCTGCTTTCTAATCTGACGTTTGCTTTCATAACTGACACCTGCTTTCAAAACAGACATCTGCTTTCAATAACTGACATTTGCTTTCATTAACTGACGTCTGCTATCAAAACTGACATGAGCTTTCAAAAACTGACTTCTGCTTTCAGCTTGACATCTACATTCAATAACTGACATCTGATTCATTAACACTGTTACTTTATAATGCATTTCTATATGGCTTGAACCTGGGTCTATTGTGGCCTAGTGGTAAAGGCGACAGCCCGGATAGCTGTAGACTTGGGTTCGAGTCCCAACGTAGACCATATTTTTCAAATAAAAAATTTCGTATGATTTGCTTTGTAATTTGTAGACAGCAATGTTTACATCCCCACTTACTCTGCAATTACATACATTCTAATTTAATATTTGTAAATATTTCATATAAAAAAAAAAGCCGAAAAACTCCAATAATTTATCAAATGTTATATATATATATATATATATATATATATATATATATATATATATATAATTTTAATTGTATTGTACTTTAAGTTGGGCGCCTTTATTTTAAACTTGTAATGTTCGGTCATAAGCCACTCTCAAGTAATATCTCAGGTTGCGACTAGATGTCGGTAGAGCAAGTATAATATTTTACAAAAATTGGACTCGATCTCGGCTCCTCGTCGATCAGTTTATCCCTATGTATGATGGAAAATTGCTTAATAATATTACGAAGTTATCTCTAGCTACGCAATGATAAATAAAAGAGTTTCTTTAAAATAATAAGTGTAAATATTTATTGAACGTAAGTTGTCTGTAAACAGTGAACAAGTAACGTGCCCAAAGACAAAACAAGGAATTAATATAGAGTGCACGTGTGAAATAAAGGTTATTCTTTAAGTCAGTTCTTTATTTTTTCTCCAAATATTTCTACTTTCTCAAGGGTCACTTTAAGAATAGAAAGAAACAAATTATCTCTTAGTGAAACTATATAAAAGTATTAAATACTTACAAATTTGAACTATTTTTCTAAGGAGAAATTACCAGTTTTTATATACATAACGTCTACAATATATCACAAGTAATCTGACCGATAACAATTACAGCTAACATAATTGATTGTGAAGTTACATTTTAAAATTAGGACATCACACTTAAAAGAAAGAACACGTGTAATTATATATATTGGGAGAAAAAATAAAGAACTGGCTTAAAGAATAGATTTTAATTTTGCTGGATTCCGCAAAATTCCTTCTAATACTTGTCCTAATGGCAAAAACTTGCCCTATCAGATCACACCAGATAACCTCATGACATCTGACGGACAAAACCGACAACGCTGATTTGCTACATGACCGCGAAGTGTACCTACAGTCGTTTGTCTTCGTAAACTCGCCATTGACAAAGTCGTGAGACAGAAACGCATGCGTCTGGTGGTTGAACCAAACGCTGGTAAATAGGTACTGTGTGTCCATGTCTATACAGATACAAATTTGTTTTTATACAGATTTGTATTATTTTGTATCAAAGCTTGATGTGAATTGTCGCATCGATATGCTAATTTGTTTTTGCTATATTACGCCACCTGGCGACGAGTTAATGGACTCACAGTAATATGCGCATTTTTTCTTTTCCTGTAATAGCGTAGCTATTCGAGAAGAAACACTTTGCATCGGCGTGGTCGGTTTTGTCCGTCAGATGTCATTAGGTTATCTGGTGTCATCTAATAGGGCACGATTTGCTACATGACCGCGAAGTGTACCTACAGTCGTTTGTCTTCGTAAACCCGCCATTGACAAAGTCGTGAGACAGAAACGCATGCGTCTGGTGGTTGAAGCAAACGCTGGTAAATACGTACTGTGTGTCCATGTATATACAGATACAAATTTGTTTTTATACAGATTTGTATTATTTTGTATCAAAGCTTGATGTGAATTGTCGCATCGATATGCTAACTTGTTTTTGCTATATTACGCCACCTGGCGACGAGTTAATGGACTCACAGTAATATGCGTATTTTTTCTTTTCCTGTAATAGCGTAGCTATTCGGGAAGAAACACTTTGCATCGGCGTGGTCGGTTTTGTCCGTCAGATGTCATGAGGTTATCTGGTGTCATCTGATCGGGCAAGATTTGCGCTACATGACCGCGAAGTGTACCTACAGTTGTTTGTCTTCGTAAACCCGCCATTGACAAAGTCGGGAGACAGAAACGCATGCGTCTGGTGGTTGAAGCAAACGCTGGTAAATACGTACTGTGTGTCCATGTATATACAGATACAAATTTGTTTTTATACAGATTTGTATTATTTTGTAAAATAGATGATGCCATCATTTTAAATAAAAAACTGTAGATTTGGAGGCCCAGACAAAAACTGAAAAGATTTCCAAGCAACTGTAAATCTACAGTTAAAACTGTAGGGTTGTCTACACTGCTGCCACATGCTATAACATTAATGTATGTTCTATCACAATTTCTGTGTAATAAAGTTCCTAGATATTTAAATGTCTCAACTTCTTCAAAGTTATACTCCTTGACTTTTACCCCTGTGAACTTTATTTTTCTTAGTCTATTACAGTGAATGTACTTTGTTTTGCTTTCCTTAATTAACAATCCTTTTTCTTTACCTTTCACTTCTATCTTTACAAATGCTTCCTCTAAATTATTTCGGTTTCCCGCTATAAATGCTACTTCATTTGCGTATGCCAGCATCTGCCCAGATTCTATGTCAATAATTCCATTATGATTAAACTCTTTGATTACTCTATCCAAGGACGTTATACACATCAGCGCCGACAGTACACCACCTCCTTGTCGCACTTCTCTGCAAACTTTAAAGCTACTAGTATTGATTTGGTTGGTGTGAACTGTAGCTATTGAGTAAGTAAGTAAGTTTAACCTTAATCAAACTATAACAATTTCTTAAAGAGATTTTAACAATGCGTTTTCTAGGAATCTAAGAAACGACCCATCTTGGAGCACCATTCTTAACTATGAAGTTGCAATGGTATTTAATATGAATCACCTGTATAGTACTTCTAAGTATTAGATCGTCTCAAACAGGAAAACATTCACAATAATAAGATAGATGAAAGTGTGGAAATATATTCACGACAAATATCCCGTGTTAAGGCTTCAAAAAACAATGTTATCTTCGGTAACAGTATACGAACTCGCTAAATTAATGTGAAAATCCTTAAATAAAACAGCATACGTTTTAAAACAAGTAAACTACAGAAAGTCGAGAAACAATAAAGATTTAAAAGTGAAACTTATGTGGCGATCGGAGCCCGTTCTTCTACCATACACAGAGTAATGCTTTGTTAATGGAATGAATATGAGTTCGGTATGTTTAATGGTAATCCTCCGTTTAATACATGAATAGAGAGACAAGACATGATTTTTTTAAAATTAATGTGACATTGCTTTTCCTTATTTTGGTAATCGATTTAAATAGTTGGGTAGCTTATCGTCGGTAGTTTATCGCCTTAAGGATAATAATGAGAAAACTGAAATGGTTAATTCCTTATTAGACTATCGAAACTTTCGCTAAAGTTATTAGATTGTTAAAGTTATGCCCCGATTAAGTTGCAAGTAGTCTTTATACGAGGTGTGGCAATTAAATAACGATAATTGTTGCGAAGAACGCCATGGGCGAACGCTGACGATTTCGTTATAAAATTCCACAATTTGTGCGCATGTCTATAACGGTACAACGTCATAGGACGCGTTTTATATTATGTTTTAGACTGTTTGAAAGTTGATTATGTAGTCAATAAAATGGAACAAAGAGTTCTTAGTGAAATCAGAAGAAAACCCGTCAGAAATTTTAACTAAACTGAAAAATATTTACGGCAATGAATAGACCGGAGGACTAGTTGAGAGAGATCACAATTCCGGCGTAGGTAATCTCACCACCAAATGTTACCCTCTACCTGCATCGATAGACTAATCTCATAATCCGGCAGGTATTTTCACCACTAACAGAGTTCAGGTAATGAAAGCAATATATACCGTAATTTGGGAATTTCCATTTCCAGTACTAATATTAACTAATGTCTATTTAATGTTGATGTTCTTGCAAAGTTATTACGGTTCCACAAGTTAGTTTCTTTTGCTCAACAGAAGAGGTTAGTACTTACAAATGGTGTTGTTTATTGTTATAATAATTTAATATTATAACTATTCGATTTATAAGATGTCAGCTACGTTAGTAAAAAGTATACGGGGTAAAGATTTACTTCTCTTTGAGAATTTTACGTATTTTAAAGAAAAAGAATTGAAAAGCGGAGAAGTTTTCTGGAGATGTGTCCAAAGAAGAAAGTGTAATGCTAAAGTATTTACTGTTGGTCCTTAGCTTACAATATCGAGGAGTGATATAGTTCATAACCATGAAGTAGATGAGCAAAAAACAAACAGGAAAGTGCTTACAAATTTGTGCAAGCGAAAAGCAGAAGAAGATTTATTGGAAAAACCTTCAAAGATTATTCGAAGAGTCCTTAGTGCCAATATGCCAGAGTCTGTTACAACCAATAATGTCAATTATGTACAAAGAAATATGTATAACTGCCGTCGGAAAATATTTCCTAGTCGCCTACCTGCAAATATTAAAGAAGTGCATGAAGTTGTAAATCTATATTCTCCTAAAATTAAAACCGCGAAAGGTGAAAACTTTTTGTTTATAAATAGTGCAGAACATAACATTATCGTATTTACATGTGAAGCCAATATTCGTGCCTTGTCAAAAATGAATACTTTGTATATGGACGGCACATTCTCATATTGTACGAAATACTTTCTACAATTTCTTACCATCCATGGACTTCAGAATGGACACTATGTCCCACTACTGTATTGCTTGTTGCCAAACAAAAGCTGGACCACATATAAAACACTTTTTTTGTTGTTGAAATCTAACATTTTTGAATCATTTAATTCATTTTTCGAACCTAGCGAGATCTATGTTGATTTTGAAAAAGCAATACATACCGCAATAATTCATGTTTGGCCCAGTGTAAAAAATCAGTGGCTGTAGATTTCACTTACACCAAGCATGGTACAGAAAAATTCAGTTCCTTGGATTAAGTGAACATTATAAAAATAATTCAGAAATAGGAAATTGGCTGAAACTTACCTTTGGTATGACTTATCTACAACCAGAACATGTTGCGGACTGCTTTGCTTTCGATTTGATGGCTTATAAACCAGACAATAGCCTGTTAGATAAATACGCCGATTATGTGTTAGAAACGTATATAGAGGAAATGCTACATTTCCTACGAATATATGGGCGGAAGAAGTTGCCTCGAATACTCGCACTACAAATGCGTGCGAGTCGTTCCATTCCAGATTTAATGCATCTTTTTTATATGTATATAGTATATGTATATAAATGTTTACTGTTTACTGTGGTGCATGCTATGTAACGTGTTACTTTTTATTTTTGTGTTTTGAATTACATATGATGTTTTTCGTTATTTTTGTATTTTTAGCAAAAAAATATATATATATTACTATCACTACTTCTTTTTATTATTATCCTCAATAAAATCTCAAATTTCATTTATTAGTGTTGAATGTTTGCAAAATTATAATGTGTTAAACTTTTATAATAGATTCTGAAAACGCACTCAGTAATAAATTCATTCTTCCTTCATTAGAAAATTTAATGAAAAATTACGTATTAAAACTAGTGGTGAGAATAGCTATGGTATTAACGCGAATTCTTACGGACGGTGGGGAATTTACCTATAGGATTAAAGTAGACTGGTCATTTAGTGGTGAGATTACACCCGCCCCACAATTCGTAGTTAATTATTTGTATTATGAAAATTATTGCTTATTTTTTCCTAAATTTATTCAATTACCAAAAATTGTTTTCCCAGAACAATAAAATAATTATTTCTTTGTAAGTGCTTTTTATTTTACTGAAATATTTAAATACATAACACTACTAAATTGACAATGTGTCAAATTATTACTATCCATGGCACTCTAATTATCAAATTGAAAAATAAACGTAATAATTTTGTATATAGACAAAAAAAGAATGCGAATTTTATCATGAAACTCGGTATATGGGGTTAGAATAATATTCCGAACAACTTTTTTTAATAATTTTTTTTTGTATCTCTAACGCGAAGAAAAATATCAAAAATTGATCGTGTTTGTAAATTTGTAGTAGGTTGAGCTAAAATTTAGATTTCAGTTGAGTATCTTAGAAAATGCGACCCATCAACATTTATGTGCAAAAATTCAAATCTGTATTCCTTCAAATAGCGAAAATATGAGGGTGTCTTCATCTTAAATGCGACACACGGTATATTCCTCAAAATATTTTGTACAGTTATTTACCATTCCTGGACAATATAACGACCACTATCCCGTAGTGTTTTGTTTACTCAAAGATAAAAGTTCAGAAACCTATAAACACTGTTTCAAATTTGTAAGTTAAAAATGTGAAGAACTGAGCTATTATGGACTGAGGTTCCGAATACATCGGGAAGCCTTAAGTTACATTAAGGAAACAGATGTTAATATTTTTGCCTGTAATCGGCACTTGTTGTAGTTCGAAGCCACAGTCCTTAATAGCTCAGTGGCAGAGCAATGGCCCGGCAAACCGTGGACGTGGGTTCGAATTTTTCAATTAAAAAATTTTAATAATTAACATCGTAAAATGTAGAAAGCGATATTTACATGCACTTTACTTCGCGAAAATGCAATTAATATTGTCACATACATTTCACATATTTTTTATTTAATTACATATAAGTACAGTTTATTTAAAATAACTCATTCTTGAATATAATTAAGTTTTTTCTCATTAACAATATTTCTTTTATATGTTTATTTACATCCGTTACATGACAATATACATGCTATTACTAACTAAATAAAGAAATTAAAAAATAGTTCTTTCTATATTAGCATGATGAAATGTGTATAATTAGTATTGTGTATTTATCTATTAACATTTTTGATGTATTTGCAAATTATATTACTTACTTAACATAACCCTTATCATCGCTGATCTAATCGCTAAATTGTCATTATGATTCATATGTTCGCAAAAGGTGATATTTAAAAAATCGATAAAACTACACAAACAATAACAACAATTCAAGGAATAATTGAAAGTAATTTAATATAAAATATTCAGACTTAGAAGTATTTATAGTTAAAATAATAGTTTTAACAATGTTTGAAGTTGTATGAAAAAAGCACAGAAACCTATTAATACAAAAATATGGCACTCAGTAATCAAGTTAGCCCAAGTTTCGTTTCTGCTTTCTTTCTATATTTTTGCTTGAATTATTAATATGAAGGAACAATTATACTCTGTATAACTTATAGTCTTTACTTTCAGTGCTCTAAATTTAAAAAGTTTATGCATGCAAGAAGAATTTATTTCCAAATAACGCTATTAATTATTTGTATCTTTTTAATTGCAGTATTTTAATTGTCGTTTATTCTTTTGTTATTTTTTTAATAAACGTGTTATATCGTGAACAAGGCAAAATTTAAAAGAAAAAATATAATTAAAAACGGGCTTATATTCCTAAAGTGTAATCGCAGGAAATTTCGCGGAATTTGTCGCGGAACAGTGAAAAGAATTGAGAAACTGAAAATGATTGTAGAAGGATAGAAAAATTATATACTGAACAGTGGAATTTTTATTCGAATGCAGAAGAATAGGTTTAACGTTGAAACACATAGGCAACCAGAGCAAATTCACAACCAATCTAGTTCAGATTACGAATGCAATAATTGAACAGAAGACCGAGCACCTCAGAGATAGATTAAGGAGACAGATTCTAAATTTAGAAATAAAATAAACTATTTATTACGTAGAACGTATTAAAAAAATAGTTGGAGGAGGTTTCCTAGTCTGTATCACCGCCCAGCTCCTGATAAAGATTTAAATATTAAATGGACAGCTTGACTAATCTTACGTCAAGAAGTTGAAGTATTGCTGTGTAGCAAATTTTTAAAGAAAGCATATCGAATGCAAATGTGAAAATCGACAATTTGGAGTATCGAGGCATCGTCAAATACTTGTATTTGAAGAGGTTAAATGGTAAGGAAATTTACGTTAAGATATGCTTAACATACTTGGCGAACAAACTCCACCATATGCGACTGTCGAAAATTGGATTGCGTCATTCTAAAAGAGAAAAAGTTTCCGTTCAAGATGAGAAGCGACCAGGAAGACGGATTTCGGTGTCCATGCTATGTTAAATAATAAAATATTTAAAGTCACAACTTTAAATTGCTTCAATAGTAGATTAAGTGTATACGAGAGACACCTTTTATATTTTTACAATCGATCACTAGATGGTGCTTTTGACATATGTAATCACTATATTCTTAAAGTTTGACATTTGTCAATGAGCGATAGCTTAGAAATTGAGTCAGACAGTGGCAGTTTTAAGATAGTGAGTTTGTAAAATAATGGAGATTACTCGTGTGAAGGTTTTCGTTGGATGATTTTTTACGATTATAAAAAAGGCCTAACTCCACAAGAATGCATTATATCGCTTCGGTCAACTTTTGGTAATGAAGCACCATCAGAGAAGACAGTTTACAATTGGTTTGCAGATTTTCGTCATGGTCATGCCTCGGTGAGTGATGAATCACGTAAAAGTCGACCAAAAACTGTTGTGATTCCAAAAAACATCGATGCTGTGCGGGAAATGATAGAACACGATTGACATGTGTCTTACAGTGAGGTAGAGGCATCTCTTGGCATATCGCAGACTGCAATTCATTCAATTTTACATGAACATTTATTTGTAAAAAAAATATGTTCCAGATGGATTCCACCTAACTTGACCGAAGCACAGAAAGCAGCTTGTGTCAATCGGCATAAAGAGATGCGTAAAGAAATTCGACGTAGGAACCGTAAAATCCGTATACGACATCGTCACAGGTGACGAAACATGGATATATGCGTATGAGCCGGAAACCAAGCAACAATCTACTGTATGGGTGTTCCAAGACGAACCGAACCCCATAAAAGTTGTTCGTGCAAGGAGCACTTCCAAGAAAATTATCGCTTGTTCCCTTGGCTGTATAAGATACTTTGCAGCAATTCCTTTAGAGCAGCGATGCACATACCGCGGCCCACTTTTAAAAATTGTTCGAAAAACTACAAAAGTAGATAAAAATCCATTCAAATCAATATTTCTTTACTTTTTATTTTATTCTAACTTTTGTAATTATTAGTAAGATATGTATCTTTAAGTACCTACTCCTTTCTTGTTCGCAGGACAGGTATGCTCCCCGTCGTTCCAAGCATATTGTTACGAGACTAGAAATCTGTCGAGCCAACTAGATTACTCGAAGATTCGCGAAACATGTCGGTATTATCCCCGAACAATGTGGTAGGTTCTCGATGTTAGGTAACTCGTATAAATACAACGCATCGCCCGCTATTGGGGCAGTTAAGTTTTAACTACGGACAAGCGAATGTTATATTGTTTGAATTGTAATCTGTGAAGAATAAATATTTCGTCGTTCGAACTTGGCATCTACCTACGTAACAATATAATATCAATTTTGATATGGATAAACCAGGCCCCAGTAAAAAACGTAGTCGTAGGGTTGAAAATGAAAATCAACAGTTTCAAGATATTTGGACCGAAAAATACTTTTTTATTTCATGGCATAACAAAAGTGTCTGTTTAATATGCAAGAGTAGTGTTTCTATTCCGAAGTAATATAATGTGAAAAGGAATTATGAAATTCAGCATCATACTTTTACCAAATTAACCGGCGAAAATCGAACGCAAAAAAATTCCACTTTACAAAGGGAACTAATAGGCCAGCAAGCTATGTTTACAAAACCAATTCCACATGCTGAAACAGCTACTGAAGTTAGCTTTGAAATATCTCGAATAATAGCGAAAATTTGTCGACCTTTTAAAGATGGTGAGTTTGTTAAGCAGTGTTTAGATATCGCCGCAAAAAAAAATGTGTCCGAAAGATGCAAAGAGGTTTGACAAAATTCAACTAAATCGGATGGCTGCTCAAAGAAGACTTACCACATTAGCAGCTAATATAGAAGAGCAATTAGCTACGAAATCGAAAAGTTTTGAGTATTTTTCTATAGCACTCGACGAAGTTATATATATATAAGTTCCACTGCTCAACTCTTAATATTTTTACGAGGTGTAACGCAAAATTTTGAAGTGAGTGAAGAACTGATTGGTATGAGTTCTTTGACAAGTTAAACCAAGTGGGGTGACATGCTCAAAGCTCTTCTGGAAAAATGTTCTATAATGGATTTGGATTTAACGAAATTATCTGGAATTACGACTGACGGAGCACCTTCAATGGTTGGAAGGAAATCTAGGATAATAACTATGTTGAAAGAGTATTTACAAACTAAAAACATAGATACCAAGGAATTAATGCAATTTCATTCCGATTGCATTATACATCAAGAGGCCCTCTGTTCAAAATTATTGGGATTTGAAAATGTGATGAAAGTTGTAGTACCTACTGTAAACTTTATAAAATCACGAGGTCTCAATCACCGACAATTCACACAATTTCTCGAGGATATTGAAAGCGAATATGGTGATCTCCTGTTTTACACACAGGTAAGGTGGCTAAGTCGTGGGTTGTCACTAGAGCGGTTTCTTAACTTGATTGAAGAAATCAAAATATTTCTGGCGGAAAAGAAAAAGAACGTCTCCGAACTCGACAATCCTGATTGGCTGTGTGACTTAGCGTTTCTTGTAGACATCACAAATCACTTGAATGTCTTAAATACGCGACTGCAAGGCAAAGATCAATTGATTTCGCAGTTATACTCTAATGTTTCGTCCTTTCAATGCAAATTGAGTCTTTTCAGGACACAAATCAATTCAGCCAATTACAGCCATTTTCCGAACTACAAAAAAATTATGGAGAAATTCAATAAAACTGATGTCAAATTCGCTTATGTTGAAAAAATTGATATTTTAATTTTAATACAAGCTTTTCATGATCGTTTTCTAGACTTCAAAAAAGTTAAACCTCTATTAGACATTTTCAGCAATCCGTTCAACATTTCACCCGAAAATGCACCGGAATCAATACAGCTGGAATTGATAGACATACAAAATGATGATAATTTACGAAACAAGTTTAATGAAGGTAATTTACTCAACTTTTACCGTTGCGTTGACAAAACCGCTTATAAAGAGTTGCGAATAAATGCATTGAAATGCGCAAGCTTATTTGGATCGACGTATATTTGTGAGCAAACGTTTTCAGTGATGAAACTTAACAAAACAAAAAACGAAACCGTCTGGCAAATGAAAATCTGGAAGCAATTTTACGTGTGGCGACAAGTAATGTGGAGCCAAACATAAACAAAATAGTTAGGTCAATGTAATGTCATGCATCAAAATAATAAAACATGAAATATTACATTGTAATGATTAGATTACATTACGATTACATAATTACAACAAACATTTTTGAATGTTCTTTTATTTTTATCATTTGTAGTAATTCATACTATTTAAAAATAAAAATATTTGTGTTAATAAGTATTCTTTGCAGTGGCCCGTCCTTGGCTTATAATTTTCCCGAGTGGCCCCTGTTCCCTATAAGTCTGTGCATCCCTGCTTTAAAGGATCGAAAAACTGTTAATGCTGAATGGTATACAGTAATTTGTTTGTCAAAAGTTATAGACGAAATCAGGAAGAACAACCGAAAACGTCGCATATTCTTCATCACGACACGAGTTTCCATACAGCACGTCTAACAGTTGGCTATTTGAAGGAGAAAAGTGTTGCAATAATGTCTCATTGTCCATATTCATCTGACTTGTCGCCGAATGATTTCGTTTTGTTCCCAACTGTGAAACAAAAAATGCGTGGACAGCGATTTTCAACACCTCAAGAAAGGTTTTCAAAGGCTTCGACTGCGCCTTTGAAAACCATGTTTCAGAGTGGAAAAAATGTTTTGAGAACTGGTTCATATGCATGCAAAAGTGTATATACCATAAAGCGAATATTTTGAAATATAATAAAATAGTTTGCTCCCAAAATTTTGTTTTTTCCCCAGATTTAGTAAAAATATAAAAGGTGACCCTCGTATCAATACCCACTCGTGTTGCCAAAGTAACATAAACGAAAATGATTATCCCAAAAAAATAGAACTTTACAACAAGGCGTTTTTTTAATTTACCCCAAAAAAATGAAAATTCTACTAAGATTGCTTGTGTGAAAAACCCTTCAATTATATCGAATTATTTGAGTTGTGAGTTAACTTTTAACATGAGTTTATAATACTTCAACTTCGTTTTAAGGAAATGTTTAGTAATACATATTTCAGTCTACAAAATAAATTTAAAAAATGTACAAAATAATCAATAATAACAGCGGATTTGCATCAATCTAAAGTTGATTAACCCATTCAAGCAAAGCAAATAATTCAATTTGGATCGTGTCTACACAAATTAACACCTACACTTTGTAGTAAATTAAACTTACTTTGGATTTGATTCCGTATTAAAAGCAACTTTCAAGGTATCCCACTTTACTTCTCGTTTAACCGTGCTAGTATAAGCATTAAAAAATCGGAGCAAACATTGCACAATTCCTATATGTGTTCACTTTAATTGTACATAAATATACGTTTGTGTATGTAGATAGGTATTACATACAGTTTTCACTTTAACACTTAACACTTCCTTTCAATTTCGTCAGTTCATTTCCAAAAGCAAATAAAGAATTTCTCGGAGAACTAAACCGAATGAAACTAATAGATTAGGAATTTTCACGGTGACCAACACCATGCGTGAAAGAAACAAAGTTAATTCATCTGAGAGAAAAAATTTTCATGTATCGGAAACACGTGTGTAACTTGCGGAGCGATTTTGTGTGTCTGTTTGGAGATGTGGCGTGCACCGTTCGATAGACGTCAAATGCGCGAACAACTCGAACGGAGATGTCGTACGTTCACCAGTTCTTGGACAACTGTTTCGAATGATGCAGGATCGCAGCCGTATGCTCTGGGGCGTTCGCTCTCCGGATTCCGACTTTGACGATGATGATGTGGTGTGGATTTGTTCGTTCTCCGCTTTGGTCGTATTGATGACCCCGATTGAAGTAGTCGCTTCATCGCCACGAGCCATGTATAATAAATATATATGTGTGTGTACGGCGAAATTCTTCATACCCTAGATATCGGCACAACTTTCTTTTATGATATTTCAATGTTAAACGTGTGGCGTGGAATAAACACATCACAAGATGCGTGAGTGAAATATAAAATAGTGATGTACCAAGTGAATATCTTCGTATTTTTGTTCCTAAGAATCATAAGTTATTAGAGGAAGATTCTTGCGATCAGTCCTTGGGAAAGCTTCGTCAAAGAATGAATTTTCATTTTATACACGTGTGTGCGTGAAAATTGGAAGTCATTTTTATTTAGCGCATACCCCCTTATTTTCTTTGTATTATGCCAAAACAATTGTAGATACAATTTTATGTAACAAGTGTTCATTTGAAAAGTCAATCTAGTAGCATGTGATTTACTGAGAACATTTTGAAGTATCTCATAAATTAAAATTTACTACTTAACCTATGAAGTCGTATATTTTGACAGTTTCATACATACAAATAAATAACAAATAATAGGTATTTATTGAAAACTATAACAAATGTTGAAAATGTTGTCCTTCAAGATCAATGCACTTTAAAATCCTCCGTTCAAAATTTCTGATGATATTCTGCAACATTACTGGATTGTTATTAATTTCCATGCATTTCTGTTCGATTCTCTGTAGCATATCATTCAATATGAAACAAACATGTAAATAATTTACATTTCTGTAACTATGCACATGGACAATACACATCGTATTTTCAGCATTTACTTCTGCTTAATACATATGTTTCTGCCATCTAGACGTCCTCAGTTAAGCTAGTGAAGCAATGTATACAAATTAATACAAACCCGTTATAAACAACTGGTTTGTATCTGTATTTAAATTTACTGAAATAGCCCGCATAGATCAAGCAAGTTCCGTCCTATAAGAAGACAACTATTTAATAATTGACATCTTACGGGCGAAAGAGACTTTGTCTGGAGGGCTACCTATTATTCGAACAGCTAAGCTGCTACGGGAAACGATAAAATACGTATGTAGATATAGCCCTCCAGACAAAGACTCTTTCGCCCGTAAGATGTCAATTATTAAATAGTTGTCTTCTTATAGGACGGAACTTGCTTGATCTATGCGGGCTATTTCAGTAAATTTAAATACAGATACAAACCAGTTGTTTATAACAGGTTTGTATTAATTTGTATACATTGCTTCAGTAGCTTAACTGAGGACGCCTAGATGGCAGAAACATATGTATTAAGCAGAAGTAAATGCTGAAAATACGAGGTGTATTGTCCATGTGCATAGTTACAGAAATGTAAATTATTTACATATTTGTTTCATATTGTGCAAACGCTTTATACGTGCTTAACGTATTGTCATACTTAAACAAAACCTTTTTGTATATCATTCAAATTCAATATAGGCGTTCGAAATATGTTATTTTTTAAATAAGGTAACAAAAAGAAGTCGCAAGGTGTTAAATCGCATGAACGTGCAGGCCAGGCAATTTCAGTATTTCGACTAATTATACGCTCATAAAAAAATTCTCTTAAATAATCCAAAGATTCTGCAGTACAGTGACAAGGTGCTCCGCCTTGTTGGAAATATGTATTTTGATGTTCATAATCATGCAACTGATCGACAAATGGTTGTAAAATTTCCGTACGGTACCTTTGAGCATTTAACGTTCCCTGAAAAAATATTGGTCCAATGATTCGCCTTTGGCTTATCGCTGCCCAAACACCAATTTTCTCTGGATGTAGCGATTCTTCATTAATTACCTGTGGATTTTCACTACTCCAAATTCTTGTATTTTGTGAATTTAGGTATCCCGTTTTATAAAATCATGCTTCATCAGTAAAGATGACTCTTTGCGAAAGTTCTCCATTATTGTTCATATTTACAAACCAATTACAAAACTGTAGTCTACGTGGGTAATCAATTTCTAACAATTCTTGTAGTGCTGTGACACGGTATGTTCGTATAAAGTTGCATATCTTTTTTTAATAACTTATGAGTTGTTCCAACAGAAAGGTTTATTTGTTGACTCAAATGTCGAACAGATGTTTGTGGTTCATTTTCCATTATTTCTTCAATACGATTGACAACTTAAGGTGTACGTTTCTTAACTGCTCCGCTGCCTGATTTTCTTAAGAGACTACCAGTTTCAGAAAAAAGTTTTAAAGTTCTATCCAAAGTATTATTAAATTGTATATAATCTATTACAAAATGTGGAAACTCAACTTGAAATTCTACCATGTAATCTTGAACTGAATAAACCCATAAACCATCAATTTTATTACCACTTCGAAAATAAGCCTGGACTAAAAAAATTTTATGTTCTAAAGTGAAAGCCATTTTAAAACTGAGAAGCAATTTATTTAAACCAGAATCGACGCACGATTATTTTATGCACTAACTGATATTTGTGATTGACGTTATCAAATGTCATTTGGATTTACGTTTACGGAACAACAAACACATATTAATATATTTGCGTCTCATTCTATCAAAATTTCAAAGTAACCTAGATTGATTTTTCAAATGAACACACGTTACTTTGAACTATGCAAACCGTACCGATTTGCATCATAACATGTTAATACTGGGTCCGGCAACAGGATTGAATGGTTTTGAAAGGGTTGCTGTGGAAATACTTTTAGTTATAAAATTATATTTTATTATCATGTTACAATGGCAAATTGGTATTAATCAACGAATTTCTGCTGTAAAATCATTTATCCTGACCCACTCCATCGTGCAAACTCAAAGGCGTTTTCGCTCTGAATTTAATTTGAAGAAGAAATACAATTTTAAGATGGATACGAGATGTAGATGAAAAGGGTGTACACTCAAAATTTGTCGGAGGTACACCTACAGTGCGTAGTGCGTACACAAAGTAGGGGAGAAGGTGCAAATTTGGAATAGCATATTATTAAATTCTTGGAGATTTATAATGTAAAGGATAATTAAAATTAAATCATGCAAAGCATTAAGTGAAACATCTGAGAACAAAAGTGGTTGCTGCAATTTATGACTGTCTCATATATTTTTTAAGAAAAAATAATTTTCCCAAGAAACTGCAAAATCAGTATTCGAAAAAATTCGGTGTATATATGGAATACATGGAAAACTTCAAAAACTGTTTAAACAACAGTTAAAAGCTACATCATTTTATACATTATTTGCACCAGTCACAAACATATTCATCTTTTTTGGCATCTGCGTTAGTCATTATGTGCCCACATGTAACACATCAAGCACTGTATCCAGATGAAACAGACATGCAATATACATATCTGTAACTGTACACATGGACAATGCACCTCGTATTTTCAGTATTTACTTCTGCTTAAGACACGTGTTTCTGCCATTTACTATTAGGCGTCATCAGTTAAGCTAGTGAAGTAATTAAAGCTTAAATCGCCTATAAGGTAAAGCAAATTTTGTCCTATCAGGTAGTACCATATAATATAGTGTCATCTGACGGACGAAAGAGACTATGCCGAAAATGGCAACCCTTCCCTTGACCGGCTATGCCGGTACAGAAGGGACGAAAATACGTATATAGGTGTAAGTCCATTAACACGATGCCAGATGGCAGTAAATATATAAAAAAGGTTTAAGTACATCAATACGTTAAGCACGTATTACGCATTTGTTACAAATGAAACAGACATGCAATATACATATCTGTAACTGTTACAGATATGTATATTGCATGTCCGTGGCATTTAAAAATCAATAATTTAAAATAGAAATAAAACTACGGTTCTAATCTTCACTTTTAATCTTTAATCATAACACGACAATTGTTTCGCCAGCACAGTGGCTTCCTCAGGTGCTTACATCTAAAGAGTACGTTACAAACTAAATTAAAAATATATATATATATGTATATATATATATATATATATATATATATATAAATATAATAACTTCGTGACCTTGGTATGATATGGTAAACCTAATCAGTAGGCGATTAAAGGTCTGTATATTACTTCAAAATATATGTATTTAAAAAACTCTACATGTTTCGGCTGTATACGCCTTTTTCAAGAGAATACAAAATATGAATGTTCATATTTTGTATTCTCTTGAAAAAGGCGTATACAGCCGAAACATGTAGAGTTTTTTAAATACATATATTTTGAAGTAATATACAGACCTTTAATCGCCTACTGATTAGGTTTACTATATATATATATATATATATATATATATATATATATATATATATATATATATATATTGACTTGACATTTATATCCTGTCATTCATATTTTGTATTCTCTTGAAAAAGGCGTATACAGCCGAAACATGTAGAGTTTTTTAAATACATATATTTTGAAGTAATATACAGACCTTTAATCGCCTACTGATTAGGTTTACTATATATATATATATAGACTGTCCCGTAAAAAACGCCAACATTCATAATTCCGTTATTTATTGTCCGGTTTTATTTAAACAAAAAGTAAATTTAATAGCATCAAAAACACTATAAGATAGCAGTGTTTTATTTGTTTTCATTAATGTTAAACGACAGTCAAGTTTTTTATTTTAAATGGCAACATATATATTTTTGGCTATATTCGGATTGTATTTGTTTTTCTGAATTCAACGATGTATAACATGTTTATTTTTGATAAGCGTTTATTGCAAAAAAAAAACTTTATAAATTTCATCTTTGTCTTCCATTATTTATAAATATTCGAATGTATCATGAAACATTTGAAATGTAAGTATTATAAATATTATTATAAGAAACAAAACACTTTACAATAAATGTTGAAATTGCCCGCCACCTTGTTTAACACATATCGCACATCTCCTAATAATAAAAAATAAAAAAAAAACTTTATAAATTTCATCTTTCATTATAGTAGACTTGGCCCAGTCTACTAGCATTATGTCAATGTGCCTTAAGTGTCAGTTTGACTTTATTAAGTTTTCTGTATTATCCTGTTTGAACGTTTTGCAGCAAAAAAAGCGTATTTTCGTTAAAAATGAATAACAATGAATTAACGGACATGTTACAAGTGTTCTTTGAAGGTAATAAAAATCGCCTTCAAGCAGTTCGTCGGTACAGTGCTCGTTTTCCGGACAGAGAAGTTCCAGGTTCGAAAATATTTCAGAGAATTGAAAAGAATTTAAGAAATTATGGATCATTTACCAAACCAAAAACACAAAAACTGAAATTCTCCGAAGATAAGGAATTAGATGTTCTTCTTGCAGTACAGCAAAATTCACGAACTTCGATTCGCGAAATTGCACATAATATTGGGGTATCAAAAACTACAGTTCATGGTATTTTAAGAAAACACAAACTTAATCCGTACATAGCTCGAAAAGTTCATGCATTAGAACAAAATGATCCTGGCCGAAGAATCCAGTTTTGTCGTTTTTATTTAAATGCATTAGAACAAGACCCGAATTTTTACAGAAGGATAATTTGGACTGATGAAACATACATCGACAGTGGAGTGCAGACAATCCGAGATTTGTAATTGAAAATAATTTTCAAAGAACAAGGTGGCGGGCAATTTCAACATTTATTGTAAAGTGTTTTGTTTCTTATAATAATATTTATAATACTTACATTTCAAATGTTTCATGACACATTCGAATATTTATAAATAATGGAAGACAAAGATGAAATTTATAAAGTTTTTTTTTGCAATAAACGTTTATCAAAAATAAACATGTTATACATCGTTGAATGCAGAAAAAAAATCCAATCCGAATATAGCCAAAAATATATATGTTGCCATTTAAAATAAAAAACTTGAATGACGTTTGACATTAATGAAAACAATTGAAAACAAATAAATCACTGCTATCTTATAGTGTTTTTGATGCTATTAAATTTACTTTTTGTTTAAATAAAACCGGACAATAAATAACGGAATTATGAATGTTGGCGTTTTTTACGGGACAGCTTGTATATATACATATATATAAAATCAAGAAGGATGGTATTATTTTACAATGTTTTTAAAGAAATCTATGAATTTATTGTAGTATTGTCGGTAGTGAGAAAATGTGGCACATCTGGTCGGCCCTAACTGTTATATTATAGGGTACTAAACATGTTTACGCATAAAACTTGTTTAATAAACTTCATATACATTTACATTATCGTCTAAACAGATTTTAAGTAAATAAATTTAATAAAGGCGAGTTATTTAAATCTAATTGGTCATTTAATAAAATTTGTGAGTGTTTTAATTTATTGATTTCAAAACTTTCCAGTAAATTTAATTTGTTGCCTTTATTTTCTAAACGCAGAACTTGAAAATCTTTATTGAAAGTGTGGTTTTCTTCTAATAGATGATTCGCAAAAGTGGAATCTTGTTTTTTATTTCTAAACGAAGAACAATGCTCGGCAATGCGTTTTTCAAATGATCTCCTTGTTTGACCGGCATATATCTTACCGCATCCACTCATTAACTTATAGACTCCTGACTTTTTATTTTTGTCTGTTTTATCTTTATTGTTTTTAATATGTTTGGATAAATTATTATTAGTTTTGAAAACCATGTTAATATTAAGTTTTTTTAAATAACTTGAAATATGCTTATTAGGTATCCCAATGTACGTTTGTAATCTAAATTTTGAATTTTCCTTATCCTTTATTGCAGGATATACCACAGAGATTGCTTTTTTGAAAAGCTTTTGTCAGCATATTTTCAATTAAAGTATCTGTGCAGTCGTTATTGATAGCTATTTGTTTGACTAAATTTAATTATTTTTCATAATTTTCTTTGGATAGTGGATAATTAATTAATCTATGTAAAAAACTATGAAAACTCGCTAATTTGTGTTGTATGGGATGTGTTGACGAATTATGTATAGTTATGTCTGTATGAGATTCTTTATGGTAAATATCAAACTCTAATTTATTGTTGATTTTTTTTAATAGTTAGATCCAAAAAATTAATGCTATTGTTTACTTCTTGTTCCATGGTAAATTCCATATTTTGATGAATAGAATTGACGAATTCTAGTAGCAAGTTTAATTGTATTTGTGTTCCAGTGAAACAAAGTACAATATCTTAACATTTGGAATTTACTGCAAGTGAGAATTAATGAATATTAAATCACATTCTTACATGTAAATGTCGACTTATTTAATGCGTTCGTAACTACAATCCGACAAACTAAGTTTGTACCAGTATGCAGAACACACCCTTTCGCGACAACGAACTTCCTGGTGATTAGGTTAATTAAGAATTAAGAAAGTACAATATCGTCTACATATCTATGCCAAAAGAAAATATGCTGTCTTAGGGGATTATTAAAAATGATGGATTCTAAATGGTTCATGAAAATTTCTGAAAGTAATGGACTTAAGGGGTTACCCATAATTAGTTCTTCTTTACAAGTGTATATTGAATTATTAAACTGGAAGTAATTTTGTTTCAGAACTATATTTAACAAGTCTAAAATTTCAGCTTTAATTACCGGGTTAGTGTTCTTAGCTATAAGTAAATTTTCAATTAAATTAACGGTTTCGGCTGGAGGGACACTCGGGAATAAGTTTTTAACGTCAAAAGATAACAATTTTGCATTATGAGGTATTGAAGTATTTTTGATTTTATTAATTAATTCGTATGAATTTGTTATGCTGTACTGTGGCTTAAAGTTAGTGTATTTAGTAATGATATCAATAAGTATTTTTGATATTTTAACAGAAGTTGCAGTAACATAAGAAACAACTGGTCTGACGGGATCGTTTTGTTTATGTAATTTAATTAAGGAGTATAATTTAGGAGATTGAGGGTTCATAATTACTAAACTTCTTTTCTCTTTTTCGTTAATAACAACATTTATATTTTTTAGAGTGTTTTTAATAGCTTATTGATATGAGTTTGTAGGGTCTTTGTTAAGTAAGACATACTTATCTGAAGTCCAACAAGTCGTATGTCTTATATATATAATCTTGTTTATTTATAGCAATTTTGTTTGTTTTACCCTTATCTGCTCTAGTAAAGATGATGTCATTCTGTATAGATTTATTTTTAATAGTTTTAACTACAATATGTTCTTGGTTAAAATAATTCTTTCTTTTCTTTTGAAGAAAATGTGGTTAGAAATTTGTGTTTGGTTATTAACAGGTTTATTTGCTTTTTTAAATGCATTAAATGATTAATCTTCTCTTTTTGTCTAACATACTTTTTATTAATAATTTCGTTAACTTGAAATCTAATTTGTGAATCTAATAAATCAAATTCTACATTCATGAGTCTATAAGTTAATTCTGAATGGATTACCTTAAGATAAACGAAAGAAATCAATAAATTAAAATACTCACAAATTTTATTAATTGACCAATTAGATTTAAATAACTCGCCTTTATTAAATTTATTTACTTAAAATCTGTTTAAACGATAATATAAAATGTATATGTAGTTTATTAAACAAGTTTTATGCGTAAACATGTTTAGTACCCTATAATATAACAGTTAGGGAAGACCAGATGTGCCACATTTTCTCACTACCGATAATACTTGTGTAAATTCATAGATTTCTTTCAAAAACATTGTGAAATAATATCAACCTTCTTGATTTTATATATATATATTGAGGCATTGCAAGAAGGGTTTCTTTTCTCTGAAAGAAACAAAGAATACTTGTAACCATAATATTTATATCTAATATGTACTTCAATACCAAGAAGGGGAAAGATTGATTCAAAGTATAAATACGTTATTTTGACGACAAACTTGCTTTGAAATAATTAACTTATTTTTCTATTTTTTTAAAATGTTTACTTTCAATTTTTTTATTCAAATTAATATTCAACGCGTGTTTATTCAAACAAATGTAACGTATTTATTTTCAAATGTATTTGAACAATTAAGCCCCGCCCACAATTCTAACGGTGCAATAACCCGAAAATAAACCGATATTGCCAGAGTGTTTGTAATCACATAAACATATGTTATTCAACCAAAGTTATTTTATAAATCAAATTGTAATTTTTTTTACTGTTTTACTCTGTAAAAATGTCTAAAATAATAATATTCGAAAAGATAATGCAAGTAAAGAAGGGGGCGATTTTGCGGAAAGTTATGCAATTAAAAACAAGTGAAAAAGTAAGCGTCGGTAATTAGTCGTCACAGTGAGAGGTCACGCTTTTTGTGCTCCGAATTAATTAAAACAAATTGGTGAAATTATTAAGTTCTGGAGAGTTTTGAGTCTACACAACGTTACTCACACCTACGATCTACCTGTAGACAAAGTTTACCATCTGCCGACCAATTAGTTCACGAATTACGAATTTTTAAAGTTTCAATACGTTAATTACCCGCCATAAGTTTCACCGTGCAACGACCAGCATCTTGGTACGCTTGAAACCGGTCATCCGAGCAAGCCGCCGTCGGACTTGGAGATTCTAAAAAACTCAAGTCATCCCGAGGGACCATCGCAGAAATATTATCCAGTTTCCCGTTGTGAAAACCAGCAGAACACAGGAGCAGGAAGCAACGGAAGCTATATCCGAAGACTCAGGTTTTTGCTAACTTTAACAATATTTTACGCGCCATTTTTACTTGCTCATATACTTTTCTAGAATTTTCTTTGTTTATTCCATAACTAACTATTTACATTGCTTTCGCCAATATTATATCACTGTAATTTTTATTTCACTTATTTAAATATTAGAATCCACTGTTTGTAATTTTAAAAACTTGATTCTATGTTACTTTTATAAACTCTTTTAATAAAACAACACCTAATTGCACTTGTCGTACACCATATTGTTAGACTATAAGAATACCAACCGTTGAGTGTGTCTCCCGTATTGTTATTTGTGTGTCACGAAAATTGTTAATATAAATTCCAAACTTTGCTAGATAATTTTTTTTATTAATAAAGTTAATTGTCAATATTTTACTTTGGTTTTCTTTGTAATATACTTGAGATATTGTTCCGATCCCAATTAAATAAACTACGTACATAAAGTCAAAGTGGAGAGAGGTGAACCTACCTTAACCCTGAAGAAATTAAAGAAGCTAGCCGACGACGAAAATAACCAAAAACAGATAAGTATTGAACGAGCCCGATTTAAATAAACTTTTTATTATACAACAATTCACAGTTATATAACATTCATTCTTTTATATACATACGTTTTTATATATATTAACAATTCGCAACATTACATATAGAGCCCAACGTTTTGGGGCGTTCATAAATATAACCTCATATAATAAACATTTTATATATATATATTAACGACTGTGACACATTACATTTGTCAGCCCAACTTTTGGGGCAATCTAAATCGTATGTCGATATCAAGACTACATTATATTAATCAATAATAAACACATTACAGATATATTAGATCACGCTTGACACATTACAATATATATATATATATATATATATATATATATATATATATATATTTTAATTTAGTTTGTAACGTACTCTTTAGATGTAAGCACCTGAGGAAGCCACTGTGCTGGCGAAACAATTGTCGTGTTACGATTAAAGATTAAAAGTGAAGTAAATGCCGAATCAATTCAATAAATAATTTTGTTTGACGGGTGAAACTTCACTCCCCTGAAGTATACCCTAAATTTTAAATATAAAAATAAATGAAATTTTCCTAATTTCATTTAATACATGTTAAAAATTATAACAATATTCCACCTATAATATTGTTTAGTAATAAAAACTTTTTCATTTCAAAGGATCCATCTTTTAGTATCTTTATTTTTAACGTCTCCGCTAAATATACATGTATAATAATTTTTATCCTACTTGCATCCCAACGAATGGCAAAACCGGCCTTGAATTCATAAACTAGTCTTCTGTTAATGACCATATATCTGAAGAAGTAGATGTTCTTTCTAACAGTCCAGTTTAATATTAGCTTTACGTTACGGTTCAATAAGAACGGGTATATCTTTGAATCGGTGCAATTTTAAATTGCAAGAACTTATGTATGTATATAAGAAGCAGAAATAAAGAAACAAAATTTAATTTATCTGCATCGTAGAAATGCTGCACATGTTTATTACTAATTTTACTTTGGAAGAGGTTGAAAATAATCTAAAATCAGTATCTTGGTAATATAATTGCCTTAGACGTAAATGAAACACATTTATCTGCAATAAACTACTTAAGTATAGTATACGAGGGTAGGCTGAAAAGTAATTCACACATACTTGTAGAGAGCGAACGAAAACAAATAGCAAGATTGATCAAAAAGTACATTAAAGTACAATTTTATTTTTCTACATAGTCACTGCTAAGACTAACATATTTCTTCCAACGTGTAACAATTTTTTTCATTCCGTCACTGAAAAATTCTTTAGACTTTTCTCGAATCCAAGGCTTGACAGCTGTCTTCATCTCATCGTTCGAGGTGTAATGATTGCCCTTGAGGTCTCCTGTGATAACTAAACCAGGTCATGTATTCATAATATCCATTTCATCAACACGATCTTGTTAAAGTTACGATCTTACACCACATTGTTATCATCTTGTAACCAGGTCACTAGGCTAAGGGAACACACTCTAATGGTATATAACGAGACACTGAAAGGTCTCTACAAGCAGAGTCACTGCAAAGCCAGAGTGAGTACAATGTCTAGTGCCTTATTCGCTATGTATTATTTATCGTTATTGTTTTTGTTATTATATTGTTATTCAATCGTTCCGATGCTTGTTATTTGTGTCTCTATTAAACCGACAATATAAATGGAACTGCCTCGACGACAATGTTACCTTCTGGACCAGGTGACATTACACTCCCTTGAGAAGAAGCAAACAATTAAAATCGCAAAGCGCAATATTGGGGGAGTAAGAAGGGCGTGGAATCGGTTCAAACTTCAGGTTTCGCAGAGCCTCTGCAGTAAAATCTTCACTTGTAAGAACTTCATATGCGAATTTCGTAATAAAGTATTTAAATAATAAATTAGGACAAAATAACGTTAAATTTAAATAATTATGGTTTCAGTACCCCACTATCCTTTTTTCTATTTGTCACTTTCAATAAATTCCCGAAAGATAAAATGAAACACAATAATATTTGTTCGCTCAACAAAAAGAACTTCCCTCGTATAATAAACAAATTCCTAAAGTGTTATAAATACACCACCGTCCTAGATTTTATACTTAACGATCTTTTTATTTTTTTAATTAACGTACTAATCAATGGTAATAGATTTCATTTCTTCATTCGGTTATAATTAAAAATTTTAGGTAATGAACGCATGTAATACCTACTGTACATTCATCAAAATGTATATACTACTCATCTAAATTATAAACGACTCGTAGACCAAAAAAAATAATAGAAACTGACCATGAAAATTCATAGATGGGCAGCCCCCGGTAAATAGCAAAATTCTTTCACCAATTTATATACGGAGTATTTATTATTTGTTTATCAGCTTGTTTATGAATGAGAAAGCGAAAATTTAGGTTAACTAAATGGACTTTTTACTCTTTACATGACTTCATTAGCGGAAAATATTTCAAAGAGGCACTGCCCTGGCTTTTGTAGATACAGTGTTGTGCAAAAAAAGAGCAATTTTAAAAATTATAATAATTCTTTAGAATTCACTGCGGATAAAATTTATGCGTGACTCAATCGATGTTCTTGGAGACTCTTTTCAATCAATCTTAAAATTATAATCAAATTTTATCTATTTTCTTGACCAAAATTGTAATTCTCACCATATTTCTAATGTTTTCACAATACTAACACGCTGTTCTTTCGAATAGCGTTTTATGGCTAAAAATCATCAGCGACTAATGACGCATGCAATGTTTCGGGCCACCTACCTTACAAAACGAAAATGTCGTGAAATTTAAACTGTGCAATGGTATTTACAGTCGAAAGAAATGTTCAATTTAAATGAGTACCTATAACTTCAAAAGACTACAATATCTTTCAATCCGTTACGTTTATTTAACTAATAAAAAAAACGAAAAATACAGTAGAACCCCGAGTTGCGATTATCCGAGCTTTGGATTAACCGAGCCAATCTAAAGACCTGATTATCCGAGGTACGCGCGTCTATGCTCCGTATTAACCGAGCTTCTAAAATATAAATGTACATATTTCCGTTTAGAATCGGGGAATCCCCTTGACCCGCGTGAGGGATTTCCCTATTTATGTTTTTGGACTCTTTTAGCATGTAAATTTGCTGAATGCAGTTCGTTACTGCATTCAATACGGAGAAGTATACACGCATAATTTATTTGGTTGGAGTTCTAGTTAAGTGTAATACGAACAGCTTTGTTTGAATTTTCGTTTGCCGTATTATAATGGAACAAAACAAGCGTAAAAGAATAGTTGTTCCTATTGAAGAAAAATTAAAAGCCATCAGAAGGATTGAAGCAGGAAAAGACGATTAGAGTTGTTGCACGGGTTTATGAAGTAGGTGAGGTAACAGTTGGAGATTGGAAAAGAAACCGCACTAAAATAGAAGAATGGTGTATAAAACAAGCCTCTTCGTCCTCAGGAAGAAAATTAATGAAGGTAGGCGACTATGAAAAGGTTAACGAAGCTTTATTCATGTGGTTTAACCAGCAAAGATCAAAAGGCGTGCCTCTGTCAGGTCCAATTTTTCAAGAGAAAGCAATAATGATTAGTAGGTAATTCCAAGAGACAGATAAGTTTACCGGTAGTTCTGGATGGCTTGACCGCTGGAAAAAACGGTACGGTGTACGACAACTGACTGTATCTGGAGAAAAACTTTCTGCTGATGTGTCATCAATTGAAAAATTTAAGCAGGACTTTAAAAAGCAAATCAAAGATTATGGCCACACATGCGATCAAATTTACAACTGTGACGAAACTGGTCTCAATTATAAAATGTTTCCATCAAAAACATTGGCATCTCGACAGGAAAAATCAGCTCCTGGGCACAAACGAAGTAAAAAATAACCATAATGGCATGTTCCAATGCATCTGGCAAGCACAAACTCCCACTGATCGTGATTGGCAAGTCTGCCTGTCCAAGAGCTTTAAAAGACATCTCACCCAAAGCCCTACTAGTTTATTACAAAAGTCAGAGAAGCGCATGAATGGGTGCCACCTTATTTACTAACTGGTTTAAAGAAACGGTCTCGCTATTAAAGCAATTTTGTTAATGGACAATGCCCCCTCTCGCCCTGGAGAAGGACTTCACGTGGGCGAAATTCTTGCAAATTTTTTTCCTCCAATTGTAACCAGCATAATGCAACCAATGGATTAAGGCGTCCTCTAAAACATTTGAAAAAATTACAGGCGTTTATATCTGGAACATCTGTTAGAATACACAGAAAAAGAAGAAGATATTAGTGGGATGAGAAAGATTACACTGAAACATGTTATTTACTGGATAAACCAAGTTTGGGATTCTGTACGTGGTTCCAATATTCAAAAATTTTGGACGAAAGTTATTGATACTGAGAACTACGAGGGAAAGTCATTAAATAAGCTGTAGGAAAGCTGAAAATAGGAGTGAGTTGTTTCCCTATTTGTCAATAGGTGTCACCACAATCCAGCTTTATAATTCTCAAGTGACAGTTGGTGTGCACGAACACAGGCAGTGTTAAAATGGCGACCGTGCTCGAAGATTGTGCTGTGGAAGAGCAACGTGCTATTGTGCGTTTTTTCTGGGCAAAAGGACTTTCTGCAACAGATATTCATAAGAAAATGTCTCCTGTTTACGGTGAAAAGTGTTTGTAGCGTAAAGCCGCATATAACTGGGTCGAGAAATTCTCTCAAGGACGCTCAAAAGTTGTTGACGATAAACGAAGTGGCCGCCCCGTTCAGATTTCGACAGATGCAACACTTCGACGGGTGGAAGAGATGATTCGAACTGACAGGCGGGTAACAATAGACAGTATAGAAAATGCAATAGGCTGTTCTCATGGTTTAGCCTACGAACTGATTCACGATCGTTTGAATTTCCGAAAAGTTTGCGCACTGTGGATACCTAGACAACTGACCGAGGAACACAGAAGAATTCGAATGGGCTTGTCCTTGCAACACCTCTCTCGATACACAGTGGAAGGGGAGAACATGCTTAACAGGATTGTTACTGGTGATGAGTCATGGGTGCACCACTACCAACCCGAAACAAAGCGTGCATCAATGCAATGGAAACATCCTTCTTCGCCGTCAACAAAGAAATTTAAGGTTGTGCCCTCAGCTGGTAAGGTTATGCTTACCGTGTTCTGGGATTCTCGGGGAGTGCTCCTAGCCCATTTCCAGAACAAAAAAGAGAACGTGACTGCTGAATCATACTGTAGAGTTTTGTTGTTGCTTCGGGATGCAATTCGACGAAAATGTCCAGGCCTACTGACGAGAGGAATATTGCTGCATCACTATAATGCCAGGCCCCATTCGGCCCACTTGACCCAGGCGAGAATTGCGCAACTAGGGTGGGAACTTCTTGAACATCCGGCTTACAGTCCCGACCTGGCCCCAAGCGACTATCATCTATTCGGTCTACTCAAAAAGCATCTTGGCGGCAAATATTTCGAGGGTGACAACGATGTTCAACAAGAGGTACGCACGTGGTTCAGACGCCAGTCCAAACACTTTTATGCAGCAGGCATTGGGGCATTGATAAAGCGATGGGATAAGTGTATTAATGTAGATGGAGACTTTGTTGAAAAATAAAACTTGTTTTTGGCTAACTATTTCTCTAATTATTTTTATAATACCTTTTTGTGATCTAATTACTGACTTTCCCTCGTATAATGACAGTGAAGATGAAATTCCGTTAAATGAATTAGCTTTGAAATGGAGAAGCCGTGGAGAAATGTCCAGTTCAAATTTTGGCAGCGAGACAGAAGAAGAAGAACAAAGTTTATTTGAATTAATGCAAAACTTAAAAGGTTGCGAAAGTGTGACAAGACAAGACGTTGCTGAATGGGTTCCAGCAGATGATTTAGAAGAAGAAATGAAAATTGAAGAAAAAATTAATGCCTTTCAGGAAACCGAAAAATCAGATGACGATACGGTGGATGAACAGCCTCCCACTAAAATCTCCCATCAAGAAGGTTTTGCTTCTCTGGAAAAATACTCTGAGATATATCGAACAACAATCACAGGCAACACCAGCGGATTTGCTTCTTCTTAACAGACGGAGGATCATGGCAGCAAGAAAAAGACGATGCAATATGAAACAGAAGCGCATAGATACCTATTTCACAGTTTTATAATGTATGTATGTACTTATTGTTATATTATTATTGTTATATGTTATTGTTATATGTTATTGTTATATGTTATTGTTATATGTTATTGTTATATGTTATTGTTATATGTTATTGTTATATGTTAAAAATGTTAATAAATCGTTTAAAGTATTGGTGTTTATATTTAGAATGAATAAATTTGAAAAATAAATCCGGATTACCCGAGTTTTCAGTTATCCGAGGAGGGTGCCCTTCACGTTACCTCGGATAACTGGGGTTCTACTGTATTTCAATGAAATTTGTGTCAGTAAAATACTACCTACTGATCCAGACTCAACATTAAAGACACCCTTAGTATTAGAATTAATAATATGATTTACAACAAATTTCTTGAAGAAAATTTACTTTTCATCTTTGCGTCCCTTTATTTTGTTCAGTAATGTATATAGGCAGTACATGCGCTTTGTATGTGAGCGAACGTGAAAGTTGATGACCGGTAGACTGAATTCGAATATTCTTCTAACATCTAGATCAGAACAAATTACGTTACCCATTTGTATAAATTAAGTTTCCTTTGGTTTCTATTAAATTACAATAATTTCGCTACACATAACATACATATACTCGTACGTATTACTTGTACGAATTGCATGTAGCGAATATGATTAATTTCAATAAATCTATTACGTTCAATGTGCCAATCTAGTTTCCCGAAGATTTTTTCCGCATTCATCTTGAAAACGATTTTTTGGTGTGAAATTTTTTGATAATAAAAATTTTCTAATGGATTATAATATTCATACAAATAATAATAATAAAGATGTAAAATATGGTTCGAGCAGGATATACCACCTGATGACTACAATAACAAACTTAAAATCTTTTGGGATTTTCCCTTTTACACAACAAAAATTAAAGCCAATAGATCAGATATGGTGGTTATCACATTAGAGACCAGACCCTCAACTTCGTCGCTATGCAACAAGTATTTTATATTTTCTTTTAGGTAACAGGAAAGGAGCTGAAACCCTTAAAACAATGTGCTAGCAGCTAGGAAATACTTCTGTATTCCAGCTCGTAAGATGTGTTGTGATGAGTCACGCCATTTTCTGTGGTCTATAGAAATGTTCTTGCCTTCTTCACCACTTTTCGCCATTCTTCTCTATTTAATATTAATGCTCTCCCTGCTACGGTCCCCAGGTCTTTGATATCATCCACTACTTGGTCCTCTCACCTAATTTTTGGTCTACCTCTTATTTGTGCTCCATATGGCTTCCATCCTGTGATTCGTCTCAACGTTGACCCCTCTTCTCTTCTGTTGACACGCCCATATCACCTTATTCTCATCGATTTAATAACTCTTACTATGTTTTCTGTCTTCAATAACTCCTCTATCTCATGATTCATAAGGCTTCTACAACCATCACCTTCTTCTTTTGGACCATAAATTCTTCTGATTATTTTTCTTACAAATGTAAGAAAAATAAAAATGTTCTTCATCTTTCTGTGTTAATCTCATTGTTTCTCCAGCGTATGTCGCTACCGGTCTAATGGCAGTTTTATATATTCTTATTTTTCTGTTAATGCTGATTTCCTTATTTTTCATATATTTCTTGAATCTATAGTATGCTATGTTCCCTGCTTGAATTCGATGTTTCACCTCGTCTGTTTTCTGATTCTCACTTTCTCAAAATTGTAATTTCCATCGCCACTTCTTTGCTTTCCTCAATGTTTTCTTGTCTTGCGATTCTCATATACTTTGTATTCACTTGGTTTATCTCAAGTCCTCTCTTCTTTGCCTCCGAGTCGAGTCTCAGCAAGGCTTCTCTTAGACCATTTGGATCTCTTGCTATTAATGCTATATCATCTGCATACGCTATGACTTGAATTGATTTTTCAATAATAGTCCCTTTAAAACCACAATCTCTTATAATTCCTTCTACAGCTATATTGAATATTGACGCAGATAGTCCATCTCCCTGCCGTACTCCCGAATTAAATTCAAATTCTTTTGATATATCGGCCTGCAGCAAAACTTCTGCTCTGGATCGTTTCATCTTGCTAGGAATTCCTAAATTTTCGGCATCTTTGAAGATCGCATCACGTCTCAGGCTGTCAAATGCTTGCTTAAAATCAATGAATAATATTCGAAGTTCGATGTTTTGTTCATAGCATTTCTCTATAATTTGGTTTAATATGGTTTAATATATATATAGCATCGATAGTTGATCTTCTCTGTCTAAATCCCAGCTGATATTCTCCAATGATGTCCTACTGTCTGATTTTTCACTTTTTCATATATTAAGGATGTCACTAGCTTGTAACATAAACTCAAAAGTGATATTCCTCTATAGTTTTCACATAGCATTGGATTTTCTTTTTTGTACACTGGAATTATTAATGCACAATTCCATTCATTAGGCATCGTTTCCTCTTTCCATATCTGTAGGATTAATTTATATATTTGTTGTTTACGCTCATCTCCTCCGTGTTCTATCAACCCACAGCATATTTCGTCTAGGCCAGGGGATTTTCTTTGCTTCATTTTTCCAATCATCTCATAACATTCTTCCTCAGAGGGTATCATTTGGTCCTCATACTCTTCCATGCCAAAGGAATCGCTATATTCATCTTGCTGTAACTGCTTATGTTTATTTAGTAGCCCTTTAAAGTATTTCTCCCATTCTTCTCTATCGATATTCGCAGTCATATTTCTCGTGTTTTCTTTTCTTAATTGTCGATATAACTTGTTGTTGTTATTGTTATCATTCTCAATATCATCCATCATTGAGTCAATCCATTGTGTTTTCTTCCACCTTGCCAGTTTCGTACCTTCTCTTCTCTTTTTACTATATTCTTCATAATCTTCTTATGCTCCTGTATTTAACCATTTTAGTCTCATTTCTTTCTTCCTCTTCATTGCTCTTTCACATTCAATATCAAACCATCCATTCCTTTCCTCTGATTGTTTCCTTCCTAATACTTTCTCTGCTGCTGTTGTGATACTGTTTTATTTTGCTTCATTCCGCTTCAATATCTTCATTTTCATACCTTTCCACTAGTTGCACTTCCATTTCCCTCTCATATCTGTCCCTTACTTCTTTTACATCCAGGCTTTTCATATTCCATTTTTTCCTCCTTGCTTTCTTTCTTTCATTTCTAATTATTCTTAAGTTTTTTTTTGCAATTACTAGATAGTGATCTGTGTTGACATTTGCACCTCTATAAGATCGTACATCTTGTATCATTTTATGTCGTTTTTCACTAATTAAAACATGGTCTATTTGGTTACCAGTTGTTTGCCTTCTCGTGTTTGAATCTTGTGCTCGTTATATACATATCCATTCCTGCCGCTAAGTTACAGCATCGGCTTCCATTTTCATTCGTTAGATCGTGTATTGTTTCTCGTCCGGCTACACTGCTCAAGTACTCTCCTTAACCTAAGTATTTATTTTATTAAAATTACACCCAACCTTTTGCTATTAGCTAAAGAAATAACTCAATGGTATGCTTTCTAACTATTGAAGATATGCATGTTTAAGCATTCAAAGAGAAATTATTTAGATTGCCAATACAGAATGTACATGAATCTATTACGGAACTGTTTGCCTTATCAGTAGAAATTATTTTATTTAAAATTTCGTTTTCATTGAACAAATTAAACATTATATCACTAAAATTAGTATGTTTTACTTTATCTTCCTCGAAAAGTTCTTGATGGTTTGATATCTAGTATGGCTTATATTTTAATTCATTCAGCGGTATGAACACCTAACTGTACGATACTCCAAAATGGCTTGACTACATCTAAAAGCGATGCTACAGACCGTTCGTCTACATAACACAGGATATTCAGCTTCATGTGTTCTGTTAACACGTGATTGGTTTTATTTTATTTTTATGTGGAAATTTACCACCATCTTTTTTGAATCTGTTAAAAATGTTTAAAATTGTCTTCGCACAAGGTATGCGCCTGTTGGGATAATTAACTGTTTTAAATAAATTATTTTTTAATATATGTATTGTATTTAATTTAAGATTTAAGTATGAATGATAAATAGAAATATTTGACAATTGGAAAAATGTCACTGGTGTATAACTGGTTGCCTACTATGCCACCGTATATTTATCCCTATGTGTAAAGCTAAATGAATAAAAATCAATGCATTATACCTATTAAAATACTTACAGGTAGAATATTAATATGTATTGTACCTTGACCGAGGATCAAGGTACAGAACCTGCTTGTGGATCAAGGTACAGAACCTGCTTGTGGATCAAGGTAAAATTCGGTTTTGTTTTTGAATTTAAAATAAATGCTAGAACATTTTTTAAGTTAGACTAAAAACGTGATTGAAATATTAAACCATAACCACCATAGATGCCTGTAAACTATAAAAGTTATACCAAATTATGATATTTATTATACTGAATTATTTTACTTATAAAATCCTTAAACATTTTACTTACACAATTATCAAATAAAACACCGAAATGCGATTTGACACATGAGCACACACACAATCTGCGACCAAGTACTGGATATCCTGTTCAACCACAAATGGCAACACTATCTAAACATTTTCTGCACATTCTTCGTAATTAAAATTATCATGAAAAAAACTTAAAAAAGGTATATAATCCCTTACCACAATTATTAATCGTATCGTAAATACGTATTTTGACAACTAAGTTGTCATCATCAGTAGGTAAAACTACTAATCAAAATGTCGCACATGGGGCACAGTAAAGCTAGCACAACTACTTAAACACTTAACTTAACACTTAAACACTTAAATACACTACTTACAAATACAAATATATCGACTAAAAATTACGACAAAATTACCTCTCTTAAGAAAACGGCACCCACACTCTCTTTTCGAACCGTCTACAACCTTTCTACCTCCTTTTCTAAGAATGAAAAGAGACCGCTATAAGGGATTCGTCCCTTATCTCCGTTCATCGTGCTCTGTTTGTTTTTAGCGATATGAATGCTTTCGTATGTGTCAAGATCGCGGGGATTATTGATGGCTTTGACAAGTTTTAACCCTTTAATCGACATATTGTGTAGTGTATTTAAAGCATGGTTGGCAATGTTAGATTTTTCTGGTCTATTGTATTTAATATGTGGTATGTGTTCTTTAAACCGGGTTATTATTGATCGTTTCGTTTGGCTTATATATTTCAAATTACAATCATCGCAATTAATTTCGTATATACCTGATTTCAAATTAAAATTAACTTTATCTTTGGTATTCCCTAGGAGACTTTTGATAGTATTTTCGGACCGAAAGGCAACTTGGAGACCCGTTCTTTCACAACTCTATTAATGTTTTTCGTGGTAGGGTGGTATGGTAAACACATGTACTTTTTCACCTGTTTACTTTGAGATACCAAACTTGTGGATTCGCGGACAGTATTTTTTAATTTCGTTTTCTAATTCATTTATTGATTATTTCTATGTCAAAGTAATTATATTTCGCGATATTTTTAATGAAATCTAGTTCTATTTCATATCTCTCTTTTGTTAATGGAAAATTTAGTAACCGATTGACTAAGAAATTAAAAGAAGCTGTCTTATGTTGAAAGCTATAATTTGAATCCACGATGATGAATCTATTAACATTGGGTTCTTTCCGGAAAATATCGATTTCTATTTTATGTTTATTTCTAATAAGTAAAGTATCTGAAAATGGTATCCTGTCATTGTTTGCCTTTTCCACCGTGAATTTATTCGTTGGAAATTTCAAATTTAACTGATTAACGAACATGTCTAATTCGCATTTCCGTGTATCAATAATCGCCAGAATGTCATCTACGTACCTGATCCAGACTCTCGGGAAATATTTAGCGTTATTTTTAAATTCTACTTCAAATTGACTCATGAATAAATTGGCTATGAAAGGAGATAGGCAGTTACCCATTGTTGTGCCTTGTTTCTGCTAATAAAATTTTTCTCCTACTTGGAAACAATTTTTCGTCATGCACAGAGTTGTCAATCTCATGTATTCTTTTATTTTTGAAGGTTCAATGTTATTCTTATGGAGCAAGTCTTCTAAATATTTCATAGTCTCTGGAATAGGTACCGAAGGAAATAATGACGTTACATCGAATGAAACTAAAATTTCCCCGGCTTCCAGTTCACAATCTTTAATTAATTGAACAAATTCTAAGGAATTACTAACTGACAAACTTTCTGGTTTTACAGGTAAATTTTTAAATTAATTAACTAACCATTTGGAAATCAAATAAGTGGGTGAGTTAATACCTGAAACGATAGGTCTCATCGAGTTACCTGGTTTATGTATCTTCGGCAAACAATACATTCTTGCTACTAAAGGATTACTAACATTTAATTTATACTTTTGGGTAGAAGTTATTAAAATTGGACATTTTTTTAACGCGTCTTTTGTGTCATTAATCATTTTTGGTAACGGATTTCTCTTAATTTCTACATACGGATCTTCGGCAATTAAATTTTTAACTCTTTGAAAATAGTAGATTTTGTCCATAATTACTTGCTCCCTTTATCTGCTTTTAGCTAAAACAGTCCTTAGATCTAAGAGTTTTAATGATAATCCACGACTTCTGTTTGTACTGCTGTAAATTCTTATCGTTTTGGGTTTTACAAGCTTCTCGAATGAAGTTTTTTGGCCCTTGTTCAAAATACTTAATCGAAGTATCGATACTTGTAATCACCTGTTCTATAGGAATCTGACGGCTTGGCAAACAGTATTTTAAACCTTTGTTTAACAGATCTATTTCTACGTCACTAAAATTCTCGGATGATTGATTGATCACTAGTGTTTCTTTCATAGGAATTCTATTAATATACTTTTTTGGTGGACATAACTTTCTGAATTTCTTATTATCTATCATGGTTCAAGCTACATGTATGTTCAAAGTACACCGACCTCCCCTAAATATTTGCCGTGTTACAAGGGGAAGAGCCATATTGAATAAGAAAATTAATACTGGCAGCCGTAACTTTGTGGTAATTCATTTTGAAAATAAAATAAAATAAAACAATAACTTTGTTATATATACCACTTTATTCACATATAATCGTGACCGCGGTTTCGACATACAATGTCATTATCAAACTGCAAAAGTTACAGGCCTACATAGAACTTATAAATGACATAAAAATATATGGGGGTGGTTTATGATGTTATTTAAAATTACTACTATATACTTAACTATTATATACAACATTGGAAAAGAGATGTATATATAAGATCCAACTGTTCATTTAAAACGATATCTATTGTGTTGTTTCGGCTTTTAAAAATTTCTAGGGCCTCTAAAATATTTAATTTACGACCTTTCTCGGCCAAATGTAATATTTTACGGTGACCAAATATATGCCTTTCTGTAATAAGATGGTTTGCGAATGTTGACTGTGTCTTCTTTAGTTTATATGACCTCATATGTTCTTTTACCCGTATAATAAAACTTCGACCAGTCTGACCTATATATACACTTTTACAATCGTTACAATATGACTTGTACACTCCTGATTTATTATTGATATCTGTTTTAGGTTTTGCGTTAAAAATGAAATTACTTGTCTTTACATATGGTTTGTAAGCTATACTAACATTACTATTATTTTTTGAAATTATATTTCCAATTTGCTCGCTTATTTTATCGAAGTAAGTTAACGAGACAAATTGTTTCAAATTAGCACTATCTTTAGGATATACTAAACTAAGGGCCACTTGTAACTGTTTTTTCTTTAGTATACTGTCAATTACGCTACTTTTATAACTATTGTTTACCGCTATTTGTTTTATAGTATTGATTTCCCGAACAAAAGATTCATTAGACAAAGGAATATTTAATGCTCTATGTATCATAGAATTAAAAAATGAATGTTTGTGTGTCTTAGGGTGTAGTGAATCTTTGGGAATAATGCAATCAGTGAAAGTATATATATATATATATATATATATATATATATATATATATCTATAACTGGCTATACATTCCTTACGGAATGGGAGCCGCTGCTTGAGCTCTTCTGACTATCATTATGGGGCGGTTCGTCACTCCTCTCCATTTTCTTGTTTGTTTGTATTTACAGGTTGTCATGTTTCTTTGCTTCATCTGCTATTTGCCTCCATACCTTTCTATCCTTTATCTTCTCTCGCCAGTTAATGATTCCCATGGCCCTTATGTCATTAATCACTTGGTCGTCCCATCTTAACTTAGGTCTTCCTTTGGATCCACTTTCCTGCGGTTTCCATTTCATTATTTTCCTTGATCTTGATTCTTCCTCCTTTCTCATTATGTGTCCATACCAACGTATTCTTTTCGATTTGATTTCCTTTACTATATCTTCTCCGTTTAGTATTTCTCTTATAGCTTGGTTAGTTAATCGTCGATACTGCTCCTCGCTTATCCTCTCCGGTTCATAAATCCTTCTAATTATCTTCCTTTCGAAAATTTTTAAATTTTCTGCGTCCCTGCTTGTAATGCACATAGTTTCCGTCGCATATAAGACTGTCGGTCTTATCGCTGTTTTGTACACTTTCAATTTTGTTTTCCTACTTATCTTTTTACTTCTCATTATCTCCCCATACCTGTAGTATGCGTTGTGTCCCGATTTGATTCTTTGTGCTATTTCTATACTTCTATCGTTTTTATTACTTATAATCGTTCCGAGGTATTTGAAGGTTTGTACTTGTTCAAACCTGCGGTCTCCCATCCGTATTTCCTTCCCATGTTCTGCCTGTTTTCTACTCACTCTCATATATTTCGTTTTCTTTTGATTTATCTCCAGACCTCGTTTCCGTGCTTCTGCATCTATCCTCTTTATTATTTTTTCTAAACTTTTCTTGTCCCTTGCCATGACAGCAATATCATCGGCATATGCAATCACTTGTATTGATTTCTGTATTAAGGATCCGGTTATTTCACAACTTCGTATGGTTCCTTCCAATGCTATGTTAAATAGTGCCGCTGAAAGTCCATCTCCCTGTCTTACTCCTTTTGTTTGTTTTATTGCATTTGTCATCCCTTCTTCTGTAATTACAGCTGCTTTTGATTCATCTAATATCATTCTGATTAGCCTTTTTATCTTTTCTGGTATTCCCAATGTTGTTGCTTCCTTCATGATAGTTTTCCTTTCCAAACTGTCAAAAGCCTGTTTAAAATCGATGTATATTAAATGTGGGTCTATATCTCTTTCATAGCATTTTTCTACAACTAGGCTTAATGAGTGAATTGCATCGATTGTTGACTTTTCCCTGCATGAATCCGTTCTGGTACTCTCCTATCTCTCTTCTTAGGTATGTATTCAACCTTTTTAATACAATTGATGTTAATACTTTGTATACTATGTTTAGTAATGTTATTCTTCTATAATTATCACATTTTGTTAAATCACCATTTTTTGGTATTGGTATTATGATTCCTAGTCGCCATTCTTCGGGCATTGATTCCTTTTCCCATATTTTTAATAATAGGTCGTGTATTCTCTCTCTTAATTTTTCTCCTCCATTTTTTAGCATTTCATTACTAATGTTATCTGATCTTGGGGCTTTTCTATCCTTTAAGTTATTGATAATATCATTCACGTCCTCTGCTGTTGGTTCTTTTATAATTTCTTCTTCTAGGTTATCTATTCTTTCATCTTCGCTGGTACTTTCCTCTATGCTTATCGTATTTTCCATATATTCCTGCCATTGATTTTTATTTATTCTGGTTATTACATTCTTCCTTTTTTGTTGCTTTATCTGTCTGTATAACTTCGTGTTATTCTTCTTGTCCCTTTCTAATTCGTCCATCCTTGTCTCTATCCATTTTATTTTTTTGTTCTCTTATGAGTTTTGTTCCTTCCTTTCTTATCCACTCCAGCCTTGCCCGTCTCTTCTCCTCTATCACGACTTCGCACTCATTATCAAACCATCCAGTTTTCCTCTTTATTTGTTTTCTCTTCAACACTTTATCTGACGCATCATTTATTGCGTTTTTAATGTTTTGCCACTCCTCTTCTATGTTCTCATTTTTTCCTCTTTTATCTAATTGTGCTTTTATATCCTCTTGGTATTTTCTTTTACTTTCATCATTATTTAGGCTTTCTACATTCCATTTTTTAGGTATCCCTTTGGTTCTACAGCTTCTAATCATTCTTAGCTTTGTTTTTGCTATTACCAAGTGATGATCTGTATTCACGCTTGTTCCTCTATAAGATCTAACGTTCTCTATTAAATTTTCTCTTTTCTTTTTGATTAGCATATGATCTATTTGGTATCCTCTTTTTTGTCCTGGGAATGTCCATGTGATTTTATGTTCCTTTTTATGCTTGAATTTTGTGCTTACGATAAATAACTGCATTTCTTCTGCTATGTTGCATGATCTTGTCCCATTGTTAGTGGTTGATTCATGAATTGTTTCCCTTCCAGCTACATTCCTTAGGTGTTCTTCCTTACCTATTTTTGCGTTGAAATCCCCTAGCACTATCAACGTATCATGTTTTGGTATCATTTCGCATGTTTCCTCAATTTTTTCGTAAAATGCGTCTTTTTCCTCTGGTAGTGATACTTCAGTTGGTGCGTATGCGTTTATTATTGATATATTCGCTATTTCGTTTTTTATTCTTAGATATGAGATTCTGCCGTTTATTCTCTTAAATTCCAATATTTTATTTCTGAAGTTCTTGTCTAACATGAACGCCGTTCCATTCCTTCCTTGTTTTTCTTTTCCTGCATACAACACACAGTACTCTCGCTTGTCTATTCGCCCCTCGTCTTTCCACCTCACCTCCTGTAATGCCAGAATTCCTATTTTGTATCTCTCCATTTCTCTGCTTATTTCTTCCATCTTTCCTATTTCCATCAATGTTTTAATGTTCCATGTTCCAATTCTTGCCTTGCCTCTACTATTCCTTACCAATTTATTCTTTTTCCGTTTCCTATTCATTGTCGTTGCCTGCTCGTCTCCATAATTTGTTAAGGTTGTAGTTAGTTTTTTGTAATTCGAAATTTTTTATTCTCTACCAATTCATTTCTGCAGCTGTCCCAAATCATTGTTATTCCATTTATTATTATTTTTTGATATCCTACTTTTATTCTTCCCCCCTTTTCTCTCTCGTTTTTAGCAATTTCCCTCAGGTTTTTCTGAATTTTTACTTCCTGATCTATTAAATCTGAATCAATGTAATATTTTGTACCTCGCAACTTGTTTTTATTCTTTAATATCATCTGTTTAATCTCCCAGTTTTCGAGTTTTACTCTTATGTTTCTACCATCTCCAATCTTTTCAATTTCTTTTATTTCACTTTTTACTCCTATAGCATTTTCTATAAATGCTTGTACTTGTTGTGGTTCTATTCTATCTTTAAATTCAACCCCTTTAATTATAATGTTCGTTTTACGATGCTCTTTCTCTTTTTTTTCTATTTTTTGTTCCACTTTTTGCACTTTCGCCAGCTCATTCTCCAAATCGATTACCTTTTTTCTTAGTTCTATGTTTTCTTTCCTCATTTCTTTAATCTCTTCAAAATATTGTTTTTGTTCTAGTCGTATTTCCTTCATTTCTTTCGTTAGTTCTTTCATTACTACTAATAATTCATCCATTTCTTGTAGAAATTTCGGTTCTAGACGTTCGCAACACAATTACTACTAATGCCCTACTCAGTTCAAACACCAGCTTGTGCAACGACTGGTCTTTCGCCTTTATTTCTTAATCTAATTTTATATTCTATCGTATTCTATCTATATATTCCGATTGCTACGTCTATGTACACGGTGAGCTGTAAATATCAGACAAAAAAATTGCCAAGAGTGTAAACATTTGCCTGCGACAAAGACCGCAAAAAAAAGTGACACTCCGGAACCACAAGCAAGAGCAGAACAATAACGAATTCTACGTCAATTAATGCGGAAATTTAAATTTGATACACGAGGTATCTAAAACAAAATTCTAGCTTTCAAATGATATCAAGCAAGTAATTATAGGTCAGATACTACTCACAGAGTCCCACATAAAACAGCACGAAAAATTTTATCATGTCAACACTGTAACTGCAACTCGTATTCTCTTCTATTTCTACTGTTAAATTTATATTAGAATGGATTGAATTTATGTAGTTCAGAAATGTTTGTAGTTGTCTATGAGTACCCTTAAAGCAAGCTAGGATGTCGTCTACATACCGATACCAAAATTTAATATATTTTTTACCTAGTTGTGATGAAAGAATTTTTTCTGTAATATGCTTCATGAAAATTTCAGCTAATAGAAGACTTAGAGGTGAGCCCATTGCCAGACCTTCTGTTTGTTTGTAGAATTTGTTGTTAAATGTAAAGTAACTTTGGTTGCCATATTGAATATTTGTAAACGAATTGTTTGTTTTATTATTCTGTTGAATAAAATTTATACTTTCTTCACAGTTAAATGCTATATCTAATGCTATAACTAATTTAGTAGAACCCTGTATATAAGAAACGTACAACCTTTTTCTGCAAGACAGATTGGTAACATGAGTTGCTTCTGCGTCAGAAATTGAGTCCGTAGGGATGGCCATGACCTTGCTAGAGCGGATCAAACAAAAAAAAGTTAGTAAACACTCTTACACTAGAGAATGTAACATCGACGAATAAACAGAAACATCTTTACATAAGGATTAATGTTAAGAAATGCTGAATTTAAATTCCTCTCATAATATCAGACTAGACCAGTTTCAGAATGATACTTCGCCGCGTAAATAAGATTTGTTGCCGATATTTTAGTTCAGTTGCTTGCAATAGTGGAACGAATTGTGGGAAGACATTTAAAGATGTACCAAGTTTACCGCAAGTTCCCTTCATTGGGCATTCACATTTATTTTTTCCAGGCGGTAGGTTTAAATTAATTTTAAATAGTTTTAAAAAATATTGTTTCTAAAATTTCCATTACATTCTAGGCAAATATAATTTAGATCGTCTAACTGAAGCTGTCGCAAGTATAAGTAAAGAATTAGGAGACATTTTCCGCTTAAAATTAGGTGGTAGATACATGGTTATTACAACGAATGCTGATTATACTGAAACACTGTTTAGACATGAAGGAAAATTTCCTATCAGACCTCCGTTTCCGGCTTTATTGCATTATCGGCATAAAACTTATGGAAGTGTCGGTGTGGTACCTGGAAATGGCCCTGAATGGTACAAATACAGACAGGGTATTCTGCCGCTATTAAAAACAGACATAGTCAGTCAATATAAAAAGAAACATGAACAAATAGCTAATAATTTTGTTAAATATATAGGAGAGAAAAGAAATAATCATTTAATTCTAGAAGATGTATTTAATCATCTTTTAAAGTATACAATTGAAGGTAAGAGATATATAAGGGAGATTTAACGCGAGAGTAACTTTTCAATGACTCAATAAGAACTTGAATTTTAACCCTTAACTAACTTTAGTCGATTCTTTTTAAATAATGAAACTATGTAGGTGTACTTCATTTTTAATGTTTACTATAAATCATTAGACAAAATATCAATATTAAGTAACTTCTTAATAATAATATAAAAAGCACCTATTTTACGAGGAAATATCAGAAAATAACTAGACCGGTGCTGTAATACAAAAATGAGACATTTATTTAGAAAACTTAAACAACTATATACAGGGTGAGTCGTGAGGAATCGACCAAACTCAAGGAGTGTATTCTACTGGTGAAAGTAATGTAAAAAAACTCAAATGTTATCCGATTTTTATATGTTTTCGAGTTATAGCGTAATTAAAAATGTAGATTTAGTATATCATGTTTATGTATGTATTCGTAAAAACAGTGAAACCCCGGTAGCAATTCATTATAGGGAAGTCTTCCTAGCTGGAGCGCTACCTGTTCGTGGTTTTCCGAACTAGCGGTAGTGACATTGAAAGCAGTCGAGAAATAGTGTAGAGTGGTTTGTATGCCTAATGCGTCTAATGTCACTACCTCTAGTTCATCGTTGATATAGTGAGGGCGCTGCCATCATAAAAAATGTTCCTTATACCTTGGAGTAAATTATATTTATAACATTGTGTTCGGGTATTGTGACATTGACTTGACGTTTGTACGACTATAGTGTAACAAACTAAAATGCCACACACTTATTCTAATTTAGAATATGCTAATATGGTGTTTGTTTATGGATTTTGTGATGGGAGTGCTACAGCTGCTGCTAATGAATATCGTCAACGGCATCCTAATAAAACTGTATTTATTAGTGTATTCAACACATTGTACGAGACCGGAAAGCTTCCCAGTGTAAACATAATATCTGAACGAGGCAGTCGACAACAATTACAAGAAGTAAAAGATATTCTGGATGTAGTAGAAGAAGACGCAAGTACCAGCTCACGGAGAATTAGTATTCAATTGGGCATTCCACAAACAAGGGTGATAAAAACACTCCACGAGCATGGCTTACGTCCGTACCATGTACAAAGAGTACAGCACCTACAACGAGATGATAATCGTAGACGTATGGAATTTTGTCGTTGGATAAATGATAATCCTCGACGGTAATCCCGTGACGGTATTAATAATTGTCAAAACCAGCATGTATGGTCAGACGAAAATCCACACGCAACAGTCGAAAGTAACTTTCAACATAAATTTTCGGTATACGTGTGGTGTGGTATGATTGATGGTTTTTTAATTGGTCCTTACATTTTTGAGAATCGCCTCACGGGAGACACCTATTTACATTTTTTAGAGAATGAACTGCACGGACTGCTAGAGGATGTTCCCATAAACATCAGAATCCAAATCTTCTACCAGCACGATGGAGCGCCTGCACATTACGCTCGTGCAGTCAGGCAACATTTGGCTGAAAGGTTTCCAGGGAGTTGGATTGGACGTGGTAGTCACATTGGTTGGCCTCCTAGGTCTCCAGACCTCACGCCACTCGATTATTGTTTATGGGGCTGGTTAAAAAATGAAGTGTATCAAGTAAAAGTGGACATTCGTGAAGCACTAATTCAACGGATTATGACTGCTGCTGACAATATCAAACATCAACCTGACGCAATCAGGAACGCAACCAGCGCCTTTGACAGACGATGTAAAAAATGTTTTGAAATGAATGGCGGTATTTTTGAAAATATATTATAAAGAACGATAATACCAATAAAATATAAAAACTTCAATGTATGAAATTTTGTTTATTTTTAATTACGCTATAACTCGAAAACAAATAAAAATCGGATAGCAACATTTGACTTTTTTTACATTACTTTCACCTGTAGAATACACTCCTACAGTTTGATCGATTCTTCACGACTAACCCTGTATAAACATAGATACTCGTAGATACATCGCCGAGCGACTTCAACCATTACTTTGTGAATATGTTGATACGACTGTTTTTTTCTTATGATCTACTAAAAAACAAATCTATAAACAACAAAAATTCGTTCTTTCTTGCATCAGGTATTGAAAGCGAAATCATTGAAGTTACGAGATCTCTGAAGTCCAAGCCCTGTAGGGATGTTTATGGTATGAATGTTGTACTGTTGCAGGATATTATTGTTGATATGGCACCGATTCTTTCTCATATAATGAACAGTTCTTTTAACGTTGGTATTTATCCTGAGTGCTTGAGGATTTCCAAAATGCCTATTTTTAAAAATGGTGATCGGAACGATATCAGAACTATCGTCCCATAGCAATTGTTCTTGCGATGGCAAAGATTTTTGAAAAACTCTTTATCAGTAGGATTATTTACAAATGAAACAGACATGCAATATACATATCTGTAACTGTACACATGCACAATACACCTCGTATTTTCAGCATTTACTTCTGCTTAAGACACGTGTTTCTGCCATTTACTATTAGGCGTCATCAGTTAAGCTAGTGAAGTAATTAAAGCTTAAATCGCCTATAAGGTATAGCAAATTTTGTCCTATCAGGTAGCACCATATAATATAGTGTCATCTGACGGACGAAAGAGACTATGCCGAAAAAGGCAACCCTTCCCTTGACCGGCTATGCCGGTATACCTTATAGGCGATTTAAGCTTTAATTACTTCACTAGCTTAACTGATGACGCCTAATAGTAAATGGCAGAAACACGTGTCTTAAGCAGAAGTAAATGCTGAAAATACGAGGTGTATTGTCCATGTGTACAGTTACAGATATGTATATTGCATGTCTGTTTTATTTGTAACAAATGCGTAATACGTGCTTAATGTATTTATATACTTAAACCTTTTTTGTATAGTAGGATTATTGATTATTTTAATAGAAATAACTTTCTATCCGTGGAGCAGTATGATTTTCGATCAGGTTTATCGACGACTGATATTGTTCTTCAGCTGGTACATTTTGTTGATGACGCTTTTGAACATCGTTGCTATGTGGAGGGACTCTTCTGCGATCTTACTAAGGCATTCGATTGCGTATCTCATGAGCCCCTATTGCAGAAACTTGAATATTACGGTTTTCGTGGGAATGTCTTGGAATTCTTAAAGTCTTACTTGTCTGATCGTACTCAACAGGTTTTCTTCAATTTAATTCAGGGTCGTAATTATCAAATCAACTCTCGTCACATTGTTTAAAAACTGTGTATTATGTTACAGTTACCGTCTCCACTGCCGACAAATTATCACTCGATTGGCTTTTTGTTCATCGATCATCACTAGAGATCGGACACGCTTACCACATGACGCAAAGCCCAGTGCAGTACTGGCGAAAGGCTGTATTTCTAAAATATTTAATTTTATTTATGTAATTGGAAAACGAACGGGTGGTGATCTATAAAATTACGAAATACATATTTATTTGTTGAAAAGTTGTATTTATAAAGTTTTTAATTTTATTTATATAATTGGAAAACAAACGGGTGGTGATCGATAAAATTACGAAATACATATGTATTTGCTGAAAAGTTGTATTTTTAAAGTTTTTAATTTTATTTCTATAATTGGAACATTTTTATTTGTTCATTTTGTCGTTCAAGTTGAGTAAAGGAGTATTAATATTGACTAGCAATAGTTTCTCAAGGTTTTCTTCTGTCAATTTTGTTCTCTTTGAATTGAGTACATCCTTATAAATAGAAAACGTCCTTTCTACATCGCAACTGGTTATAGGTGCATACTGGAAATATTCTTTTATTTCTTCATATTTAGACGTTAGATTTTGTGGAATTGTCTCCATACATAATTGCTGCAATGTAATTCAATCTGGATTTCTATTAAGAATTGCTTCAAACTTTTGCCGAAGGCCACATCCGAAGTCACTTGGAATACTTTTCAAATTATTAACAGCCACATCTAATGTGGTTAATCCGTCATTTAATTTGAGATTTCGATTTTCAAAATAAGTGATTAGTTTTGGCAATTTTCTAAAGTGTTCGTGAAGAAAGTACAACTGATTTTTTAAATTTGGGATTTGTGTGAGCTCCTTGCACTCACCAATACTTCTAGCAACCTCCTTTAGCAGTGTTACGAAATGTTTTAGACTATCGAAATTCTCAGCATAACTAGTAGCTTCCAGCCCTGTTCCCCATCTAGTTATTACTGGAGTGGGAGGCAGTGACAGAGATGGAAATTTTTCCCTGAAAAGAGCTACTCTCAATGGTGCTTTTCTGAAAACTTTTTTAAAAGCTGATACAAGTCTATCAACTTCCGGAAAAGTGTCTCTGATATATTCGCAGATTCTGTGGAGAGCATGTGCTACACAAGTAATATGCAGCATATTAGGATATGTTTCCTTCAATAGTCTGCCTGTTTTTAACATATACGCAGCACAATCACTGACAAATAAAAGTATTTTTTCTTTATACGTGGCGTCCGAATGAAGCATTTTTTGCATATTCTCCTTACTGGTTCCAGCAACTGTTTCCGCATCAACTCTATTTATAACACTTGTTGCTATTACATATGAGTTATAGGGAATAGTTGGATGTAGTACACCAGCTTCAACATTTACCACACAGCGTCCTAACATATCCACCGTTTCGTCGGCGCTTATCCATATGTATTGATTTAAAAGATGGCTTCTAATGCGTTCTACTGTTCTCGTATAGCACCTAGAAACATAATATTTGCGTAAAGTTGATTCATCAGGAACATTTCGACCAGTATATTTTTTCAGAAATGTCTTCAAAATTGGATTGTTCAATTTAAATAATGGAATATTAGCTGCCATAAAAGTTTCACAGAGTTCTTCGTTAAAATTGTCAGATTCCAACGGGTTAAATTTTTTTTCGTGCTTTAACGATCCTACGTGATGTTTTACGGTTGATTTATTGCAATTTTTCAATAACGTTTCACACACTTCACAATAAATTTCGGAATCACTGGCAATGTACATACAATCAGTATGTTCCTCAATCCAACTCGCCATTGTTTCACGATGCCATTCTCGACGCTCTTCCATTGTCTGAAAAAGTAAGAATATTCTAGATCCAAATAAACGAAATTAAATAACGAAATTTTAAGCACACTTACATGAAAATAATTGGAAGATGTTGCTTAAATGAAAAGAAAAGGAATGTACGTGCTATTTCTCTTACGAAATACGATAAACTTATTTATTTTATCTACGTACACGACACCTCTGAAAACACTATATTCTCCGAATACAATAGCTGGGTTGTCCATTGTTATCGCTGCGAGACCAGGTGGCCTAGTAAGTCAAACAAATACTTCATTGAATTACGCCGGGATGTACTGTGCGACGTTATACACAATTCCAATTGCCGATTGCGTTTTATGGAAATTGCATCCGTTCTCTAGTCATCACTTTTGGAATCTACTTAGCCGCGACCTTCGGTACCCTAAATCTTCATGAATAATATTTTTAGTGGAACCATAAGACAAATTAACAATGTCAGAAGTTCGATATATGCCAATTCGACTGTCATTTTGGACCAAGTCGTTAATTTCCGAAATTTTTGAATCAATCCGTGCAGTTGGCAGGCGCGACTCGTGATGACGTACTGTAGGGGCACGTACAATGACGCGAGTGCCTCATGTGTTTTCGGTGTTTACTAAGAAATCGCTACAGTTAGTTCACGAGAATACATGAAGCACTCGCATCTTTGCACGTGTCCCAACAGTACGTCATCACGAGCCGCGCCTGATAGTTGGTAGTCGCCCGGCTCGGGGTTTATTTTACACTGATTCACAACCGTCTCTAAATTTCTTATGCCATTCAAACATTCTATATCGCGATAAACTATCATATGGGTGTACAGTTTTAATCATTTCAAACGTTTCAGTTGGAGTTTTACACAACAGAACACTAAATTTTATCGCATATCTTTGTTCCACTCTCCTTTTTCGATGGTATGTCATTCAGTGGGTACGTCAAAGACTGACAATTCAGTAATTAATTTGTAATAAAAGTCAAAAGTTAAAGCCTACTTGAGGTTAAGTGCATTAGAGATGAGGATTTCATGTTCTATTCTTTGTGTTATAAAATTCTAGTTGTGAAAAAAGTTAGAGCACCAGTCCATTTATATTTTGATGTACTCTCGTATTTGATAATACAACACGAGTACAAATAGAGGCAGTTATTTTAAAAAAATTGATAACAGAATCAGTGCCCTAGGTCGACATTCATCCCTCGGACCAGAGGTCCTCGGGCTGAATTAACGTCGACCTCGGAGCAATATAACACCCATAACGCCCTTGGCGCATAAATAACTATTATGTTGTAACTTAAAATAATTTAAAAAATATAAGCGTTTGATTACTTTGATTACTTAGAAAAACAGCCTACTATAATGAGGAAACCTTTTGATGATACGTTATAATTAAGAGTGGTTGTTTATTAAATTTTAAGTTATATCAGTGGTCAGCCCAGGTTTCCATATGAAGTGTTTAATTGATGACACCAAAGATACAGATGACATTATTAAAGCTAGCATAGACTTTATGGACGGGTTATATATGACATTCATGGGCCCACCGATCTGGAAGTATTATAAAACTGAAGGGTACAGGAAACTGGAGACGTCTCATGCTGTAATTCACAGGTAAAGTCGTTTATATTTATCTCCTCCAGACTCCTTTTTAGTGAGTAAAATTTGAAACTATTATTCCAGATAGCAAAAATTATTGCCCGTAATTGATAACACAGGTCTACAAAATTAAACTTTTTGACAGATGTTTTTATTTTGAAAACTGATTTTATATAATTTTGGTAGGCTGATTTCAAAAATGCTATGCATTTATTTGTATCACGTAAGGTTTTTTCGCAAATATTAAATGAAAAAAAAGATATTTCTAAAAAAAATTATTTGTTTATTGAGTAAAAAGGTGGAATACAAGTTAAAAAAGTGGAAAAAAATACTTTACTCAGTCTTTTTTAAGTGAAATCTTTGTCTTTTTGCCAGAAAGCTGCGTTGTCCGGACATTCGGTTGTATGTTTTTAAGGGCATATCCCGTTTTAACATCCAGCAGTAGTCCGCCATCATCGTTATGCTCCATCTGCCTTGGTTTCGCCGTTCCATTTCCTTAATGTCTTGGTGAAACCTCTCTCCCTGTTCTTCGCTAACTGCTCCAAGATTTTCAAGAAAATAGTTCAAGTGTGAAAACAGGAAATGCACTTTCAAACTCATATTACAACCTAGACGATGAAAGTGTTGTAACATATTTTGAACAACATTTTCGTAGTTTTCGTCTTTAGAGTTCCCAAGAAACTTATCAATTATTTCTTTAAATGAAACCCAGGCGTTTTTCTCGACATTGGTCATTGTGTTTTGAAAATCCTTGTCTTTGCATAATGTTCTTATCTGCGGCCCAACAAAAATACCTTCTTTTAACTTGGCCATCGGATAAGGCTGGAAATGTCTCGCACACATATTTAAAACACTGTCCATTTTTGTCTAAGGCTTTAACAAACTGCTTCATAAAGCCAAGTTTGATATGGAAAGGAGGCAGTAAAACTTTTTTGGAGTCAACCAAGCTATCTCTTAACACATTTTTGCTACCAGGTGTAAGGCTTGTTCTAGAGGGCCATTCTATTTGAGTCCAATGTCTATCCCTTGCTCGACTATCCCACTCACAAATAAAGCATGGAAATTTTGTATAACCTCCTTGTTGTCCTAGTAGCATGCACAGCACTTTAAGGTCACCACAAAGCATCCACTGATGTTCTTGGTAGTTTATTTTCTTTAAAAGAAGTTCAAAATTTTCATACGTTTCCATTAAATGTACCGAATGGGCAACGGGAACCGAGGCCTGCTCGTTACCATTGTGCAATAAAACGCCTTTTAAACTACGCTTACTTGAGTCAATAAACAGGCGCCATTCTTCTTCTACATACGGCACATTTCCTAATTTTGAAATTAAGTCAGGAATATTGTTGCAATACACTAGCGGTCCGTCTTGAGTAAAATATTGACATAACTCTTTTTCGCGATCCCGGTAAAAGCTTGATGTGACGCCAGGTGCCAGTAAATGTTTCTCACGAAGTCGGGAGGCTAACAATTCGGATGCATCCTTTGGAAGGTGCAAATCCCTAATTAAATCATTTAGTTCGCTCTGGTTAAACACTTCGGGCTCTCTGAAATCTGGTGTGAAATCTGAGTCATCTGGGTCGCAATTAGATTCCTCTGATTCTGACGATATGACGTTTTCTAGTGCTTTTGGGGCGGTAGGTATCGGTACATCTGGTCCATGAGGAACTGGTCGAATAGCAGAGTCAAGATTGGGATACACAATTTGTTTCTTATTTTTTCTGTTGAATCCTTGAACATTACATGAACAAAAATAACAATCATCACTGTGATTTCTAGGCTCTCGCCATACCATAGGAACACCAAAGCTTAAACATTTCTTCCTACCTTTTTGCAAGTTTTTTAATGCTTCAACGCAAACGGAACAAACAGTATGAGGAGCCCAGGACTTGTCTTGGTCGCCAATTTTTACACCAAAATAAGCGTGGTATACGTTTTTCACAAACGAAGTTATAGTTTGCCTCTGCTTTACTACGACATAACTACCACAGATATAACAAAAGTTATTCGGATTGTTCACACAATGTCTTCTTTCCATATTTATACGTTCTAGAACACTTAAAATACGCAACAACGAAGACAACAAGCGCGCGGACACAGTAGCACGACGACTAACACAACCAAACTGCATAAGCAGGTTTCAACGTTGTATTGACGCTTCTGCGCCGACTCTGTTGCTTTGCTGAAAAATCTAATATTAACCAGTGTTGCCAAATCACATTTAATTTCATAAAAATCAATTCATTTAAAAATCATGCCTAACATGGAACAAACATATTCTTGTCATATATATATAAAAAAAATTTACGTGATAGAGCAAAAATATGGCGTCTTTTGGAATAAGGGCCCCCAAACATATACAAATTAGCAAACAGCTTTCAAACATCAAAATCACTGTAGACCTGTGTAATCCATCTTGTTTAGTTCTTTCTGATATTTAAAAGAAGTTAAAAGTAATATTGAAAAATCAATTCTTCGGGTTAATTATTAAATTGTAAAAGATTCGTAATTCATTTTGTTAGGAACGTAATGTTATCCCACTGGCAATTTCGTGTAGAGCACTGGTTTTCAACCTTATTTTGCCCACCGCCCAGTTTGAGAATATTTTTTTTACTTGCGAATCTGAAACAGCTATTGCCACGATTATATTTAAACGTGTAATATTATATACTATAGTCTATTCTGAGTTTAAAGAAGACTGTTTCAATGAGAACAATTAAAACGCATACTTAATTATATTGATAAGTATTTTTATTCACATTCAAAAGACATTGAATTTATAACTTATCTAATGAGAGTGTTGAATTTGATGTATTCTAAGGAGTTTGTTAATATCAGGCTCGATTTTACTTAAAAACAACCGTAAGTTCAGTAACATGGAGCCGATATCTCTTTTTAGTTACCAACGTTGCTACAGCACTAAATCCACGTTCAGCTAAATAGCAATGCTATCAGAAATCGTTGAACAATCGACAATAATCTTGGGAACAGTTGCAAAATCGGCTTCTGCAGCCAAAATTTTTGGTAGTCATTCTTGAATTTAATTTTTAATTCCTCATTTGTCGTCAGTTCTAATAGTTCTTCTTCTAACTGGGATAATCCTGCTGTGTTGACATTTGAAAAAGGATCCAACACCCAGTCTGGTATGTCCATGTTTAAAATGTACTGGAATCGTTCCTTGAAATCATTGTGGAGGTTTTCCAAGTGTTGACAGTAAACAAGCAAGTCGTCGTGCTTGAATTAATACTGTTGAGAAATTTGGGAAGTTATTGAATTCGTGTCTGCCGATATTTCTTTTGTATAATAGCAGTTTGGACACGAAAGTGGCAACGCTATTTTTTGTCTTAATCAAGTTCAAGTCGTCGCCTTGAAGTTGGAGATTGACATCATTAAACAATTTATACAAGTCCGTCAAGTACGCAATATCGTTCTTTGATGAGATGGGGTTGTCGCGCAATTCCGTGTCTTCGTTTCCTAGGAATACTATCACAGACCCAAACAGATTGTAAAATCGAGTCAAACAAGTACCTTTTGAGAGCCAGCGCACCTCTGTGTGTTGAAATCTTCATCATTGGCAATGCAAAGCTGACTTAATAATCTGTCATTCAAAGAGTTACTTCTGATTTTATTAACTGTTCTGATAACATATTGCAGTGATGTATGGAGGCGTTCACTCAGATTTTTCGCAACCAAATTTTGGCGATGAATTACGCAATGCACAGCAAGCACGACAGGAACTTTATTTTTTAAGCACACTATGCGCCCTGTCATAGCCGGTGCGCCATCTGTAGCAACTGACAATATATTATTAAAAGAAATTTCCTTTTCGTCACAAACTTTTCCAGTGTATTAAATATAGTTTCTCCTTTTGTATCTGTTTCCAAATTGGCAGCAAGCATTAGTTCTTGACATATTTTCTCATCTTTGATAAACCTCACGTATGACAATAACAATGCTTCATTGGTTGGTAAAGTGGACCTATACAGGCGAATTGAATATTGACAAGTCTGCAGATGATTGCACAATGACTCTTCAATGTTTTCAGTCATCTCATCAATTCGTCTTTGCACAGAAATATTGCTCAAAAAATTTTCGGATAATATCTGCAGCTGGTTTATGGAGCACAGTGGTTATTACTTCTTTTACTGCTGGTAAAATTAAATCTTCCCCAATAGTATTTGGTTTGCCTGTTTTAGCAATCAACAATGAGATTTTGTATGAAGCTCGAAGTCCGCCATGGTCTTGCATAGAAGCAGACGAAAAAAATTTTGATACAGTTGGCTGAATTTCGTACTTCTTTTTCATGTCTTGAAAATATGTACTAAGCAAAGAAATTTCCAAGATTTGACAAACGTTTAGCTTCAATCAATAACGGACACCCAATAGCAAAGGACATTACATTGACTCAAAATAGGGGATGCTGCATTTATCAACAGTTCCTAAAAAGGATGGGCTTAATAGTTCTATTTATTGAATTACTCCGTAACTAACCACTAACTTAAACTTACATAAAAAATTTTAATGAAACAATAATCGAAATTGGTCGTACGGCTTCAAGCAATCTCCAACCTTATATCGAATTACCTATCAATAAGATTGAGAATTGCTCGAACCCAGGTAACCATTTGTACGAAATAATATGCCGTTTTTTATTGCTAATATATGTCTAACAGACTTGATTATCTGACTATAACTATGTAATTAATGTAATAATTAGAATTATAGCGAATCGTTTGAAGGACATGGAGACATTAAATTCAACCAAACCTGAATCTTTCAAATGTACTCATCCATACATGTATACACTTCTTAATAATAAATCCCTAACATGGAATGATAAAGTAATGCTAGCTATGGAAATATTTCTTGGAGGCATCGATGCTACTGCGACGACGATAGCCATAATGGTACATTTCTTAGCCCACAACAGTAAAATACAAGAATTGGCCAGGAAAGAGAGTACTGAAGAAGAATGTTCGTTGTCATATTTAAGGTCCTGCGTTAAAGAGACATTGAGGTTATGCCCAACAGGTGGCGCGAGTAGTAGATTTACCGTAGCTGATACAAGCATAGGGGGGTATCTGATACCAAAAAATGTACGTATATGATTTTTAATGTTTAAAATAATTGTGGAAATTATGAATTACAATAATTCTTTTTGTAGAATTTAATATAAGATTAGAATACAAGAGAAAAGTGTGAAATTTCAAATTATCTTTAATCACTCTATGTCCAAAAAGATACCGAACTTTTATAGAAAATGAGACCGGTGAACTAGACTGATTTCAATTTTTAATCAATACCGCGTGATATAAAACAACGTTCAAAAATCTTAAGAGCATATACAGGCTGATTCATTTTCGGCCCTCACCATGGGGATCTCTCTTATTATTGGAGATAGAGTATAGGTTTAAATTTGTGTTTGTTATAAATCCGTAAAGAAAATAGACCTGTGACAAATAACCTTCGTAGTTTAAAAAAAAACGCGAAAACCCCATTTTCTTCTTTTACCTGTAGCACTGACATTTGGCCTAGTAGAGAAAATATAAAAACACATCCTTGTGGCCATATCTAAATCTCTATCCAGTGGTGTACTCTAAATTTTTATACGACGTCTCGTTTCTTTCGGGCCATCATCAACTATCTAATTTCTTATTGGCGCCATATTGGATTTAGACATCTTCAGAAAGAGTTTTTTTTCTGATTTCAACCATGTACCACTTGCTGACTAAAGTTTTTGACATTAGGTTTTATTTGAAAGAATAAATTATAAGATTAAATAAGGTAGCCATGGAATTTCAATCTGTCAAACATTTCATTTATTGTTCATTAATAATACAAAAATGTCATACACTAACGAAGAGAAACGAGATATGTTAAGTATTTTTTATTCTTCGAAACGAAATTCAACAGTAGCGAGTACAAGATAACAAAAACATTAATAAAAATACATAGAAAAGTAAACGATAAACAATTACAGTAAATGTTCAATTATCTGGCCATCTTCGGTAATGCACAATTGGGCGCGCCTTCTGGCATTTTGTACTGCCCTTTGTATAGTTCTTCTAGGAACTGCATCGAAGGCATTCTGAAGTCTGTCTCGTAATTCTTCAATGTTTTGTGGCGAATCTAATTTATAAATATTATTTTTAACATATCCCCATAAAAAAAAATGTAGCGAACTTAAATCAGGTGATCTCGCAGGCCATTCAACAACTCCCCTATTTCCAATCCAACGGTTTGCAAACTCTTGATTTAAGAAATTTCTAACAACAGCTGCATTGTGTGCTGGTGCGCCATCTTGTTGCCACCATAAATATTGTAATTGATTTAATGGGATATTGTCGTCAAGATAGTCAGATGCGTATGTACGTAAAATGTTTAAATATATTTCTCCATTTAAATGTTCTTCATACATAACTGGTCCTAAGAGACGATTTGCCAAAATACCCATCCAAACGTTTATTCCAAAACGATGTTGTGGTCTTCTAGCCCTGTTTTGTCGGGGATTTTGTACTGCCTAATAGTGCTCCGTATTTCTGTTGAACATTCCAGAATTTGTAAATTTTGTTTCATCTGACCAGATGATTTTACTTAAAAAATTTTCGTCATTTTCTATCCTTCCCATGAACCAATTACAATATTCTAGCCTTCTCAAAATATCTCCAGGCAGTAAAGAGTGACTAACATGGATCCTGTATGGTTTAAACCTACTTTTATGTAAAGTTCTCCAAACTCTGGACTGGCACAAATTTAATTTTGACGCTACTTCGCGTGTAGAAATTGATGGATTATTATTTATCTATAAAAATACAAGATTAACATGAAATTTGAAATCACGCTTTTAATTTACCATTTGTAAAATATCTTGTCGATTTTCATTTAAATTCCTGTTGTCTTGATCATTACGCGGCTTAGTAAACGATCCATTCTCGACCAAATTTCTGTCGAGATCTAGAAAAATGGTACGATGAGGCTGTTGTCGTTCTGGATATAATTGTAGATATCTTGTACTCGCTACTGTTGAATTTCGGTTCGAAGAATAAAAAATACTTATCATATCTCGTTTCTCTTCGTTAGTGTATGACATTTTTGTATTATTAATGAACAATAAATGAAATGTTTGACAGATTGAAATTCCATGGCTACCTTATTTAATCTTATAATTTATTCTTTCAAATAAAACCTAATGTCAAAAACTTTAGTCAGCATGTGGTACATGGTTGAAATCGGAAAAAAAAAACTATTTCTGAAGATGTCTAAATCCAATATATGTATAAGAAATATAAGAAATTAGATAGTTGATGATGGCCAGAAAGAAACGAAACGTCGTATAAAAATTTAGAGTACACCACTGGATAGAGGTTTAGAAATGGCCACAAGGATGTGTTTTTATATTTTCTCTACAAGGCCAAATGTCGGTGCTACAGGTAAAAGAAGAGAATAGGGTTTTCGCGTTTTTTTTTTTTAATAACGAAGGTCATTTGTTACAGGTCTATTTTCTTTGCGGATTTATAACAAACACAAAATTTAACAACTTTGCCAAATTTAAACCTATACTCTATCTCCAATAATAAGCGAGATCCCCATGGCGAAAAAATAAGGTTAAATGTCTTAATTTCGCAAATTAACATTTTCATTCAACGGATGCTCAAACTCTTTAAAAAAACAGGGGTTATCTCGAATTATCTGGCAACATTGTTCTATTTGATGGCGTAAATCTTGAAAATCGTTTACCAATGTTACGTACATTAAATTTTTTAATGGCTCCAGATACAAAAGTCCAACGGAATTAAATTGGAAAATCTTGGAGTCCATGCAATAGGACTTTCCCGCTCTATTCATCTCCCAGGAAATACTTTATTCAGATGTACCCTAATAAGGTAAAATGCGGTGGAGCTCTGTCTTGCATAAATTGCATATTGTCTTAAGACTGTAATACACCATCATGGAAATACATGTAAAAGTACATGCAAAAATTGAAGCGCTTGGCACAATACACGTAGTCCAGTCATTATGTACATTTGAATTGGAACGAGATCTCATCAAGCCAAATTTTATTTTATTTTTTTTTTTGGGGGGGGGGGGGTCAGGAGTGCCTAATTTGAAGTTTTTGAACGAAACCCTTGTGACTATTTTCCGCTATTTAGAAAATAAGGGTGTATTTTTGTTTCCGTTGTAACTCGGCTCCTCATCATTCTACGGGGAAGTTGTATTGTTACTTTTTATTCCCTTTTGTATTCTCCACAATTTGTGTTGGTGTACCAACTAGGTTTTCATTTTTTTTCTTCTTTATAGTCACACATAGCGAAAAAATCTTTATGATCAAACTTGTAGAGCACGTTCGTACCTACAATTTGATATTTTTGCTTTCCCTCCGTCTTTAAAATTACGCGTTCTAGCGCGCCGCAAAGTCGACCAGTCCGTGCGAAGTTTCGATTCTATAGTTCGCGCGATTGAGTAGAATTATTGAAAGACAATAAAGGTAAATAAGACAGTGAAATTATGAATCACACGTATAAAATTTATTATGCAAATTTGTTTTCTTCCAGTCCAAAAAATATTCATGACTTCCTTTTTCGATGGTCCAGCGCGCTAGAACTCACAATTTTACAGACGGAGGGAAAACAAAAACATCGAATTATAGGTACGAACGTGCTCTACAAGTTTGACGATAAACATTTTTTCGCTATGTGTGACGATAAAGAAGAAAAAAAAAACGGACGATGTTAGGTGAAGAAGTCATATGACACAAATTGTAAAAAATTAAAAAGGGACAAAAAGTAACAATACAACTTCCCAGGAGCCGAGTTACAAAGGAAACAAGAATCCACACTTATTTTCTAAATAGCGGAAAATTGTCACAAGGGTTTCGTTCGAGAACTTCAAATCATTTCAATGCCATAACCTTTTCTTACAATGAAACCAAATGAAACTGTCAAGCATCAAGTAATGTGTCATTATGTGGAAGTGGTTAAAGTATCAACCCAATTTCACAGTCTACTTCAATTATGAATTTTTTCGATGGCTCGTTATAATAAATAAAAACAAAAACCAAAACAATGTGATATATGCTGCCATAATGCCAAAACCTACGTCTTCAACCAATTTCAAAAACTATAATCCCTAGAATTCACTAGAAATACCCGTGAATGATCTTTAAAAATAGGACAGGATCTATTCCTCAAAATCCAATTTTTAAATGTAAAAATTTCCTGTAATACACGATCAAGGGACATTGTTCAATAAATAAAGGGTCTACCAATAGGAACATGTGATCTTTCAAAGTAGATTGTCTTCATTTTCTAAACGTGATTGACATCTGTCATGGTCCATTTTACGTAGTAAAGTTAAACTTTCAATCATGACGAAGTATACGCCACAACAACGTTTGGAAATTGTAAAAATTTATTACAAAAATGTGGAATCAGTTCGAGTTACGTACAGAGCATTACGTCATATTCTTGGTCGTCATAATCGGCCTAGTAAGTAAACAAGCGATTCGTGAAATTATCAATCGTTTCGAATCAAACATTACTTTGCTAGACCAAAAGCCATGCGTTCGTGTAAGAATCGTAGCAATGAAAATATCGCTGCCATGGAATAGCTTCCATGTATCCGAAAACTCGAATTTGTCGATGTTGCGTCGTTCTCGGGCATTGGGGTTTTCTGCAATGACGATGTGGCGTATTTTACGCAAGAATTTAAGACTACACCCTTACAAAATTGTTCTCACACAAGAATTGAAGCCGGCTGACCATCGTATGCGTCTTGTGTTCTCAGATTGGGTATTGGAGCAGCTGGAAAATGATGCCGATTTCTGGAAGAAAATAATGTTTAGTAATGAGGCTCATTTTTAGATGGATGGTTTCGTTAATAAGCAAAATATGGGTTATTGGGCAGCCGAAAACCCACAAATGATTAAAGATAAATGTCTTCGTCCACAGAAAGTGACTATTTGGTGCGGCTGGTGGTTTCGAGGACCATAATTTTTTCAAAATGAGGAACGATATGCTGCATAGTGAATCGAGAGAGATATCGAGCAATGATAAGAAACTTTTGTGGCCGGAATTGGAACTGGATATGAAGGAGTTGTGGTTTGAACAAAATGGTGCCACATCCCGCACTGTAAATGAAACAATCGCCTTATTGGAAGAAAAGTTTAGTGGTTCAATCATCTCACGAAATGGACCTTTCAATTGGCCAGCTCGTTCGTGTGATTTAACTCCTATGAATTTTTTCCTAGGGGGTTATGTTATATCATTGGTTTACTCCAACACACCTCAAACGATTGACGACTTGAAAACAAACATCAAACGAGAAATTCGTTAAATTCAACCGGATTTGTTGGAAAAAGTAATTGAAAATTGTATTGAGTGATTGCGTGCTTGCACACGAGGAACTCCTATTTCGGGATTTGTTTTAAGAATATTCAAAATTTGTTTTTCTAACTTCGGTAATCATGCTGTTCTATGTTGTCCAGTATTATAAAACCTTTCCTGATAGGAACCAGTTTCTCTTAGTCGTTGAAACACCGTCTGAAACATCACATGCGCAGGCAGTTGACGATCGGGAAATTTTCTCGCATAGAGGCGACGTGCTTACAAAAAATTCCTATTGGCTCAGTAATACATAAACACCATATCGCTCATTTCAATATTTGAATTTGCAACCAATACATTCAGAAAAAATTCACAAAACTTCAAATTAAGCTGACAAAAATATTTATGTAACGTTAAAACCACTCCGATTAACAAACAAAACCAATAAGTGCATATTTACTGCCATCTATTATTATTGATTTTTAATACATCTAAAAAAAAATAAATTGTTAATTGGTAATTAAATTGCCAATTAACAAATAAAAAATACTTTAGAACCAAAGTGTTATTGTTTTGTTGAAATTGTGTTATCGAGGATAATCCCAAAATGTAAAAAATATAGAGTTCAATTTAAAAAAATGGAACAATAGAATTTGAAAAAAATTGTTTTTGAACACTGTGTAGTTAAAAAAACTTCAAATCATGGTTCTTCATCCCTAATTTCCGTATCTAAAATTTTATTACAATATATTTTTTAATTTAACAGGTATTTACATGGTTCGACACTAGAGACCGGACACATCGGGCTGAAATAACGTCATTACGACGGACGATATAAATAATCTACAACATTTGTAAGTACATCACGCAATTATTGAATACACTATTCATTCGGTTAACCGCACACAAAAAATAGATGTGCAGTTAACCAAATGAATAGTGCTATTCAACAACAGCGTGATATACTTACAGATGTTGTAGACTATTTATATCGTCCGTCGTAATGACGTCCATTTCAGCCCGATGTGTCCGGTCTCTATTCCACACATTTGCCCATCACTGTGTATATTTATCGTTTATTTCAGACTCTTGTATCTTCATTCACATCAATTACTTGCAATGACGAGAAATATTTTAAAGAACCAGGCGTTTACAATCCGGAAAGATGGTTAAGAAATTCCAATAACAACATACATCCATTCGCTTCCTTGCCTTTCGGATTTGGTCCTAGAATGTGCCCTGGGAGACGAATTGCAGAGCAAGAAATTGTGATATTGTTGAAACAGGTATGCATATTGACGAATATTAGGGGTAGAACAGTAAACAAATGATATATTACGCGTCTACTTGCTGTTACCTTTATTATTTTATCCAACACCTCCTAATAATAGACCTACAACTATGGCGATTTTAAATCAATTATGTAGCTTATAACTCACTAGTGAATTAAAAACATAATTTATCTCACTAGTGAGATAAAACAAGGTGAAATTTAGATTGCATAGAGACATTCAAACTGCTATAGTATTAACACATTTATATTAATTCTCAAGGGTAAACAATAGCAACTAATTAACATTTACATTAATATTAAAGTTGAAGGAAATCCTCTTTGTATCTGACTCTGCATTCAGGTTATTCGATTTTAGAGTTATACTAGAAGACGTATTTGAAGTATCCTGAACAGAAATTTGATGACCAGAAGTCGAGGACGTTAGACTGTCTGGACCTTGTATCTTTCTGGCTATATCAATCTTGTTGGATACTGAATCTTGTATATAACCTTCTGCCACAGTGGACGATTTCCACCCACCATGTCGTTTAACTGTTCTAATATCAGCTCCTGCGTTTGCCAGAAGAGATGCTGACGAACGTCTCAGACTATGTCCTGTATATAATTGAGCTTCTGGTAGGTTCAGGAAAGATGCAACTTTCTGAGGTATCTTAGAAATGGTGTTAATTCCAACTGACTGGATAGTGCATTTTTCTTTCTTGTAATTTAGGAAGAATCTGCCATGTAGAATATCTTTTGGTCTCATACAGACATATTTTCTGTAGAGGTCAAGAATATCTGTTGTAAATCCTTCTGCCATAACAGTGAAACTTCTAGATACGTTTGTCTTTGTGTCAGGTATCGAAACATACAAGTATCCTCCTTTATCTTCTATATCGTCAACTTTCAGCTTAGTTATTTCATCACAACGACACGCACCTGATATACCCATTATTAAGGCAACCTGCATAGAATACACGAACGAATAATGAATAAATACTTTGAATTAAATATACGAAAATAAATAATACCTTCACCATCAAATATTTATTGTTAGGAGCCTCATTCAGAAACTTCTCTATATGTAGCCTCTCCAAGATTTTCGCCTTTTTGGACTTGTGGGTTCTTGCCTCACTCTTCAAATAGGAAATCAGTTTTCCGTATTTCGATATGTCACTATTCATATACACTTTCAAAGTACTTCTTAACATGAAATACTTCGTCCACAATGAAGAAGGTGCTATTTTCCTTATAAATATGGAAATACGCCAGCATAACTTCTTCGTTAATTCCAGTGATACTTTGCTGTTTTCTCCATTCTTCAAAATGACGAAATTCTTTGTCGTAATTATCCTTCGATTTTTTTGGCAGTAATTTATAACATGCTGCTTGTGCTTCTTTCTTAACTTCTAGCGGAATAAAAACAGCCTCTTGCAACTCTTCCATTACCATCAACTTTTAACTGCAGTATTATTAATCAATCACTAATTTTGTTTGCTTGTTGATTTGCATTATTTATTCTCCATAGTAACTGCATTACTGTATATGAACTTTTTGCATTAGTCGTTTATAATTTAAATTTGACATGGAACGTCAAATTTATAAAACATTAAAATCCATTTTGAACGGATTTTAAGAGGTGTTGAATAAAGTTTTGTATTGCACACGTGTGTTAATTACAAATAAGTCACTTGAGAAAAGTAGCTCACTCGTCCTTGCGGACTCGTAAGCTAAACATTTTCTCGCGTGACTTATTTGTAACATAACACACTTGTACAATAAATAACTAAAAGTAATATAATTTAATATATACCACGGCCATAACTTATTAACCATTTTACAACATTTTCAAAAAATCAAGATTTCGTTTTGATAGAAAGGGTATCATAATACAGTTCAAAAGAGAGACGAAAAGATGGGATAAGGATACTTGATAGGAGAGCGACTCTTCAATGAAATACTTATTTTAGAGTAAAATTTTTTTACCAATAATTCCTATCCAATTCTAGCTCAACAAAATAGACATTCGTTTTGGCACCTACTCATTTGTTCCGAATCTCCTTCCATCAACCATTTTTTTCAAGTTCAAGGACAAGAAAAAATCAATCGGAACCAGATCTGGTGAATATGGCGGATTAGGCAACAATTCATATCTTAATTCAATAAAGTTTGCGATTGCCATAGCAGATGAATAAGAAGGACGGAACAAAACTTTTACTCTGAATAAATATGGTGGTTTTTTCTCAGTTCGGCATTGAAACGTGTCAATACATTAGCATAACACTGACAAGGTATTGTACCTCCCTTCTGTAAATGGTCAACAAAGATTGGGCCTTTGGAATCCCCAAGAAATCGTGGCTATAATCTTATTGGCAGCAAAATCCGTTTGCCTTTTTCGGAGCACGTTCATCAGAAGAAATCCAGTTTCGATTGATTTTTTTTTTCTCTGAATTAGAGCGATGTATCCAGGTTTCATCTATGATGACATATCGAGGAAAAAATCGTCTGAAATTTCGTTTGAACTAAGTTAAGCTGTTTCATATTGATGTTCACGGTATTAGCTATTTCACACACGCCTTTATTTGGCAGTCGCTCTTTAAAATGGTAAGAACTTTTATTAATAATTTCTGGAAAAATAACTGTAGGAGGATTTGTATTTCTCTGCTAGTCCGGAGAAATAAGCCAAGAGAACATTTTCGGAAAATTAATTCGTGTTTTTGGTGCAGCGTTAGTCCATAAAAGTGTTGTAACTTGATTCGTACTTCTTTTAACCTGTCTTCGGGCGCGTTTCAATATTTTGAATGAGTGAGCGCGTGTCGTAAATTTTACGACACGCTGTTTTTTGCCGTATCAAGAACTTTTTGTTGGGGTGTTGCTCACATATTTGCGTAGACATTAAATGATGATTGATGACCTTATGATAAAAACAAAATATTTTTAATTGCAAAGTTACTTAAACAATATTTCTTACAATGCAAATGCAAAAATGTATTTTTCAATTTATTCGTCGTGTTGCTCCCCTCTTCTGCAGGTGTCGCAGACGATTTCAGCTACAGAATGATTATTGCAAGTGAAGGATTTGCAGCGGCTGCACTTTATTGATGCTGAAGTTCTTTTTCTTTCCAATACGCATAAAGGACAAACACCTCGTTTTGCAACGCTTTCTATTGCTCCTCTCGGTTCTACAGGTTGACCATAGCTGGTGATTAGAAAACTGCTTACATTATGCGGCAAGGTCTTGTTTCTAGATCTAGAAATAAGGTCAAATTTCTACCCGAGTTTTCTATAGGCGCTACAAGTCGCTTCACAATGTCTGATGGAGTGTTTGAAAGAGCAAATGGTCACTCCGGTTACTTCCTGCAATATAATTCGAGAGTAAAAGTATAAGAACATTTAGCATCGCATAAAGCATACATTTTTATGCCGTATTTTGCTGGTTTACTGGGAATGTATTGTATAAAACTACAACGTCCTCGAAAAGGATGCAACATTTCATCAATTGCAGTATATTCTGTCGTTGTTCTGAGTTGTAGGACGACGTGTAATTGCGCACAAAATCTCCAAAACAATCTGGAATTGCTGCTAGCTTGTCAAATTTTCTTCTTTAAGCTCTTGTTGTAAGCAATGAGTAATGAACAGGAACCTTTTTAGCTCATTATAGCTCTTGCAATTTCAATTCCAGTCCCATCAGTTGCAAAGATTTCTTTTATATTTGTGTGATGACACTTTTTTATTCCTAACAAATACAATAACCCCCAAGTAAGCAAACAACTCTTCTCTGCCAATGTTTTTACAATCGCGTTCTCTAGAATATTCATGCTCTCAACGTCTACAATCTTGAAAAAAGCATCTTTCTCATCAATAATACCTCGAACACGTTGCGTAATGACGGCAGGTTCCTTACAAATATTGACTTGGTTTGTTCTTGAAGAAACACGGCTCTTGCTCTTCCTCCACTTTGTTGTTTTATTTTGTACTATGAAATATTTTTTAGAAGCATCTTCTTCTGGTTCTGAATCTTCCGACGAGTACACTTGCTCTAAATTACTGCCTTTGGGATGTTCAACAACTTCTTCTTCTGAAAATTCATTAGAAAGTGCAAAATTTTCATCAGCATCGTCAGGCTCATCAAAGAAATTTTCTGCTAGAGTTTCTAGTTCCTTTTGCGTTATCGGTCTCTTCATCATAATTATATTATCAAAGTTCTAGAACGGAAATATAATGCAGTCGTATTATTTACTTAGGCACGTGCGTGTAGTAAAAATTACGACAGCAAATATTATTTTTTGGCGAACAAGATTTGACAAGTCTACATACAACCGTTGTTGCTGACACTCAAAGACAAACTGATCTAAGATTACAAGCGAGCTCACATAGGTCAAATAAGGGGAAAGGGAGAGGTAAGCGATTTAGTAAATTTGTCGTAAATTTTACGACAGCGCTCCCGCTGAAAGGTTAAGAGGCCAAGTGTTGTAAGTTTCGCAGCCTCTTGGATACAATTTTCGATATCATCCTCAATTTCAATTTTTTCTTGATATTTTGTACATCAAACACAGATTCAATGACAAATGTCAACTTCAATTAATTTTTGAGAAAACAATACAGTTGTATTATCGTCAAAGTAACGATAAATATTACTCGTGAAGAAAAATCAAATCTCGTCGTCTCATTGATCGGTACCCATGGAGATAGTTCAATTTCTCCACAGTTGAAGACAACAACTTTCTCAGTAATGTGCAAATTATTCAATATGATTAGAAAAATTCATTCTCTTGTCAAATCACCTTCATAGTTACATCGAATTAACGGAAAGAGCTGAATATTCCTGCCCATTCTATTTCTACGAGTTATAAAATTACATGTTAGGTACTTTTTGGTTGGCAATATTTTAAGAAAATATGATAATTTCTATTAGACAATAACTTAAGATAGATAATCAGCTGTGTTTTTATTGATGTTCGTTAAAAGTGATATAATTTTGACAAGTTTTAGAGAAAAATTAACAAGTGTTCATTTGAAAAGTCAATCTAGTAGCATGTGATTTACTGAGAACATTTTGAAGTATGTCGTAAATTAAAATTTACTACTTAACCTACGAAGTCGTATATTTTGACAGTTTCATACATACAAATAAATAGCAAATAATAGGTATTTATTGAAAACTATAACAAATGTTGAAAATGTTGTCCTTCAAGATCAATGCACTTTAAAATCCTCCGTCCAAAATTTCTGATGATATTCTGCAACATTACTGGATTGTTATTAATTTCCATGCATCTCTGTTCGATTCTCTGTAGCATATCATTCAAATTCAATATAGGTGTTCGAAATATGTTATTTTTTAGATAGGGCCACAAAAAGAAGTCGCAAGGTGTTAAATCGCATGAACGTGCAGGCCAGGCAATTTCAGTATTTCGACTAATTATATGCTCATCAAAAAATTCTCTTAAATAATCCAAAGATTCTGCAGTACAGTGACAAGGTGCTCCGTCTTGTTGGAAATATGCATTTTGAAGTTCATCATCATGCAACTGATTGACAAATGGTTGTAAAATTTCCGTACGGTACCTTTGAGCAGTTAACGGCCCCTGAAAAAATATTGGTCCAATGATGCGCCTTTGGCTTATCGCGGCCCAAACACCAATTTTCTCTGGATGTAGCGATTCTTCATTAATTACATGTGGATTTTCACTACTCCAAATTCTTATATTTTGTGAATTTAGGTATCCCATTTTATAAAACCATGCTTCATCAGTAAAGATGACTCTTTGCGAAAGTTCTCCATTATTGTTCATATTTACAAACCAATTACAAAACTGTAGTCTACGTGGGTAATCAATTTCTAACAATTCTTGTACTGCTGTGACACGGTATGGATAAAGTTCCATATCTTTTTTTAATAGCTTGTGAGTTGTACCAACAGAAAGGTTTATTTGTTGACTCAAATGTCGAACAGATGTTTGTGGTTCATTTTCCATTATTTCTTCAACACGATTGACAACTTGAGGTGTACGTTTCTTAACTGCTCCGCTGCCTGATTTTCTTAAGTGACTACCAGTTTCAGAACAAAGTTTTAAAGTTCTATCCAAAGTATTCTTAAATTGTATATAATCTATTACAAAATGTGGAAACTCAACTTGAAATTCTACCATGCAATCTTGAACTGAATAAACCCATAAACCATCAATTTTATTACCACTTCGAAAATAAGCCTGGACTAAAAAATTTGATGTTCTAAAGTGAAAGCCATTTTAAAACTGAGAAGTAATTTATTTAAACCAGAATCGACGCACGATTATTTTATGCACAATTACATTATCAAATGCCATTTGGATTTACGTTTACGGAACCACAAACACATATTAATATATTTGCGTCTTATTCTATCAAAATTTCAAAGTAACCTAGATTGACTTTTCAAATGAACATTTGTTATATCTTTACCTGCGTTTATGTATTTATTACAGATACTTAAATCATACAAGATGGAACCGTTGCATGGAGACCGGGAAAAAATAGGAATGGTCTACAGAATGAATAGGATACCAGACAGGAAAATCAACATAAAATTTATTAATACAAATTGCTAAATATTTATTCAATGTACAACAATACATAATAATAATAATATGCCTTTGAAAATTATCTTTTGTTATTCATAAATCAATTTACAAGATCATATTTACATCGTAATTAATTATTATCATTATATTATCAATTAATATTATTTTTTCATTTATTCTTCTCAATTTAATCGTATTTATACCTTTTTTTTAAATATTTTTTCTCTTGATATTATTCATTCTTGCGTAAAATATATCATACTCCATCCTGCATTTGCTTAGCGCGTAAAATTGATTTTATATTTGTACAAATAGATTTCTTTCTGTTGATTAAAGCTTAGAAAATATGACATGGTGTGATATTTTTGACCAATTACAAATTATCTTTCCCTTTTTTTCCCCTTTAATTTCATATTTATTCGTACAATAACACTAATTATTCTTTCTTTCCACTTGATATTTAGTTTGCTATCTTTTATTGACGAAGAGGAATATATTTGAAAACTTTTTCTATTGTCGATGTGTATTTTTCATTACAATTGGTATGCTTTTTTTTTAAGATAATGTTACTATTAAGGCAATTTCTCTAGATTATAATTATAAGACTAAATAAATGAAATATATTACTATAGCTAAGCGTATACAGAGTGTTTGAATTTGAAAACACGGTTTCCTTTTTGTACACCCAATTTTGGCAGTTGTGGTAGCACTAGAAAATGCACTAAAATTCCATATAAACATTTTAATAATATATAGTGTGTTGCAGATTAAATGTAAGTCCAAATAATTTTATTCCATGAAATTGTATTGTAATGTGTGATTCAATTCGATTTTCAGACAGTTGTCATTAGTGACGAGTGTTTGACACATCGAATGTTAGTGCGAAACAACACATTTACGAAATGGCTTCACCGCCGTTCAACGCGTTAAATTAGTTCAATTGCTTCTATAGCAATATCAATTCTATACGAATTGTGAATCGAAGTTTACGGGACGATTATGGTCAAATTAAGGTATGTCCACCTTATTCTGGCACAAATGAAAGTCTAGTTAGTATGTGCGCAAACAGTAGGCTGCGTGGTTGTGTCACTGACAGTTAGTGTGACAGGTGCTGTAATATCCGTTCGTATCATTATAACGTTGCAAATCAAGATGAAAGTAGCAGATAAAGTAAATTTACGTGAATGTGTGTATAATATGCTGCGGAGAACGAACCGGAACGTAACTTTAAGGCATTTTCTTCTATACGAATTGTGAATCGAAGTTTACGGGACGATTATGGTCAAATTAAGGTATGTCCACCTTATACTGGCACAAATGAAATTCTAGTTAGTATGTGCGCAAACAGTAGGCTGCGTGGTTGTGTCACTGACAGTTAGTGTGACAGGTGCTGTAATATCCGTTCGTATCATTATAACGTTACAAATCAAGATGAAAGTAGCAGATAAAGTAAATTAATTAAAGTATTTCCCGTAGAACAATATATAACATCTTTACTCGATATGATAATAATATCTCTACAAAACCATTGCCCAAAACGCAAATTAAATGAGAGATTGTTACGTAAATCGAAGCAGGACGCAAAACACAGGGTTGGTGTTAGTTTACGAAAATTGGCTAGAAAATATAAAGTGTCAAAATCATGTATCGCAAAAAATTTGAAGGATCTGAAGGTGAAGTATCGTAAAAGAAGTGTGGCACCAAAATATAGCGAAAATCAATTGCAAACAATACCTACAAAGTGCCGTAAGTTAACCCTTAAATGCATCGTGTTGCCATTTGGCAACGCATGTATTTTCTGGTTCTACGTTCACTGCAGAAACGCTTGCATGCTTTTTACGCATGGCAACAAACCGCTCACATGTATTTGTATACGCTGAGCGCCATTCATGTGACGTACATTTTCTAACCGCAAATAATGCGCGTCCATTGACGTCCATGCATATGTGCTTATAGTGTAATAATCAAAATACTGATTCGCGTAGTTTTCATTAAAATTCGTATAACGAAAATTATTACCATCATACTTCAAGGTAAAGCAATACCTCGCATAGTCCGGCTTCGAACAGTCCGTTTTCACTATAGTCCGGTTTAGTTATGCGATATGAAATTTCATTTTTTCTGGGGTTCCCCGTTGTGTATGTATGTCCTGGACTGAATGAGAATGTAAACTCCGTATAAAGTTTCGGTGGTTCCCCTTTCAACGCCGTAATGTATAAACTATGAAGTCGTACATATATTGTGTGTAGTGTGCGCATAAACAGTGGATGTTCTATTAGTTATCGATGTGTAAATCTACAGTAAAATTGATTTGTGATAAAAAATTAGATAGATCTGAATTCCATTAAAATAAAAATGAGTGCAAAAAGAAAGCGTGAAAGTGATTCTGCCATCAAAAAACGTAATTGGCTTACTTTAGAACAAAAGCTCGATATAATCAAGCTTCACGAAGAAGGTGCATCCTTTGCTAAAATAGGCCGTGACAAAGGAATGGATGAGTCATCGGTTCGAAAACTTATCAAAAAAAAAAGATCAATACAAATCGCAAGGTATGGCAACGGCTTCTTATTTGTCAAGAAAAGTGACTAAAACAAGAAGCGCTCGAATGGTAAATATGGAACGACTATTATCCATATGGATCGAAGACTTAAATCAAAAGCGAGTTCCGCTTAGTCAAATAGAAATTCAAACCAAAGCACAAAGTCTTTACAACGACTTAAAGACTACTGATGAAGTAGAAGGCGAAGGTCAGGAAACAAGTGAAAATTTTACAGCAAGTCGTGGGTGGTTTTTTCGTTTTAAGCAACGAACTGGTATCCACAATGTTCGCATTGTTGGTGAATCTGCCGGTGCAGATAAAGAAGCTGCATTAAGATATCCGATGGAATTGAGTGAAATCATACTGAAAGGTGGTTATAAAGATGAACAAATATTTAACGTAGATGAAACGGGGTTATTCTGGAAAAAGTTGCCGTCACACACTTTTATAGCAGCCAATGAAAAGTCATGCCCTGGCTATAAAGTTTCAAAGGACCGTCTCACACTGTTATTAGGCGGAAATGCAGCAGGCGATTTCAAATTAAAGCCCATGCTTGTGTACCGAGCAGATAATCCTAGAGCTCTTAAAAATGTAGCAAAAAATGATCTCCCAGTGTTGTGGCGTTCAAATAAGAAAGCATGGGTCACAAAAATTTTATTTGAAGATTGGTTCACCAACTACTTTTGCCCTGCAACGAAACGTTATTGTAACGAAAAAGGGTTAGATTTTAAGATTTTACTGATCTTAGATAACGCCCCAGGTCATCCGACTAGTCTTTCGGAATTAAATGAAAATGTACAAATAAGTTTTCTTCCGCCAAATACGACGTCGTTGATCCAACCTATGGATCAAGGTGTCATTGCGACATTTAAGGCGTATTATTTGCGCCGCACTTTTTCCCAAGCCATTAAAGCTACAACAGGAGAAAATGCACCTACTTTAACGGAATTTTGGAAAAGCTATAACATCAGAAACGTTATCGAAAATATAAGCGAAGCATGGCATGAATTAACAGCAAGCAATATGAGAGCAGTGTGGAAACATATCATACCACATTGTGCAAATGATTGCATTGATTTTGAAACTCATTTTGCTGAGGTAACTAATAACATAGTGGAAATTGGACAGCAGCTCGGTTTCGAAGAATTGGATTCCGCCAACGTAATTGAGTGCATTGAATCGAACACTAATGACTTGGATAATGAAACACTTATTAACATTGATAATGAACAACGAGCTTATGAAGAACAGGAGGACAACTTAGACAACGACGATAGTGTTGAAGTTCCTACAAGGGAATTAACAACTATCAAAAATTATTGTAATGTTGAGAACGTATCGGAGCATATTAAAGAAGTTGATCCCAATACCGAGCGTAGCCTTACAGTTTGCCGAACAATAAACAATGCAGTTCAGTGCTACAGAGAAATTTATGAAGAGAAAAAATCGAAGAAAAAGGTGCAGACGTCCATATTGCAATTTTTAGACAATACAAAATGAATTTTTTATATACACAATTATTTTTAATAAAGACATTTGGATTTACTTACTGAGGGACGCATTTCTTTGAACCAATTGCCAATTTTTGTACATATATGTATATCTAATTCCTCGATTAGTCCGATTTCAAACAGTCCGGGAAGTCCGTGGAACCAGTTATCCGGACTATACGAGGTATTGCTGTATTTATATCAATTATGTACCATGATACCAAAGTACCGAATTATTATATACAGTGTATCGAGAAGAATATCATGCTTTGTAGCCGATCGGCTACATTGGGCATTCACAATTCTTTTATAGTAATTATCAGCACTTTTTCCCAATAAGTGCTTAGTATTTTATTTACATGTTATTGTTCAAATATCACTTATATTTTCAGGATGGATAACAAACCTTTATACAATCGAGAGCTAGAGATTTACTGGGAAAATTTCACTGGCTTGGAGAGTGAAAGACGAGAACGCGATATTCGAGGACGACGACAGTTTGTAAGACACTCCTTATGAACTTGCTTCAGATGACGATAATGATAAAAAAGATTGTGGAACGACTTCAGAACCCCCAGACGATATTTCTGCCCTTGCATCAAACAATGCAACGAACAGTAAGCAAATAGCATCTACTATCGGATCAAAGAAAAAAGATAGTGTGGAAAAAGAAACACATGAATCTGAACGAAGAGCAGTTACGTTTTTGCGGAAGTACGGACATATATGGAGAACTCCTGGATCTCGAAACTCAATACCACTTCTTCAAATATTTTTTTTTCTTAAGAGTTGATAAATATTATTGTCTATCAATCAAATTTATATTGTGTTCAAACACAGCCCGACAAGCCCTTGGATTGTCATTGTTTGTGACATCAAACAATTCATAGGAATCCTTCTATATATGTCACTGGTGAATATACCCAATTCGAGATCTTATTGGAGCGACGAATTGGAATTTCAGCTAATAAAGAACACAATGTCCATGAAGAAGTTTGAAAAGATAAGACAATTTCTTCATTTCAGTGATAATTCTGAATTTATTGCAATAAATGAAGTGGGCCATGACAGACTGTTCAAAATTATACTTCTCATCGATCACTTTACCAGCAAATTTAATAAAATACCTCTTGAGGAACATCTCTCAATTGATGAGCAAATGTACTCCACTAAAGTCAAGCATTACATGAAGCAATATATACCCAAAAAACCCCATAAGTGGGGATTCAAATTATTTGTTTTGTCTGGAATACCTGGGTTCGCGTATAATTTTGGAATATACGAGGGCTATTTTTTTTTCAAGGTCCGATCGGTCGTGAAATTAAAACCACAGTGACAATCAGATGAAGATTTGCGCATATGTATTGCGCAGTGTCTCTAGTATAACAGCAGATCGCGTCACGTTGTACATGTCAGTTACAAGCGCGCAGTGTACACGTAAACATGCCGAGAACAATAGCGTCACCCGCCAAATGTGAATTGCGTGCAGTAATTCGATTTCTTCATGCGGAGGGGTGCAACGCAGCTACAATTTACCAACGAATGTGTAATGTGTATGGTGAAACATTCATGAGTGATAGTAAAGTGCGGCAATGGTGCAGGAACTTTGAAGCAGGGCGTACAGACGTTCATGATGCAGGCGGTCAGGGAAGGAAGCGAATGTCAACCAATGAAGATCTCGTTCAGCGAGTGGATCAGGCGATTAGAGAAAATCGTCAGTTCACAATTTCTGTGTTGCACGAGTCGTTTCCCGAAATGTCAAGGTCAGCTCTGTACACCATCGTGGGTGGGACACTTCAGTACCGCAAATTGTGTGCGAGATGGATTCCCAAGAAGCTGTACGACCATCACAAAACACAGCGAATGGGTGCCGCCTTAACGTTTCTCCAGCGCTACCATGATGAAGGAGAAGATTTTTTGAGCAAAATTGACACAGGCGACGAGACATGGGTTCTTTACGAAACGGAAGAAACAAAAGAGCAATTCAAACAGTGGATGCATTATTCTTCCCCATCAAAACCAAAGAAGTTTAAGCGAACATTTTCCAACAGAAAGTGTATGGCTACTGTGTTTTGGGACCGAAAGGGAGTTCTCTTGGTGGAATTCATGGAACGTGGTACGACCATCACAGCAGCCTCATACGGCGTGACTCTTCAAAATCTACGAAGGGCAATTCAGAACAAGCGAAGAGGAATGTTGTCATCAGGCTTTGTTCTTCTTCATGACAACGCTCGGCACCATACTGCAAATGCAACAAAGAACCTCCTACAGCGTTTTAGATAGAAAGTATTCGATCACCCTCCATACATCCCGGACTTAGCTCCTTCCGATTTCCATCTCTTTCCTCGTATGAAAAAGAGCTTAGGAGGACACCATTTTGCTACAGACAATGAGCTGCAGACCAGCGTACAAACTTGACTGAAAGCACAGGCGGCTACTTTCTATGAAGAGGGGATTGAAAAGTTGATACCGCGCTATGAAAAATGCCTAAATCGGAACGGCGACTATGTAGAGAAGTAGATGGGAGGTGTACCTAAATGTTACAAATAAAACATATTTGAATTTCACTGTGGTTTTAATTTCACGACCGATCAGACCTTGAAAAAAAAATAGCCCTCGTACAATGGCCGGGAAACTGATACGACTCGCCCTGCAGAGGAGCCAGATCTGGGTGCTACATCAAATATCGTCCTTCGGCTATCGCGTATTGTTCCAAAAACTACAGATTATATTACGGTAATTATTATTCCGCCGTACCGCTGATGGTTCATTTAGCTAAGGAAGGCATTTATTCACTTGGCACAATTCGACGAAATAGGTTACTCAATTGTAAACTTCCCATAGAAGCACAAATGAAGCACGAAGATCGTGGTACCAGTTATGAATTAATTGCCACGATAGATGGAATAGATGTGTCTTCCCTAGTATGGAAAGATAATAACTATGTAAATCTGATATCGACTTTTGCCGAAACACACCCCGAAACTATGGTAAAGAGATATGATCGTAAACAAAAAAGAATGTTGATGTGAAATGTCCATTTGTAATACAAGTATACAATCGACATATAGGAGGTGTCGATTTCCTCGATAGTTTGATGGGTTGTTACAAGATCATAATGAAAAGTAGAAAGTGGTATATGAGACATTTTTATCATTTGCTTGATCTAACAGTAGTGAATTCGTGGTTAGCGTACAAACGCGTACATCAACAAAAAGGAACTCTAAGATTCTAAGATTGTTGATCAAGCTAAATTCAGAGCTGAAGTAGCCCATTGCCTCACGAAAGTAAACATATCTATAACCCCAAAAAGGGGAAGACCAAGTTCCTGGTCTATTGAACAAGAACTACAAGCTAAGAAGACGAAAGGCCCTACACAACATGTACCACCTCAAGATGTAAAACAGACCAATATAGTCATTGGCCAATACAGCAAGATACTAAAATGCGATGTAAGCTTCTTACTTGCAAAGGATTCACTCGTGTCAAATGTGGAGTCGGACTTTGTTTGAATAAAACAAACAACTGTTTCAAGAATTTCCACGTGAAATAACTTATACGTATTTGCGCACTGTAGCCATTTGGCAACGTATGATAATTTTGTAATAAAACATATTTCCACAAAGATGTGATTTTTTCCTTATTTTTACTTTAATGTACAATCTTTTTTAGTAATGTTTGAAAAATAGAAATTGTATACAAAATATTGTGCATTTAAGGGTTAAGGAGGGAGTGTTTGAGACTCAAAACAGGGTTAATCATCGACGATGAAAAGTATTTCAATTTTTTCTTGTGGATTCATAAGCGGTAATAGGTGTTTTTACACAGAAGAAGATTCCGTTACAGTTGATATTAAATTCATTGTAAAAGCAAAGTTTGAGGAAAAAGTATTGGCATGGTGTGCCATTTTAACAAAGGGGTTTTGCTATAAATTCTGTCGTATATATTAAAAATTGCCTGACTAAAGTTAATAAATTTATTGACAGGCATCATAACAGACAGAATGTACTATTCTGGCCTGACCTAGCAAGCAGCCATTATGCAAAAGAAAAAACATAGATTGGTTAAAGTCCAACAATATACATTTTGTGCCCAAATATGCAAATCCACCAAATGTTCCTATTGCTCGGCCCATTGAGAATTTCTGGGCAATTCTTTCAAATTTGGTATATGAGAACGCGTGGCAAGCAAAACCCACGAAAGAACTAATCAGGAGCATCAAACGATGTGTGAAAAAAGTTGACCTGGAAGTTGTCCAGTTAACGATGAACACAGTTAAACATAAACTACGACTGATCGAAGAAGGTGGTCCATATTCTGTTTTAAAATAACACTGTTATATTATCTTGTAGTTTAGAATATTGAAATAAAATTCGTTTCTGTTCTGTATAATTCATTTTCTTAATAAAAGCTAAACAATATTGTGCCAGTATAAGGTGCACATACCTTAATCGTCCTACAGAGCGAAAAATTCGCAACGTAGTGAAAAATTTGAGGAAACTGGAAGCATTGAAGATAGGGTAAGCCGTATGCATCATCGTCGCACACGTTCAATCGAGAATATTGCTGCTGTCAGTGTTAGTGTGACTGTAGACCAAGAATTATTGATTCGTCGCCATTCGCAGACTTTAGGGCTCTCTAATGGATACCTTTGGCGCATTTTGCATAAGGACTTGCTCCTACACCCGTATAAAATTAAGTTAACACAAGAACTGAGAGCCTAGAGATCATGGGCAGCGTATAATATACGCAGATTGGGTGCTAAAGCAGTAGGAAGTTGATGCTAAATTTTCAAAGAAGATTTTCTTCTTTATTAATGAACTGTACTCTTTGGGAAAACGATCAAGGTCAGACAGTAGCAGTCAACGGTGAGCGCTGTAGGAGCATGTTAACCGATTATCTTTGGCACGAAATCGAAGATTTTGATGTTGACATGGTTTCAGCAAGATGGCACAACTTTCCACACATCAAGCGCAACATTAGATGGTTTATGTGAAAAGTTTAGAGGTCGCATTATTTCATGTAGCGGTGAGGTAAACTGGCCGCCAAGATCATGTAGTTTAACATTGTAGTTTTACATTGGATTTTTTTATGGGGTTTTCTAAAAAGTCACGCATTCTTGTAGGAGCATTCTTGGCGTAGACGGTCTACGCCAACAAACCAGTAATGTTGGAGCACCTAGCATCCGCTAAGTTATAGCCGAGATAGCCACCGAAACTTCCGCAAAAGTCATCGAAAATTACCTCGAACAAATCTACTGCTACAGAAGGTTCCAATGCGGACATTTGTCTGACATAATTTTCCATAAAGGACTACGACAGAGGTGCATACTCTCTCCACGACTTTTAAAGCATAGGAGAATACATTCTGAGACGAACACTAGATGACTTTGAAAGAAGAGTCTCAATTGGAGGGGGAAACTTACAAATCTAAGATATGCGGATGATACTACGAGGGATATCCGGTTCCAAAGGTACATTTGTGCGGCACACCGCCTACGTCGCTCCGATCATGTTGAAACTTGCACGCATTTTAGATGCGTATATGTGCTGCATAGGCTATTGTCATTGCCTTAGGTTCAGTACAACGTGTGTAGTGACAACCGCACAATATCAGTTCCAATCGAAACATACTCCAAGTTTAAAGTGCGAGCAGTCATTCGTTTTTTGCATGCAAATAATGAAACACCTACCGAAATTCATAAAAAAATACTGAAGACGGAGAAGGCGTTATCAGTCGAAAATAAGTTAGTATTTGGTATAAACAGTTCAAAAGTGAACGAACAGCTCTGAACGATGATCGCGAGAGTTTACGAAAAAAAACCATCAACAACGAAAACGGATGAAAATTTAAAAAATACGCTGATTCTAGAAGATCGTCGGTTGCAAATACGGCAAATTGCTCTACTGACCGGCATTCTTAAAAGCTCTGTTCATGAAATCGTATCTGAATTATGCTATTGAAAAGCGTCCCCCAGATGGGTGCCAAAACTGTTGACCGACCAACACAAAATGCAACGAATCGCGGTGGCAATGGTACTGTTTAACGTGCTATCGTCAAAAAAACGGATTTTTGAAGTCTATAGTTACATGAGACGAAACGTGGGTATACCGCCATGTACCCGAATTTAAAAAACACTCGATGACGAGGAAGCATCTGAGTTCACCGAAAAAGTTCAGTAGTCTGCAAAAAAGACAATGTCAACTGTGTTCTGGGATATGCAAGTCACCGAAAATTTGTTTCATCGAATTCGATTCTGCAAACGAAGCCAAAGTGGACATTTGAAAAACATTTTATCCAAAACATAATTGTCATAAGTTGCACTATAAAATAAAGAAAAAGTTTTGCTTTTATCTCAAATATTTTGTATTTTATTTAATTGTAAAAACATATCGTCCTTATTGGGAAACCTTTCACTTAGGGGTAAACATTAACAATAAAGACTACCACGACGGAAAAATACATGCAAAATTAGACAATATATCCAAGCTATCTCGGCCCAAGAAAAACATTCGTACGAAAAAGGAGATCTTTAAAAGACCAAATGCTCACTTTTGGATACGAAATCTAGGTTCAAATGCCGGACATAAAGAGCTGGGTATGGAGATGAAATACCTCTGCAAAGTAGCTAGTGTTACCAGGAGGGATAAATAAAAAAAATACGGAAATAAGAAACAGATTAAATGTGGAACCTATATTAAAAATAATCGAAGATCAACAGCTCAATAGTTTGGCAATTTAACCAGGTTAGGAAACGAAAGATCAGTTGAACAATCATGGGAAGCAAGAAGACATGAGAAGAGACTTAAGGGAAGATCTAGGAAAACGTGGGACGACAGTGTGAAAGAGATATTGACAGAAAGAGGGATGAATCTGTCACAGGGCAAGGAATATGACGAGAAACAAAAAGGAGTGGAGAAAATTTATTTGTAGTGGAGAACAATAGAATTCAACTTCACACCCTACATCTTCGGATAAATAGGGTGTATACAGGCCGTCCTTGAAATAAAGAAATAACGTATGAAAATTTAAAAGATGTAATTATGTATAGTTCATAAAGTATAAGTTTTCAGTTCAAGGCCAAATTCAAAGCATATGATTCAAATCAGTACTGCAGAGTCAAATAAAGTCAATATTCAATCGCGGAAATAACCATTTGTCATCATAAAATATAAACGTCATGTTTTGCAATATTGTCAAAATTTTAGTATGTCACTTGCAATATAACCAAAGAAAGCATATACATAACCTACATGTCAAAATAATAATAATGAGTAAAGTAGGAACATGAATAGTTCAAAAGTATTGTTTCTTTTCTAGTATAAATATATTCATTCTATCCAAGAAAACTATGCGCAAATTATTACTTTAATATTCGAACAAATTACCAGGCATCTAAGAAATATTCTGTAAAATAAATAGGTAGGTTAGAAATGTCAAAGTGATAATCAAACAATTTCGTACTTATTGTCACAAATTGATATTACTATTTATTATCAGTATTGTTCTGAAAAGAACGGATTTTGTAATTTTTTATGACACACTAAATATTCAAATTAAAAATATGTTTAACCTAGAAGTCAGAATACCGGAAACAAAGTCATAAACAACAGTATTCGAATAATTTTACAGCAAGTCGAATATCATAAGACTATCTCCTGGACAACTTATCCTTTTTATTTAATATAATATTTCAAAGACGTACGTCTCAACTTAAAATGACAAACGTGTATAGTATTACAGCGCGTATTCATGTGTGTTAGAAAGAGATAAAGTACAATTTGCGGTTCCCACTTGGGCAGTACGAACTGAAAACTTATACTTTATGAACTGTAGAATATAAATCCAAAACATTCTCCCAAAATTCCCTCTCATTACAAAGATTTTTATAAATATTTGTCCCGTCACTATGCGACCGATTATAACATAAAGAGTAGTTACTTCTACTCTTTATGTTCCAGTCGGTCGGCTTTAAGTATCGAAACAATTCTGCCCCCGATTCAGTCAGTTGTCGATCGTTACATGTGTACGTTCGATATCGTTTACATTTACGTCTTCGATTAAAGATAGATTGTTACCAAATTGGACATGCAATACCCCGTAGAGCACACAACTTACATCTTTTTCTAATAATTCTCATGTAAGTATAAATTTGACAGTAAATTTGAAGTATAATTTTTAACAGCTGACTTTATTTACGAGGTTATCGAAGCCTTAGCATACAAAGCTTTTAAACAACATAACATCGACAGCTGTTACGTATGTAAGACACACACACACATACGCTGTAGCATTTGAATGTGTGTGTAAGTTCAATAGATAAGACATTCTAAATTCATACGCGGCACATACTACAATTTTCGGCGGATTTTTTATTTTAGGATTCTCGTCAAAATTTTGTCTTTCCCCTTCTTACGTTGTCTCTTCCTTTCAAGGACACGCTGTATAAAATATTTACTTGTATCTACGTCATTTTGCTTTACTGCTTGAGTTTGGGCTTTCTTTCTGATATACTGTACGTCTTTTAACTAAGGTAGGTACAAAAAAATGACTTCAAAAATATAATAAAGTGATGCAGATGTAAATAATGCTACCAAATTCTTCTTTCTTTCACTCTAGTATATCATACTTAAAAGAAGTACAATACATTAAGAAGAAAGAAGGAAAGGATCTCAATTGAGGCACGAATACATTGCTTTTTATCATAATGAGCAAGATAACCAGTACTTGAACACTAATTTTGTATTGAGAAATATGAATGGAAAATTTAGCTTTCCGCAAATGATACAGAACTAATAGTCTTACGTTTTGATGGAATTTCAACAAATATGGCCAATTTATTTCTTCTTGTAAACGAGTTATGGACTTTGTATGTAAATAATATTAAAATGTTGGACAATTTCTAGTAAAATTTACTAAGTACTTCATCAATTTAAAAAACAAACACTCTTATACACTCTTTAACACGTTGGCTGTCACCTAGGAAAATATAAAATCGGTGACCGATAATTGGCATCGGTGTTAACGTGAAGATTAACACGCATTTGTTTTAGAAAAATGGCCTGCGATGCTTTAAAACGTGAAGCCACGCTATCACCATTTGACAGTCGTCGTGTTAAAATATGACAAAATATTGCCGACATCAACGTAACAAACCTCACGTAACACACAAACAATAAAAAGAATACTAAAAAAAAACAAATATACCAGGTGATACAATTAAGTTGGCGATTTTAAATATTTTTGCAAAAACGCATTTTAAAATAAAGTTAAAAAGCCAAAATTGTTTAGTTTCAAAGCGCAAGAGAATAACCTTCTTTATTTTTAGTTTGGCGGATGTTTAAGATTTCCAGGGGTTATCTTATTATTTAAATGAAATCTAGAGTGTTATTCTGAGTAAGTGTCGGAGAATTAGAATTAAATTTTAGATTAAACATGTTAGTAAATATTTAATTAAAAAAAAATATCTAAAAAGTCGGTTGTGTAATTTTTAATTTTAAAGTTATTTAATAAAACCGTTTTGGCCCCGCACGAAGTAGCCAGCTGTTGTATCCAAAGTCCAATGCAATACTCGCATAGTTGATATCGCGCGTTCCATAAATAAACCTCTCCTGATTTATTCATAGAAATGTGTAGGTGCCTCGTTCATTCGTGTCACACAAACTAGTTTCTTCTTCTTCTTCTTCTTCTCTGTTTTGGGGTGGACGCCACCACGTCCAGGCACTTGAGCACACTGCTCTTTGTATTGTCCCCAATAGATCTCTCAATTCCACGCTGTTAGTCTTGTGTCCTCGATAAAAGCCACTATCTTCCTCAGGGGAAGTTTGAGTACACTCGAAGGATCCAATAGATCTCTCCCGAAATATTTCTGTCTGAGTTCCTTCAGTTCCTCACACGTGCATGAAGGCACATGAAGGCTAGTTTCCTCCTGTTTTTCACATCTCCTACACCTGGGCTCGCTAACCAAGCTCATGGTGTACAAATGCTTCCTTAAAGGACAATGTCCGGTTATTAACCCGGTAATTATTTTAATTTCTTTTTTGCTACTACGAATTAGGTTGGCTGAAAACTTCCCGTCCAGCCCCCTTAGTAGTGTTTTGGTATGGAGTTGACCTTCCGTTAACCTCCGTTTATTTTTATGTTCTTTTTCTAGCCATAACCAGATCTCCCTTTTAGCGGAATCCTTAGTGATTCCACATACAGGTTCTGGTCCTATGAAGTTCCTATTAGTACCTTCTTTGGCCAGTTTGTCGGCTATCTCATTGCCTTTAATTCCCTCATGTCCTGGCACCCATATCAGTGACACTGTATTGTTTTGTGCCAGGTTATTGAGGACCTGTTTACAATATTTCACCAGCTTAGACCTGGTAGATGGGTTCATAATGGCTTTAATAGCCGCCTGACTATCAGTCATTATGTTAATTTTTTTGCTTGCGCAGACGGCTTCCCGAATTTCATCGGCGCAGGCTGCGACTGCTAACAATTCGGCCTGGAAAACCGTAGCATGTTTCCCCAGACATATCGATATCTTCCTTCCAGGGCACATTCCGTATATGCCTGCACCTGCCCCCTGACTAGATTGTGATCCATCAGTGTACCAGGTGCCGGCACCACAATCGATCGAGCGACTTTTTGCCTGTCCCTGGTCGGTATAAGTATGTTCAGTTTAGCTGTAAACATAATTTCAGGTGCCATACTGTCCGCCGGCATTTGAAATATCGGCTCTTCCAGTATAGTTCCTGTGATATTTGTATGGCTCCCTACAACCTTATTAGGACACCATACGTCATTGGCCTTCAGCCTCAGTATCGCAGCCATTGCCTCCGCCTTTATAAATAGTTCCAGCGGAGGGAGACCCACGATGGCCTCCATAGAAGCGGTTCCCGTGCTGTTCATAGCTGTCCGCCGGCATTTGAAATATCGGCTCTTCCAGTATAGTTCCTGTGATATTTGTATGGCTCCCTACAACCTTATTAGGACACCATACGTCATTGGCCTTCAGCCTCAGTATCGCAGCCATTGCCTCCGCCTTTATAAATAGTTCCAGCGGAGGGAGACCCACGATGGCCTCCATAGAAGCGGTTCCCGTGCTGTTCATAGCTCCCGTGATTCCCAACAGGGCCTGTCGCTGTAGAGTCGTGAGGAGCCCCACCGACGATGTCCGCTCCGTCCTCCTCCACCAGACAACTGCCCCATAGGTAATCGTTGGTCTTATTACTGCTGTGTACAACCAGTGTACTACATTTGGTCTTAGTCCCCAGGTCTTGCCAACAGCTCTTCTGCATCTCCAAAAGAGCTGCGCCGCCCTGTCTGCCACTTTGGCTAGGTGTCTGCTCCAATTCAGTTTCGCATCAAGTGTTATGCCTAGATACTTCACTTCATTGGTTAGTTCTAACTCTTGTCCAAACAGCTTTATGCTGCCCAGATCATTTAGTTTTCTCATGTTGGTAAAGGCTACCAACTTGGTTTTTTGAGGATTGACAGTTAATCCCTCCTCAAGGCACCATCTTTCTACAATTCGCAGAGCATTTCGCATGATGCTCGCCACTGTCCCCGGGAATTTCCCCTGGGACACTATGACAATGTCATCGGCGAACCCCTGCGTCCATATTCCCTGGTCATTTAATGTCCTGAGGAGATTATCCACTACTAGACTCCATAGTAGTGGTGACAATATGCCTCCTTGAGGACACCCTCTTGTTGTCCTCATGGAGATCTTTTTGTTTTGCATTTGGGCATGAATTACTCTGCTACGCAGCATGTTATGAACCCAGTTGCATATGGTGTTTTTTATTTTTCGATCTCTTAAAGATCGAATAATAGAAGACATCGAGGTGTTATCGAAAGCTCCCTCTATGTCTAAGAAGACTGCAAGTGCAATTTCCTTGTAGTGTAGGCTCCTTTCGAGTCCTCTCACCAGGCTATGCAGGGCACTCTCACCTGATTTTCCCATCTGGTATGCCCATTGCAGTGGGTATAGAGGAGATCTATCCAGAGCCCCTTCTTTAATATTTAAATATATCATTTTTTCCAGTCTTCAACATAAAAGAGGTAAGACTAATTGGTCTAAATGATTTAGGGTGGGTATATGTTGCTTTTCCGGGCTTCGGAATAAACACTACCTTAGTTTCTCTCCATGCCCTAGGGATATAACCCATAGCATGGCTAGACCTGAATATCTCCAATAGAGGACCCATAATTTCACCAATTCCCTCTTGAAGGAGCTTTCCAAACACTCCGTCTGGTCCTGCGGATTTATATGGTTCAAACGATCCTATCGCCCATCTAATTAAATGGGGCTTGAAGATCTCGTTTGATGTCTCCCAATCATTCCTAGTCGCCCTCCAGGAGGTGACAACTTTATTGGTGTCACAATCATCCATACGCTCCGAACCTGGAAAGTGTACCCCCAGAAGATACTCTAAAGTCTCTTCCACGGTAATGGTACACCTCCCGTCCGATTTTTGTATAGATCTAATTGCGTTGGGAGGATCTTTTTTGAGAATTCTGTTTATTCTGGCCATGTCAGGAACACCTTCGATGTCCTCACAGAATTTTCTCCAGGTCTTCCTTTTGCTCTCTTTGATTTTATCATTGTATTTATTGAGGAGAGCCTTGTAGGCTTCCCAATTACCTGTTTTCTTCGCCCTATTAAATGACCGGCGAGTTTCTTTCCTTAAATTGGTTAACTCTGCATTCCACCAGGCAGCCCGCTTAGCTATACGGCGCTCCCTAAGGGGAACAGTTATTTTCATAGCAGGAAAGAATGGTCCGTTGCAACCAGTCAACAGCCAACTCCAGCTCTTCCACATTCCCTATTCTAACAGGGATATTTCGGGTCGCAGCTAACAGGTCTTCCTTGTAAGAGCCCCAGTCTGTTCTCTTGGGATCCCTGTATAGTCTGGGTTCCGTTAATCTGTACATAGCTCATAGCGGACATAAGCATGATCAGAGAGCGACGGCTCGTCGGATACATGCCACCCCCCTACAATATCCCGCATTCCCAACGTACATAAGGTTATATCTATAACTGATTCCCCCCTTGATGTTTTAAATGTCGGCTTATCACCTTGATTCAGACAGTCAAGTTCAGTACCACAGAGATAGTTAAAGAGAGACTTACCCCTATAATTGTTATCCGTGCTGCCCCAAGCCTTATGATGAGCATTGGTATCTGCGCCGATAATCAATTCCAGATTGTACTTACTGGTATATGCCACCAAGGCCTCAAGATCAGGCCCTGGTAGCTCTGGAGAGTCAATGGGTAGGTATAGAGACGCAATTGTCGTCTCCAATATCCCCCCATCGACACTCAGTCTGATCCTGGCTGCCGTCATGTCCGCACTGCATAGCTCCATGATAGGCATCACGTCCAGGTCGTTTCTGAAACAGATACAAGTTCCAATTTTAGTGTCTGGGACACCAACTAACAGCTCCCTTCCCCTAATATTTAGTCCTCCCACCTTACCTCTACTTATCCATGGCTCTTGGATGAGGAGGATATCGATATCTTCAGCCAGAGGTCTTTGACAAAGTGCCGCTGTGGCTGTTTTCTTATGTTGAAGATTTATTTGAAGAATCTTCAACATTTTGACCCTTAGAGGTTGATGCCTGAGGTTTCTAGAGTACCCTCATCCTGCATCACCGGTTTCTGGTCTTTTTTTGTTTCGAGGGTTACAAAGCTAGCCCTCTGAAAGCGATAGTAAGGTCTCCAATCAGTCCTCACCAACGTTTCCTCAGACTCCTTGTCAATCCGAAGGCCCACATGTAGGCCCTTTTCGGAAGACCTGGAACTGAGGGTAATCCATCGGTCCACTTTTAGCCCTGGATTTTGCCTCTCGAGTCTTTTCAAGCGCACTGTCAGATCCTCTTTTTTAGTCTCTGGCAGAAACGCTAAAACTCGTTGCTGTTTTGGCAGCTCCTCGCTCTTCACGAGTCTCCAAGCAGTTTCATTTTCCAAGTAATCTCTCGTAGTGTTGTACGAGTCTTCATCTGCACAGATGACTCCATAGTAGCCATACAAACTAGTTTATTAGGGCGACGTTTTTAAAATAAGTTTTAAATAATAGGTTTTTATATGCCAGCTGAGCGCGAGAACAATAATTTTCATAATTTTTGTTTTTATTTCTCCTTTTAATTATAATATGTATAGTTCAGTTATTTATAATTAAATAACTGAAATAACTTACGAACGAATGAGAGAATCTATTGTTCATTTGGCATATATTTTAGGGGTATAATCTAATAATTAAATTAATGATGTCTATTCTAAATAACCCTGTGTATCCGAACATCTAATTTTACGCGGATTGCAAAAATTTTAGAACTTACTTAGAACAACTTAGGATTTAATCTTCAAGCCCATCTGACTTTTACAGATTTCAAAAAAGCCTTCGATTAAGTGAATTTAATACAATTATGTAGTGTAATTCACTTGATAAAATAAAAGGCTACTAAAGGTGCGATACAGATGGGATTGACGCTGTGGCACGAGAATCCAAAATACCGGTCAATAAATACGTCTGCGACCAGATTCAACGTGATCGCTAGGTTACGTGAGATTTCGTAAGTGTGGTAACTGTGTTCTCCCGCGATTTTTATAAAAATGATGAAAACCATAAGCAACGTGCGAGCATTAAATTTTGATTTATGCTCGGAAAACGGCTAGTGAGACATATGGAATGATTCAGCAAGCATTCGATAAACCATCAATTAGCCATACACAAACTTTTGAGTGGTTTGCGCGCTTTAAGACCGATAGAACGTTCATTAATGACGAGGAAAGAACAGGAAGGCCTTCGAAGTTACCACGCGCGAAAACATCGCAACAGTTCAACGACTCATCCATGAAGACTGTCGTTGGACTATTCTTGACATCTGTGATAAAGTTGGAATCGGACATGGTAAGGCAGAGGCACCACTTACGGCCACTACCCCGCTTATGACCACTACACTAGAATTGATGGAATAATAAACATGGTGTCAATCCATCAATGCGTCTGCAGCTGCTAAAATGACATATCATTCAAGGGTAAGTGGGAACAGTGACAAAAGTAGTTATTACCTAAACTTTAATTTCGCTATAGCAGTTAAAGTGATAAGTGTGTTGCACGTGGCGAGAAAATTAACGGATTTTGTTAAGGAAGTAATCTTAGATCATCTTGCTCTGAATCTGATATTTTTTTGCACGAAAGCCAAGAATTAAAAGTGGGTAGATAACCTATCAACCTATTATAATCTACATTTTTCACTGTTGACCATAATTAACAGTATGATATCTGAAAAATGAAGTTGGTCATAAAGGAATCCAAAAATTTACTAGGTACTCACTTATTGCCATGCAGCTGACCACAAGTGGGTAATACAAACCGACTTTTGGCTAATTTACGTTTTTTATTTAAATCAATAGTTCAACGTGTTTTACATTAATGGATTTTATTTATTTCAGTAAATATCCTGAAATCACAGAAGAAAGTCGATAAAGGCAGAGTGGAAAAGTTGAAAAAGCTAAATTTCAGCATTCGCCTAGAAAAGTTACCTTAGCCTTGAATGCCATATCCAAAGGAATGACTGTTGCCAAAGCAAGTAGTGTATTTGATGCGCTGAGAACTTTACGTAATAAAATATTCGGAAAGATTCAGTACTCTGCGAATTCGATTCTCACTTGGGCAAGGAAAATGAAGACCGGCTGGTTGAATGGATATTGAGTTGTGCGAAGTTGGGATTTCCAATAGATAAAGACGGATTACTCACTTCTGTTCAGAAACTTGTCAGAGAATCAGATATCAAGAACTCCTTTCAATAATGATCGACCTGGCAAGAAATGGTGCTACAGCTTCCTTAATCGCCACAAGCAGCTTTCTCAGAAGAAAGCCGAATACATACACGGTGGAAGAGCGGGAGTAACTGAAGAAAAAAATCGCAAGTCGTCCGATGAGGTTGGTACAAGTTTAAGTGACATCAATGGAACCCAATATATTAGAAGATCACCAACAGAGTTTATGATATGGACGAAACGTGTTTCTGCTTGGCTCCAAAAGCGGTACTGTAACTGGACCCAGAGGAAAACACATCTATGATGAAACTAACTTCATCAGATAAGGAAAATATAACCACGCCGTTCACAGATAATGCAGCAGCAAATTTCTCTTCCCCGTTAACAATTTTTAAATATGGATTCCTCTACTGTGACAAAAGCAGCTCCTAAGGGTTGGGGACTTGGCAAAAGTGAAAAATATGACAGCAGAATGTTTCATCGAATACTTCTCCAATGGTTTTGTACTATACCTTAACGAATCTCAGATTGAATTATCCATTATCGTCTTTTTGGATGGACACAACTCTCATCTGATCCTCCATTTAAGTAAGTTTTGCCGAGAAAACGACATAATATTAATAGCACTGGTCCTTAATGCTACTCACATTCTCCAGCCGTTGGATGTCGCTGTAGTTACGGAAATAAAGGCATAGTTTGATTTTTCACCTCCTGGTATAAATCACTCTATATTTAGAGTATATGTGTTAAAGCATTAAAAAAAAAACTTCGTTACAAAAGTAAAATCATGTAGTAACTGAACATGTTTTATCATTCTAGAATCTTTAATCTATTCAGATTTTTGATACTTGAAACGCTTCTAAAAGATGTAGACCTTGTTTTAAAGAAATGAAGTTGAAATGTCTCTAATAACACATACACCAAATTAAAAATAAGCAAGTCTGTATATTTTCTAGCACCAAAACAAACAAATTTTGCTGTTTTTTTTTTTTGAAACATGTGCCAACTTAAATGTTTTCCACCTCAATATGTATCACATAATGCACCATTCCTCGTATATGTTATAAAATACAAACTATAATTTAAGACACTATAGCTTAAAAGCCTTTTACACTCTACATGACTTGTAAAGAGTACGAGTTAATTAAAATAGAAATAAAACTACGGTTTTAATCTTCACGAGTTAATTAATTAATTAATTAAAAAATTAATCCAAAATTAATTAATAATAATGAATGTGTAATAAATAAATGGATTATAATGAATTAAAGAAATAATTTAATATGTACTTTTGATTAATAGATATTATTTAAAGAAATAATAAAATAAAATTCAACGATTTCGTTCGAATATTTTCGTCTTCAGGAATGTCGTCGAGATTCCGTTTAACTAACTAATTAAAGAACTATATGAAAAAATCAATTAATAGTGAACAATATATGCAAACATACTAACAATACTATATTAAAAAATAAAGAAAGAAAAACAATATATGTTATTGCAGTGTGTACTGGTATATTAAGTCAACGTATTTCCATTATATAATAAATTATTAATTACAACAAATATTGCTTGAGGTATAAAATAAAACAAAAGCTTATTTACAGTATAGATCAACTAAACTTAATAAGAAAAAACAAAACTTTTGGGTGAACCTATATATGCGTATTTACTACGAGGGGAGATTCATATATTATCTACCTAGCCATGAAAAAATTAAGTGACAATAGCGGCTAATGTTACGAAAACGTGTACCAAATATTTTTGGGAAAAAATTATTGGATCCTCTAAAGGATCGCAAAAGAAACACCTTTTTCTAATAAAGTTATTGGAGGAAACGTACTGTAACCCTATAATTAAATAAAATACGTTGCTTACCTTCTGATAGGTTATTTATGCGACCAACACAAATTATTAACCAAATTTTGGTAATTAATATCTATTCTGAATATATATATATCAATGCAAAACATTGTTTTTATTTATATTACAGACAAATTTACTTAAATATACTTTCCAAAATACAATGCGATCACAAATGATTAAGGATAGTTTAAATTTACCGCCATAGTTTTTAGTGTGTTTTAAATTTGGAGAGTGGTTATCATGCAAATATTACTATCAATTGTCACTGTTGTACGTGGGTTGTGTTGTGGTGTGTTATACGAGTCCGTTTATTCTTTTTATTTATATTTACTTCGTTCATCTATTAAAAATTGTTAATTTTAGAGAATTTTCTTGAGAATTCTTTATTGTTTGGGTATGTTTACGAATTTATATCAAATGTGTTTATATATTTAAATCATGCTTATTTATAGAGCATCCTAGGAAAATGCCTTTCACAGCTGAACAAGATGCGTTTATATTAAAAGCGCATTACTGTAGTGGTGTTCGAAGAGAGAATGGATAATTTTCGTACTCCTTACAATCCTGTATAAAGCAGTTCAGGGAAGAATATCCTGATTATGTTTTTTCTTACAAGATCTTTGCACAACATCGGGGTAGAATTACAGATCGGTTTGAAAACAAAAATTGTATTTGTAAAGGCAAGACAAGTGGACGACCATCAGTTCTGACAGAGGAAGTGGTTGATAATGTTAGACAACGCTAGCTGCTCAAACTGGCATGTAGGTTTAATTAATCTTTATAATTTTGCTACAGATTTTATTTTAGGTTCGTCATATGGTTCTGCCAGAAAAAAACATTAGTTAAAAATTTACATATGCATTCATATAAAATTATACAACTGCTAGAGGTCGATAATGACGCAGAGTTCAGTTTTATGACAATCTCAACAATGACATTTCAAAAATTACATTTATGTCAGATGAAGCTTTGTTTCATTTATCAGGGTATATTCATAGTCAAAACTACAGGACGTGGGCAACGGAAAATCTGCATAATTTCGTTGAAACAAGTTTGTTTACATCTGTTAAAATATCAAGGCGATATCAAGGCGTCGTATAATTGGTCCAATATTTTTTAATAATACCCTCACTGCGGAGAGATATCGTACACAAATACTTGACTTCTTCATAAAAGAGTTACATGATTATGAGCTACAAGAGGGCTATTTCCAACAAGATGGGACACCACCGCATGTAGCCCATGATACTATAGCTTACCTCGAATAATTTTTTAACAACCGACTATACTCTATTTTTAAAGTAGAGAGACGAATTTCTGAACAGACCACTTTGACAGTGAAATCTCATTGGTTGAAAGCAAGGCCAAATTGCTTTCAACCAATGAGATTTTACTGTCAAAGTGGTCTGTTCAGAAATTCGTCTCTCTACTTTAAAAATAGAGTATAATTAGTAGGGATCGTTGGCCAACACGCTCCCCAGACTTAACTCCATTAGATTTCCACTTATTCGGTTATTTAAAATCTAAAGTACTAACAAATCGGAGACTGTGGCTTATAAGTGAATAATAAAATTAAAAAACCACAATAGAATTTAATTATTCTAAATACGTATTTCTACAACCACGTTGTCATCTTCAGTAGAAACACTTGAACGCACAAAAACACTCACAGAAGGATTGTTCTGAACGTCTTCTAGTTTAACACTATTTTAAAATCTAAAGTGTTTAGAATTCAGCACCGTAATCTAGAAGAATTACAAGCAGCCATTGTAGAAGAAATTAATAATATAGACCAAGAAACAGTTCAACGGATATTTGCAAATATGAGAAGAGTAAATTTATGTTTAGATGCTAACGGCAGATATTTTGAACATTTGCTGAAAAATATATTTAAGAATCTGTGTTATCTGTTTCGAACACTGTTATGTGAAAATTGTTTTATACCTATGTTGTTGCTTGTTATATGTAAGTGTTTCAATTATATAAACTCAGATTTTGTGTTCTTGTTGGCGTAAGTTAATTCTATACACTCCAAAGTACAATTTTTATTTAACAATTAATAGTACCGTTAACAATCCCATTTGAGACACCGCTGGAGAAATATCATAATAGTAAACCCTCAGTACAACCAACTTTAGAAAAAAATTGTATGGCGGAAAATTCAAACTATCGCTCATTTATGATTGCACTGTATATTTTCCCTGCAACAAATATATCATATATGTGACCAGCATTACAAATATTTGGATATGTTGTGTTTGTGTCGGATATAGGTATACATAAGTAGGTAAAATAGTTTCTTTAATTGTAGCGTTCCAGTACGTTTACACCACTTACTTTATTAGAAAAAATTGTATATTTTGAAGTCCTTTAGAGGTTACAATTTTTTTTTTTCAAATATATTTGGTACACGTATTCCTGACATTAGCCTTTTTTATTTAACTAAAAATCAGCGAAATTCAGTTAGAACATAGAAGCGCGATAAAATTCTAGACGAACGAAGGAAATTGATCCAAAAATATTCATCAGGGGATGACTAACATTTATAAGGAAGATGCGTCATCATATTTTATAGTAAAATAATGGTCTAACCAATTGCGATGAGGTAGGGAATCAATTCAATACGATGCAAGATGAAGAAGGCCTATCGAAAGAAGAGAGCAATAAAATTGAGCAACAGGTCTTAGCAAATTGAAGAAAGTTATCAATTATTGGTGTTGCAGTGGAGAGATCAGACAGTATTAAAAATTTTGCATGATAATTTAAGAATAAACGAAGTGTCAGCACGAACAAAAATTGCGTTGGCAACAAATTTGTGAGGAAAACTTCAGGGTTTTAGCTGGCGATAAAAACTTTTCTTTGAAAATTATCACCGCTGATGAGACGTGGATGTACGAGGTGCATTCAAGTTCTAAGGCCTCCAATTTTTTTTCTCCAGACTGGAAAGAGATAGAAGCATGCGCATTATTTTAAAATAAGCGTGCGTTCATTGTCAATACGTCACAGAGATGGCAGCACCGTACGGCAGATGAAATTGTAGCGGCAGCGTCGAGAATGAGAACTGTTTTAGATACTTAAAATGGCTACGTTTTCCTTACTTGAACAGCGTGCAATCATTTGTTTTCTGAATTTGCGTGGTGTGACACCAATGGAAATTCATCCACAGTTGAAGGAGACATGTGGTGATGGAGTTATGGATGTGTCGAAAGTGCGTTCGTGGGTGCGACAGTTTAATGAAGGCAGAACATCGTGTGACAACAAACCGAAACAACCTCGGGCTTGCACAAGCCGGTCTGACGACATGATCGAGAAAGTTAAGAGACTTGTTTTGGGGGATTGCTGAATCACAGTTGCACAGATCGCCTCCAGTGTTAGTATTTCCGTGGGTTCTGTGCACACAATCCTGCATGATGACCTGAAAATGCGAAAAGTGTCCTCCAGGTGGGTGCCACGAATGCTGACGGACGACCACAAGGCTGCTCGTGTGGCATGTTGCCCAAGCAATGTTGACACGTAACCAAGGCATGAATGGGACTTTTTTTCGTCGATTGTGACAATGGATGAGACGTGGATGCCATTTTTCAATCCAGAAACAAAGCGCCAGTCAGCTCAATGGAAGCACACAGATTCACCGCCACCAAAAAAATTTTGGGTAACCGCCAGTGCTGAAAAATGACGGTGTCTATGTTCTGGGACAGTGAGGGCGTAATCCTTACCCATTGTGTTCCAAAGGGCACTACGGTGACAGGTGCATCCTACGAAAATGTTTTGAAGAACAAGTTCCTTCCTGCACTGCAACAAAAACGTCCGGGAAAGGCTGCGCGTGTGCTGTTTCACAAAGACAACGCACCCGCACATCGGGCTAACGTTACACAACAGTTTCTTCGTGAAAACAACTTTGAAGTGATTTCTCATGCTCCCTACTCACCTGACCTGGCTCCTAGTGACTTTTGGCTGTTTCCAACAATGAAAGACACTGTCCGTGGCCGCACATTCACCAGCCGTGCTGCTATTGCTTCAGCGATTTTCCAGTGGTCGAAACAGACTCCTAAAGAAGGCTTCGCCGCGGCCATGGAATCATGGCGTCGACGTTGTGAAGAATGTGTACGTCTGCAGGGAGATTACGTCGAGAAGTAACACCAGTTTTATAGTTTTCGGGTGAGTAGTTAGTTAGAAAAAAAATCGGAGGCCTTAGAACTTGAATGCACCTCGTATTACTGGGCTCCATCGACAAAACAAGAATCCATGCAGTGGTTCCACAAAGGATCCCCACCACGAAAAAAGGAAAGGACGCAAAATTCATCTGGAAAATTGATGACGATGGTGTTTTTGGATGCAGAAGGAATCTTGTTAATTGAATATGCGAAGAAAGGCTATACAATTATAGGAGAAGTATATACCTAAGAAAACAACCGAATTTGAAAACTGTCATACTGCGAAAAAGACGTCAAAACTTTACTTAAAAGATTATGTTGCTTCATGAAAATTGCAGAGTTGACGAAGCTCGCTAAATCTGAAAAATAATCAACGACTGTAGCTTTATAGAGATGGAACATTTACCTTCCAACCCGGACTTGGCACCGTGGTGATTGGCAACGTGATTATTACCTATTTCCTAAATTAAAATTGGATGTGTGTGGATGACGTTTTCTTCGGATAATTGCCTGAAACAAGAGGTGGAGGTGCTAACCCCCGTGTAATCAATCTACAGCTGAAGCAGTTTCTCAACAGCGAAGTGCGCATGTCTGGTATGGAATAGATCCACGCATGCTAGACATGTGAATTTTGCGCTTATGACTGGCTATATGAAGGCTACACCACACAAAACGGCTCGGTGCGAAACTCCTACAGCTCGCCAACTGGCTACCAAGCATACAGAAAGATTTACGTAAAGATTCGACAACCGCCACCCCTTTTATAATTCACTGTAGCCGACAAGGCGACTAAAATCACGAAAGGGTTTCTTGCAGGCGGTCTCTATAGAGTCACCGGACATCTATCCTCTACGCCAAGAGCCTCTACCGGGCTGCCATTTGGTTTGGAAAAATTGGAAAACTCTCAACCGCCTCGGAACGGAAGTCATCCCCGCAAAGACGAACTTAGCTAAATGTTGGCTAAAATAATAGCTACACAGGCTTTTTGTATGACATAATTAATTGCCAGCGCAAAACTAAATAGATTGTCAATAAATATTGATAGTGTGAGGCAATTACATTTTATAAATATTTATTGACCGTATTGACAATATATATTGATCGTGTGAGGGCCGCTTAAGGCTATACCTTCCGAAAAATTATTTTGGAGGTCTTCAAACTTACTTTACTCTTTCGTGTCCGAATCCACATCAAATTTTATCAGCCCAGCATCGAGACACATCCAAAGCATTATCTGTAGCAAGCCATAAAGCTTCGATAGAGCAGGAGTTTGAGCAATTCCTACAGGTTAGCAGGTGTTACATATTCTGCATTTCGCCGCAGTTGGGTTTAGTGTCCGTTCCATCGATAATCCTATCAATATCAGGTTTGCTCACTTGTTAATGCTAGCAAATTTCAATACCAACTGAAGTAAGATTGTCAATCTTTCCCTCAGACGGTCAATATTTATTGTCAATCTTGCAAATATTTTGGATCTCATCAACTAGCCCATCAATATTTAACATATTGACAATTTGTCAATCTTTCTACTCACACGTTCAACAAAATTGTCAACCCTCAGATATTGACAATATATATTGATCGTGTGAGGAACGCTTTAATTAGAAAAACTCTGAAATAAGTGTGTAACAGTTAGTGGATCTTTTATTATAACGCCTTTCATCCATAGCTGGGTAGATAACACAAAAATGTCCTCCTGTAATACATTAAAAATGAAAAATTTTGTTTCGTAAAAAAATAAATAAATAGTTTTGTATTGAATATGTTGTCTTAAATGTAGATAATTGATATAAAGATTAACTCTAAGATAATCAATTTTTAGATGAATCACAGAACACTACACACTGCACTTCTTAAACTGTATATAGTTTATTTACGATTCCAAATGGGGTGCGTCATAGTCAGTCATATCAAGGGGAGCAATCTAATATATGGGCCCTGTTAGTGCGGTATTTATGATATATTATGTTGCATGCCCTTAATTAAAGTTATCAGAGTGTTATGTCATAATTGTCATTTAATTTATAAACCATAACCTCAAAGGCATTTAATGGACAAATATAAATAAAACTTACTGACGTTGTGTGACGCCTTACGACGTATACTTATGACGTGCCTTGTCTGTAATCATAAATAGACTATAATAAAATACATGTGGCTTATAAAACTGGTAATTATATTATTATATAATTAGGATGCACCTCAAATTTTCTTATTTTTCTTATTAAAATAATTTAAAAAATGTTTGAGTCACATCCGATGAATTTAACGTAAAAATCTAAAAAAAAATACAAACAAATATATACTTTCCGTGATATACAGGGTTATACCAAATAATTATAACTAATAGTGTTTATCACATAAAATTTGTAATGAACGAAATAATAAATAATTATTGTATTAAATAATGTTTGGCAGCACTAATATTAAATTAATTTTCTAAAATATTATTTATTATGACATTTCTGCCGTTAAAGTAATTTACCGATTTATTTTTTCGTTCGAATTACTAATTTTGAATCTAAATTCAATAAAAAAAAGAGCGATATATCACAAATTCTACAATAATATATCGGGAGAATTTTATAAAGAAAAAACATTCTTTTTTGTAAATAAGTTTTTGATAAATTTTTATTTAAAGTACTTTTGTGTGAATATATATATGTACATAAAACTTATTATATTTTGTATAATTTAAAATCGAAATTAAACTAATAGTCAAAATTTTCACTTTATTATTTGTTCGTAAAACAATTGTTTCGCCAACACATTGGCTTCGTCAGGTATTTACTAGAAGACGTTATAAACTAACATCGCTATGCATAAATACAAAAAGGTTAATATTATTTTACAATGTCTTAAAAATGTGAGAATTTACACAAATACTGTAGTCAGTCCTTAATGTACTGTCGCTATTGGGGACTAAATATATTTCGAAAATAAAATTTTTTAATAAAATAAATGTGCAATTCTATTTATCATCTATCAGCCGTTGGCAATTAGCGGCCTGTGATCCGCCTCGGTGCGGACCATAACCTCGTCCCAGGCATTCCATATACAAATCCTAAAACTGCTTTACTGTCTTTGTTTGGGCACAACTCAAAGCGCACACAACGTACGGCGTATCCACATTAGTGGATGGCGGAGCGGAAGAAGTATGCCCGGACCAGAAGAAAGTTTGAAGACATTAGCCTCTCTGCTATAACTTGCACTCAACGTACCGAAAACATGGACGCTAACTTACGTGAACAACTCAGGGATAAAGGACAGTCTTTTGACTGCTTCTCTCTAACTATAGACGAAAGTAAATATGTGTCGGATACAGCACAATTCTTCATATTTATATGAGGGCGTTGACAAAAACTTCACTGTTTATGAAGACATTTTAAGCTGCGTCTTTTGCGGCGTAAAAGAAACTATCACGGGAGAAGATTTATTCCACCATTAGGAGACCAAGCCGTAAATTCATTAAGATGGAACTGGGAAAAATTAGCAAGTATCACCACGGATGGAGGTAAAAATATCAGCGGTCAAAATTAAGGTGTTAGGAGAATCAAAAGCAAACTAGAAAAGTCTGGATCTGATATTCCATTGATATTTAATTGTATTATTCATCAAGAGGAATTGTGCTCTAAGGTTTTATCGTGGAAAGAAATAATGTACACTGCTATATCTACTGTTAATTTTATAAGAAAGAATGGGCTTACACACCGCCAGTTGCATAGGCTTTGGAAGAAGTGGAAGCTGCACATGGCGATGTGGTTTACTACTGTGAAGTGAGGTGGCTGTCAAGATGCAGAACGCAACGATTTTTCGATTTGAGAAATTGTAACTTCGTGGAGATGAAAAAAAATCCAATACATAAACTTTCGAACCACCAGTGGATTGTAGATCTTGACTCATTTGATTGCCGAACTGAATCTGCTCAACGAACGCTTTCAGGAAAAAACAATTTGATATGGAATATGTGTTCAGATGTGCAGCCATTTGAGATGAAGCTGAAACTGTTTATCAAGCATACTGATGAAAGAAAGTTCGATCATTAGCCAAACCGCAAGAAAGCTGTGGAAGAAGTTGGGATGAATTTTGAATGGCAAAATATTAAAATTAAAAGCGTGTTAATACAACTCCAAATTGAGTTTGAGTACCAGCTCGCTGATTTGAAAAGAATGTCCCGTAAATGGAGATCGAAAATTTTTTTGCAGTGGATATCGATAATGTAGGTAATGCAGGTAATTCGCTCATAAATATTTCGATCTGTAAAGTAATACCACACTTAAAGCAGCTTTTAAAGAAATCACGAACTTGATGGATTTCTACAGAAGCTTTCTGAGAATTACAAGGAATTGAAAAGTTTGTTCAGCAAATTATAACAATGTTTGAAAGTCCTACATATTTGTGTGAGCAGACTTTTTCAATATTCAATTACCGTAAAAATAACCACTATTAGCAGTTAATTGATGCATACTTGGACGCAATACGGCACATCTCCACGTCCAAAATACAAGCAGGCATAAAAAAACTTGCCAGTCAAATGTGCCCCAAAAATCGCGTTAGTTCTAATGTCTCACTGCAGTGGGGCATTAATCGTCTGGCATTTTTTCTTTTTACAATTGTAAATGCATTAGCTACCTACTACAGTAGAACTCCGATTATCCGTGGGCGGATTATACGTGGAGCGGTTTATCCATGCGTAAGAGCATTTACTTATCCGTGGTGAAACGAAAAGTTGGTCGTATTCGCAATTTGTACAGCGTTAGAGCGTTGTGCGCAACTCTGACTCGGTGAATTCCCTAAATATGAATTCGGCAGTAAACGTCCCATATGCAGGCTGATTCATTTTCGGCCCTCACCATGGGGATCTCTCTTATTATTGGAGATAGAGTACAGGTTTAAATTTGGCAAAGTTGTTAAATTTTGTGTTTGTTATAAATCCGTAAAGAAAATAGACCTGTGACAAATGACCTTCGTTATTTAAATAAAAAACGCGAGAACCCCATTTTCTTCTTTTACCTGTAGCACCGACATTTGGCCTTGTAGAGAAAATATAAAAACACATCCTTGTGGCCATTTCTAAACCTCTATCCAGTGGTGTACTCTAAATTTTTATACGACGTTTCGTTTCTTTCTGGCCATCATCAACTATCTAATTTCTTATAGGCGCCATATTGGATTTAGACATCTTCAGAAAGAGTTTCTTTTCTGATTTCAACCCTGTACCACATGCTGACTAAAGTTTTTGACATTAGGTTTTATTTGAAAGAATAAATTGTAAGATTAAACAAGGTAGCCATGGAATTTCAATCTGTCAAACATTTCATTTATTGTTCATTAATAATACAAAAATGTCATACACTAACGAAGAGAAACGAGATATGATAAGTATTTTTTATTCTTCGAACCGAAATTCAACAGTAGCGAGTACAAGATATCTACAATTATATCCAGAACGACAACAGCCTCATCGTACCATTTTTTTAGATCTCGACAGACATCGAGAATGGATCGTTTACTAAGCCGCGTAATGGTCAAGTCAACAGGAATTTAAATGAAAATCGACAAGGTATTTTACAAATGGTAAATTAAAAGCGTGTTTTCAAATTTCATGTTAATCTTGTATTTTTATAGATAAATAATAATCCATCAATTTCTACACGCGAAGTAGCGTCAGAATTAAATTTGTGCCAGTCCAGAGTTTGGAGAACTTTACATAAAAGTAGGTTTAAACCATACAGGATCCATGTTAGTCACTCTTTCCTGCCTGGAGATAATTTGAGAAGGCTAGAATATTGTAATTGGTTAATGGGAAGGATAGAAAATGGTGAAAATTTTTTAAGCAAAATCATCTGGTCAGATGAAACAAAATTTACAAATTCTGGAATGTTCAACAGAAATACGGAGCACTATTGGGCAGTACAAGATCCCCGACAAAACAGGGCTAGAAGACCACAACATCGTTTTGTAATAAACGTTTGGATGGGTATTTTGGCAAATCGTCTCTTAGGACCAGTTATGTATGAAGAACATTTAAATGGAGAAAGATATTTAAACATTTTACGTACATACGTATCTGACTATCTTGACGACAATATCCCATTAAATCAATTACAATATTTATGGTGGCAACAAGATGGCGAACCAGCACACAATGCAGCTGTTGTTAGAAATTTCTTAAATCAAGAGTTTGCAAACCGTTGGATTGGAAATAGGGGAGTTGTTGAATGGCCTGCGAGATCACCTGATTTAAGTCCGCTAGATTTTTTGTTATGGGGATATGTTAAAAATAATATTTATAAAGTAGATGCGCCACAAAACATTGAAGAATTACGAGACAGACTTCAGAATGCCTTCGATGCAGTTCCTAGAAGAACTATACAAAGGGCAGTACAAAATGCCAGAAGGCGTGCCCAATTGTGCATTACCGAAGATGGCCAGATAATTGAACATTTACTGTAATTGTTTATTGTTTACTTTTCTATGTATTTTTATTAATGTTTTTGTTATCTTGTACTCGCTACTGTTGAATTTCGTTTCGAAGAATAAAAAATACTTATCATATCTCGTTTCTCTTCGTTAGTGTATGACATTTTTGTATTATTAATGAACAATAAATGAAATGTTTGACAGATTGAAATTCCAAAGGCTACCTTATTTAATCTTATAATTTATTCTTTCAAATAAAACCTAATGTCAAAAACTATAGTCAGCATGTGGGACATGGTTGAAATCAGAAAAAAAAAACTCTTTCTGAAGATGTCTAAATCCAATATGGCGCCTATAAGAAATTAGATAGTTGATGATGGCCAGAAAGAAACGAAACGTCGTATAAAAATTTAGAGTACACCACTGGATAGAGGTTTAGAAATGGCCACAAAGATGTGTTTTTATTTTTTCTCTACAAGGCCAAATGTCGGTGCTACAGGTAAAAGAAGAAAATGGGGTTTTCGCGTTTTTTTTTTTAAATAACGAAGGTCATTTGTCACAGGTCTATTTTCTTTGCGGATTTATAACAAACACAAAATTTAACAACTTTGCCAAATTTAAACCTATACTCTATCTCCAATAATACGAGAGATCCCCATGGTGAGGGCCGAAAATGAATCCTGTATACTATACACGTGAAACCCAACTTTGTTTCCGGTTCGTAATGCGCGTTTGTATTAACAACAAGAATGTCAGGTATTCGAAAACGTAAACATACCGTGCTAACTATTAAACAAAAACTTGTGAAAAAACATAAGAGTGGAGTTAGCGTATCACAGTTAGCAAACAGTTATGACATAGGACAGCAAACTGTACGCGATATAGTAAAACGCAAAAACAAATTAGGGCAATTTATTTTAAAAGCAGATAGTGAATCTAACTAACAGATAGTGAATCTAACTAATCGCAAAACAACAAAAAATTCGTAATTTCACCTACATCGGGTCCAATGTGCATTCTTCAAGTTACTGCGAAACGACGAACATCTACGTACAGCCCTGAAGATGTCACTTCAAACAGTGGACGAAACGTTGGCAATTACGCCTATCTCGACGCGGTTCCAACCCGGAAACCGAGATCTAAATGATAAATTTTACTTAATCAGTTTGATTTCAATAACTAAGGACATTGTGAAATAATATTAACCTTTTTGTATTTATGTATCCCGATGTTAGTTTGTTCATTCTCTAATAAGTACCTGACGAAGTCACTTTGTTGGCAAACAATGATCGTTTTACAAACAAATATTAATAAAGAGAAGATTTTAATTATAAGTTTTATTTCTATTTTATTGTATTTGAATCACTAATAAACCTAGAAAATATAATTTGAAGTTTTTTTTTTGGGGGGAGGGGGGAACCCCGTATATTAATTTATATAGCAGGATCTATGATATAATATATTTATTTTTCTTTATTTAATTTATATATTCTAAAACTTAATTTAATTTTATTATCACAAAATATAAAACTAAAAAAAATAATAAATTATGTACACGTTTTTTTAAATTTTTGAAATAATTTTCTTTTCACCAGGTGAATACCGGAAGTTGATGTTAACTTTTCGGTTTTAATAAACCCAAAATTAAGTGACTATTTTGAAAATAACTACCAATTTTTTTGCACATTAAATAGACCTAAAATAATATTGCCAATACTTATTTCATTCTTTGCGGTTCCCCTAAAAGAATAATTTTCTTGGGTTAAAGATTCAAAGCAAAGAGAGCATTTTTTTCTAAATTATACAACTCTATGTTTCTCGTATAATCTTTTTAAATTTGATTAAAACAGATAATTTTTCGAACTTGTAAATGAAGAATGGGTATCCAAAATTCCAAAATTATTTTAATGAAATTTTAAATAGGGGGCTAGCATATAAATACCAACAGAATACCAGTAGGAGTTTTATTCGGAGCGATACAACGAGCATTATGCTTAAATGCTCGGATTTATCGGCGTCCAACTAAAGATATAACAATGATGGTGATAAAAAGGTATACGAGGATTGTTCTAAAACTACGTGGCCTAACACAGAGATGGCGCGAATTCGCAGGAATCTTCTTTGCCAATCCGAAGAATCATTCTTTAATAAGTTAAATATGACAGTACAGAGCGATCTGTCAATTAGTCTGTTTTTGACAGTACGCCAAAGTGAACGTCTCGTGTGATTTTGTAATAATGGAAAACACGGAGTTGAGAGCAGTGATAAAGTACTTGCATTTGAAAGGCTTAACACCAACCGAAATCAAAGCAGAGTTGGATTCAACACTATTAGAATACGCTGATTAAAAACCAGGTTACCAAATTTAAGCGAGGTCGTGTCACCCTGTAGTGGACGTCCAAACACTGTTACTGTTCCGGATATGATTGAAAAAATCCAGCGTATCGTTATGAATGACCGTCGAGTAAAAGTGCGCGAGATAGCAGACGTTGTAGGTATCTCTAATGACTGTGCATGGGATGTTAACTAAAGAATTGGTAATGAAAAAGTATTCAGCGAGTTGGGTGCCGCGATTACTCACACCGGAACAAAATTGAATCGTTTGTGTTTCTCGCGACCTTTTAGTACGCTTTCGCCGCAACCAGAAAGATTTTATACGCCGTTTCATAACCGTCGATGAAACCTAGATCCATGATTACACTTCCCAAACCAAAGAACAATCCAAGAAAAAGTTATGGTTTTTTGAGATTCTCATAGAATTATCTTGGTCAACTACTTAGAAAAGGACAAAACAATAAAAGGGGAGTATTAAGCCAATTTGTTACAGCAATCAAGCGACAAAATCAAATAGAAACGGCCTCATTTGGCAAAGAAGAAAGTGCTTTTCCATCAGGATAACCCACCTGCCCACATGCCTGCAATTGCAAAGGGCTTTTCCATCAGGATAACGCGCCTGCCCACAAGTCTGCGATTGCAATGGCAAAAATTCATGAATTGGGATTTGAATAAGTGCCTCATTCACCCTAGTCCCCAGATTTAGCTCCCAGCGATTATCTCTTTTCAAACCTGAAAAAATAGCTCGGCGATAAGGGATCTTCGTCTAATTCCTAGGTAATTGCTGTTGTAAGTAGCTATTTCGAAGACAAATTTGGAATGTCGTTGGAATAAATGCGAGCAAGAGACTATATTGAAAAATAATGTTTTTCTGTCAGAGAAACTTGCGTTTTCTTTGTTAGGCCACATAGTTTCCGAACCGCCCTCGTATGTGCTGACAAATTCAATGGAAAATAAATTTGAATTCACAATCTCTTGAGGCCGAAGAAGGGTCAGTGTATGATGCCAAGATTGCCATGTCATGTGTTGTTAGGAGATCAACTGTGATATATTTAAGCGTTTGAAAGGGACGGTAACCCACTTCCGCCCGAAATTGGTCGAGAACGTTTAGTTGCTACATCGCGATAATGCACTCATGTTAGGCGTTGATTAATCTCGAAGTATTGGCTACAACAGGTATTTCTGTAGTTTGTTGGAAATGATAAAATAAAATAATTTAAATCACAACATGTGCTGCCATCTGTACAACAAGTTAATCATATGTAGTAAGTAAGGGAGGTTGGTTTAAGAACACGTGTGTCAGCTCCTCCATTTAGTATTTTGTTTTTAACGTAATAAAGACCATATTTAATAGCACAGTGTTAATAGTTTACTTTATTAATAGTTCCACAGCATTACGCAACATAGTTCCCAATTCTCCGTGCAAGCCTGACCTCATCCCTTCTTCCACTTCCCCACGATCAGTCAAATTAAAAGAACCTGTTTCGAAGGAGTTAATGATGTGTAAACGATCTCGACACCTTTTTGTGAGGAGATGAATTCGAAAGAATTTTAAAAGGCTGCTTTTCAAGCTGAAAAGATGCGTCGAGTTTAATGATCACCTATTATAAAGGCCTCAACTTAAATGTTTTCAATCTATATATATATATATATATATATATATACATATATATATATATATATATACATATATATATATATATATACAGTCGACACTGTTTATAGTGAAACTCTATATAGTGAAATTTTTTCAAGCCCTAGAATATTTTAATGAAATTTCATGTAAAAAGCGCTGCATATAGTGAATCTGTAAAATAGTAACACTCTATATAACAAAATATTTACCAGAATTTCATGTATAAATTTTTATGCATTTATTGCGATTTTGGCCACTTCGGGTTTCCCATTTCTACCTCCTAACATTAGCACGAACTCCATTTTTATGACGCACTGTTTTCAAAAGGTTCTTAACGCGTTCATAACACTAAATCAGGTACAATAGATTTTTGTGAGAATCCCGGGGAAAACCCATTTTATATGTATGTAGTCGAGGCCTAGATTACATATGTAATTCGCAAACAGGTTCAGTTTGTTTTTGTTTAAGAATCAGTTAAGATGTCCAAGCGAGTGTGTTTAAGTTTAGCTGAGAAAATTAAAGTTTTGGAGGAAGTTGATAAAGGCTGCAAAAAAATTGATGTTGCTGCAAAATTCGGTGTTTCTCCAAGTTGCGTCTCTCTTATAATAAAAAGTCGCGAAAGTATCATCAAGAAAACGAATGTTCCAAGCAGTCGAAAACGAGTACGGGTGTGTCCTTACGAGAATGTAAATGAAGCAGTTTTACGATGGTTTCAAGTGGCCCGTACTCATCAAAACGCACCAATATCGGGAAATTTAATAAAGCATAAGGCTCTACAATTTGCTAAAGAATTTAACTGCGTTAATTTTCAAGCTAGTGAAGGGTGGTTGAGTGCCTGGAAGACTCGCAATGCAATTGTTTTCAAGACGGTGTCCGGCGTGAGTGCAAGCGTTAATCAGGAGGACTGTGACATTTGGACTGAAATTGTTTTAAAAAGTGTATTGAAAAAGTACGAGCCAAAAAACGTTTTCAATTGTGATGAAACCAGTTTGTTTTTTAAATGTTTGCCAAACAAAACTTTTGCTTTTAAAAGTGATAAGTGTTTTGGTGTTAAAACAAATAAAGAAAGGGTGACACTGATGGTTGGAGCAAACATCAATGGTTCAGAAAAACTGAAATTATTGCTGATAGGTAAAAGCAAAAATCCCCGTTGTTTAAAAGGAGTTAAATACCTGGAGTTAGGTTACGCCAGTAATAACAAGTCATGGATGACTTTAAAAAATTAACGAATATTGAACTGATCTTTTTTCCACCAAACACGACCTCCAAATTGCAACCTATGGGTATTAGCAAAAACATAAAACATCATTACCGAAACAGAATTGTCCACAAAATTGTTAACGCGATTGATAACAACCTTCCAGTCCAAAAATTGATTACCCTTAAGTAATTACCCTAAGAGTGTATAACCGAAGTCGCTAAAGTATGGAGTGAAAATGTTTCCAAATGTTTTTTTTTCTAAAGCAAGTTTTACTGAAAAAATTGACTAATGGGAAGAAGAAGACGAAATGGATCTCGCTACCTTAAGAAAACCATGGGGTATTCTACAAAAAACTGCTACCGTCGACGAAGATTGTTTACTTGAAGATTTCTTAGAAATCGACAATGATGTTGGCACGACATAAAACGACGATATAAAAAGTAAAGATCATGAAGAAACTGAAACCAGTGAATGTCCTGCTAAATTTAGTGAAAATGAAATAAGAAATGCATTTGACATTGTCCGAACTACTCTCAGGGGCCAGGAAAGTGTACCTGATCAAATCTTCATGCATTTGAATAAATGCGAGAATTTTGTTGAGCAACGATTATTTTTCAGAAGTAATGTTCAAAAGAAAATAACTGATTATTTTTCCTAGTACATAATATGTATGTACATACATGTGTTATTTAGCAATTTCTCAAAATTTCACAAATTTTAAATGTACATACATACATATTGCTATGGATTTTTAATTAAAAATAATTTAATTTAAAAATGTACATTTATTTGGGAAAAGTCTGTATATTGAAAATGTTTTTAAATTTTCGAAGGTTAACTAGAGTGAAAAACTTGTTATCCGAGGTTGCAGGGGAAATTCGTAGAGACGAAAATTATCTATTGAAAGAGAAGGTTGCTTGTTTTGTGAATTATATTAACATATTTAATTAATTCGGGTTGATTGTTTGAAAGTGTTTTATTATTGATATATTTGAGATTTATATATCTCGATATTTAAAGATATTAATTCCCGTTATTTTGTTGTTTAAATTAATCAAGCACCTTTGTTCGTAAGTCTCCATTAAAAAATTTTGTAAGTAGAATTCAAATTATATGACGTCATCATAATATATAAAATTATTATAAGTATATTTCTATTGTATCTAAGCTTGTAGTTAAGAGTTAATTATTAGAAATACAGATAATACAGTTTATTATTAACATTTCTGTGTTAAAAATTATAATTGAAAAGTTTGTTCGATTGGAATCAGGGTTTTTGTGAGTGTCTATTGCACATGCGTAAGTTTTGTTCGCGTATCAGTATCTGATTATACAGTGTGGTTCTCTGGGGGAGAAATTAACATTAAACTTGATTATTTTTAGATAAGCTTTGATCGGTGTCATTTAGAGGATGTTTTCCATTCATTTAGCTGTCAATTTTCAATTAATGTTTTTACCTCAAGTATTTTTGTATAATACAGCATCTTTATACTTTGTAAAGATATATTTTTATTTTTTTTTATTTTGTATTAAATATTCATTTTAATTTTTATCCTGCGTTTGTTTCATTTTACTCATACCAATATTGCTGTTCTAACTTAACTTATATAAAATAAGTAAATAAATTATTGTGAACATTTCACTGGCGCTCAACTCATATTATAGACACGTCTTTCCTAAGTGGAACCCGAGAAGTTAGAAGTCTCATATTTGAAAATTCACCGGCTGAGAAACCTAGTTGGGAAAACTAGTTGTGGATGGTGGCGTGCTAAATTTTCAAACCACTATTCATAGCAATATGTTTGTATTAACAGATTTTGTATTATATATTCTTTTTATTTCGTATGTAGTATTTAGCCCTGTACATACATATGTAATGTGTACATTATGTACATGCTATGTATTTAAACTTTCAAATGTTTAATAAAATCTTGTCTAATAATTCAATTTTGTGATTTTTTTTCTCTTTATATAGTGAAAAACTCTTTCTAGTGAAATTTCGGTTAACATTGTCGTGTTTCACTATATAGAGTGTCGACTGTATTTAAATCGGGTGATACACTAGGCCACTCTAGGACTTCTATATTTTGGTCTTCAAACCAGGTACTAATAATCCGTGCGGTGTGAACTGCAGCGTGACCATGTTGAAAAACCCATGGTAAACCTCTCATGGTCCTGTTTATGTTGCGTTTCACTCTTATTAATAGGTCTCTGTACATTCGGGCACTTTGAATACCATTTAAAATTTCTACATGCACCACATCGTTATAAGAAGTAGAATCCCATTACTCCGGCTTGCCTGTTATATCGAGACGCAAACTTTTCTTCTTTTCGCAAGTCATGAAAATAATACAAATATCCGTCGGGATATTTGTATTATCCCAACAGAATCGTTTCTCGTCTGTAAAAATAACTGTTCGCCACTGATCAATCCAGCCCATACGGTTTCTCGAAAAGTTCAGTCGATTTCCTTTATGTATTTGCGTTAAAACCGGCTTTTTCTGTCATTTACGCCGCTTTAGATGTGCACACTTCTTATTTATTCTTTGTACAGTCCTCAAACTCGACACAGATTGCACGACTTGCTTGATTTTTCTGACAGTAGTAGTAGTAGTAATTAGCACTAGTAATTAGAAGTTTTGCGTAGAATATTTCTTCTTTCCCTCTCAATGTAAGTTGACTAGTTATTATTGTTTTTAACACAATTTAAAAATAAAGTTTTTACTGGTGAGGCTAATTCGTTGTCGCGGGTTAGTCGCTTGTAACAGTAAAACTATTATACTGCGCCAAAACTGGCAAATACAAATATATGCACATGTTATCTAAGCTTTGTTATATAAAACAACTATACTTGTCTTTATACCTAAAATAATTCTGTAAATTGTATTTTTGTTGCGAGGCTAATCAGTTGTCGCAGAGTGTATGTATAGTCAAATCTAGCAATATACGCCATTCGCGATTCGAAGACGTGCACGTCATCAATAACGTCAAAACAATGTTGCAAAATCCATTGGCAAAATCGATTTGTTTACATTTTTGGCTAGGGTAGTAAATTTGCAAGATTTAGGTTATGACAGCAATATGTAATTATAGCAAAACACAAATACAATTTTACTACTCTCACAGTTGATAAAGGCAGCGGCGGTCCATCATTATCGCGTTCTCCTTCACAGTTGGCAACGCGGATGCAACAAGTCGCTTATATTGGCTGCAAAACGCTTTCGACGTTGCAAACTAAGAGTAAAGAGATGCAAAATATGACAGAACAATATGTGTCAACACTGAACATTCGCACCAACATAAATATGCATTTATAGTGATATTGATATAAATACCGGGTGCGGCAATAGTGTGTCGGCGGACCTTAGCATGAAAACTAATAAAGTTGTAGCAATGAAATTTTACGTACACATGTAGTATGCTACAGTGCATTTTCTATTTTATTTATATATTTACAGGGTGTTTCAAATTTCCGCAACCACTTTCAATTTTGTTTTTAAATAGATTGCTATACTTTCTTGTTATTATGATGATAGCCACCCAAATTATCTTTGCAATGATATATGACAATGTGCACTTACAACTGTTAGTTTTGATTTTATTGCAAATTTTGTTATAATCTTGACAGTTGCAGCGTCTAACATTTTAAGTCTTAGCCTGAAAATGGGTGCAGTGCCTCACGTAACTCTTTTGTTGCCAATTTATGAACTAACACGTTATATGTTTTGAGGGTGAACAACGTGACAACATATAAAGGGTGTTAAATATGTCGTGTCAAAGTTATCGAAGTTTAAAGCTTATTTTCTCTTTTTTTTGATTAAACCTATAATTTTTTTATTAATTTTTTAATAACATAGTACCTATTTCTAGTATTTTCGAAGTTATAACCCTTTAATGGGATATACCTATGTTTATAATATTCAATATGCGGTGCATCTAATAGTTGGTTGGCCATGAAATGATATCAAACAAAGTAACTTTTACAAACACCTGTTTTTTAATTCTTTATTATTAGTTTTAGAATTACATTTTGTAATTTTTACATAATAAAACAAAATTAATTTAAAATGTGTTCAAATATGCTCTACACATGCTTTTAATCGCCTCTGCATCGACAGACTTACATTTTGAGCCATGTTGTTTTCACTTAATTGAAGAAAAGCGTTTCTGATTCGTTACTGCATGTTGTCTGCCGTTGTAGGAGGTCTAAATGTGCTCTTGAAGCAGCACCGTAATGTGCAGGTGCACAATCATGTTGGTACCACAATCTCCTTATGACGTTATCTGGTAGGCCTTCTCACAGCAATGGTAAATTAATTTGTAGGAAATTTGTGTGAATTTCACAATTTAAAATAGTATTAAAAAAGAATGGACCTATAATAGTGTTTCCTATGATGCCTCCACATGTGTTAACACTCATTTTTGTTGGTATAAAATAGGTTGTACAAAATGAGGGTTTCTAGTGTCATAATAATGAGAATTTTTTTGTTTGTCATTCCACAATTAGCAAATGTTGCTTCATCTGTGAAAAGCACATGATCTAGAAAAGTTAAATCTTGTCGTAATTGGAAAAGTAGCCATTCACAGTAAACAAGTCTCCTTTCAAAATCCGTTTGTAATAAGCCTTGATGATTTTAAATTTTGTAAGGGTGAAATTTATTTTTTTTAAAATCCTTACAGCAGCGACTTCTATCCCGTGTTCTTTCGAAATTATACTTGTAGATACGCGCGGATTTTCCACAACGGACTGGACGACTGTCACTTCATTATCTTCTGTAAGCATAGTCTTTGTTCTTTCATGTTTGACGTAATTTACTAAACCCGTCCGAAGAAACCTTGTCAACAAATTTTCAAACGTCTTAATATCTGGTGCTCTTTGGTGAGGATACTCCATAGCATATGTTCTTGATGCTAAAAGTGGATTTCTATTGCTAGCGCCAAGAACAAATACCATGTCTATTAGCTCTTCTTTCGAAAAATTCATTCTAAAGAAACACAACTATAAACTATTACGGCATGTAAATAAAAAATAATGACAACAAAACAATATAACTGACAACAAGATAACAACTAATAACGAACAAACAGAAATTGATAATTAACTAGCCGAACTTAAATTATAATTAAACGCGATTACAGCAAAGAGGAACTACAGAAAAACACTTTATACGGAAGTTTTAAGTAGATATTTGACGTTTGGTTACACAGCATTTTTTGCTTAATATCATTTCATGGCCAACCAACCAACTATTAGATGCAGCACCGCATATTGAATATTATAAACATAGGTATATCCCATTAAAGGGTCATAACTTCGAAAATACTAGAAATAAGAACTATGTTATTGGTACCATTTTACAAGGAGTTTGCTGAATAATAAAAAAATTATAGGTTCAATTTAAAAAAAAAAGAGAAAATAGCCTTTTAACTTCGATAACTTTGGCACGAGATATTTAACACTCTGTATATGTTGTCACCTTGTTCATCCTCAAAACATATAACGTGTTAGTCCATAAATTGGTAACAAAAGAGTTACGTGAGGCACTGGACCCATTTTCAGGCTAAGACTTAAAATGTTAGATGCTGCAACTGTCAAGATTTTAACAAAATTTGCAATAAAACCAAAACTAACAGTTGTAAGTGCACATTGTCATATATCATTGCAAAGATAATTTGGGTGGCTATCATCATAATAACAAGAAAGTATAGCAATCTATTAAAAAAAAAAAATTGAAAGTGGTTGCGGAAATTTAGAACACCCTGAAAATATAGAAATAAAAATAGAAAATTTCATTGCTACACATTGCTAAGCTCCGCCGACACACTATTGCCGCACCCGGTATACTTCGCTTAGTGTCGTTGTGTTGACGATTCCGAAAATTTTGTTGATGACCTGCACGTCTTCGAATCGTGAACGTTGTATAGCAAAGCATTGCCAACTAGTGTTTATAAATTTAAAAAATTTTCCACCCTTCATATTTGCTGTTATTATACACCTCATAAAACTAGTGAATCAAATAAAAGATTCTTACTTCTAAAAAAATTTATTTTCCCATTAAAAATATTGTTAAAATTTCATATCCTCGCCCATCTTTTATTATTATTATTATCATGTATCTTCTACAAACAAAATCATATTCGAATCTAATGGTGGATAATTACCTGAATCCTTTTAGAATATTTAGAAGAGAAAGAATGAGATCAAAATAAAATAAATTTAAATTAAGATTAATGGTTTCAAAAACTACTCAAAATTTTTGCCCAACAAAAAGATTACAATTCCTTTAAATTCTATCATAAATCCCACTGTATATAATAAAATAATCATACAAATAATACGCATTACACATATATACAAATATAAAATAATAATTAATAGTATAAAATGTCTTTGGTAAAGGAAAATATACAAAATGTACACTTTTAAAAACGCTTTCATTTTAAAAATTTTCTTTTAAAGCCACGAGGGCCTCGTCATCGAATCATACGGTTGTCGCATACTTAGCGCGGGGTGGTGATAACTTGCGGGATAAGCACCTGGTCCCAAAAGTCCCTGGTGCAGAACACCAGCTTGAAGGTACTGCTGATAAAGAGGCGAACTCGGATCCATTAGCGAAGGCTGATGGGGTGGCATGAAAGCACCGCCTAGAGGATAACTCGGTGGTCTCGGCTGTGGCGCTCCCAAAAACGGATAGGTGGGCGGCGCTTGATTCGTACTCGATTGGTGGGTAGTTCGTACAGGCTTCTCGGCACTCTCCGGTGTGGATCTGTGGTGGGCGGCGGCCGCCGCCGCCATATAGTAATTAGGAGCCGACCGAAAGTCTTCGAGGAAATTTGGATATGCATCTTTGTCAGCGTAAAGGCCACCGCTCAGACCTAAACCGGTTGGGCCGGGTCCGAAGTTGAACGCACTACCAGGTACCACGCTAGTCGTTTTCAGTGATATTGCACTAGGTTCTAGGGACGTTGTATTCTTGAGACCGGCGTACGATTGGAAGCCCTGACTGGGAGTGCTGCTGGTTGTATTCGAAGTAGATTCTGTCGGACCGGTAGGTGGAGTAGCTGAAAAAAAATTGAGAATTGAGAAAACATGAGAATAATCAAAGCTTAGCGTCAAAAAATGAGTTTGCATTTATTAGTTTTGCTACGAAGATCATGTTTAATCACAGATTAAACATCATTTGAATCTATTTAATCTAGTTTAGTTTCATATTTTATAATTATCATACTGTATATTTTACCGATTATATTTAAGCAATCAATTGTCCGCAAATAATCGCATATCCAGGTGTTATTTAATCTAAACTAGTTCATTATTCTGCTTATTCGTAAATAGTAATCGCATAAATATTATGAAATACGAAATACTAGAACATAAAAATGCATTATAAGCATCCGTGTAATCTCCTTAATAAAGAGAGGTGATAATATCAGCGATACCGCAACAAATGTTAAATGTCCTCGTGTTTAATCTCAGATTAACCCATTAACACCTGCCCTACTCAGTTGAGTACATGCAGTTTTCTGTAATTGTCGTAACCTTTCATTTCAAATTTAGTGCAGTATGACAAAAAAAATTCTAACCTACAGATAGCGGTAGTGGTATCCGAATGCAGATTTATGCATTATATCGTTCTGTTTTATAAATATCTCCTGTTACAGTTGGTGTATGTTAACCTAACCTATACCTATTTGTGTTTTACTTAAAATTTTCATTATTTTGTTGTATTTATTCGAAAAATTGGAAGAACTGATTGAGGAAAACATAGTGCAAGGTGAGTTATGTAATGTTGTATTTGTTTTATCATTTTGTTGCAATTTATGTTTCATCAAAATCAGGTGTACTCAAATGAGTACATCAGGCGTTTCTGTAATAATAATTTCATGGCAGGTATACCTTTTTTAGTGTTTTACAATGGAAATACCGCCACGTATTTTTTATGGTTCAGAACAGTTCGAAAGACTGGAAAAAGCTGTAGACGCACTGAATAATGAAGATAATCGAGACATTTCTCAGAATAGAAGCGATTATGTCCTAGCAATTATTCCTCCAGACCTCGGTGTAGAAACTGATGAGGAAGATATCAATGATGACGACCTTAGAGATGATCTGATGCCTGCTGATGTTCCAGGTTTTATCAAGGTAGAAAGTGAGGATCCTGAAGATAATGTACCTTTAAGTGTTGTCAGGGAGAGTATTGTTAGAACTGGAGACTCATCTACCAGTAATCAAGAATCCAAGGAGACGTATATGAATATGGAACATTTGAAGAGCCCAAATGGAAACAAATAGAACCCCAGTATTCTACAGATGTTGGTATCTCAAACACACTTACTGAAGATTTCGAACAAATTCGAAATGACCTAAAAAATCTGAACCCTAGACAAAAAAATTATTTGATGAAAACGTTATACAGTTGATTGTTGATCAATCACTACTATAAGCTGGTCAAAAAAATAATCATAACTTTACCATTACGGCTGACGAAATACGTACCTTTATTGGAATTTTACTACTGACTGGTTACCATAGCGTTCCTCAAGAGCGTATGTATTGGTCGAATGATGAAGATTTGGGCATTAGGGCAGTGAGTAGAGCTATGTCTAGAGACATATATCTTCAAATCAAAAAATACCTACACCTGGCAGATAACAGCGCTATAGGAACCTCTAATGATCGCATGTATAAAGTTCGGCCTTTGCTGAACTTATTAGTAAACAATTTTTGTCAGAGGGGAATTTTTCATAAGAACCTGTCTATAGATGAATCCATGATAAAATATTTTGGTGGTCACCCAGCTAAACAGTTTTTGAAAGGAAAACCTGTACGTTTCAGGTACAGAAATTGGGTTCTAAGCAATTCCTCAGGATATTCTTACGCGTTTGATATTTATTGTGGAAAGGAAGGTAATGGTAAACGAATAGTTTCTCTAGGCGCATCAGTTGTTCTGAAATTGCTTAGCCATGTGAAAGAACCATCAAAGCACATGGTATTTTTCGACAATTATTTTTCAACTTAATCCATTACTTGTAGCACTAAAGCGTATGGGATTTAGGGCTACAGGTACTATTAGAGAAAATCGCACAAAACACAGTCCTTTACCGTCCAACAAAGATTATTCAAAATAAAATCGAGGAGCATAAATGAAATTTTATGTGTTAAGTGGAAAGACAATAGTGCCTGCACAATGATAACTAATTATGACCATATTGAACCACTTACAAAAATAAAACGATGGTCCAAACAAGAAAAAAAGAAGACTGATGTAAAGCAACCTCGTCTCTTTGTAACATATAGTAGTGGTATGGGAGGGGTTGATCTTCTTGATCAATCAATTTCGAATTACAGAATTATGATTAGAGGCAAAAAATTGTGGTGGGTTTTATTTACATACATGATTGATACATCGTTAGTGAATGCATGGAGACTTCATCAAATAGCTTCTGAAAGTTCCATCGAGTTTTTTGCAGTTTCGAAGAAATGTCACGAGGTCTTACTTACGTGAAAATGTTCAGTCAAGAAAAAGAGGACGACCAAGTTCTGTACCTGCAGGTTTAGCTACTGATTCTTTTGGTCACTTCCCAAAAAAAATTCCTACTCAACTTAGGTGTTAGTGCAGTGCTAGGGTCCGTTGGCAGTGTGAAAAATGCCTGAAGACTTTATGCATTGAAAGGGAATGATTTAAAACATTCCATAGCAAATAGTACATATTTAGTATTAGATACTGCACATTGTCCTGTTGTACTAGTTTGAGTACACCCCCTTCAAATTATTCTAAATATATATTTTTTTGAGTAATATGTGCATTTTCTGTCTTATAAAGGTTCTTTTAAACTCCAACATGAATTGTGGAGTTTGATTCACCCAATTAAATTTAAAAATTCCTTCAATGGAGACTGTGGTTAAATAATAATTTAAAAAAGGTATATAACCCCTTACCACAATTATTAGTCGTATCCTAAATACGTATTTCGACAACTAAGTTGTCATCATCAGTAGGTAAAAAACTACTCATTAAAGTCACACGGGGCACAATAAAGTAAGATAAACGCTTCCGCACAACTACTATACACTGCAACCCTGTAAAGACTAAATTTACCATGCACATCTCAAACTACGAGACAAAACACTTGTCTATTAGAAAAGGTTTTTAAAAACATGTGTTAAAATATCGAACAAAGGGACGGCAAAAATTCTTCTCTAAAGAAGGCGCCTACTAAAAACGATTTTAAAGCTACGGTGACCTACTAATAAACTAAATGAAACACCTTATATTTCCACAAAACACTAGTATATATAACTGTATGAGCATTTCTTGTGCAATGTACAAATTAATAGTTATTATTTAAACGTGTTATTTCCAGTACGCAGGTAGTGACAAAATCTATATTGGGTAGGAGTGTAAAAAAATTTTCCATTAACAAATGGTTAAAAAGTCGTATATATATATTAAAGGCCGAACTCTCGTTGCAAATTCTGAGAAAGACAAAATTAAGACGGGGCTTACATGTGAAAAACCAGACATCCGGCTTGTTGTATTATATTAAATGAGAATAGAATTCACGGTAGTCTCTGGGTGTGTTAAGGAGGTAATTTTTGCATATTAAATTAGAATCACTTCACGTGAAAAGGGTCATTGAATAATTGGATATTGTAGGTATTTAATTTAAAAGTTAATTATAAATAGGTGGCATGTCCTAGTTAAGGAGTTAAGCAATATAAAATAATGTATAGAATTCACGGTAGGCTCTGGGTGAAACATGATGAATAATTTAATAAACAAAACACCCGGTACATCTGTTCCACAAAAGTGCTTCATTCAACAACCATTGTTTAGGAGGTAATTGCATTATTTCACGTGTATGGATTCCCACATGTCTATATTTCTGATGTTACATCCCCCACCCACTTATAAAAATGTGAAAAGACAGCTGAACGGTATTGGAGATTTATCGCTATTCAAGGAGGTATGTTTATTTTTCGCGATAAATATACTTTCGTAAGCATCAAGTTCATGGGGTTTATTAATTCCTTTTATCAATTTCAAACCTGTCATCGGTACATTGTGTAGTGTGCTCAAAGCGTGATTTGCGACATTTGATTTATCCGGTCTATTGTATTTGATATGTGCTATGTGTTCTTTAAAGCGTGTTATTATAGATCGTTTAGTTTGGCCTATATATTTCAAATTACAATCCGCGCAACTAATTTCATAGATCCCTGATTTCGAATTGGAATTGATTTTATCTTTAGTATTCCCGAGCAGACTTTTGATTGTGTTTTCAGACCGAAATGCTACCTGGAGACCTCTTTCTTTCACAATTCTATTAATGTTTTTCGTGACAGGGTGGTATGGTAGACATATGTACTTTTTCTCTTGGTTATTTTGGGGTATCAAACTCGTGGATTCGCGGATCGTATTCTTTATTTTAGTTTTTCTAATTAATTTATTGATTATTTCTATGTCAAAGCCATTGTATGTCGCACACTACACAATGTACCGATGACAGGTTTGAAATTGATAAAAGGAATTAATAAACCCCATGAACTTGATGCTTACGAAAGTATATTTATCGCGAAAAATAAACATACCTCCTTGAATAGCGATAAATCTCCAATACCGTTTAGCTGTCTTTTCACATTTTTATAAGTGGGTGGGGGATGTAACATCAGAAATATAGACATGTGGGAATCCATACACGTGAAATAATGCAATTACCTCCTAAACAATGGTTGTTGAATGAAGCACTTTTGTGGAACAGATGTACCGGGTGTTTTGTTTATTAAATTATTCATCATGTTTCACCCAGAGCCTACCGTGAATTCTATACATTATTTTATATTGCTTAACTCCTTAACTAGGACATGCCACCTATTTATAATTAACTTTTAAATTAAATACCTACAATATCCAATTATTCAATGACCCTTTTCACGTGAAGTGATTCTAATTTAATATGCAAAAATTACCTCCTTAACACACCCAGAGACTACCGTGAATTCTATTCTCATTTAATATAATACAACAAGCCGGATGTCTGGTTTTTCACATGTAAGCCCCGTCTTAATTTTGTCTTTCTCAGAATTTGCAACGAGAGTTCGGCCTTTAATATATATATACGACTTTTTAACCATTTGTTAATGGAAAATTTTTTTACACTCCTACCCAATATAGATTTTGTCACTACCTGCGTACTGGAAATAACACGTTTAAATAATAACTATTAATTTGTACATTGCACAAGAAATGCTCATACAGTTATATATACTAGTGTTTTGTGGAAATATAAGGTGTTTCATTTAGTTTATTAGTAGGTCACCGTAGCTTTAAAATCGTTTTTAGTAGGCGCCTTCTTTAGAGAAGAATTTTTGCCGTCCCTTTGTTCGATATTTTAACACATGTTTTTAAAAACCTTTTCTAATAGACAAGTGTTTTGTCTCGTAGTTTGAGATGTGCATGGTAAATTTAGTCTTTACAGGGTTGCAGTGTATAGTAGTTGTGCGGAAGCGTTTATCTTACTTTATTGTGCCCCGTGTGACTTTAATTAGTAGTTTTTTACCTACTGATGATGACAACTTAGTTGTCGAAATACGTATTTAGGATACGACTAATAATTGTGGTAAGGGGTTATATACCTTTTTTAAACAATTAAATTTAGGCGTTAATGGGTTAAACAACATCATTTAATCTAAATAAAATAGTGTAGTAATCCATATTTTATAATTATTACACCGTATATGTTACGTATTATAATTTAGTATTATTAATCTAAATAAGTTAGTTACGTATTATATTTAGCAATAAAATAATTCACATAGACATGTCAGGTATTTAATCTAACCTAGATGCATAAATAAACATAGGTCAGGTATTTAAAATAAACCAGTTCAATATTCAATATCGTCATCGCATAAATATGATGAAGTGCAAGAATTGTGAGATCATCAAAATGCATTATAAGCATCTGTATAAACACCGTAATTAAAGTAGGTTATATCAGCGATACCACAACAAATATTAAATGTCGTCGATATTCCATTACGTTTAATTAATGTATATAAAATTAAAATGTTTAGAACTGTTGGAATTAAAATTGTAAATAAGATTTGTATATATACCAACAATTTTGTTAAATAAATCATTAAATAATGTACTGTTCTTTAATCGCCTATTCATAGACCTTCGAGTCTATTCACCTCGATTTTAATTACACTTATTTAATGTATATAAAATTAACATTTTTAGAATTGCTAGAATTAAGTTGTAAATAGAATTTGTATATATACCGTAATTTGTGTTAAATAAATAATTAATAAAAGTTCTGTTCTTTAAGCAATATTCATGTTGACATCGTTTGTAAGAGGACATTTAACATTTGTTGACTAAACTAGATTGAATAGATTAAAATTATGTTTAACCTGTGATTAAACACGTATGAAAAACTATGAATTAGTCTGTATGCGATCGAATCGATTTTAGAAGCATTTTTCCAAGTGAAGTGGGTATCTTACTGGGGCGATTCATAAAGTAAGTTGCGTTTCCGCCTAGTGAGCAAAGGAATGGGGATATCGGCGTGATCGATTGCGGTGTAGTCTGGTTCAATGTGAGTCGTGCAGTGCTATACTATATTCACTGAACTTATAGAGTAATCACGAGGTGTCCACGCCTGTAACGCGTGCACAAACCCATTTATAATAGTACGAGTAGATATGATCTTAACGGTGATTTTACATTCACAGTTGAAAGACAAACTATGATATCAAAAGAGCAATGATTCTAAACGGTGATTATAATAATCGTTAATGTTGAATGCTGATTCTGGTGATAAATAGTTCATTCATAAGCTATTTGTATTATTTATCCACAGATATGTAAGAGCGGGAATTCGTTTACTTTTTAATTTCGTTTTATTGTTTTCATACAAATTTAACTGTACGAGGGACACTTTATATTTTTACAATCGACCACCAGATGGTGCTTTTGACACATGTAATCACTATATTCTTAAAGTTTGACATTTGTTAATGAGAAATCCGTGATAGCTTAGAAATTGAGTCAATAGTTTGTTGACGGTGACAGTTTTAAGACAGTGAGTTTGTAAAATAATGGAGATTACTCGTGTGAAGGTTTTCGTTGGATGATTTTTTACGATTATAAAAAAGGCCTAACTCCACAAGAATGCATTATATCGCTTCGGTCAACTTTTGGTAATGAAGCACCATCAGAGAAGACAGTTTACAATTGGTTTGCAGAATTTCGTCATGGTCGTGCCTCAGTGAGTGATGAATCACGTAAAGTTTGACCAAAAAACTGTTGCGATTCCACAAAACATCGAGGCTGTGCGGAAAATGATAGAACACGATCGACATAAGACTTACAGTGAGTTAGAGGCATATCTTGGCATGTCGCAGACTGCAATTCATTCGATTTTACATGAACATTTGTAAAAAAAATATGCTCCAGATGGATTCCACATAACTCGACCGAAGCACAGAAAGCAGCTCGTGTCAATTGGTGTAAAGAGATGCGCAAAAAATTCGACGTAAGAACCGCAAAATCCGTATACAGCATCGTCACAGGTGACGAAACATGGATATATGCGTATGTGTCGGAGACCAAGCAACAATCTACTGTATGGGTGTTCCAAGACGAACAGAACCCCACAAAAGTTGTTCGTGCAAGGAGCACTTCCAAGAAAATGATCGCTTGTTTCTTCGGCTGTACAGGACACATCGTAACAACTCCTTTAGAAGATCGAAAAACTGTTAGCGCTGAATGGTATACAGTAACTTGTTTGCCAAAAGTTATAGACTAAATCAGGAAGAACAACCGAAAACCGCATTATTATTCATCACGACAATGCGAGTTCCCATACAGCACATCTAACAGTTGACTATTTGTAGGAGAAAAGTGTTGAAATAATAAAATAAAATTAAAAAACCCTTACCACAATAGAATTTAATGATTCTAAATACGTATTTCTACAACCACGTTGTCATCTTCAGTAGAAAACAGAGACAACGTGGTTGTAGAAATACGTATTTAGAATCATTAAATTCTATTGTGGTAAGGGTTTTTTAATTTTATTTTATTCACTTATAAGCCAGTCTCCGATTTGTTAGTTGTTGAAATAATGTCTCATTGTCCATATTCATCTGACTTGTCGCCGAATGATTTCTTTTTGTTCCAAACTGTGAAACAAAAAATGCGTGGACAGCGATTTTCAACACCTCAAGAAGCAGTCGAAGCCTTTGAAAGCCATGTTTCTGAGATACAACCTTCAGAGTGGAAAAAATATTTTGAGAACTAGTTCGTACGCATGCAAAAGTGTATAGACCATAACGGCGAATATTTTGAAAAACAATAAAATAGTTTGTTCGCTAAAATTTTGTTTTCTTTCCAGGTTTTGTAAAAATATAAAAGGTGACCCTGGGATTCACCACAGTTTGGATTGCATAAATATGCATTTGCGTGAGCTAAAAACTCAGTTGACGGAGTATTTCCCGGAGGATAAAAATGATTTCTCGAAGAGATGGTTACTGAATCCGTTTAGTGAAAACGCTGTTGCCGCTACTAAGTTACCAGTTGAGATTCACGACCAACTAGCTCATCGAAATGTCTGCGGACAAAACTCTACAACTGTAATTTATATCTGAAGATTTAAATACTTTTGGCTTTCTTATCGACATGAATATGAAAATTTAGTCACAGTAAAAAGGGCTTTTCGTCAATAGTTTTGTTAAAAACTAAATACAGGAATCGCTAATTATCACTCGGAAACAATTTGCTCTTGTGTGTTTCTAACGTAGATCCAAGTATGGGGAACTTTTAAATGAAAAACAAATGCAACCATCACATTAATTTCTTTTCTTTACATGTGTATAGCAAACGCCAATTAAGTAGGCGCGAGGAGGGGTAAGTTCGCGCAGGATTAAAAGTAGTGGGGGAGATTTGTATTTGGTTTTACATCAAATGTCAGATAATCCTAACCTCTGAGCGTGTATCACTTTATGATCCCCTAGCAAAGACATTATGTTCCGTCAAACGTCAATGACAAATGTATTCTGACAATTACTTGAGTAGTGGGGGTGGACCTTTTTAAAAACGGCTTCTGCGCACCCCCTCCTCGCGCCAACTTAATTGGCGATTGCTATACTTGTAATTGGAAGTAAAATGTTTATAAGAAATGATTTTTCATTATTGTATAGGCTATTTCGCGACCCCCCTTTAATATCACTGCGACCCCCAGGTTAAGAAACGATGTTCTAAAGCAACAATAGCCCCCACATGATCTATTACTGAAAAATAAAGCGGTCATTTTTTTTAAATACTGCGCAAACGAACAACATTCGGTTGCGCCATCTAGTATTAGTTTGTAAAAATTTTCGCAGCAACCTACGTAAAAAATTTCATGGTATTGTTAACATAACAAAAGCAAAATAAAAAGCTCAAATAGTTTAACAAATATTCACCTGTTTTATTATTTTTTCTCTTCTTGGTTTTCTTTTCTTGTACCGGAGCTACACTGACGGGTTTTTCTTGCGGCAAGACTCCCGTATTTTGCAATTCCGGTGTTGGTCTGACATACAAAGAATTATTTACTTGAACGTTTTCCCTGTACGGTATTGTAATATTCGGCTGCGTGAACATAGGTAAGCCAGATGAACTCGTAGCTATGGGCTTGGTCAACATATGAGCGGATGTAAGCGTCTTCTCAGGATAGAAAGACTGCCCCGTCGTCTGCAAACCTAGCATTCTCTCATCTGTCTGAAATCTATCAACAATATGCGATAAATTCCCTATGTTTCCTCTTAAATTCAACGACTGGTCCACATCCAAAGGAGACGCATTATAATTTGGTCTGGGTATTGTCATGTCCGGGGATTTATAACTACTAGGGACATCTAGCGGTTGCGACAGTCGGGTCGGTAAAGTTTCGCTGGTCGATCTAACGGTCTGCAATATGTTACTTCTATTTATCGTGGATAATTGGGAAGTCGGCATGCTATTATTGGTGTTGACCTGCTTGTAATTCATATTCATCATATTTGAATCTGAATAGCGCATCACCAAATTCGGAGACGGTATATTTTGATTGTTGCTAGCGGCAGTAACTTGAGGTATACTTTGTATTGGAGCCGTGGTTGGTGTTGATCTGGTGAAACTCAAATCGGATCTCGTATATGGAGTGGTACGTTGAAATCCGATATCCCCACCTGTATATCCCATATTAGTATATTTCGTAATATCTATGGTCCTGTCCGGTTCCAAAGACCTCGTTGATGGTATGTTTAACGGATACCCCATCTCTGGCGTAAAATTGTAATTACTCGGCGCCAAATAAGTGTTATTTCTGGGAGAGTTTTGACCGAGTTCTTCTGGGTTTTCCTCTCTTTCCGTTATATTTTGGGGCGTTTGTGTTTGCCTCGGCTCCGGAATATTTTGATGATACGGTTTGGGAGATTCCACACTAGCAGGGCTTAAACTATGTTGCGAGTTTTGATTCGATTCCATGTCATGTCGATCAATTAACAAATTCAATTCCATATTCCTCTGCCCCGCGAACTGCTCTTGTTGATTCTTCTGCTGGAGGTCGTACCGATTAGGAGATCCGGCGACCTCATTATCATTATAAGCACGCTTCTTAACGGGGAACATTGTGGTTTGCATCGGTTTCTCCGCGATCCTGTTCTCTAGATTTGGCGATAATTGCTGCTGGGGAATCGGAGAATTCGGTTGTGGCGAATGCATTTGCGTATTGGACACTGGGGAGGTTGCATAATTCGGATTCGAAACGGGTGAATTCGCGTAATTGGGAACTATCTTCATAGGATATTGCTGTTTATCGTACGAATAGGAATTCGTTGGATCCATAGTAGATTGGCTTGAATAACAAGGACTTTGTGAATAGTATGGGGGATTTCCATAGGAATAAGTTGAGTTTTGGGTAGGGGGAGTGTAGATATGCTCGGAATATTGCGCATAAGGTGATTGCGGATTGTCTCTAGGGCTACACGATTTATCAGGACTACTTTTCGTGGACACGGTATCTTGATAAAATCCCACGCGCATTTGACCGTTAAACGCAGGATACGCTGTTGATTTTGGAGATACGTCCGGTCTTGGGGATGCCATAATAGGTGAGGCACCCGACGGCGACTTGTGTAGGGGAGATGGGTAAGGTGCTGGGTAAGATAATCTCTCGTCTATTCCGACACGAGGCGAGTCCATATCTTGTGAAAACGAAGATCTTTCGGACATACTACTACCGGTACTGATTTTTCTTTGTCTACTAATAGGTTGGCCATGGGGTATTATGGTACCATCAGATGTTGGCGAGGGATCACCAGGCGGTACTGCTTTCTTCACATCATCCTTCTTCTCATCAATTTTCTCGTCTTTAACGTCCGTCTTAATATCGTTCTTTTTTTGCGTGGGTTGCACTTTTGGCGCGCCGAACGCCTTAAACCAGGCACTTAAATTTGGTGTTGCTTTACCAGAGCTAGAATCCAATTTAACTGTGACCTTCTCAGTTTTAGGATTGGAATCTGAGGATTTGATCGGAGGTTCTGGAACTTTCGCATCGGATACTTCTTCAACCTTAATCTTTTCTTCTTTGATTTCTTCATTTTTGTTATCTTCGTCTTCTTTTTTAGGATCATCGACGAATTTATGTGCTCCAAAACTATCCAGAACGGAACCCAAACTTAATTTTGGTGCGCTGTCGTTCGTCTTCACGATCAACGAATTTTTAGTATCCTTCGCTTTAGATAATGGACCCAGTGGAAACAGTTCATCCGGCTTATTCGTGTTTTGCATGTTCGAAATTAAATTGCCTTTGCTTTTCCCCGGTTGCAATCGATCTATGGTCCTTTGCACTTCGCGTCGTCGAAATAACTTCGATGGATCTCTCTGGAACGGTTTCTTTTTGGGAAACTCTTTCTGCATCTCCTTCTTCGGAAACACCTTGTCGACTTTCTTACGGAGATCCTGTTCCATTTTGATATCGAAATCGTCCAGACTAGAGAAATGAGACGGGGAATTACTGGCAGAACTGAATTCCGAAAATTTGGGTGTATCGTCCAACCATTTATTGATGTCTTTTAATGTTTGTTCGGTGGCTAAAGTTAACGCTTCCATGGTTGCGTTTTTGGCACTAATACTACTACTAGAGCTCTTCTTTTCGGCTTTTTTACTATCTGATTGGGTACTATCAGCAGTACTGCATGCATCATCTAAATCAACTGGACTTTTAGTAGTTTTTACAGTTTTTGCTTTAGTAACTTTGCGTTTATTTTTCTCAGGTTGCTTACTTTTATTATCATCTTTATTCTCTTTCATTTTATCACAGTCTTTATGCTGTTTCTCCTTAAGTTTAGTAGAAAAATCGCTTTTAGCCTTTAATTTCTCAATGGTCTCCCTAAGTTTATTGTGTTTGTCTTTATGTGTTGATGGTGAGGGTGAACGATCTTTCAAAAACTTCATGTCGAAATCGTCCTTGAACACCTCTTTCCACCTATCGTGTTTCGCAAACGAGTTATTAGTTTTTTCACCGTCACTCAAAGCAGTGCTACTTTTTTTATTGTTTCTCTTAGGTGAGAAATCGAACCTGCAATCGGGAGAAGACGACGGCCAAGATGGTGGAGGTGAACTGCTCCACCTCTCTCTACTGGGACTTCGACTCAAACTTTTACTCCTCGGTCCCATTGGACTAGGAGACTGCTTTTTAAGCGGCTTCTTTGTTTTAGAATTTTTTTGATTTTTCTTTTTACCAGCTTCGCTTTTGTTTTTTACTTCGCCCTTCGATTTACCGCTCTTTTGATGCTTTTTATTGACTTTGGCAACTTGATTTTCCTTTTTCGAATGTTTCTTATTAACAGTTGTATTGGCAGTGGTTGTGGAGGTCGTCTCTTCAACTTCTCCTGCGGGATCACTTTCTTTGCTCACCGAATCTTCCGCGGAAAGCGATCTTTCCCTTTTCTTGTCCGTCTGAGCCGCTAAAGTCGGTTTTCGTTTGGTTATCAAACTTGAATCGCTCTTTTTTCTTTTATTGTTTAACTTCGAGTCTTTATTTTGGTCGGGATATTCCACGGCTATTTCTTCGTCTGTAGAAGTTATTTCATCTAAATACCGATCCGTAATGCGCTCGAACACTTTTTGCAAGTTGTCGACCATTTTCGTATATTCTGAAAATAAAGAAAATTATGTCAGTTGTTCAACATATTCTATACAATCAAATTAATAAATATAATATACAAAGAGTGCGCTAGAAAGTTTTGCACGGTTTTCGGAGCTAAGAAAAAGTAGGTAGGAAATTTCCTTGATCTTCTGAAAATGGCTAAAATCCTTGGCGACACATAACACGCATAGTACAATAATCTATGCTGCATTTATCATTGGTGATGTTTTAAGACATTTTTGTGAAAATAATAGTACAACTTATTTTGATCGCAAAAAACGGTTGAGGAAACAAAGAGTGATAGTGTGATAACTAAAGTGGGACACCTATTTCCACACATTCAATGTAATACTTATTTAACGCGACATGTCCTTCTTAATTATTTCATCTTTCGAAATTTAGTTCAAGTATGTCACCAGGTCACATTAACTAGGTTAGTAGTAAATAGAGATGATATACGGGCTGATTCATTTTAGGCCCTCACCATGGGGATCTCTCTTATTATTGGAGATAGAGTATAGGTTTAAATTTGGCAAAGTTGTTAAATTTTGTGTTTGTTATAAATCCGTAAAGAAAATAGACCTGTGACAAATGACCTTCGTTATTTAAAAAAAAAACGCGAAAACCCGATTTTCTTCTTTTACCTGTAGCACCAACATTTGGCCTTGTAGAGAAAAAATAAAAACACATCCTTGTGGCCATTTCTAAACCTCTATCCAGTGGTGTACTCTAAATTTTTATACGACGTTTCGTTTCTTTCTGGCCATCATCAACTATCTAATTTCTTATAGGCGCCATATTGGATTTAGACATCTTCAGAAAGAGTTTTTTTTTCTGATTTCAACCATGTACCACATGCTGACTGTTTTTGCCATTAGGTTTTATTTGAAGAACAAATTATAAGATTAAATAAGGTAGCCTTTTGAATTTCAATCTGTCAAACATTTCATTTATTGTTCATTAATAATACAAAAATGTAATACACTAACGAAGAGAAACGAGATATGATAAGTATTTTTTATTCTTCGAAACGAAATTCAACAGTAGCGAGTACAAGATAACAAAAACATTAATAAAAATACATAGAAAAGTAAACAATAAACAATTACAGTAAATGTTCAATTATCTGGCCATCTTCGGTAATGCACAATTGGGCACGCCTTCTGGCATTTTGTACTGCCCTTTGTATAGTTTTTCTAGGAACTGCATCGAAGGCATTCTGAAGTCTGTTTCGTAATTCTTCAATGTTTTGTGGCGCATCTACTTTATAAATATTATTTTTAACAAATCCCCATAAAAAAAAATTTAGCGGACTTAAATCAGGTGATCTCGCAGGCCATTCAACAACTCCCCTATTTCCAATCCAACGGTTTGCAAACTCTTGATTTAAGAAATTTCTAACAGCTGCATTGTGTGCTGGTGCGCCATCTTGTTGCCACCATAAATATTGTAATTGATTTAATGGGATATTGTCGTCAAGATAGTCAGATACGTATGTACGTAAAATGTTTAAATATCTTTCTCCATTTAAATGTTCTTCATACATAACTGGTCCTAAGAGACGATTTGCCAAAATACCCATACAAACGTTTATTCCAAAACGATGTTGTGGTCTTCTAGCTGTTTTGTAGGGGATTTTGTACTGCCCAATAGTGCTCCGTATTTCTGTTGAACATTCCAGAATTTGTAAATTTTGTTTCATCTGACCAGATGATTTTGCTTAAAAAATTTTCGTCATTTTCTATCCTTCCCATTAACCAATTACAATATTCTAGCCTTCTCAAATTATCTCCAGGCAGTAAAGAGTGACTAACATGGATCCTGTATGGTTTAAACCTACTTTTATGTAAAGTTCTCCAAACTCTGGACTGGCACAAATTTAATTCTGACGCTACTTCGCGTGTAGAAATTGATGGATTATTATTTATCTATAAAAATACAAGATTAACATGAAATTTAAAAACACGCTTTTAATTTACCATTTGTAAAATATCTTGTCGATTTTCATTCATTTAAATTCCTGTTGTCTTGACCATTACGCGGCTTTGTAAACGATCCATTCTCGACCAAATTTCTGTTGAGATCTAGAAAAATGGTACGATGAGGCTGTTGTCGTTCTGGATATAATTGTAGATATCTTGTACTCGCTACTGTTGAATTTCGGTTCGAAGAATAAAAAATACTTATCATATCTCGTTTCTCTTCGTTAGTGTATGACATTTTTGTATTATTAATGAACAATAAATGAAATGTTTGACAGATAGAAATTCCATGGATACCTTATTTAATCTTATAATTTATTCTTTCAAATAAAACCTAATGTCAAAAACTTTAGTCAGCATGTGGTACATGGTTGAAATCAGAAAAAAAAAAATCTTTCTGAAGATGTTTAAATCCAATATGGCGCCTATAAGAAATTAGATAGTTGATGATGGCCAGAAAGAAACGAAACGTCGTATAAAAATTTAGAGTACACCACTGGATAGAGGTTTAGAAATGGCCACAAGGATGTGTTTTTATTTTTTCTCTACAAGGCCAAATGTCGGTGCTACAGGTAAAAGAAGAAAATAGGGTTTTCGCGTTTTTTTGTTTAAATAACGAAGGTCATTTGTCACAGGTCTATTTTCTTTACGGATTTATAACAAACACAAAATTTAACAACTTTGCCAAATTTAAACATATACTCTATCTCCAATAATAAGCGAGATCCCCATGGTGAGGGCCGAAAATGAATCAGCCTGTATAAACTAAAGACTGACTCCTCAGTTTAGTCAGTCTTGTGTATCAGATTCCGACGTTGTTATACAAATGAACATTGTAATTTGTAATGTTGTCATTTAATTAAACGTTAATTTATATCGTTCCCGAATGCGTTATTTATGCTACCAATAAAACCGGCCTCTAATGAGTCCGCCTCGGAAACGAAGCTACAACCAGGACTAGGGGACATAACATGGTGATCCTATCACTAGCTACCTGAACTGATGGCACATGGCGATCCTCCCAGCCACTTCTGACATCACAATAGATCTACAGACGCATCTTTTAACCCTGCAATATCGAAGATATTTGAACGAGTAATAGCAAACTAATTGACCTTTTTGAAAAAAATATCTTTATTAAGGGGCTATACTAGTGTGACACTTTAAAAAAATTATTCGACAGTTTATACTTTCAAGAATATTCTGTGAAAATTTCAAGGCCGTATCTCTAATACTCCCCGAATGGTCGCCTTCTAAAGAGCAACCGCTCGCAGGTATAAACTGCCGAGCTGAGTTACGTCATGAAGCTTCAGCCTGTCAGCAGGCATTATTCAAGGAAGAGGAGGGTCCATTGTATGGGCTAAGTATAGCTGATTAGAAATTTTTATGGTAAATATCATTTTATCTTGCAAAAATTGATAGTTAATTCTTTAAACGCGTTTTTCTTTGCTGACATTGTAGAAGAGCAATTATTCGATTGACTTGAAATTTGAACTGAGTATAGCAAACACCAATTAAGTTGGCGCGAGGAGGGGTTAGTTCGCGCAGGATTAAAAGTAGTGGAGTGATTTGTATTTGGTTTTACATCAAATATCAGATAATTCTAACCTCTGAGCGTGTATCACTTTATGATCCCCTAGGAAAGACATTATGTCCCGTCAAACGTCAATGACAAATGTATTCTGACAATTACTTGAGTAGTGGGGGTGGGCGTTTTTAAAAGCGGCTTCTGCGCACCCCCTCCACGCGCCAACTTAATTGGCGCTTGCTATACTCTTGAATATATTTACTCTACGATGACGTCGTAGGATATTTTTAATTGGATGAAAATTAACGATTTGGCATTGAAAGAAACGACTATTTTATAGGCAAGAAAACTGACTTTCTTTTCATAACTACGCCATTTTGTTAGATTTTTATATTTTTCGAAAATCCTACGTCATCGTACAGGAAAAACTTCCAGTTTAACATTTTTTCTTTTTTCGGCTTCAGCTACTCAATCAACCGGAATCATGTCAGGAGTGGAGGAACTTTTTTTGCGCCTCCGAAGGCAGCGCATAAGTCGCTTGGATCTCAATATTTTTCTACGAAAAAATTATGTAATATAGAAAAGTCTTTCTTTGGAGACTGTGGTTAAGTAAAAACTTTAAAAAAAGGTATATAACCCCTTACCACAATTATTAATCGTATCCTAAATACGTATTTCGACAACTAAGTTGTCATCATCAGTAGGTTAAACCACTAAACAAGGTGTCGCACATGGGGCACAGTAAAGCTAGCACAACTGCTTACGCAACCCATAGTGTGCCCCATGTACGACACCTTGATTAGTGGTTTTACCTACTGATGATGACAACTTAGTTGTCGAAATACGTATTTAGGATACGATTAATAATTGTGGTAAGGGGTTATATACCTTTTTTTAAGTATGCAATATAGATAAACTATAGCCAAATATATGATTAAGTTTCCAAAACATTTAATTGAGTAGTTTACTTCCAAAAAATTCCCGAAAATCACCCAAATTTTCAGCGTTCACACTGGTATAGCCCCTTAACTCTTCCCAGCATCGCTATAGAAAGAAGAGATCGACTACGACTGGTATTGCATGATCCCAGATATACTAAATAAAATTCTTGAGGCCCTAGATGAATCTTGGTATGTACTTATAAATTGCTACGATCTGACTCATACGTTCGACACCGTTGATCGTGACATTTTGCTAAGCAAATTGCATTATTACCGCGTCCATGGAATTGTCATAAATCTATTGGTCTCTTGCCTAAAGCAGAGAACACAATATACTGAGCTAAATGGTCTGAAATCAAAAGTCAAAGCAATAATTCGAGGAGTGCAACAGGGATCAATACTTGGTCCGCTATTATTCGTAATCTATGTGAATGACCTGGACGTAAATATGTCGGGTACAGGAACTTGCCCTTGTGCCCATGATACTACGGTTCTAATTATTGGTATTTCAACAGGAGAAAGAGAGAAACAAAGAAATTGTCAACAGAGAAGCAGAAAATTGGTATACCGCTAAAGAGTTAAAACCTAACCTTAATAAGACACAGTAAATAAGCTTTACAGTACATTATAGCAAGGAAAACAACTCAGTGAAATTTTAGGCTTAAACATCGACAACAAACTTAACGTGGACGACCACTAACTGCAAGGATTGATTCAAAAATTGCAGAAATTAACGACTTAATCCAAAATGATCGTCGAGTTGAAATATATCGAATCTCTGACATTGTTAATTTGTCTTATGGTTTCCCTCAAAAAATTATTCATGAAGATTTAGGGTACCGAAAAGTCGTGGCAAAATGGATTCCAAAAGTGATGACCGATGAACAAAAAACCAATCGAGTGACAATTTGTCAGCAGTGGAAAAGGCAACTGCAACATAATCTACAGTTTTTAAACAATGTGGTTACATGTGACGAAAGTTGGTTTTATCATTACGACCTTGAATGAAAGTCTCAAAGTATGTAATTGAAGCACAAAGGCAGTCCAACACTGCAGACGTCGGTAAAGTGATGCACTTATTTTTATGATTGCGCTGTACCTAAAGAACATACAGTAACTGGAGAGTACTATTCTAATGTACTTCGAGGAACCCTAAAGGAAAAATTAAAGAAAAAAACGGCCGCTTTATCAATCCTGCGGCTAGATCCCTGCATTACGACAATGCTCGAGCTCATAGATCAGCGATTTGTCAACGAACATTTGAAGAATTGGGGGGTGGAAATTATGGTTCAATTTTCCTACTCACCTGACCTTGCTCCATGTGACTTCCATTTGTTTCCTGAAGTCAAAAAAGAATTGAGAGGTCGAAAATCGAATTTAGAGCTCATCAACGCGGTGATGGGTATACTAAATAGACTCTCAAAAAATGGTTTCTCAAATGGTTAGGACAAATGAACAAAACGATGGGACAAGTGTATTGCACAGGATGGAAAGTACTTTGAAAGATAGTTGAAGTTTTCTAAATAAATGTTTTATTTTTGTACTACAGCACCAGTCTCGTTATTTTCTGATATTTCCTCGTACTATATACAGGGTGTATCACGAAGAACTATCTGTATATTGGGAACTATAACATGATATTTATGAAAATTTGTAGACATGAATTTCAAATTATGGCGAATTTAAACAAAATATTTTGAGACATTCTTTTTCCGGTTATATCGGAAGATAGAGCAACTTTGTTATTTTAAATGCAACACCCTGTATATTATTGCATTTTCAAATTCTACGTAAAATTTTAGACACACTTTGTATAAGGATACCCTACATCTAAAATGTATTCTCTAAAAATTATCTACTTTAATATAAATAAAATATATGCAGTTACTATCTGTCCACTAGATGTTTTTACTCACGTCGTTAGTTGCGTGGCGTTATCACGGACATGGGCACCTGTAATGTATGTATTCTCATTTCATTGAATGCCCAATGATTAAACAAGGATAAAACTGAAACGAAAATGTGGGATTGTCTTCGCCGTAAGACCAATAAGATAGACAGAGATAACATACGGTCATCCGTCCGCCATGACACCCCTGTACGAGTACTACGATAGCTTTTCTAATTAATTTTCTTTCTATCTAGCAAATAATTGTTCCTTTCATAACACAAAGAACTGTTTTTAATACATTTTCAGTAAGTATTCTTGTCACTAAGTTATTTATTGGTTATAGGTTAGGAATTTACATTTATTACAGAAATGCCTGGAAAACCTCTGAATTCACAATCTCAGCAACTTGTGTTGAATGTCTTGGACTTTTTTGAAAGAGAGAAACTAAATCAAGCACCTCTGATAAATATAAATGCAGCTTTTGAAGTATTTATTACACTGATGGAAAAAAATTACGAGCACACCCTGTATAATCTAAACGTGTCAAGATAAATGCGTAGATTTAGCGCAGCATTAAGGTTTCCTCTAGACGAGTTTGCGCAGCGAGTTTTGACTTTTTCTATCGCTGCATTTTTTACTGAATGCCTCCGACAGTTGCAATGTTGTTGAAACTGGTTATTGTTAGTGTGGTGGAAGCGGGTAGTTGTAGTGGTACTTTGTGCGTGATGGAAGGCCGTTCGCGTTATCTAAGTGAGTTTGAGAGAGGAATGGTCGTGGGGAAGCACATAGGAGGAGTATCCTTCCGTGATATCGCGCGCCGTCTAGAGCGGTCATTATCGGCAGTGCAGCGGGCATGGCGAGAATGGATGGAGCAAGGACGTACGTGCCTTTAGCCGCGAGTGGGACGGCCCCGCGCGAGCATAGCACGCGAGAATCGCGCCCTTGTGCACAGCGCTTTAGCGTCGCGTACGTCTTCCTCAAGGCAACTTGGAGCCGCTTGGCCAGCAGGAAGGGAAGGTGTACACACTACGGGAACTGTACTGGGCCGTTTGCTAGAAAGTGGACTGCGAGCGCGCTGTGCGTTGCAGCGGATTCCACTGACTCGCGAGCACCGCCGTTCACGGCGCCAGTAGGTGGAGGCTAGACATCAGTGGGTTGTCGAATGGAGGCACATTTTGTTTTCCGACGAATCAAGATTCGAATTGAGCACCGGTGACGCGCGAATTTTGGTTCATCGGAGACGTGGTGAGCGTCACCTCGAGGAGTGCATCCAACCACGCCCTATCCGCCGCCAGCAGGGCATTATGGTATGGGGTGCTATTACACATGGTGGACGTAAACGTCTGCTGCGTATACAGCATACGATGACGACTCGCCGCTACGTTCGACGGCGCCCACGTCTTCTATACATGCACGACAACGCCCGACCGCAGACTGCGTGTTGCCCAGACCTTTGTGGAAGAGAACCATATACGGATGCTTCCATGGGCGGCACGTTCTCCGGATCTCAATCCGATTGAACATGTCTGGGATATGATCGGTCGGAGACTTCAACGTTATCCGGCTCCCCTGGGTAATGGCTAGGAGCTATAGAGGCGAGTTGAAGCAGCATGGTTGGACATCCCTCCCGCTACCATACAACGACTTATTGACTCCATGCCTCGTCGGCTATTAATGCATCCCTTCCAAACAGAACTGCGCCGCTCTCCAGGCGAGGGTAAGTTATGCTACGTTAGTACTACTTTCATACCAAATTTCATTGCGTTAGAACCACTTCTTCAGATTATACACGGTGTGCTTTTTCCAACAGTATATTCTTGAAAGTTATATACAATGAAAGCTCCCTTAACGGGCAGTTCTAATAAGTTCTAATAAACGACCAAATTGTTCGGAACCGATTTTCGCCCTATCTTTTAATACATAAGACACCTTCCCATAAGCGAGCGCTCCTATAAACAGGCGCGGGCAACATTTTTTTTAGCCAAAGCCAGAAAATATCTCCCATAAGCGACCACGAAGCTCCAACAACCGGGCGAATTAAGATTTTAACACGCATTACACATTTCTAGACTCGGCGATTCCCTTAGGGGATTTGCCGTTTAAGAAACAGCTGGTCGTTGGTTCTTTGTGCTTTAGTTGTGATAGAGAATCGGGTGTGTGCATTTTTAACAATGCCTCCACAAAAAAGAATGTTAACACTAAAAGAAAAAATGGAAATAGTGAATATAATTGATAAAGAAAAACTATCTACTCGGGCTATAGCAGCGCGATTTTCGATAGGAAAGACGCAAGCTACGATAATAGCAAAAAATAAATAGGACATTAGACGTTTATGGCAGTCTGGTGTAAATGTGCATAAAAAAAAAGTTTTTTCAGAACTGAAGGTCCAAACATCGATAAAGAATGTTATCAGTGGTTCGTGAATGCTAGAAATCGGAAGATACCCATTTCTGGAGGGCTTCTAAAAGAAAAAGCAAAACAAATTGCAGAAAAATTCGGCTACACCAGTTTCAGTGCATCTGATGGGTGGCTACAAAAGTGGCGTAAAAGACATAATGTAAGCTTTAAAAGCATTTCTGGTGAAGCAGCTGATGTAAACCAAGAGACAGTTGATGCATTCATAGAAAAACTTCCTTCACTATTACTCGGATACCAATGTGAAGACATTTACAACGCCGACGAAAGTGGCCTTTTTTTCGCGCGCTTCCCAATAAGACCCTTTCCTTAAAATCTGAAAAGTGTGTAGGTGGGAAATTGGCCAAAGAAAGACTTACAGTGTTGTTTTGTGCAAGTATGACAGGGCAGAAAGAAAAACTACTAGTGATTGGAAAATCGGCTCGTCCTAGAGCACTGAAAAACATAAGCATTAAGGATTTACCTATCAAGTGGATGTCAAACCGGAAAGCCTGGATGACAGGCGATATAATGGGTGAATGGTTAATCGAGCTTGATCGAAAAATGGGAATTGAAAAGAGAAAAATTTTACTGTTTTTAGATAACGCTGCTTCACATCCTCGAGAATTACACCTCAAAAATGTGAAATTAATTTTTTGGCCTCCAAATACAACCTCTGTTTGCCAGCCACTAGACCAAGCCATCATTTAGAATTTCAAGCTTTATTACCGCAGCCAGATTATACAACATATTTTATCAAACATAGATTCTTCTAAATCATCATCTGAATTATCAAAAAAAAATATTATTTTAGAGGCATTATATTTGATCAAAACGGCATGGGAAAAGGTCACTCCATCAACAATACAAAATTGTTTCAGAAAGGCTGGGTTCAGAAAAACGGATGCGACGGTTCCTCAGTTTGACTCCGAGGATGAGGATGACTTACCGTTGTCTGTTTTTGCGACAATGAAGATGATGAGGAGAGCTGCAGAAGATTTAAATATTACCAGTGACCAGAACCAAGACGAATTTATAAAAATTGATGATAAGACACCAACAGAAGATGATGATTTTGAAAACCAGACTACTACATCCAGTCAAGTTAGTGAAGCGAACGAGACCGATGACGAAATAGAAGACGTTCAAGAACCAAAAGAAGAAGAAAATAAAATAAAGTGCTTTGATGAAGCTTTAAATTGCATCAGGGAACTGAAAAAGTTTTCTACAGATGACTATGTGGCTTTTGAATATATAAAAAATCTGGAATGTCATTTTCAGAAGTGCCGTATGGAAGAACAACAAAGGAAAATGAAGCAGTCATCCATTTTAAGATATTTTCCAGCTGTTCCTAAATAACTTGTTTGTGTCTATGTCATGACATATTATGTACATACATATATGTACCTATATAGTAGTTACATGTTACATTATACGAGTTCTGTTTGATTTCTCAGAATTTTCTTTTAAGCGGGCACCTCCCATAAGCGGGCAAAAATCCTGGAACCGTGACTGCCCGCTTATGAGAGCTTTCACTGTATTGAATTTTGATGTTGTTTTGAAATAAATTAATTGAAAATTTCAAGTTATTTTTTTATCAAAATACACTAGAAAAATTTCAGTGTATTGCTTACTTAACAAAAGGTCTTGCATTAGATACAGTTGCTCAAGATCAAACTCAGTCATAGAAAAAAAGCATTTATTGAAAGTAAATAAAAGCAGATGAAATTGTCAAAATTTTACACCGCATCTAAATGTAAGCCTAAATAAAACAATGTTGAAATAATTCGTAATGTATTGTGCTAATTTTAGCTAATGAATAAAAAATGTTATAAAATTTAGAATATTTAGGATGTAAACATAATCTTAAATAATCGTATTTACTTTTAAATACAATTCTATTTTATAAGTAATTAATTTCGTCCAGAAGTGTTGATTTGGTTCATATGTATGAAAATTAATGCCGTAAATCAAAACATCGAATGGATTGATAGCATAATTTACTGGTCTGTTATCTCATAAAACATAGGATATTTCAAAATTATGGCGGAAGTTTGTCCCGAAAGTTTTGAGGTGACGTATGATCAAAAAGTCTTTGGATCGTGATAGCCATGAAACGTAAAGCTATCTATAAAATTATTTACTTCTGTGATTCATTACCTTGAAGTACGCATAAGTCACAAATAAAATAGATTTTAGGTTATGGTATTTATTTACATTTTATGTATGTTATATTTAATAACATTTATAGAGATTACAGAATGCATTTATAAATAAACGAAGTTTTAATAACTAGAGAACGGATGCAATTTCCATAAAACGCAATCGGCAATTGGAATTGTGTATAACGTCGCTCAGTACATCCCGGTGTAATTCAATGAAGTATTTGTTTGACTTACTCGGCCACCTGGTCTCGCAGCGATAACAATGGACAACCCAGCTATTGTATTCGGAGAATATAGTGTTTTCAGTGGTGTCGTGTACGTAGAAAAAATAAATAAGTTTATTGTATTTCGTAAGAGAAATAGCACGTACATTCCTTTTCTTTTCATTTAAGCAACATCTTCCAATTATTTTCACGTATGTGTGCATAAAATTTCGTTATTTAATTTCGTTTATTTGGATCTAGAATATTCTTACTTTTTCAGACAATGGAAGAGCGTCGAGAATGGCATCGTGAAACAATGGCGAGTTAAATTGAGGGCCATATTGATTGTACGTATATTGCCAGTGATTCCGAAATTTATTATGAAGTGTGTGAAACGTTATTGAAAAATTGCAATAAATCAACCGTAAAACGCCACGTAGGATCGTTAAAGCACGAAAAAAAATTGAACCCGTTGGAATCTGACAATTTTAACGAAGATCTCTGTGAAACTTTTATGGCAGCTAATATTCCATTATTTAAATTGAACAATCCAATTTCGAAGACATTTCGGAAAAAATATACTGGTCGAAATGTTCCTGATGAATAAACTTTACGCAAATATTATGTTTCTAGGTGCTATACGAGAACAGTAGAACGCATTAGAAGCTATCTTTTAAATCAATACATAAGGATAAGCGCCGACGAAACGGTGGATATGTTAGGACGCTGTGTGGTAAATGTTGTAGCTGGTGTACTACATCCAACTATTCCCTATAACTCATATGTAATAGCAACAAGTGTTATAAATAGAGTTGATGCGGAAACAGTTGCTGAAACCATTAAGGAGAATATGCAAAAAATGCTTCATTCGGACGCCACGTACAAAGAAAAAATACTTTTATTTGTCAGTGATAGTGCTGCATATATGTTAAAAACAGGCAGACTATTGAAGAAAACATATCCTAATATGCTGCATATTACTTGTGTAGCACATGCTCTCCACAGAATCTGTGAATATATCAGAGACACTTTTCCGGAAGTTGATAGACTTGTATCAGCTTTTAAAAAAGTTTTCAGAAAAGCACCATTGAGAGTAGCTCTTTTCAGGGAAAAATTTCCATCTCTGTCACTGCCTCCCACTCCAGTAATAACTAGATGGGGAACATGGCTGGAAGCTACTAGTTATTATGCTGAGAATTTCGATAGTCTAAAACATTTCGTAACACTGCTAAAGGAGGATGCTAGAAGTATTGGTGAGTGTAAGGAGCTCACACAAATCCCAAATTTAAAAAATCAATTGTACTTTTTTCACGAACACTTTGGAAAACTGCCAAAACTAATCACTTATTTTTAAAAACCAAATCTCAAATTAAATGACGGATTAACCACATTGGATGTGGATGTTAATAATTTGAAGAGTATTCCAAGTGACTTCGGATGTGGCCTTCGGCAAAAGTTTGAAGCAATTCTTAATAGAAATCCAGATTTAATTACATTGCAGCAATTATTTATGGAGACAATTCCACAAAATCTAACGGCTAAATATGAAGAAATAAAAGAATATTTCCAGTATGCACCTATAACCAGTTGCGATGTAGAAAGGACGTTTTCTATTTATAAGGATGTACTTAATTCAAAGAGAACAAAATTGACAGAAGAAAACCTTGAGAAACTATTGCTAGTCAATATTAATAGTCCTTTACTCAACTTGAACAACAAAATGAACAAATAAAAATGTTCCAATTATAGAAATAAAATTAAAAACTTTAAAAATACAACTTTTCAACAAATACATATGTATTTCGTAATTTTATAGATCTCTTATTTTTTTTTTATTAGTTATTAATAATAACTAATTAAAAAAAATAAGGCTCATTACAGTTAAGAAAAGAACTCCCACAATGAAATAATAACATTCAGGTAGGTACACTTTTACAATAAAAAATTATAAAAGATGTTGAAAATGTCTTCCCTGTTCTTGAATAACACCGGTTAACACGTCGGCCCATGTTATTAAAAACTTTAAAAGATCAGGTGTTACTGTGAGACAGTTTTCAACAATACGTTCTTGTAATTCATCTAAAGTGTGAACTGGAGTTTTAAAAATGTTATTCTTAAGCAATGGGAATAAGAAGTAGTCTAAAGGACTCAAATCACAAGACCTAGGTGGGTAACGTCCGTCTGATATTAACCTTTCATCATAAAATTGACGTAAATATTCCATGGTTACTCGGGCAACATGCGGTCTCGCGTTATCTTGCTGAAAGTATCCATTATGAAGTTCATCATCGTGCAATTGATTGATAAAATGATCAAGTATTTGATTTATATATCTTTCAGCATTTATGGTTTGTTGAAAAAAAATTGGGCCTATTACCCGTCTACGGGACATTGCAACCCAAACACCAATCTTAGGACTATGTAAAGGAGCCTCACTATGAAAATTAGGATTATTCTCGCTCCACATACGCATAACTTGTTTCTTAACGTATCCAGATAGGTAAAAATAAGATTCGTCTGTAAAAAATGTTAAATCAAGGATATCGTTATTCATATGGTCATTAAACCATGTACAGTACGATACTCTCTTCTGGTGGCAGTAACTTCTGACACATCTGCAATTTATAAGGAAACATGTTCAAGTCATGTTTAACAATGGCTTGACACGTCCCATAACTTAAATTGATTTCTTGTTTCAATCTACGCAAGGATAAGGTAGGTTCTTGCGTTGTCTAACCAGATCAATAACATCATTTCTAGCCCGTCTTCTTCCAGATCGGGCACTATCGCTGATATTACCAGTTCCTTCAAAATTGTCCACAGTTCGTTGAAATTGCCGAAAAAATCTCGTTCGATTATTGCGAAGTTGGGAAATCTCTCACAGAACTCATTCAAACATAAACAAGGTGAATAAACCCAATTACCATTTTCACCTATATTTCCATTACAGTAGTATGATTTGATAATAAAAATTTTTATGTTCTAATTGAAACATTTTGAATTATAACCAGCTGACTTGAAAGTTGTCAAGTAAATGTCAAAACTAATTGAAATAAATAATTTCATAGATATCTCGTAAATTACACGGCAATAGCAATCAAAGACTTTTTGATCATACGATATATTTAGGTTAAGAATGATTCTACGAATAACAATTCCTAGAAAGAAAAAAAAACTCACCATTATCAGCCCCGTTGTACAACCTACAGTTGTCGACGATCAATTGAAAATCATCGCGGAACTTCGAGAACGATTTATAGTAACCCCGCTCGAGTCTTTCCTCCATACTCTGGAGGTCCATCGGTTTCCTAATAACAGAATAATAATTCGGTGCGTACTCTTCCTCTACGGGCTCGACGAACGGCCAGGCGTCACTGTGATTCTTAACGTGATCCAGTATTTTGTGCATTCCCGTTTGCAGGTCCTCGTCTGTCTGTCGGAAACTACAAAACACACCAATTCAATTCAAAATTACATCGAACCAAATAACCTTACATCATCACTCCTCATAATACAGAACAACTGTTCAATCACTCAAAGTAACACAAACAAAATAGATTTGTAATTAGTTCTGAACATATAGCAACTTACGTAGGGAGCAGGCGGCTGGGATTAATTTTTATTGGACGGGTTCTGGGAGACGGGCTTGTAAAGTGCAATTAAAAAAAGCCAAAATTCCATTTTTCAATAAATATTTTATTATTCGACTACCAAAAATAAACATTTCTTTCCCACATTTATCTTGAAAAACACTAGAGCGCTCAAACTACTACAACAGATGTCTCTGCAGTTTCTTTTAGTGAATTTAAATTATTTTACTTGTTACTTTGTTAATTAGGGAACTTCTGGAAAAATTAGGGAGTATTTATACGACATGCAATACATATATCATAATATACAAAGTTACGGGGGGTAGATAAAAATAAATTAATAAATATCATTCTTTTATATTGGTAATGCATATTATTTAATTTTCCAGCAAATATTTTTCTTCTTTTTAGGCTTAGAACTGTAGTTAATTAAATTAATACTGTATGCAAAGACTAGAAATGTCCTTCTTTTAAATAATTAAGCTGCCGTGTCACCTTGCTACTTTAAGTCTTGTGTACCACCTGTTTCATTTTAGATTTGAAAGTATAGCAAGCGCCAATTAAGTTGGCGCGAGGAGGGGGTGCGCAGAAGCCGTTTTTAAAAACGTCCACCCCCACTACTCAAGTAATTGTCAGAATACATTTGTCATTGACGTTTGACGGAACATAATGTCTTTGCTAGGGGATCATAAAGTGATACACGCTCAGAGGTTAGAATTATCTGACATTTGATGTAAAACCAAATACAATTCTCCCCACTACTTTTAATCCTGCGCGAACTTACCCCTTCTCGCGCCAACTTAATTGGCGTTTGCTGTACTTGTACAGTTAAGACTACTAAAATGTACTAAATACTAAATAGACATTTTTAAAACGGAGTGTAATACTATCATCAAAACAAGTTGGTATTGTTTTAATAATGAAGCCTTGAGAAAAACAAACAAATATTACTAATTTCCTAATATTTGTATAACATCTAGAGTTGGCACTGTCAGTCAGCTATCGCTTTTCAGGCCGAGAATATACCACGTTCATACGATCGTCTTTATTATGTTAGGATTTTTGTTCGGTTCAGTTTAATGTCGCAATTACTAATGTTGATAAAGCGACCATCGCTTCATAAAGTGCAGAAGTCTATCGGTGAATTTCTAGATTGAATATACAGAGTGATTCATTAGTCCCTTTACAAACTTTGGTAATGAAAACTAGACGTAATTTTGTGAAAAAATGTTCTATCCTTCTTTGTTAAGAAGCTATAGGGTGTTTTAAATAGTGATCTTCGCTATATTTTAAGAAAATCAAAAACATTTATTGTAACCAATAGAAAGCAACAATGAGACTATAGTAAATGTTCAAAAATGAGTCCATTCTCCTGAATACATAACTGGCAATGACGAACTAAGTTCTCCTGCACAGGTAAGAAGTTTATATTATTTCTAATATGAGTCACAGCTTCTCGAATCCTCTGCATTAATTAAAGACGATCATTTATTTCCACCGTATAAACGGGTTAATTGAAGTGACCCCACAAATAATAATAGCAAAAATTTAAGTTTGGTGATCTAGGTGGCCATTGTATAAGACCTCTGTTAGCAATCCATTTATTTGGAAAATTTATATGCTGCCATTCGATCACTTGTCTTCCTAGGTGAGGTGGAGCCCCGTCATGCCGATAGCCACATACAGTCCGCGACATAAAAAAAAGCGCCAATCCAATGAATACCATCAACATGAGTGTATAACTAACTTGGCAAGTGATTTCCAATAGACGAACAGAGTGGTAACAAACGGGATTAGACAATAGGCGGCGTTGAATTTTCTTCCATACTGTCTTTTGTGCACTGACTATATGCGGTAACGTAATCGTATTGTGAAATTTGCATCAAGCACTCATGAGTCCATAGTAGAACAAAACACGTGTCTGCATGTTTGGATTGTAATTTTCACAGAAATACGGTCCGCGACATAAAAAACCGGATATTTTTTTTTAACCTATTGTGACAGTACTTTGTTGCATGATACTAAATTAATAATGACAGATGTATAACCTTATATTCATGGCTACTAATATGTATTGACAAAAGACTTATTTAGAAAACTAAATTAATGCCAAAAGACATGTTTTGTTTTTTTTTTAACGCTGACAGTATCTTGCATCAGGTCGAGTGGAACAACTTCCAGATGATGGAAGCAAAATAATTTGTAAAGTTTGCGACAAATCCAATATGTTCCGGAATAGATTTGTAAGAAACGCACAAGCAAACTTAAAAAAAGGCGTTGGATTGAAAAGCCAATTTGGATTCGATCTAGGATAAAAATTAATTACGTGTAATCTACCATTTAATTTATTAGATAATGAATCATTGAACTCTTTCTGAAATAAGTATTCGAACTGGAAATTACCTAGTCGGATAACTTTATGAAAAAATATATCAGTGCGCGATAAAATTGGAAACGGCATTAAATCAGAAGTGAAAATAAAAAAGTTTGATTATCTGTAGACGAGTCGACTGATCGTCAAAAACCTTCTATTCTTAATGACATGATACGAACAGATTCCACTGTCCGTATGGAACCTCTGAAACTGTGAGTTTCAATTTTACCAGCTAGTAAAACATTAATGAAATGTACCACTCCAGTAATTGCAAAGGCGGTGCTAAATAAAAAATTTGAAATTAAAATAAAACAAAGCAGTATGGTAACTAATACCGTGATATCATAAAGTTTCTAGAACGAAGATGGCTTTGTAATATAAATTGTATGTCTGAACTTAAGTTAGGAACTATAACTCGTTTTGTAAATTATTTTGACAGTGACATTATCTGTCATCCATTAATGTGTTAGAATTGCTGAAAGCAAGTTTGAACGTCGAGTTTGAAACATAGCACATTCGAGTAAATTCAAATATGGTTTACAATATAGTGCAAAAAGCGTAAATGATTGAAGCCTATTTTCGGAGTGGAGTGCGAATTGATGGAATTTGGGTGTACAGTCAACGTGCATGTTTGGATGATTTTAGAGAGCACTTTCCAGAGTTAGCTGTAATTCCCAAAGATTTTTATAATTGCCTTTCCAATTGTGTTGGTGTGTTTCGTGAGACTGGTTCTGTGGGTCTTAAATCACGTACTGGTAGACCAACTGTTCGTTCGGAACAAGTTATAAATGATGTTCGTCAACGTATGGTAAATGAACCCACAAAACCTTTGAAACGCCTTTCTCAAGAGATTGGACTTTCTTATGGAACATGTCAGAAAATTGTAAAGAAAAACTTACACATGCATCCGTATAAGATGCAATCACATCAGGCTATTTTGCCGGTAGACTATGTGTATTTTGGTCCACGACTGTATATAGTGCGAGCGTGCCGCCGAGGTTTGCAGTTCTCGCTATGTAGGAAGATTTTATCATTGTCGCTCTTTTGATTTATTTTAGGTAGGGTAATGATGCCATTTCCGTGAAGAAGGAGAGTTAGAGATTAACCAGCTATTGAACAGATAGGTCTAATTAATTGTCTGCTGGATAAAGACTTCTTTTTTATTCAGTTAATTTTAGTAATTTCGGTTTATGTTATAGTGTGGTGATATTGATGTGTTAAAAGTTAATTCTCGATTTATTACGAGTCTTTTATACTTGTAATTTTTGATTTATGCGGCCTATCTGAAATCTCTCATGTTAATATTTTTTGTGAAGTGTGACGACTACATTAATTAATGTACGTATATTTCTGTAATTATATGCATTTATTTAGAAATAATTTAGTTATATTATTTGTATAATATTGGAGCTCGTAGATTCAGTAAAAATTGTAGTTTATAATATATATTTAGAGTCAGATGAATATTAAGGAAAATTTTTATATTTTTTTGAGTATATTTTTTATCTGTAATATTCTAGAAGGTTAGATTTTGGTGGGAAAAGTATATTTGTACCATGTTGAATGTGCGCATGGGTCAGAATTAGTGCGTGCGCATACAGAGATGTTCTGTTGACATTTTAGTTAGGGATAACGTAATTAATGAAGATTGACAGTTTTTCTCAATATTTAATTAGGTTAATTTTGCTCGCGATCATTTAGTGAGGTTTTTTCTCTTCTACTGTCACTTGTATCAAAGTTTTCCTCACCCCTGATACACAATAGATGTTTCAGTACGGCTTTATACTCGATAAAGTCTAATTTTTTTTTTTTTTTTTTTTGTATTAAAACTTCATGGGGGGGGGGAATCTTTGTTTTCTTTTCTAATACCTTTTGTTTTATTATTGTGCCACGTACCCTGTGAGGGTAACCCTGAAGATACAAGAGCTCCTGGAAGGCGTACCCGACTTGAGATAGACCGGCCAAGCTACTGTGTATTGTGGACCAAGTTAAATAAGCAATTAACACCACAATTCACTGCAATATGTAACTTTTATGCAGTTTTGAGAAAAACTAAAAAAACTGAATATCTTTCTTGTGTGAGATTTATCGTTAGATATTATTGTGGGAATGGTTTTATATTGTTTGTGCACAAAAAACGGAGGTAACTTACCCATGGTACTAAGACCCCAACCCCACCCAACAATTGTTATTAAAAAAAAAAGAAAGCGTAGTTAGGCCCTTTCTGCATCTAACGCAAAAATAGTAGTGTTAATTCAAAACACTGATTTATTAATTTTTGAACAATGAATACATATTGTTAAAATAAACTTGACATTTCATAGAAATATTTATTAGTCTTTAGCGTGTTTGGATGGCTCTTCGTTGGCCAACAGCGGATAATGTTGGAGTAAAATTCTTTATATTCCTCTTCTACGTAGGTTAGCAGTTTTTGCAAATGCTCTATCTTGGTTTCCAGTATGGAAACATTTCCCTCAGGATATGCTTTGTTCATTATTTCGAGGCATATACAGTGGAAATGTATGATATGCGAAACTATTGAGATATTCTGAAGCGACCAGATATCCTGGTTTCGATGACTGATGAAGAAAGTAGTGGAGCTGGGATATAGAAAATGACTGTTTCTGGTTTCTTGGAACGCTCCTCTTCTTATTGGTCTCGAATGAAAAAGATTGCTTTTTGTAATATTTTGTCCACCAATTTTTAAAATCTAGCTCATCTTCAGTAGCAATTTCTTTTACTGTAAAATGTTTTTTTGCACTGGATGTTACAACCAGTTCAGTGTATTGGTAAACGGAGAAGATCCTATCGTGTTGCTTTAATTTTTTTTTAATCAATCCAAAATTCCTATCACAGGGTAAAAAGGAGTGCCCTCTGATAGGGAAAAATTATTCCACTTCATCGAATCTACCTGTTTCAGCTAATGCCATACACATACGTACCATAGTATGGTTCTTGTCTTGCCCTGGACAATTGTCAGAATACAGCCGAAGTTCTGTTACTGATTCGGGGATGCAGTTGTTAATAAAAAGCGTTCAAATAAGCTTTGCCTCTAGTAGGCCATTCCTTTAAAAACGTATGATTATATTGATTATTAATAATTTAAATTTGCATTAGTTGTCAATTAGACAGATGCATAGTTGACAAAAATTGCTTTGTAATTTAAAATTGATTTAACATGGTTTTTACTATACAACACAAATCATTCATGCTAGAATCTTATTTTCGAAACGGACATAAGATTGACGGACAATGGCAGTATTCTCTTCAAGATTGTTTAGAAGAATTTAGAAATGAGTTCCCTAACGTCATCTTTGATTATGACAGTTTTCGGCACACAGTGACACATTCCGTTATCGTTTTCAGAGAAACAGGGAGTGTTAAACAAAAAGAAGGCGCAGGTCGGGCGAAAAAGCGTACAGAAGAGCTAGTTAATAATGTAAGAGAAATTATAAATAATGCACCAAGAACTTCCGTACGAGCATTATCACAACAAGTGGGTGTGTCAATTGGCACATGTCATACAATTTTGAAAAAGGACTTACATTTATTTCGATATCACATGACCTGTTATCAAGAAATCAAAGAAATCGACTATCCCAGAAGAATAACGTTTAGTCAGTGGTTCTTAAATAATTTTGATAATGACCTTCTTGACAAAACCTTTTTTTCTGATGAGTCATGGTTTTATCTGAATGGATATGTGAACTCGCAAAATATGAGGATGTGGACTAATGAGAAACCACATAATTTTTTTGTTGAAACCGCACTTCATCCGCAGAAAATTGGTGTATGGTGTGCGATTAGTCGAAGGAGAATTATTGGCCTTATTTTTTTTAACGGAACCTTAACAGGAGAAAGGTATCGACAAGAAATTATTATGCCATTTATCGAACAGCTTGACGACGATGAAATAACACAGGGTTACTTTCAACAAGACGGAGCTAGAGCACACACAGCAGGTGAAACAATTAATATTCTGCAGCAATTTTTTCAAAATCGATTGATAAGTTTAAACACTGAACATGAATTTCCACCAAGATCTTGTGACATTACCCCATGTGATTTCTTTTTATGGCCATTCTTAAAGAACTCAATTTATCAAGTACAGATACCTGATCTTGCAGGCCTTCAAATCAGAATTGCTGAAAGAATTAATGGAATTGACAATGCGATACTACAAAACACTTTTTCCTCCATTAGAAGAAGATGTGAGAAATGTTTCGAACAAGGTGGTGGATACTTTGAACAATTTTTATAAAATTTTGCTTGTTTGTTGGAAATAAACATATTTCATTCACTTAAAAATGTTCGTTTTATTATTTTGACATTTGTCATTTCAATCAAATATCTCATCTCATAACCAACAAAATTCCTATTAAAATTAGTAACAAGCTAAGACATAATCATAATTTCCAAGGGCTACTTTGAGGTAAAATTTATTTGAATTCTTTGTATAATCCAATACGAAGGTATTGGTAAATGGTAAATGTAGAAAAATGCCTGACCTGTTTTCAAATTATGAATGCCAAAGATATTAACGGTCAGATGAGTTAAATAAAACAAGTCCTGCACCGGAACTTGAGGGAGATGGACGTTCTGCATGAAATCGAAAGCCAATGGTACCATTTCATCTCGGTTTTTACACTCTTCGGTAGATTGTTGCAGTGAACTATAAAATTTCTTTGCTCTTCTCTTATGTACCAACAATTCAGCAACAGCTGCTCTCTTGGCAGCATCCCCAAGAGACGGGCTTTTTATTTTCACATTAAGTTCTTTGCACTTACAACAAGTGTCTATTTGGGGACGTCCAAAACGAAGAGTAAAATTGTTCATGGAAATATTTAACAAAGTAGCTATAACTCACTGGAGCATCAGGATATTCTGTAGAATACATCTTGTGCATAATTTTTAAAGTTAGCCTTGAATTGAGATATTTGTAAGTTTCATCCTTGTAATGAGCCACCTTTATTGGAAAAGCTTGAATATGCTGGCGTATTAAAATATAAGTTTCGTCCTTTATTGCATGCGTTCTTGGATTTGTACCTCGCTTATCACGAGGAGTTTCATTTGTTTAAGAAGATTCTTAATGCGCTTTAATCTTTTCACTCCAGTGTCGTGTAAACTTGTAAATATCAACGCGTTTTGGCATACTGTCAAGCTTCTACCATTAATAGATACAAAATGAACAAAAGAACTTCTCGAGATATTGCTATCCTCATTTTTGGTTTTTGGTGTAACCCGACGTTGAACATTACGTATTTCTATGCTACCTTGTAAATAAATGTCTTGCTCGTCTTTTGTTTTTAATGCATAAAATTTTTGAAATATGTCGTTCCTCTGATCCTCGCCAAATTTTTCGAAACATTTCATCGGGCATCTGTTATAGACGAGCGTTATTATTAAATTTTGTTTTTATTCATAAGAAAGGGACTTACCGGCAAGGAAGACCAATTTCCTTTGCAACAACATCGTTACCGTTATAGCCTTTATAAGCAACTCCTTCTACTCTGCTCCGTTTGATGACATATCTGCTGTATACGTCAGTATTACGTACACCTTTTTTCCTTTTGTTATGCAACGACACTTCAGTTTCTGCACCTGCCTCCGAAGACTCTGATTCACGTTCCATGATTAAAAAGTATTATTAAAATAAGAACTAACAGCACTAACACACAGCACTTCCTCACATTAGCAATGTTACTGTGTCAGCCATACTTATAAAGCCTATAATACAGGAAGCAATACATCGTTTGTTGTTGAAAGGTACTAACTAATGTCACTTGGTCCCATTCAACAATCAATCTTGTTTAGAAGTTGTGCCCACAACACTTGATGCTCGCACATAGACCCTTTCTACGTATAACGATCGGGATATGGTAGAAATACCGCGATATCATAAAGTTTCTGGGTCCAAGATGGCATTGAAATAGAAAATATATGTCTGAACTTTATCCATATTATCATACTGGTAACTTAACCTTAATTTTTGAAAATTATTTTGAAAGTGTCATCGTGACATCCATAAATATGTCATTTGATTTAATAAAGATACAATAAAACAACAAGCTCAGCTTGTATTCAAAATTTTATTAATAAAAAAAAAGGCAAAATTAAAGCAAATGTTGAAATTGTTGTCCGTTATTTTCAATTCCCAATGTGACACGCCTTTTCATGCTGTTAAAGGCATTTTGCAGCATTGCGGGCGTTATTAATGCACATTCGTCAATAATTCTTTGTTGCATATCTTGCGAATTAGCAACAGGAGTTTTAAATATTCTATTCTTTAGGTGAGGAAACACGAAAAAGTCCATAATTGTCAAACAAGGTGATCGTGGTGGAAACTCAACTTCCGTATGTAAACTTATGATCCGATCGTCAAAAAACTCACGAAGAAAAGCAATATTTTCTCGTGTTGTGTGTGCCGTTGCACCATCTTGTTGAAAGTATCCATATTGCAATTCATCATCATGCAACTGTTCAATAAATTCATTCAGAATGTTTCTATACCTCTCAGCATTAATTGTGAAATTAAAAAAAATAGGGCCAACAACTCTGCGGCGAGAAACTGCTAGCCAAACACCAAGTTTCGCATTATGGAAAAACGATTCAATAAAAATATGAGGATTTTCACTACTCCTCATTCGAGTATTTTGGGAATTGACATACCCCGAAAGATGAAACCATGCTTCATCAGAGAAAAATGACAAATTTAGCAGGTCATCATCTTCTATTAAGTTATTTGCAAACCACTGGCAGTACGCACGACGTCTAGGGTAGTCTACCGGCAAAATAGCCTGATGTGATTGCATCTTATACGGATGCATGTGTAAGGTTTTCTTTACAATTTTCTGACATGTTCCATAAGAAAGTCCAATCTCTTGAGAAAGGCGTTTCAAAGGTTTTGTGGGTTCATTTACCATACGTTGACGAACATCATTTATAACTTGTTCCGAACGAACAGTTGGTCTACCAGTACGTGATTTATGACCCACAGAACCAGTCTCACGAAACACACCAACACAATTGGAAAGGCAATTATAAAAATCTTTGGGAATTACAGCTAACTCTGGAAAGTGCTCTCTAAAATCATCCAAACATGCACGTTGACTGTACACCCAAATTCCATCAATTCGCACTCCACTCCGAAAATAGGCTTCAATCATGTACGCTTTTTGCACTATATTGTAAACCATATTTGAATTTACTCGAATGTGCTATGTTTCAAACTCGACGTTCAAACTTGCTTTCAGCAATTCTAACACATTAATGGATGACAGATAATGTCACTGTCAAAATAATTTACAAAACAGAGTTATAGTTCCTAACTTAAGTTCAGACATACAATTTATATTACAAAGCCATCTTCGTCCTAGAAACTTTATGATATCACGGTACTATTATCGTGCAAAACCTCAAAATGACCGAAAACGTTACTTAGTACCTTTCAACATCTACAGATTCATTTATTTTCCTATACATGATAATTCGGAGGGCGCATAATATGAATTTCTTACGTCTGCAGGAGAATTTAGTTCGTCGTTGTCAGTTGTGTATTCAGGTGAATGGACTAATTTTTGAAAACTTACTCTTTCTGTTGGTTACAATAAACGTTTTTGATTTTCTTAAAATATGAATACTCATTAGTGTTCAAAGAGTGCATATTTAAAACACCCTATAACTTCTTAACAAAGAAAACTAGAACCTACATTCATACGAACATTTCTTCATGAAATTGCATCTAGTTTTGATTGCCAAAGTGTATAAAGAGGTTAATAAATCACCCTGTATTACTAAACAGTACTGCTAAGAAATAAGTAATTAAACTTCTAGTTTCAAAAATTATTTTATTGTAAATACCACTACAATATTGTTTCGCTATACAATGGCTTCATCAGTTGGATGAAATACTGAATATGTACAATACAAGTTTGAATATTTATGTGAAAATTATTGGAGAAATGGTGGTGGAAAAATTTAACTATTTAAACAGTACTGTGTAAGTGCGCCTCGCCATGGCAGCTGAGTATCTTTTGTCATTCTCTAAAGGAACTTGAAAAAGAAATAGCTTTCGTATGTATCTGATATTTTAAATATGTGATCGATGCTAATGTTAATACTAGTTATGGCAGACGTCATTTTATCACAATAAAAAAAATATTTGCGGAAAATACTACTTACACTTATATACATTGTTACAAATACAAAATGTTTTTGTACTTTTGTGACTTAAATTAAATTCTTTAAGTGACTGGTGCCCGTGCAATATTACTTAATTTGTTTTTCGTTTTTTTTTCATGAGAAAAGTTTATAATCTTCGTCGTCACATAAGCTCAAAAACGGCTCTGTACGGAATACATTGTGATAAATATTCAACTACTTTTCTCCTACTAATCTATTTGTGAATACTTATCCTAACAGACTCGGTACAAAGTTGAACTAAAAAAATGCATTACCAAATTTTTTTACACTTACACTTGTGAAGTTTTTAATTTTTTTCTGTGAGGATTAGACACGGGTTGAATGACGATTTGCCCGGTGGCGCACGCTAAGGAATTGTTCGTCTGCCTTCCCACGGTCGTTGTGTTCGCCGCAGCCTTATTTTCTGCTCTCGTATTGCTTCTGTTTGAGCTGTGATTGCTGGTGTTTGAAAAAACCGAACTGCGATCTAAAAATTAAATTTTATTAATTATATACAACAAAATAAATACAATTTACTACAGTTATATTTTATAACAAAAATCGTTATGGTACGGTTTGTTTTCTAAGAATAACCGTTCGGAGCTTAAGTTGTGATTAGGTTTGTGCATTTTGTCCGTAGGATGTATTGTGGGACAGCCGGCCGCACTCAATAACATAATATAAAAATATATTTGCATCGTGGAGAACACGCCTCGCTAAAACAAATGTCGAAACATATCTGATGCCGCAGTTCTTTCTCCGATCTCATCCACTATGAGATTATTATTTATTCATCATATGGGGTATATAAAGCTAAATTAATTTAACAATTTCATCAGATGTAATGCTGGATTCTATACCAAGAATTTTTCCTTGAGCTTCAATCTGTCAGCTGCTTTATAAGTGTGTTTCTTGCAATGACATAATATCTATCTCGTTATCCATTACAAGCCTACTAAGATGCTCGCATTTATCTCTACTTAAGCCTTCTATGTTTGATTGCAAAACACGAACCTGAGGCCCGACATCTTTAGTCTGGGCTTTCTTATAAGTACTATTACTTTCCAATTGTTGCTTTTGTAGATTTCGACCGTGAGATGTACTATCTAGTGCGGTCGCCATTTGTATAGACTTTTAGCCGTTCTGTTTGGGCAAAACGTTACCCGGAGGATACCATCTTGGAGGTTATCTACGCTACAAACATTTATCAAATCATCGTATAAATAGACTATGGAATAACGAATCTTAAGGGTAAGTGTCTATTGCTTAATTTACTACAGTACTTCGACCTCATAATATATATTTAATCATTGTTATTAGGGATCAGCAGTCAGGGGTACATTCCAGGAGGGGCTGAAATGAATTTGTAGCGGGCCGATATATTGTTTAGCTTTCTTAGTTACTGGAGTTCCATTGCGTAAATATGTGATCGACAGCGACACGTCAATGTTCACACATCCACTTGTATCTAAGAGAATCAAAACAACTAATGCAGAATCTATATCACGTAACGTAACTTGGTGTTTTAAATCGCTAAAATTATTATTTGTAACAGATGGAGCTGCATATATAAGGGCGGGTGATTGGCTATTACAATAAACATACAGTAGTATCACGCTCATCACCTGTTTCGCGCATGCACTTCATCGAGTATCAGAGAAAGTCAGAAAATGCTACCCGAATGCAGATAAATTGATATCTTCTATGAAAAAAGTTTTTCTCAATGCACCTGCATGCAAGAATTTAAAACCTGCCACATGTGTCACTACCACCAGAACCTGTTAGAACGCGCTGGGGTACATGCAAAAAAGCAGCATCCTATTATCACATGTATTTTAATGACGTTAAAATTATAATACAGCAAATGATACAAATGATAACTACAGCTCCTTAATGACCGCTAACATAGGTGCCGTTCGGTATAGCGATTATATCACGATTAACGATTTAAATCGTCTAACAACGATTGTGAAAATGTTTGTGTTTCATTGAAAAATCGTTATCGGAATGAACTCTTTCTTTGTATATTTGGAACTTTTGGAGCACTCCCCATAGACACTTCCACGTCAGTCCTTAACTTTATTTGCTTCTCTATTCTTTTAGAAATGAAGTCATTTTAACGAGTTTCTTCTGTTTTAATAATAATAATAATAATAATAATAATCAAATAAAACTCACTCAGGTGCCTAATTATTTTTATCTTAAAAATTGTGAATGAAAAAATTATTTTTGGTCAAAAATGGCGTACCAAAGGAAGTGATTTTTTTCTGTCAAGAGTTTAAAAGCATAAGGTCTTTGGTTAAGGAACAGATCACGTCTGTTTGTCAAATATCTGGCTAATATGGAGTATTTCATCCGAACAAATTCCGCGGAATTATGCAAGTATATTAACCACAGGAAAGGAAGAACAAGAATCTCTCCTGAGAGACTTTATTATGATGAATGTGAATTTAGTGACGCTCAGGGGATAAATGATGGGTTTGCAAATCTTTTCTCTAGTGTTTTTCTTCCTGAATCCGTAACAACTGTTCCAGATACTGCCATTAAAATTGAGAAAATTATGTCTGTTTTTCCAGATAAATCAACAATAATGGGTGATGATTTAATACCCAGTTCTTTTATTCGTAATACCAGTAACGTTTTCAGAACCAAATTAATAACAATCTGTAATGGCGATTAGCAAAACCACTAGTGTTATTAATGTGGCTCTGAAAACGTGTATTTTTCCTGATCGATGAAAGAAAGCTAGAATTACACCGGTTCACAAGAAGGGTGTTATATCGAGCTTGGAAAATTATATTTTGCCAAATTGTAATAACATTTTTGAGCAACTTTTATGCAACACTATTCTTCATAACGCACGTCCATACATATCCAGCAGCCAACATTGATTCTTGCCATTGCGGTCTATCATAACGAATCTAACGATAGTGACTCAAAATATATATGAGGTATTAGATAATAATGGTCAACTAGACATTGTATACACTTTTTGCGAGCTTTCGATACTACTGTCCGTCAAATATTATTAAACAAATTAAGTGCTTCTGGAGTTAGCCCATCTGCATTAGAACTTATTGCCTCATGCATTGTGAATACAGTGAATTATGTATTTTATAACGGCTTTTACTCTTACCAATTCTTTTCATCATCTGGCGTGCCTCAGGGCTCTAATTTTTAATCTCTGCTTTTTCTGCTTTTCATTGACGAACTTCAAATTTTCTGTGCTGGCCTATGCTGATGACACTAAATTATATTTATCCACCGGGTCACAGAGTAATATTGATGTCTTGCGAGATAATATTAATTTTGTTTGAGGATTGTTGTAGTAAAAAAACAAGATAAAGATTAATCTGAACAAACGTTCTGTCTCTTATACTCGTAGAATTAATAAAGTGGAGTCATTATAACAAGTGTTCATTTGAAAAGTCAATCTATTAGCATGTGATTTACTGAGAACATTTTGAAGTATGTTGTAAATTAAAATTTACTACTTAACCTACGAAGTCGTATATTTTGACAGTTTCATACATACAAATAAATAACAAATAATAGGTATTTATTGAAAACTATAACAAATGTTGAAAATGTTGTCCTTCAAGATCAATGCACTTTAAAATCCTCCGTTCAAAATTTCTGATGATATTCTGCAACATTACTGGATTGTTATTAATTTCCATGCATTTCTGTTCGATTCTCTGTAGCATATCATTCAAATTCAATATAGGTGTTCGAAATATGTTATTTGTTAGATAAGGCCACAAAAGGAAGTCGCAAGGTGTGTCCCAGGCAATTTCAGTATTTCGACTAATTATATGCTCATCAAAAAATTCTCTTAAATAATCCAAAGATTCTGCAGTACAGTGACAAGGTGCTCCGTCTTGTTGGAAATATGCATTTTGAAGTTCATCATCATGCAACTGATTGACAAATGGTTGTAAAATTTCCGTACGGTATCTTTGAGCAGTTAACGTTCCCTGAAAAAATATTGGTCCAATGATTCGCCTTTGGCTTATCGCGGCCCAAACACCAATTTTCTCTGGATGTAGCGATTCTTCATTAATTACATGTGGATTTTCACTACTCCAAATTCTTGTATTTTGTGAATTTAGGTATCCCGTTTTATAAAACCATGCTTCATCAGTAAAGATGACTCTGCGAAAGTTCTCCATTATTGTTCATATTTACAAAACACACAATTACAAAACTGTAGTCTACGTGGGTAATCAATTTCTAACAATTCTTGTACTGCTGTGACACAGCATGGATAAAGTTGCATATCTTTTTTTAATAATTTGTGAGTTGTACTAACAGAAAGGTTTATTTGTTGACTCAAATGTCGAACAGATGTTTGTGGTTCATTTTCCATTATTTCTTCAACACGATTGACAACTTGAGGTGTACGTTTCTTAACTGCTCCACTGCCTGATTTTCTTAAGAGACTACCAGTTTCAGAAAAAAGTTTTAAAGTTCTATCCAAAGTATTCTTAAATTGTATATAATCTATTACAAAATGTGGAAACTCAACTTGAAATTCTACCATGCAATCTTGAACTGAATAAACCCATAAACCATCAATTTTATTACCACTTCGAAAATAAGCCTGGACTAAAAAATTTTATGTTCTAAAGTGAAAGCCATTTTAAAACTGAGAAGCAATTTATTTAAACCAGAATCGACGCACGATTATTTTATGCACTAACTGATATTTGTGATTGACATTATCAAATGTCATTTGGATTTACGTTTACGGAACAACAAACACATATTAATATATTTGCGTCTTATTCTATCAAAATTTCAAAGTAACCTAGATTGACTTTTCAAATCAACACTTGTTATAGCATTAATGGCCAAAAGTTAGTGAAACAGAGCTCCATCAGTGATCTTGGCGTCAAATTCAACTCGGAAATGTCCTTTAACTAACACCTTTCGAACATAGTCTCATCTGCTTCTAGGATGTTAGGCTTTCAGGATCTAACTGTTCTGAAATTATCAGGCTTTTGTTTTGAGTTGATTGGAGTATGCTTCAGTAATAGGCCTCCTCGACGCATGACTCCTCACTTGAAAAGGTTCAGACAAGATTTCTAAAATATTGTAATGACTCATCCGATGACGCGAGGCGCGTCATCCCTCTGGATGTTTTCTCGAGGCCTACGTGAACGCTCTAGAAAAGTATTCACCAGATATAAAAGCCGCGTCGAAGAAGGGATGGACATTCATTCAATACCCAAGTCTCGCGAAGTAAACATAAATATAGTTACATAAATATAAAATACATAAATGTACTTATTGTTGTTAATAGTTAGTTTTATATTGTTATACGTTTTAATATTAATATAGTGTGTGTGTCTAAAGTTATTGTTAGTTTTATTTAAGAACCCGAGAAGACAAACTTTACAATATCACCTTCGGAGGTGATAGTAACATAACTTCAAACCTTTAAAACATCGTCGGAAGGTTAATGCTACGCGATTTGTGTTATTGATTCGCCTGAGATATTAAACTGTATAGCTTTTTATGTGCCTCGAATGACGTCAAGATATAATACAAAAATATTTTTAATAATATAAAATATTATTAAAAATCTGGTGTGAAAAAACAAACACATGTTCAATATTAATATTTTTGTGAGCGTATCTGAACACATCCTTCCCCAGAGACGCAGATACGTATTTCATCTTTCTACAGATTCATCAGTACGCCCCTGCTGAAGAAGGATATATTCAGACACATTCACAAAAAGAACGACTTCGCTACATCACAGAAATTATTAAGTCCGAGCGTAGAAGTACATTTAGCGCTGCACATTATCAGACGACCGAAGTACTCGCTCTGTCTACATAACCAATGCAGAACTAACGAAGTGTTATTATTAAAAATTATTCTCTCAAGAATTGATTGTATAAATGAAGTTATAAAACGCAAATTAAAGAAACATATTATGATTTTTATTAAGAAATATTTTGTTATTTAAGCGAATCGCCAGAGAGTCGCGCGATGTACTATAACTGCTCTTGCATTAAAATAACATCGAATTCGACGTATTAAACTTGTTTTGATAAATAAATCTAAATTTATCGTACCTTTACTGCTAGTAGAACTCTCAGAGTTCTGTCGCTGTCTGGTTTTAGATTTCTTGACTCTGGTTTTGGCACCTGCCATGTCATAACGGTTTTCGGAATTGTCACTTTGCGTGTCGCTTTGTTGCTTAAGTCTCGCTCTGCGTTCATAAGCCTCTCTTCTACGTTTCTCGACGTTCTGCTTATTTTCCTGATCGAGTTTCTCTTGTTCGAGTCGTTCGGATTCCTTTTCGGCTTCCAATTGCTGTTTAACAGCTTGCTCTTGTTCGGCAACAATTTCCTGTAAACATTTATTTAGACTGCTATTAAAAAATACATACCAAACATTTGTTTAAATGAGAAATTTTACTTGTTTCGTAAATCAATTGACGCGCAAAATATGGAATCATTTTTATAAATAAAATACTATTTAAAATTTTCGTAAAAATAATATAACAATGAAAAAGTGTTTATCAGCTTACTATTTATACTAATAATATTACAATAAAAAACTATTATTAATTAATATGTTCATATTTTCATATTGTAATATTGTCATATTTTAAACGAGAGTGGAATGCTCCTCCCTTAAGCAAAACGACAAATTCGACAAAGTGAATCAATTTACAATTCGCCGCAACTTGATTACTATATGCAGTTGCCATGACGACACGTAGGCCGTAAGCGAGCGAGAGGGGATCGTATTACGTCATCCCAATGAAGCAACAAAGTACGTTGCTTCGTTCGTTCAGTTTGCGTCTGACACTCGTTCGGTCTGTGTCTGTTATGTATCTCTAGCGTGTTTTGCATTGTAAATAAAATAAAATTTGTTGGATTAATAGATAGATGTTTCAAAATTTTAATATTGAGTATTCCCTCTACCAGTGCTTCTGCAGAACGTAGCCTTTCGTGTTTAAAAAGATAAAGACATATTTGCGCAACACTTCTGCAGAGGACAGACTTGGAGACTTACAGACATGGATTTTTCCGACATTGCTTTACCTGTTATTGAACTCACGAGCCGCCACTGGTGTTCGCTGCCAAATATCGATGAATAATTTAGAAATTTTCAAACATGCAACGGATTTTTTGCGCCGATTTGTTACTTATGACGAAACATGGGTTCATTATTATACACTCGAATTTAAAACAGGCGAAGATGTGGACCAGAGGTGGAGAACCAATTCCCAACAAGGCCAAAATAGTTTTATTCGTCGCGAAAGGTGATGGCATCGGTATTTTGGGATACAAAAGGAATACTGCCGATAGACTACCCTCAAAGGGGCAAGACCGTAAACAATGAATATTACATCGACAATAATATCGCAAAATATTAAAAAAAGAATATTTGCAAACACTGTTGCTGAAAATGCCTATTCTTGTAAGCCTTGCTTCTCACGTCGTACAAACAAGGATATTTTTGTACTCCGTCAATCAACGGCGACACGCTCCTGACATTTTTAGAAATTCAAAATCAATAATTTTTAACAAAATAAATACCAACTGCGGCGTCAAAATATATCGACCTTCTTGCGCAGACGTTTCGTGCGCCGTTTAGTAGATTTAATAGAACTTTTTCTATTCAATTTCAGTCGGCAAATTTGCCGGTAAATTATACGTAAAATGTCTGTTTTACACGGTGTCTATTTTTGGAACGCCGCATAGAAACTGAAACTAGAAACTGACGCACAACAAGTGGGGTGTGGGTTGGTGCATTGTCGTGATGTAGGATCCACGAATTGTTGCCCCATTTGGCAGGTCGCTTGTGTCTAATGTTTCCTCTTATACCCGTTTTAGACGACGATGTCTATTTTGCAAGAAAATTTACCAGATAATTTTCTTGCAAAATAGACATCGTCTAAAACGGGCATAAGAGAAAACATTCGACACAAGCGACCTGCTAAATGGGGCAACAATTCGTGAATCCTAGATCACGACAATGCACCAACCTACACGCCACTTGTGCGTCACAACAAAGATGGCAGTACTACCCCACCACACACCACACTACTACTCTCCAGATCTTGCTCCTTGTGACTTTTCTGTTTCCGACACTGAAACTGAAGCTCAATGTGCGCCATTTTGAGATGATTGAGGAGATGCAGACCGAATTACATGCAGTGTTGAACACATTAACACGTGAAGACTAATGGAGTGTAGTTTGAATAGCATGGTAGTGAATAAGTCGTAAGAACAATTTTTTGCGGTTTTTTTTTCAAATTCCGGGAACTTCTGGGTAGCACCTCCTATATTATTAAATAGTTACTTTAAATATTGTATGAAATATATACAAAATTTCTTAATTATATCAACACGTTTGTAATTTTGAAGGTAATAAACACTTAATAAATAGATCAGTATAAGAGCAAAACTAAAATGAGCTGCAATTTGTCTCTACAGAGAGCTAAATACTATCTTTAATTAACAGTAAACATTTGATTCATAACAATGATTAAAATGCAAATTGTAACAGTGCAAAAATACAAATACATCTACTAGTTTCACTAAGTTTATGGAATTAATAAGATTCAAGCGATAATTTGTATACACTGCCTCTCAAAATAAACATGCACTTGAAATTACAAAACTGTTAATTTTTTATTAAATTCTTCCACTAAAAACAGTAAGTTAATAGCAAAACAATTATAAAAGTATATATATCTTATATAAAACTTAATTAATGGAAAATGGGGTTTGCTATATTAGAATATATTTTAATGAAATATTTAAAACGTCTGCAAGGCTAAAGCGAAGAAATTTCCTATACTTAACCTGTTTGGGATTCTACTGTTGGATGCAATTAAATAAGTATTATTATTATACAAAATAAAGACGGTACAGAATTATGGGAAATATTTAAGACAGAATCCATTCTAATAACATGATATCAGAAGCAGATAGAACATTTGCTTAAAAGTTGTGCAGCTGTTATCAAAAATAATGAACAAAACTACAGAATATTACAAAATTTAAAATATGATCATTTTTATACCACAAAAAAGTGCCAGTTTCCATAATTTTAAAAAAGCATTATTTTATTTAACAATTTCACTTTTATTTTCTTTATTAATAAATAAATATACCCAATTTTGTTTAATGTTGTTTCAATTCCAAACTACTTGTTTTCAAAATAGCTATTATTTCTCAAATAGGGTCTCTACTTTCATGACAACCCTTGTACATACATTTTTAAAACTGAATTAAAACTTAAGATATTTGAGAAATAACAAAAAAAAATCAATTCTTTTACATGTGTTTAATGAGTCGAAAATGTATTTATTTGCTTTTTGCTAAAAATGTTTGTTAATATAATATATAGGTGGCTAATATTTATGATCCAAGACTGTATACAACCATTCAAAATATATCAGAATGAGATAAACAGATGCTTGAGCAGGACTAACCTTGTAGCAAGAATATTAAATAGAAAAAGATAATAAACAAAGAATTAGTCTTAATAAGATATAAATAGCAATAGCAATATAAAAAAAATTAAGTTACAACTACAGTTACTTGAATATTTCACAGAATTTGTTCAAAATCCAATCATTGAAAATAACAGCATAAATTGAGTGTAATTTTCATATTCTTTGGCAAAAGACAGATCCAAATGGTTTCATTACAAATACTGAGCAAGATATTTTTGACAGACACTGTATAACCAGAATTAATTTTTAAGACAATAGAAAAGTTTATAAAGTTATACTAACTTGTTTTCTAATGCGACTTGAAGTCCTCCTAGGCTGATTTTCTAATAATCTTTTTCTAGCCAACCTCTCTTTCTCTCTAAATAATCTTGGTAACTCAGGTAAAAAATTCTCGGTTAAAGTACTGTAAAGTTGTTTCTCAGCTTTTGACTCTGATTTTTTAAACTTTTTGGCTAATTGGAACCAATCATCTTCTGTAAAACAAATTACTTGCCATATAGATTTCTCTTTCTTACTGTTTTTGTTTTTAAAATCTTCTCTATATAAGCGTGTACCATAAAAATACCAATATGCTGATTGATTATCGTCATAACCCAATGGTTCTACTCGTAAACTATCAGCTTCTAAGTTTTTTAACCTATCCAGTACATCATCAGCATCCAAACGAAAATCACATAAAGCATGTAATATGTCAACCTTAGTACGTAAAGGTAACAACTGAAAATCTATGTCTGTATTGAAAGGATTATATTGGTCATGTTCCTGGCATTTTTGACGAAATAATCGCCTCAAAAACATCTGATAATTAAATGTGGATATTTCATTATTTGGCAAGCAGCCACTTAATAACCTAACAATGAGTTCTTGTAACCAAGATGATTCTTCTGTTCCATCTGTTAAAAGAGCTTCCTCCAAATCCTAAAATATTATTTTCTTCTACACTAGACCACAAAATTAAAATAACTGGTGTAAGTTCTGGTAGTTGTAAAAACATAATTTTGTCAAATGTACTTAATGAAGGATAAAGCAAAGTTATTAGTGGCACATAAACTGCACAAGATTAATTTAAAATATTATAAATGGGATTGTTTGCACATATCCATAATTTATAACTTGAAATATTTGTCATTGTAATAGTATATTAAATTTACTTACACCAGATGTTCTAAACAATTAGTTACTCTTTTTTATCTAGGGTTTATACCTCAATATCGAAATCCAAAAGGTTAAAAGCTGTTCGAAACAATGAACAAAAGTGTGCTACACTTGGTACCTCCCACCATGATTGTATATCTAAAACGTACATTCGGAACGATATAAATCAAAATGCACAAAAAATCAACAGCACGATAAGATATAAACAAACTATATAAACACACCTAGGATGCTTATAAAAGTTGGAAACATAACCTATACTGTAATCAATATACAGAGTAATTTCCTTAATTCATATTAATTTCCATGAATTCGTTTAGAAATCAATATAATATCTCATTTTGTTACGGAATAAAATCATCCGTACATAAATGCTCGATTTAAAATATTAATGTTATCGAAAATAAAGCCATTTCTTTTCACCAAGCTTGATAGGCTTCCCCTATTCTGGGAGTTACTAACTGATGAATACACTGACTGCTTTATTTATTCTCACTAATTAGTCATTTATATTATAATTTATACGTTTTATTTCGAAAATTGCACAGAATAATTTACGCACATTTTTTTAATAAAGTACTACGCAATTGTCAGATATGTCAACTGACATTTATACAAAGCGTTCGCTGAAATGTCTTTTGAAAACCGGAAGCGAATAAGTCCCGGTGGCTTTTACCGCTTCTCGATGCACGGACTTATCTGCCAATCATACACCGAGATTTTAAACATACGAAAAGAAACAAGCCCATTTGACAAAGACGTGTGTTGTGTTTGGTTGTCTTGTTTGTTGTGGTTTTGACTGTTGTGTCACGTTTGATTAATGTTGTGTTGATATACATATGTAATGAATAGTGGTACGTTGAGTAAATATTACGACAAAACTTTGTATTATATTATCGATTATATTAATAGTTACAAGAAAATTAGAATATGTCGGCGGGTAGGTCAGAATTTCCATTAGAAGCAGTTAATATTAATGGACCTACATATTTAAAGCATGCCCTTACAAGCTGTACAGATCCTTTGAAAGCAATAGAAGAATTTCAGGTAAATACTTAGACGAATTCTTACAATTTAAATAACTTACATTATTAACTTAGTATGTATATTAATGTTTGTAGATCACAAATGGAATTTTGCTTCCATCATTGCGGCCTATGTTACCATTACTTGATTTGCATGGCGTTCCCAGATTAGACTTTCACACATCTGTTGTTGAGGTACACACAAATAAAATAAACCAGTAAACAAGTAAACATGATTTATTTTATAAGTACTATAACAAGATTTTTTTTCTAGGCATTAAGAGACAAATTAGTGTCTCATATTAATGAAATTGGCCTTAAGGAAGGTAAAGAAAGAGATAAGAAACTCAAGGAATTATTAAATAAAAGTTTCCCTGTTGTTAAGGTGAAAGCTTTAAGGCCTATTGTAATGTGTATATTACGTAATACTGCACAAATCGATGACCAGTATTTAAAAATATTGGTGAGAGATCGTGAATTGTACAATGACACAGATACTGAAGTTAAAAGACAAATTTGGAAAGATAATCAATCATTATTTGGAGATGAAGTTTCACCTTTATTAAGTCAGTATATAAGCGAGAAAGAAAATATTTTATTCGATCATATGAATATAACCACACAATTTTTTGGACCTTCTCCGAAGGTAAGTTATAAATATGTAGTGGCAAAAATAATATAAATAATAACTAAAAAAAATTACTTAGTATATGGTGTCTTCATTTCTTGTAGTTTATAATTTTTCTTAATTAGGTCAGAAGACAAGGCGAAGTTGTACAGAAATTAGCACATATGATTGGAAGTAGTGTAAAATTATATGATATGGTACTACAGTTTCTGAGAACATTATTTTTGAGAACGAGAAATGTCCATTATTGTACTTTACGAGCAGAGTTACTTATGGCCCTCCATGATTTGGAAGTGCAAGATATAATATCTGTGGATCCCTGTCATAAATTTACATGGTGTTTGGATGCTTGTATCAGAGAGAAGAATGTCGATATAAAAAGATCCAGGGAATTACAGGGTTTCCTGGATAATGTCAAACGTGGACAGGAGCAAGTCTTGGGCGATCTATCAATGACGTTATGTGATCCATATGCAATAAATTTTTTAGCAACATCTGCTATAAAAATATTGCAAATGTTGATTAATAATGAAGGAATGCCTAGAGTAAGAAATTTGTTTCTCATTTTGAATTTTAAGCACTGTTTGTGAATAATATTCTGATAATAAATTTCAAATATTAGGTAAATATGAAAGGGAATATTTAAACTTTAATTTTCGAAAAATAAATGTTTCAAAATAATTTTTTTTTTAATTTTGATTTGGTTTAATAAAGTATTTGTTGAAATTTAGCGTTATGCCGTGTTTACACGGTCAAATAAATTCATGAATAAATTGACGAATTTCTTCATGAAGAAATTCATGAATTTATTCATCAATTTATTGGACCGTGTAAACGCAAAAGTTCTTCCAACATTTTATTCACAATAATCATTATGACCAACCATCAAATAGTGACATTTGTTTTCCAGCAACTGTGTCCAATTTCTTTTGTTTTCATTCGTTCATTTGAAGGTTAGGTTCAATTAGGTATTAATTATTTATATATGAAAATTACAAAAAAAGCAAAAATAAGACAACGTGTAGCGTTGCATACAATGGCAATTGCTTCATACTGTTTGTTGGAAAATAAGAAAAAGAAATAACAAACTCAATGATGAACAAACACGTGTATTTACAAGACAATGGGAATGTTGGCAATACATTTTAAACTCAAATGTAACCATAATTCCCTAGAAACTTGACGAAAAATTAGAGCGAGTTCTAATCCGACAATTTATTCACGAATTATTTGACAAGAAAAACTTCACGACAATTTTAGCGTTTACACGCTCCAATAAATTCAAGGTCAAAAATTTCATGAATTTATTTGATCGTGTAAACATAGCATTAGAAATGTCTTTCTTCCAAAATACGGTTTACCAGGGCGGAGATACGTTTCAGGAGATAATCTTTATTGGCAATGTTTTCTTTGCTACAGTACTCTAGACATTTCATGTTCTCACATAAAAAAATCCAGAGGATGTTAATCTATACTGCGAACAGATGGTGATAAGTTTTTCATGTCCAATCCAGAGAGGAATTGTATTATTTGAGAAACAGTCAGTGCCACTGCGTTTCTATATTTAATTTACGTTAAGAAATTTCTCTCCTATCTCCGCAACTACTCTTATTATTATTATTATTATTATTATTCAAGAAAAACTGGGTGTTCAATCTTAAGATGCTCTTTTCAATTACCAGACACGTTTTACTTTGTAAGCACAGTTCATATCCATGGCGTCATATCAGAAGGGCGTTTGAGATTTTAGGACGTATGGTCTTGTTTAGTCAGTCTCCTTGATATATCAGAAGGGCGTATGGGTTGAACTATATACTACTACTGGAAAGACAACGCCGAGCAGTAAAACCGTTCTTTCAAGTTAGAAGAGTACAGTCGCTGCGTCAGGCATATGTATCGCACTCTTACTCATATACTGTTTTGTGTATTAGGGGCTGGTGTGATAAAAATTTAGTCTAAATGTGAAGTTTTATAAGAAATATAGAAGGAAGTCGTTATGGTTAGTAGATAAAATAATAAACCAGAAGATATACAACTTTTATTCATTTTTAAATAATATTAAATATAATTATTATGCAGTTTAAATAATCTGATAGGAAGATAATGACATGTACATATCATACGTATTAAAAAAAAAACATTTTATAGTTTATTTATATTTTTTTTCATTTAAAATTATTAAACGTGATAAAATAATATTGTTTTTGTTAATTTTTGCCTAATAGTAGCTTTCTGCCCTAACTTTTGCAAACTCTTTTTTTTTGCACTAGTTTGTAATCTCTTACATAGCTTGGTATTTCATCCACTTCCATATTTGTTGCAAGCTGCAAATATGTATAATTATAGTTATTTTTACATTGAACATTTGCATAAAATAATAATTAACTTACTTCGCTGCTGTCTCTTTCTTTATTTAAGTTGTGTTTTTGTAGTGGTCTTCTCGAGGCATACTTGTTCACATTTTTATTAAAACTAAACATTGATGGATCAGCATCTTTTTTTAAAAGATTCTTATTCATAGAAGATTCCCGATAACTATCTGCAGTAAAATGATCACTGCATACAACTGTCGTGCTCTTTGGAGTGAAATTCTCTCTACGAATTGCCAGTACCCATAATTTTACTATCTCTGGCTGTTTCATTGGAAATCTAAAAGTATAATATGTCTAAAGCAAAAGTCAAATATTGATAAAGTCTATGTATATAATTTTTCGTCACACCTACTGCGTAAGTAAACAATTATGACACCTTTTTTTGAAACGTAAGTGACACTTTACATACCGTATTGACAGTTGCTATGGTAGCGGGCTGTAATATTTATTACGACCCTAGGGAAATAATAGCAATATTAGAAAATTTATGACAAATTTATTTCAAACATGATTAATTAACATAACTAGGAAAAATAGAATCTTGTACAAAAACTTATGATTTTGTAATATTAAATGTAAACGAACAATTAGAACAATTAGCTATTTGAACAATAGAGTCTTCTTTCTTACTAGGCAAGTTTATATTTTCAATAATGTCAACATTATTAATGGTTGGATTCCTAATGGAATCATCAACTTTCTTCTCATTTTTCTGTATCACAGTTGAGCAAACAGCCTCTGCAATATTTTGTTTATATTAAATTCGGTCAGCTATCTGTACTTTATTTATCATTGAATCGGAAACATAGCTTTCTGCCATGGTAGAAGATTTCCATCCGCCGTGTCTTTTCAGACCAAGAACATCAATTCCTGAATCGGCTAAAAATGTTGCCGAGGTCCTTCGAAAGGAATGTCCGGTGTAGGTAGTGGGGTTCTCCAACGACAAGTATTTTGCTATTTGGCTAGGAATTTTTGCGAGAGTGTTTTTTCCTACAGGCTGATTTCGACATTTACCAAAACTGTACTTTAAGAAAAATAATATAAAGTAATATTTTCTAATCTCAGACCAATGTATTTTTTAATAATTAGCATAAAATTAATTGGATATTCTTCCTTCGCAATAATTGTAAAAGAACGTTTTAATCCATTTTTAGTATCCGGTATTTTAATTATTATTACATCATTTTTATTTTCCACATCTTGAATTTTCATTTTAACTAGTTCATCTTTCCTACAAGCCCCAGCAATTCCCATAATCATAACAACCTGCAAAAAATTAGTATAGAATGAACACAAATTAAAAAGAATCATTCTGTAAACTTACCTTCATCAACAAATATGTATCGTCGGAAGCTTCAATAAGAAATTTATTCATTTCCTCTCTTGTAAAGATACTAGACTTTCTAGTCTTAAAACCATCATTTTTACGCTTCAAAAATCCTTTCAATTTACGATATTTTGAAATATCTTCATTTTCGTTAATAAATATGGTAGCTTTTAACATGGAGTATTCACACCATAAACTGTTTGGTGATTTTAACTTCATAGATCTATCACGAAAATATGCCAGCATTACACTTTCTGAAATACTCTTCACATACCTCTGGTGACACCAATCTTTGAACATTTTATAGGTTTCATTGTATCTGTTTTTAGATTTCTCCGGCAAAATCTCAGTACAAGCTATAATAGCATCCATCTCTATTTGATTCATGTTTATAAATTTTATTTAGAAAGAAAAACTTTTGAAAATCTATTGCATATACTTTGACATTTATCAAAAATATAAATTTATATCGACAAAAACATGGTTACCATAGATACGACAAATATTCCTGACTTGATGTTACTAATGTGTATACATATAGTAAAAGTAAAGTGGAAAATCATTCAAATTCGTCTATTTAAAGAAAACGTAGGTATGACGAAAAATCTCATATGCACCACGGTTCGTACAGTACACTTTCATGGTCTCGAATACATGCAAACCTCGACCCTACGGGTCTCGGTTTGCAATCTTATTCTGGACCATAAAACTGTACTTACGAACCTAGGTACATAAATAACTATTGTTAACAAATTAAATATAATGTTACAGTTTCTTTTGCATCACATTCATTTCAATTATGATTTCAACCAACTTATTTACAATTATGTTTGTAGAGAGATTAAATTAAGTTGATTATTTCCATAAACATGGCTTACCTATGAAAGTTAATTTTTCCATTGGGTGTCCACTGATTATTACAACCATATGCACAACAATACTGCACCATTTTTTAAATTTTAAATGTTTATTAATTTAATAAAACTTCTCACGACAAACCGACACACCATATACTCCCACGCAACAGACAGAGAACGGTTACCCTTACGCAGCAACCACACCCTTCCAACACAGAGGACCGGCAACCCAACAATTTCTTTATTTACGTGCTCGTTCCAGTAGTATATACCGTTCAATGGAGTTCGCAGATATTGACATAAAAGCAAAAGCCCCAATTTCATTATAAATTTTGATTTTAAAACGTTTTTTTGCGTCTCTTGCAAAAGTTAACTTTTGGTTTATACGCCCTACTGATACGACGCCCTTGATATTATATTGCGGTGGTAAAAGAGGGGCAATGGACACTAGCAACACAGAAGAAATCAGGAAAGACCTCCGAAAAGAAAGAATTGAAAGACAAAGGAGAGAAAGAGAGATGTAGGGGTCAGGCGCGGCTCGTGATGACGTATTTGGGAGTGCAAGTACAATGATGCGAGTGCCTCGTGTGTTTTCGGTGTTTACTAAGAAAACGTTACAGTTAGTACACGAGAATACACGAAGCACTCGCATCATTGTACTTGCACTCCCAAATACGTCATCACGAGCCGCGCCTGGTAGGGGTCATATAAAAGTCTTATTTACGAAGACCGAAGACAACAGATTTTGAATATTAAATGGAGGATAGAAACCCAAACTGATTAAGTTTTGAATAAGAATAAAAGGCTGAGAACAAGCCCGAGACAACTAAGTAAAAAGTGGTTAAAATCCCCTGGTAAAGATTCCATCAGATTTAGTGCATATAGATGACTTGGGATTAAACAGTGGTTGAACCTAATTCTACACAGAGTTGAAACAGAATTTCTGAAGACAAAAGCAAATTCCCAAAATAAGGAAAATAGCTCACTTTAGGTTGAATTACGAAAAAATTAATTTAGCAGAATTACGAAAAAATTTCTACTAAAAGTCCCCGCTAGTTTATCATTTTTATTGGAAGGTACGAGATCGGACATAAGGAGTTTAATGTCGCAACTATACTATGTTTTTTAATTGGGAGGAGTAAATTGAAAAGACGATTTTACACCATGTAATTTGTAGTTGCTTATTTTGACAGTAGAGAATTGAAATATAGGTTAATGATATTTATTAAAATATAATAATATTATTAAAATTACTATTTACCTTATTTTAAAATCTACAATAATCAAAAGTGAATTTTGATTTATTTTTTGATTGTTTTATGAAATTAGAAACACTAAACAGCTTTTTGCATTACATACTACGTAATTCTTTTCTGATCGATATTAGAGAAATGAATACATTATGCAGCTATTATTTAATTTTATTGCTTTATTTATAAACAGAATACATTATAGTTCAAAGTATTTATTTATAAAATAATATAAATGACAAGCAGAACTTTATTCTGTATCACTGGACGACAGATTTTCATTTTCGCTACTATCATTACCAACGGGTATAATAAAAGGTTCAATTATATTATCGATTAGACCATCCAATTCACTCATTCTTACTTCTTCCTTTACAACATGTTGTACACACTTTTTCCATTTGTCTGTGGTAATATTTTGAATGGCTTGCAATAAAAGTTCTTTTTACATGTCCCAGTTTAAATGTGGTATTTTTTTACTGCAACCTCGTTTTTTATTTGAGCCCACACTAACTCAATAGGGTTTAGTTCGCAGTGATAAGGAGGTAACCTTAACACAGTTTTATTTTGACTTTTAGCCATCTCATCTGTGACATATGCATTATATTTATCTTTGTTAATACAGATCAAGTTAAGTAATTCAGATCGAACCATTGTTGGAGCATAATGAATATTTTTGGATGTCAGCCAAGCTTGCATATCTTGTTTCTTTGATGTTGTTGTGGGGATTTTCTCAATTTTACGGCTGTGATAGGTAGCATTATCCATGATTATAACAGCATTGTCTGGTAGTACTGTTAATATTTGACGAAACCACTCTTCAAACTAGAGATGATATAACCTACTCCTTGAGCGGAGTAGGTGCACCTACCAGGATTCCAGTTCCGAACTAGGTGCGGCAAACTAGGTGCACAAATCAGTTCCGACTCCGATCGATTGTGAGTCATATTTTGCGTCCGATCAGTCAGGGTAATCTTTATGTTTACTTAGGCACACAGCTTGGATATACAAATAGCAGTTAAATTATTACATTTTAAATGAGGTGTCAGATTGCAATTTATAGATTTTTTTTTAATTAAAGTGCATACGATATACATACATACATAGGTTTAAAATAATTTTTGTATGCTTTTCAATGCAACACTAGAAAATCCCATGTCATTCTAATATGCAATGTGTTGAATGTATTTAATTTATTGACGGCGGCGGTTAGAAAGAATGTTTAAAGTTAGAAAAAAAGAAACATTCGTTAGACTAATCACAAAAATAATACCAATAATACCTCAATAGATAAAATGTTATCTAATGTTGAAGTCCCAGGGTCTGCAAATTCTCGCGCAATAATGGAAGTGCAACGATATTTAGAATGTGAAATGGCTGGTCGAAATCAGGATCCATTTCAGTGGTGGAAGTACAGTGAATATTTATTCCCGAATCTAAGTATCGTTGTAAAGGAAATATGTTGTGCAATGGCTACTTCAGTTCCATGCGAGAGACTTTTCTAAAGCGGGGTATATTTTAAATGAAAGAAGAACACGGTTAAGTGCGAGTAAAGTAGAAAAACTAGTTTTCCTGAATATGAACGATGATTTCATTTAGATTTAAATACAAAAATTAAAACTATTTTTTATGTATTAGTTCTTATTATTTTTACTTTTTATTATATATTTTTTGTGTAGCTAAAAATTTAGTTTTTCTTATGACTAGAAATCATACTAATTATTTAAAAATAAATATACATATTTGGTTGCACAATTCTATATACAATTATTCGGAATCGCAGCAACTACAATTGCCAGTTGTATTTATTTATACATAGGTATAGGAGTAGTTGCGTCGTTTATTTCTCACATTTCGCTTCGCTTAGTCGGACTCGTTCCAGGCGGACCTACTCTTTTACATAATACGATGCGAATATGTAGGTGCAACTGCGAGATCAACTCTCGGGCGCTCCGACTTGAACGATCGGAATCAGAATTGTACGACTCGGAATCGTTTCAATCGGATCTACTCTTTTGGAAAATGCGAACTAGGTGCACCTGCTCCGGCACGCGAACTAGGTTCAAAGGAACAGGTTCGGTTCAGAGCAACCATCTCTACTTCAAACACATTAGCATTCATTTGTTCGTGGTAATCTGCAGTTTTTTTTTCTTCAAAAGTAAAAGACCATTCTCTACAAATCCAGCTTCAGAACCTATGTATAAAATTATAAGTCGTCTTCCTTTTCCTACAGGATTCCGCAATCCTGTAGTTAAGCCTTCATTAAATGCCTGTCGTCGGTTCTGTATAGTATTATCTATCCAAACTTTTTGCTTCGTATGTCCTTCGTTTAACCATGTTTCATCCAAGTAATAGATTGGACGATTTTGACATCTGTATTTTTGTATGGTTATTAAATACTTGCATCTCCATCTAACTATATCATCACGTTCTATAAGAACACTTTTTCTATCTCTGGTCATATATCTGCAGCAATACATAATATTATATCACTTATATTGTAATATGCATTTGCATGTAACAACATGAACAGGTAAAACTGTCTATATAATAATTAAAATATCCACTGACCTGAAATTTATGTGTTTCATGAATTTATACAGAGTTGAACGGCTCATCTGTGGCAAATCATTGCGTTGTATTATTTCATTTAGCACTTTATTAAGCGTAGGAAGTTCATTTTTATAAAAAAAAAGCTGTGTACTATTTGCCCTATGGATTTCTTGACACCTTCGTTGTACTCGTCAATTAAAGAATGCCTTCCTGAACTTTGTTTTGGTGGAATAATTAGACCATTTTGTTTATAATCTTTGATTGTACGATAAATTGTCGATTTTGCTACTCCTGAAAGTAAGTTAGCATATAGTACCTACATACGTACGAATACAGATTATTTACTAACCTAAAACGCATGCTATTTTTGCTATTTATCGTTTCGAAGTTTCTTAAATATATTTAATATATTTTGTTTCTCAAACACAGACAAGTGCTCCAAGCCTAAATAATTTCGTTTTCGTATCGGTGATATTTGCGTTCCAGAAGTGCTTTGTACTTGATCCATATGGAAAAATAACGTACGAAAAAAGTGTAACGTATGTAAAATATTAAGTAAGCTCTAAAAAGAACTTATTTTGGAAAATTTAATGAAGGAAAACAAACAGTAACGATAATTATACAAAATGTAAGTTTTGATCAGCTGATTCAACCTGTCAACCGTCAATACTCTAAATTTTAGTGTCATTGTAACCGATAATTGGCCAATAACGAGACTTCTTTTTACCGCGAGATTTTTAAAACGCTCCTCCAAATTAAAAAACAGTATAGTTGAAAATCTTCCCATTTTAGCCAATTGATCAGCAGATTTATTACCATTAATACCTTTATGGACAGGGATCCAACATAGATTTTTAATTATATTCTGATTGTTGACAGCTAGGGGTCGCTCCTTAATGTCAAAAGTGAGATAATTAAGAAAGCCGATTTTCAAGCTAGAAATAGCGTCTAAAGCACTCTTAGAATCAGAGAAGATAACATTATCTCTACATTTAGATAAAAGGATGTGAAAAATAGCAACACCAATTTCCGTTCTTCAGAAAATACAGAGGAGCTTGCAGACAAGGCTCCAGACAGATTAGAGTTAAGCGAGTAAATATCATAAGTGGAAAAGGAATTGGGAAAGACTTTTGAGCCAACAGTGAAATAGCACGTACTGGTAAGAAACTTTTCACAAAGAAAAATTTCAAAAGTTCTATTAAGGTTATTGTATGTACTCTTATAATCATCCCTGTCATTCGCAAAGGACAGCACACGGCTACTGAAAAAGAAGACATATAAATCAGAACGGAAAATGTCGAGCAGATAACAATTATGGATTCTAGCTTTAAATTAACTGACCTTTCTGTAACTTTTTATGGAACACGGTAGAAAGTCATCGCTCTTCTCCTAAAGTCTTTCGCTTTTCTCCTAAGTGAAGGTCGTGACAAGATTATTAGTAACACGTAATTTTTTCAAGTAAATTTGTATCTAATAAATAAACGATCTTCCCCCGTTTCGCGTGTGATGTTTGTAGGGGTAGAACGCATGGTACCGAGAGCGATTCTTAAAGGCTTGAAGCCTATCAAGTTGAGAAAACCAAGATTTAGTACAAGGAGAGTAAAAGAAGTCACCATAGTCCAGCTTAGATTTTAGTAAAGCTTTGTAAAAAGTAAGCACAGTACGTGGATCAGAGCCCCATCTCGTAGTACATTGGCATTTCATAACTCCAATTATCAACTACTCAAAACTTAGCAATTCGTAGTGAAATAAGGCAATGAATATTCCTATTTGTATCCTATACATTTTGGCGTTCCTCAACGAAACATTATTGGACCAATACTATATTTTAAGTACACAGTTGATCTTCCAGCAACACATGACATGGCAATCTTGGCATCACACTCTGACCCTTCTTCGGCCTCGAGAGATTGTGAATTCAAATGTAATTTATTTTCCATTGGATTTTGTGAGCACAAACTACGTGGCCTGACAAAGGAAACGCAAGTGTTTTTGACAAAAATTTTTTTTTTAATTTAGTCTCTTAGTCGCTCAACAAGCTTGTTCCAACGATATTCCAAATTAGTAATGTTTTCATTGTAGATCGATGAATTCAAATCCTCGAAATAGCTATTTACAGCAAGGATTACCTCGGAATTAGACGAAAATTTCTAACCACCGAGCCATTTTTTCAGGTTTGGAAAGAGATGGTAATCGCTAGGGGCCAAATCTGGGGAATAGGACAAATGAGGCACTAATTCAAATCCCAATTAATAAATTTTTGCCATTGCAATCGCAGACTTCTTTGCCAAATGAGGGTTTCTCTTCGATTTTGTCGCCTAATTATTGCAAGAAATTGGCATAATACTCCCCATTTATTGTTTTACCCTTTTCTAAGTAGTCGACCAAGATAATTCCATGAGAATCCCCAAAAAACAATTGCCATAACCTGTCCTGTCGATAAAACCGTTTTTGCCTTCTTTGGTGGTGGAGAACCTTTTTTGTCCATTGTTTGGATCAGTGGCGGCTCGTGCTAAAAATTTTAAGGTGTTCTGCAAGTTTTACAAAAAAATTTACCTTGCACTGGCAGTAAGAGGTTGTCTCCCATCGATCTTATCGTGCTTTCTTCGCCTTCCGCACTGAACTAATGGATTTATGGAACGATTGTCAATTGTCACACAAAAAAATAAGAGTCACTAAGCACTACTTTACTAACAAATTATTTCTTATAAATTAAATCTATTCTACGTTCTTTTCGATTTGCAAATTTTGTTATCACTTTGTCATTAAAATTGTCTATTTCGGAGATAAACTTTTTTTCGATAGATAGCATGGAAAGAGATGTTAAACGATCTTCGGTCATTGAATTTCTGAGAAACGTCTTAATTCGATTTAGTGTTGAAAAGCATCGTTCGGCCTCTGATGTTGTCATGGGAGTTGTTATTACAATTTCTAATAATTTTCTAGTCTCCTTCAACGTATCTCCCAGATTGTTTTTTATTAAAAATTTTAGAAGAGGTAGTGCGCCTTTTAAAGATCTACAATCAGTTCTTGAGTAAATAACAGACAATTCAGTTCGTAATCTTTCTTTATCAAGGGTGGGATAATAGGAGCATGCGGAAGTGAGTTTGTCCTCAGGAAATTTACTGCAATACTCTCCAAAGCATTCCGAAAAAAAAAGTGATGCCACTACTAGATGCTCTTTAAAATGAAATCGATCTTTTGCACAATTTAGAATAACATCACACACCTCTAAAGCCGAAATTCGATGATTAAATCTGCTGTTATTTGGATATTTGCGTTTTTCTGGTGGTGGCTCATCGCTTATTAAATCTGATGCTTCACTTATGATGTTGTCAATATTATTTCGAACTTGGCCTATACTGCGTTCAAAATTTTCGATAGCGTCTTTTACTAGAGTGGGTTCAATTTTTCTTTGCTGCAATTGATTAAACAGGATATCTACATGGGGCATTACATGATGGAAAAAAGTCAGCCAAAAATTGAAGATCGGATCATTTAATGTACGGCGAATAGAGGCGGCTGCACTACAGACTGTGTTGTTGGAGAATTGTTCTTCTATTTCTTCCATACACTCAATGAGAGAGGCCCTATTTTCGTACACAACATTAATGGTCCTGATATTAAAATTCCAACGGGTTGTAGCGCCGTGGGGGATCCTTCTGTTTACAATCTTGTTTAACACTTCTACTCGTTGGGGTGAATTATTAAAAAAGCCGGGAATGTCTTGTAGATTTCCAAAAAATACACGTACTTGCGAATTTGCAGAAGCAGCTTTAGATATAATTAAATTTAATTGATGGGCATAGCAATGTACATAGTGCGCAAAAAGGTACTTTTTTTAATCAATGCTTGAACGCCTGCGTGTTGTCCGCTCATCACCGCTGCTCCATCGTAACTCTGTGCAATCAGTTTGTTAGGTGAATTTTGAATTAAAGCATCTATGACACTTAAAATTGTTTTGCTAAGTGTTTCTGCATCACATTTTTCAGGAATGACGTAGTTCCAAAAACGTTCAATTGGCTCACCATCACGAACATATCTAAAAATAACTACCATTTGAGTTTTTCCGTTGTTTCGTCCGCCATGATCGCCAAAAACGGAGAATTATTAATTTCCTCAATTATTTGTTCTTGGCAGACTTCAAGTATGCACTGCAACAGATCATTCTGTATTTCGTTGGAAGTGCCTTTAAATACCGAACAATTTTTTAGGTGCTCACTTAGAGTTGCATCTAATTCAGCCGAAAAATTAATAAGTCCACGAAATATCCCCGGATTCTCGGAAGTATCGCTCTCATCATGTCCCCGAAGGGCGAATTCAAAAGCTCCACAAAATTTTATACAATTAATAATTTTTGATAAAATATAACGATTCTTTGACACATTTTCATTATGTCTCTGTATATTTACCCAATAAGCAGAATCTAGTTAAGCCATAATATTAGTTGACCCTAGTAACGCAAATTCCATACAATTATGAAGATGGCTTTTAGAATTCTCATGTCTTTTTATTTTCAAACTCAAGTGCTCTAGATCCGTGACCCCTATTTCCGTCCAAGCTTTATCGCCACCAAAAAGTAAACAGGGAAAACAATATAAAGCATTTTTTTTGTTGCATCCACAAATCCAATCGTTTTTTGAATAAATATCGCTACTAAATTTACGTGTATAATTTTTCCCTCTACTTACACCAGTTTTTTCAATAGTGATATCTACTAATGGCCTACCTCTTGCTTTTAATTCTAACTTCTCTTCGTATGAATATTTAAAGAATCTCTTCACATTAATTAAATTAAAGACCACCTCCATAATACACAGATTTCATATAAATTGTCAACAATATACAAAAACAAACAAGCACGCGCACAATATTATTGTTTTTACGTTACACTCGCCGCACAGTAAACAACACGTGTAAATATTGAACACCTATACCAAATCATGTGAACGTGCTGGACAGAATGCAGCGAATATTGCCTTATAAAATCACGTGGATTTCAGACATCCGCGGTGGTAGCGGGGTGCGCGCGGGTGTTTCAAAGAGCTATGAGAGCCCGTACGTGTGGACCAGATAAGGAACAAGTGAGCGATCGCGCGAATTAGGTTGGTTATTCCACTGGTCGCCTATTGTATATTATTTGATAATATTCTATATATAACCGGCGTTAGTGTTGTAATTTCGCAAGCGAATATCTCGGCATTTACTGATCGGATTTTGATGATTAAGGTGTCAAATTGTAGTATGCAAATTTTTTGATATACAGGGGGAGAATTTTCACAACAATATGTTACGCTTTTATAAACATCAGAAATGTCGGAAAAATTATGTAAAAGAAAACTAGTTTATAACTAATACAGGTTCGCCCGCCCAATTTTTTGGGAGCTCTGCAGCACTGCAGCGCTTATGCGCCAGCCGCCACTGGTTTGGATTGTTCTTTGGTTTCGGGAGTATAATGGTGGACCCAGTTGTCATCGACGGTAATGAAACGGCGTACAAAGTCCTTTTGATTGCGGCGAAAACGTGCCAAAAGGTCCCGAGAAACACACAAACGATTCAGTTTTTGCTCCGGTGTGAGTAACCGCGGCACCCAACGCACCGAATATTTTTTCATTTCCAATTCTTCAGTTAAAATTCTGTGAACATTGTTGTTTGAGATACCTACAATATCTGCTATCTGGCGCACTTTTACTCGACTGTCATCCAAGACGATACGGTGGACTTTTTCAATCATATCCGAAACAGTAAGTTTTTGGACGTCCACTACGTGTGCTCATACAGCCACCCTTAAATTTGGCAACCCAGTTTTTAACCATTGAAAACGAAGGAGCGGATTCAAATAGTGTTGAATCCGGCTCTGCTTTAATTTCGGTTGGTATTAAGCCTTTCAAATGAAAGTACTTTTTTCCATTATTACAAAATCACACGAGACGTTCACTTTGGCGTACTGTCAAAAACAGACTAATTGACAAATCGCTCTGTACTGTCATATTGAACCTATTAAAGGATGATTCTACAGAATAGTAAAGAAGATTCCTGCGAATTCGCGTCATCTCTTTGTTAGGCCATGTATACTCCAAATCACCAAAGATGATCCCTGCGTCATTGATCTATAATTCTATCAACGACATTAAAAGAATAATCTCCACATCCGAATAACAAACAGTACCTACTTGTATGACAAGGATAGCTTGAACGAAAGTATGTGTTTTCTAGCAAAGACATACGGCTCAAGCAATTTATTTGAGTAAGACAAAGACGGGATTATTACCTACTCCGTGATAAATACACACATTTCCGCTTAGTAGTTCTGTCGTTACTCGTTGACATTTGACAACATACATTCGTTGATATTTGATGGAATAGTTATTTATTTTCTTTTTATAAATACATATTTTTTGAAATTTATTTTTTCAAAACTATAACGGCAGCAATCACGACAACTTGTTTTAAATTCGGTGCAATATTTTGAACGAGAGAAAACCGTGGTGGTGTTAATACCTATTACATGTGCACATAATATATTTAGATTTTAATGAACCTTTTGTTTAGCGAGTGGCAGATGCATTGTGTTGGGATTAGTTACAGTAAAACGCATTAAAGCTGTGTAGCAGCAGTTTAAATCGTGTACTTCACAATATTGGATTTAAATATAAAAAGGATAATAATCATAGAGCATTAGTGGAACGATCCAACATTGCAGAGATAAGATTGACATTTCTTAGGAATTACATAAAGAATTTGAGTTGTTCTGTTCAGAGAGAAGTGCTATTGCTTGATGAGACACGGCAAGATAATAATCTGCAGAGTGTGCGTAAACCTGAGGGTTACGAGGGCAAGCGATATGTTGTATTACATTGTGTTTCAAAATTATGTTTTGTGTCAAATGGAAGAACCGGCACAAATAGTGATGGACAATGCACCCTACCATTCATCATCCAACATCCATCATCGGCTTGATGTAAAATGATATTATTACATACTTGTCGAAACATAATATATCTTGCGAACTCTATTTAAAACTGACCTACTACCCTTGCTAAAAATTTGCATAAAGAAAAACGGTATCAAGTAGATGAATTGCTACAAAGTCATGGACATGAAATATTGAAGATTGTCTCCTTATCATTGTGAATTTAATGCTATCGAAATTATTTGGGACCATGCAAAACAATATTATAATAAACATATTTTCAGGGATGGACATGGAGATGATAAAGTTATAGCTATGTGGAAGTAATCACTAGAGCAGTGTATGGAAGAAATTTGGAAAAGTTGTGTTATACACATGGAAAGTATTATAAAAAAATGGTATGATAGAGAAAATACATTTACATTGTGAAATCAATGGCTTTATAATTAACATTGATGATTCAAGCAGCAGTGAAGATAGTGATTAACAATACTTCCTATATGACCGCAGATAAAAAATCTGTTAGCTATCCCATGTTTTTACTTAATCTATATTATAACCCAAGATTTAAGCCAACGTACACGTCGTTTTTAGTTCACGCCAAATATATCAAATTTTCTTGTGTTGGCAGTAAAAGTATCAAGTATTAGTATACAGCTGATTAGTTGTTTATGTAATGTTAGTTTATACTTTTAGTAACTGATTTTTTATGCAACAAATACAATGATATTAATACAAATAATCATACAAAATGTTACACATGCAATTGCCAGACTGTGGCCACAATTTTTATCTAAATATGTCTAGAAAGGTAGAAAAATTACAGAAACAGATTTTATCAAGTAGCTAGATTTGCTAATGTACTAAGTAGAATTGATTGCACTCACATGAGAAAACAATCTCCTAGTGGTAATAATGCTGAGCTGTACCGAAACAGAAAGGATATTTATCATGGAATATTCAGGTAATAGGAGATTCTCAATTAAGAATTTGTGACATCGTAGCCAGATGGCCAGGATATACACATGACCAAACAATTTTGAATGGATCGGCAATAAAAAGAAGCTAAGAAAATGAACATTTCAATAACCCAGTTATACTTTGTGATAGTTGTTACAATATTACAAAATATTTATTAACCTCTAGCAAATCCTCGAAGTCGAGCAGAACAATTGTACGATGAATCTCATTTTATAACCAGAAACTGGATTGAAAGATTTTTTGGTGTCTTAAAAAGATTTCCAATCTTATTACATATATGGTATGAAAGTTAATGTGGAACTCTCGAAAGCAATAATAGTATCAGTTCATTTTGCAAATTTATTCTAATATCGACTATTATACTATCTTTTAATATTTTTTATATTTCCTTTTTTTTGTATATATACTCATGATAATTTTATTATTAAACAAATAATAAGGCAATTTTGTTAAATGATTACATATGTATATTAACTTATTAAACAATTATAATTCTCAGTTACATTGACAATTTAATATATTGAAGTTTTTTTTTTAATTGGCTCCTTTTTCTTACTGCGTATTCTTTTTAGTTGCAATTTTAATATTTGGAGTTAAAAATACAATACATATAAAAAAAATGTATGTCCAATTAAATACATTTGAATGTGTTTTCATCTTTTTGTAGCAAGTTTTTGCAAGATACACTAGTGAAATGTGTTTCGACTGCCTTATTTGATTTGGTGTCCATCAGCTCTAATCTTCTGGTGTTAACTTAAAAATTTTTAATATACACAAAACAAATTCATACAATTTGATGAAAACAATAAATAAAATAACTATTGCAAATAACTGCAAGTAAAATTTTTTGTTTGCTCAATTTAATTTTTGAAAGTTCAATTACTAAACTTTTTCTTTCTTGCTCCATTTCATGTTCCTTTTTCAAAATTTCTTTCAGCAATCGTACAAGTTCTATTTTACTAACAGTCAACAAATAATTTCAAAGCAAAAGAAACATTTCATAGCAAATAAGTTTGTATGAATATGTTTTGTTTATAATGCATACTGCGATTTCAAATATTTATACCAACCTTTGTGCAAAACTCAACTTATCTATTATGGCAGTGTTAAGTTATATTGCAATATATTCCAAATTTTATTTAAAATTAGGCACTGTAGAACGTTTAACTAATATCTAGGGTTATTCTATGATATAATTGGGAAGATAATGTTTATAAAACTGTCATAACAGTGAATATGTAATTACAGTTATACAAAGTAGATACTCTGGTCTATTGTATAATTTCAATTCCAGTAATAATGCCTTTACAACTAACTTGAAACTGTTTGGTTTTGCCATTCATTAAAATGATTAAAGAATTACATAATCTTATATGTTGACTTAAATGTTGTAAATTCTTGATAGTTCATTTTATTTTTCAAGTGGTGTTATAGTTTAATTTGTTTGCTGTTTACGCAGCTTTGTTCAATTTATAGTAATTTTAATATAACTTAAGATGTAATTCGATTATATATGTTCATATAACCTACAAATTCGACCGACTGTGTCAAATATATTTGGCCCGGAAACGAAGTTACAATCCATATTCATTTTGCAATTTGTAGTATTTAATATGACGCTGAAGTATTGATTTGAATCATACAATGTTTATTGATGACGCAGGGATCATCTTTCCTGACGAGGAGTGTAGTTTCCAAACAATCCTCGTATACATTTCTGTTATTTACATCATGTATTCACAAAAACAAATAGATTTTTTAGAGTTTTAGTTAGTGTAACATCCCTAATTATTATGGATATTGGTTCCATATTCTATTTTAAAATTCCTGTTAATTAAATTTCTTCTTTTATTTTCAGGAAAATCCGATTCTTATATTGTTATTACGAATGTTGGCGTTAGGACTGAGTGCATGGGTTATGATCGACTCGCAAGATTTTAAAGAACCGAAATTAGATAGTCAAATCGTTACGAAATTCTTACCAGCCTTGATGTCGCTAATGGTAGACGATCAAGTCAGACAGCTATCGACAAAATTACCACCGGATGAGAGAGATGCAGCCATTACTATTATAGAACACGCAGGACCCTTACCAGATGCCGTCGAAGCGTATATTCAAGAAAGCTCTGTTGCTAGTATATTGGCAATGTATTATACATTACACGTAACGAGGCACAAGGACAGAGTTGGTTTGTTGAGGATATTAGCTGTGCTGGCGAATTGTAAAGACGATCGGGCTTTCGAAGATCCATTTTTACATTCATTGGTAAGGAATTTTTCTTGTTAATGTTCAAAAATCAAAAAACAATTTTTGAAACTTTTGAAATCTATAGAACTCTCAGGTAGTGTTGCCGGTTTAGAAGCATTTAATGATATCCACAAAAAGAAACATCGCAATAAAAAGACCATACGTGCATTTGACTATATTATATAAATCCTTTGATAAAAATATAACGTTGACATTAACTATTCATTGCTTCTAAGGACGTCTAGGAATTTTATCGATTTTTTCCATGTCCGTGTACTTGAATTATTACACAGGCCTACAAAAAAAATTTTTTTTTTGGTGCATCTCTGTTTGTTTGAATTGTCGATAAAGTAGGTAATGTACAGTATATTGACATACGTCATTTTAACTCATCAACTCTAGTTTACCTACTACTCTCATTGTGAATTGTTTTCGGTCTTGTTATGGTCTTGTTCGTAACTAGTCATTATTACAATATCATCGATAAAGTTTGTGTTACTATTTCATTATGGCTAGTACGTCCAGACGTTGTGTTAACGATCCTGATATATTTTGTTATGTTTGTGGTGAATACATACTGAAAAATCAGCGTAAATCGATTACAAAAACAGTGCGTCGTTTGTATTTTGCTTACTTCGGTATTGAAATTCTACACCATGATAAAGTGTGGGTGCCTCATAGTGTTTGTAAAATATGCGTTGAACATTTGCGACAATGGGAGAGAGGGAAACGTAAGTCTTTGAAGTTTGGAGTGCCTATGATATGGCGAGAACAAAAAAATCATTATGACGACTGTTACTTTTGTATAATTAATATAGTGGGCATCAACAAAAACAATCGCCATAAATGGAAATACCCCAATATTTCTTCAGTACATAGACCTGTTCCTCATTCAGAAAATGTTCCAATACCAACTTTTCACCAGGTAGTGCAGCAAACTCAGGAGGATGAAGCTGAAATACCTATTTCTTCCCAAGTAGATGATGACTTTCAATACTGCGGAATAACATCAGATCCTAAGCCATTTTCGCAGAATGAGCTTAGTGATCTCATCAGAGACTTAGATATTTCGAAGGAACGTGCTGAGTTACTAGCGTCAAGATTAAAAGAAAAAAATTGTCTTTCCTCAGATGTTCGAGTGTCTACATATCACACGAGAGAGGGAAAGTTATTGAAGTTTTTTTCATCTGATGAAAATTTTGTGTATTGCTGTAATGTGAGTGGTTTGCTCATTCTTCCGCCATTGCATATAAAATTAGGGCTAATGAAGCAATTTGTTAAGGCTCTCGATAGAAATGGTCAATGTTTCCAGTTTATTTCTCACAAATTTCCTGGTTTAAGTACTGAAAAACTAAAAGCAGGTATCTTTGATGGACCTCAAATACGTAAATTGATGAAAGACACAACTAATTTTGAGACTTGTATGAATGATGTGGAGAGGATTGCCTGGCAATCTTTTGTAGCAGTTACACAAAATTTCCTCGGAAATCATAAGGCTGACAACTATGTAGAACTAGTAGAGGAAATGCTGGTGCGATTCAAAGATTTAGGCTGTAATATGAGTATAAAATTACACTATCTCAATAGTCATCTACATCATTTCCAACACAATTTAGGAGATCTAAGCGAAGAACAAGGGGAACGTTTCCACCAAGACCTAAAAACAATGGAGAATAGATACCAAGGAAGGTGGGACAGTCATATGATGGGTGACTATTGCTGGGGAATCATGCGAGATTGCCCGAGTCAGTTTCATTCTAGAAAATCACTCAAAAGACAATTTCTTGATGTTTAATGTCAATAAAATATATATTTTTTCGTGAATTGTGTTTTTTTTTCTCGGGAACTAGAGCTGACAGAAGAAAACGGGTAACATTTTTGATATCGCCATGTAAGACATACTTAAAATCTCCGGCACCAAAATGGTTGTAGGCCAGTGTTATTTTTCTTAAATATAGGTTAAACAAAGATGTGGACCGACTTTAACTACATTTTGGCCCTAAAAATTTGCAAATTTTTGATGAATTACAAATAAATTTTTTTGATTTTCCTTTAGACATTTATATACGTATTCTTCAGATTCGCATAGTTTAGGCGCTATTCAGCGGTAACCTTGTATAAACTTAAAATATTTCAAACAGTGTTATATTAAAAACAAATAACTACTTTCGCTCTTTCTTCGCAGGTATCACTTTTAATACACGTTCCGGAAGAATTTGCTGCGGCCGACTTCTGCACCGGTTTATTTGATGAATTTTTCTTCGCCGGGCTGCAGAGAGATAACGTTGCTAGACACCTGCTTAAGCTGTTGTGGTACGTCTACCCCAAACTGCCCCACAATCGCTTGCATACACTCATAAAAGCTCTGCAACCGACTCACCAACACAGTGAAAAAGTGCACACTTTGTATCAAACGTTACAGGAAAAAATTAGTTCACAGACAGAACCAGTAGTGCCAGCCGATATGGATATAGACTTAAATTCACCGCTAATGAATGTACCGACGCCCGCGCCCTATCAGTATACGCTGTGATTTTATTAGAAATTGAATTTATTTTATTTCTTATAGTTTAGTGATTTTTTTTTCGTATATAGAAGTATAAATAAGAGATAGGATTTGTCTTCCGTTTTATCTATATTGAACTATGATTCGTTTTATAATGAATAAAATATATTTCTTTTTCGTTTATTGTGTTTTATTTAAGATTTGGTTTAGTTATAAATAATATAAAAATTTAGGGTAAACTATGTGTTTTACTGGAATATAGATATCAGGAAAGTTTTTAGGAGGCAAAAGTACGTAGGAATACCAAACTACAATTAAATCGGTGTCATGATGAAAATTGACAATTTTTAAAGGCTGACATGATGAAAATTGACAATTTTTAAAGGGGGACCCCTTCGGAAAATTTTAGGGTAAAAAATTTAGGGTAAACTATGTGTTTTACTGGAATATAAATATCAGGAAAGTTTTTAGAAGGCAAAAGTACGTAGGAATTTCGATTAGATTTTGCTATATTTTTTTAATTAATGGTCCAGAAATTAAATTATTTATTATAATTATTTTGTTGATTTTCAACAAAAAGATTTTTTTTTCAACATTCGCAAAGTTTAAAAATAAATAGTTATTATGAATATTTAATGCGCCATTTTTGAGGTTTTTATCAATTGCGTTTGTTAGTGAATAGATTGCGATGTTAGAGTTAACATTAGAATCAGTATTTTGTTACATGTGCCAGCGCAGAGTCTACGGCACGTATGTGCTAGAAAGACAACCATTTAGTTTAGAACTATGGACTTTAGTGTTACGATTATTTATTAAACAATGTTTAATCCAATATTAAAATGTTTTTTCTATCTAGTTTAAATTAATGCGATGTTAAAGTAGACTTAAATGCGTTAAGATTCTATTACCTTGTAAATCTTAAAATCCTTATTTTGCAAGTTCTTGCATATATGGACGACAAACGTGCTTCTTTTTGAAATTTAAATTATTTAAGTTTTCGCTTAACGCAGTTCCTTCGGGAGATTTGTGTTTAAATTCTGGGATCCGATTGGAAACCCAGTTGCAATTCGTTTTTCAATCTCGTTACGTTGATTTAATTAGCGAATCGTAGGTATTCCAAATTATTCAGTACATACCAGTTATAAAATGTAAATCTCAATAATCCCATTCTTGTTATTATTGTGAAGCATCATTAGGTATTCCGTTTTTGCACAAGTCCTAAATCAAACAAAATGATAACTAAATACATTTTACTTTTTAAATGAAGAAGATAGTAACTGTAATTAATTAAAGTCGTGCAATTAATCTAATTAATCTTCGGATTAATTGAGATTTTTTTAGAATTTTTGCAAAATCGGCATTTTCAATTACGAAATTTACGGTTTTCCTGGCATAACTCGAGAAGTAGGCGTCCTAGAGCCTTCTGGTTTAGACCAGTAGATTCAGCGCGTTAAAAAGCGTCGGACAATATATGATAGGTCATCTAGAGCCAGCTGGTTTCCGAGATACAGAGAGGCGTCGAAATCGAGCATCATATTTTGGCGAAATTTTCGCGATTTTCAAAAATTTTCAATCTCGAATTTCTACTCAAAATCTACCCTAAGGTTTTCGGAGGCGATAAAGAAGAAGGTCTGAACGATTTTCCGCTGAAAATTCGCGATGCAAGAAAACTCTAATCGAAAATTATTAGAATGGCATGCGTAGAATAAAAATTGCATGCAATGAAAATTGAAAACTGTAAAGCGGCCTTAATGGATATCAAACGGTTTGACTTTTTTAATAAGCCGTCCGGTTGTGTTGAACTTCACTAGTTACAATTTTCGCCGTGATATGGCAATGCGGGACACTTGCACGAGTTACCCTTTTATTTCAATTATTTCTCCTAATGAAACTACTAATTAGGTTTATAGTGTGCTCTTTTACGAACAACTGCATATATCAGTAGAGAAGTTCATTCGAGTAACATTCCATCGACGTAATATCTCACGAGCGACATATACTACGTTATCCGGGGACAACTGACAAAATATATATACGGGCGCCCGTGCGACGTTACTCGAATGAACCTCTCTATATTAGTCGGTCAGCATCTTAGTGTTGTTCCAATAGTTTTTAGCCCAGAGCAATGTTAAAGCCATTGATATTCCGACCATACTACACTGACAATTCCATAAAGCAATACAGAGATGGACCATAATTCAATTCATGAGTTTATCGAGGGCGATGGACTGCTGGAAATTAATGAAATTAACATCTAAATGGGCGTTAGACGAGCTAGTATCAGTGAATAGCCAAAAACATACTAAAATTCGGACAAGTCGCGGCAAGACAACTCCCCGTTTACGTGATTTTGAACAAAAGTCTACGCGATTTCATAATGGAAGCATGTATCGAGAGAGAAATAAGGAATATGTATAAAAGTAGCTATATGTACCAAAATGTCAAATCTCCTTTTAATAAAGGAGTGTAGCTTAAATTGGACTTACCCACATAGTAAATTGCAATTGATAGTTAATTCTTGTGCAATCGTACTGTTGAGAAAAATAAGATTTCAAAGGAATAAATACAAAATGTGATACTTTTTATTATCTTTATTAACCTCTTCAGGGACGGGTTTTTCACAACACGTGAAAAAGCAAATCATAAATTTTATTCAACTTTTATTGATCTTAGAAATTGAAAAATACATAGTTTTAAAATTTTTAGTAACCTGTGAATGTAAAAAATAAGAAGAAATATCTGTCCACGCATGTTGCCAAAGTTCATTGATGAAAAGATTCAAGACACTCAGGGCACACTGGTTCCTTACATTTCTTGCACATATATCGAGTACGTTCTACGCAGTTTTGATAATGACATCTAGGAGGATTTTTTAATTCTTGCTTTTCGGGGTAGTGTCCTATTCCATCCAATCGCACTTCACGTAAAGCTTTTGTCCATGCCTTCTTTTTCGTTGGTGGTGTATTTCCATGTGCCGGTCTTCCTTTTTGGTTTGTATTCATTCTAAGAAGGGCATCGACAATATATGCCTTATACTCAACCAAAGAGATGCTACAATGTTTAGCTTCGCGGTAGAGGATCCACGAATTTATGATAGCGACGTTTATAAAGTGGAATGCGATTCTTACGTAAAATTTCTTATTTTTCGTTGCATGAGGATAGTGGGCAACCATTCTATCTGCCATGTCAACACCACCCATAAATTTATTGTATTGGATTACTGCTTGTGGTCGCGGAATGTTGACGTGGCTTTTTTTGGTTTTGTCCCATCTTCTTACAGTATCTTGCGGTTCTTTACCAACGAAAGATGAAACCATATGTACTATATTATTGTCTACCCACCGAATCACACTAATGTTATCGGATGAAGTGGTAACTGAACTTGATCCTCTTCCTCTTTTTTTCAAATCTTTTTCGCATACTAGTTTCTCACTTGCACCTGCAATTCTATTTGATCGTATTGTTCCGACAACATAAATATCTCTACTCTTCAAAAATGATATTGTATCAAGAGACGTAAAAAGGTTGTCTATAAATATCTTGTGGTTTTTTTCCTTCAATGTCGGAACATAGTCTTGCAACGGTGTCCCCTATAACACCTAACTTAGTTTTTACTCTGTTTTGCGACTTTGGTACATTTCAAATTTTGACATGTATCCATCAGCCGCTGCACATATTGTTTACATTTGCTTCTTCCTTTGAATGGTATGATCATTTCGTCTATTGCCAGTTGGCGTACAAGCATTGGCAAATGTTTCGGCCAATGTATTCAATAATGGTCCTATTTTTATAAAAGAATCATTGTTGTCGTGCGGTATGTCTTGATTATTTGTAAAATGTAGAAATCTTTTTATTTCTTCCTACTTTTTCAGCGGCATGCTATCAGCGATAACATCTAAACGTAGGCCTTGATTGGATGACCAATACATCCGGTATGAAGGATATTTTATGTATGTCATCATTATATTTACCGCAATAAATCGTTTTATATCTGCAGTAGTGATATTTATATCTCTGCCTGATTGGACTGCATACCTGATAGTTTCTGTTCTAATATGCTGAAATAGTTCTTCAGGAAAGATTTCCATAAAAAAGGAAAGCGGAGTTTCACCTTGAATTTTAATTTCACGGGAGGATAAAAAAGGTGGTGGATTGTGAGTAAGATCGTTGTCCTTCTCAACATACCATATTCTAGACCTAGTCGGCTGACTGGTTTCTACTCGACGTTTTATTTCCCTCAATGGAAATTCATCTTCACTATCAAAATCTTCGCTTTCCGTACATTCATTTTCATGAATTTCATTTTCATCATCCGATATTCTCGACGTACTGGGTTGGTCCAACCCGTCGTTGTTTGTACGTACATCTTCATCAAAATCTTCTTCGTTGGAATCTATAATATCAAGATCTTCTAAATCTGAATTATTTGGATTTGCTAATTTATCCAGTATAATTATAGTTGATGCGTCATCTCTTTTGCCATAAAATAATCCACAGGAAATTGGAGTAGACATTTCCGAATAACTGAAACAGTTATAAAATGTAGTAAAAAGAAGAAAATGAAGTAATATCTACTTTCACACTTTGTACGCAAATGTGTACATATAAAAACTTCATCACATTTGCAAACAAATGTGAAATATTTCAAAATTATAGAAAAAGAAATGCATGTAAAAGAAGGTCACATTACTTACTGATTTTTATTTCTCACAAATTCGAAGAAATACTTAGAAATAATACTGCAACTTGAAGTAAGGTAACTAACATAACCTAGCCACACATAAACACTAATAAACTAATTTTATTATGGCTCGGTCATACACTTATGCGCAGGTACATAGGTCCTATAATATATTGGCAACATACGGGGCCATTGAGCATTGAAGAATATCTTTACAATATGGGTTTATGCTGCAATGGTCCAAACGTACACATATGTGTATATGTCCTTGAAGAGGTTAAATATAATTCAACTTCCGAAAGCCTTGAATGCCTTGGCTTACTTTTTTTATCTCTTTTCATTTTTCCTGCCTCTTATGTTCTCTCCATGTAGTAATATTTATTTATCCAACAATATTTTTCATCTTCCTTGTGACCATCCTCTCCTTACCTTTTATACTGCCTGCCAACACACTTTTAAGTTCAGTTCTTTGATTTTATACACCTCAATTATTCCTATATTTGGTTCACCAAGAAGTTATAAATTTAATTGTTAGTTTGTCTTTTTTAAGTTCCTTCTATCCATCTTCCCCCAGAATTTTTTTTTTATTGTACCTACCGTTTCACATTTTCTAATTATCTTTTCTTAATACCGAAGTTTCACTTCCTTAGTTTGGCCCGTTTTGTATAGGTATTATTTTCAATTTTTACAAAATTATCTTATCTTTTAATATTTCATTTTATGTTCCTATACATGTACTCCTTGATGGCAGTTTTGCTTTGTATACATTTCTTGCCTTCGATTTGCTCTTAAATATAGCAAAATAAATAACACTTTCAGCTTCTTCAATTTCATGCTTTCCTTCATCTTTCTAATTCAAATTTTAGTCCCTGTCTGAACTCATCTTCTGTTGAAGTCATATAGTTTGTAATTTCCCATGAATTTCTAATCCTATCCTTCCATTACACACTATGCTTCTCCTCATAACAAAAGCCGAACACTGATGTCTATTGTGGTATTTCAATCTATATCAGTTGATTCTCACCTGAAAGATAGGTTTCTCCAAGGCTAAACTAAACAAATTGAAAGCCAAAAGATCTTTAAGCATAAGTTAATGCAAACAATAAAATTTTCCATTTTCTGCTTTTCACTTTATGTAACATCATTTTTATCATATCACAAATCTAAATATTAATTTTCAATTTTCTCAACCCCTTAAGTAATTTCTTCCTTTACATGGTATGACAAGTCAGTTCGAACTCCAAAAATAACATACGTCAGATGCTTACTTTTATATCTTTTTCTTTTAGTATTTCTTAGTGCAAGTATATGATCAATGACTCCTTCCCTTTACCACAACAACTTTGGCATTCACCCACTATATTATCCATATCAGAATTAATGTAATCGAGTAGCAAAGTTACTGACCACAGAATTGCTAGTTCTGTGCAATTGCGGAGACATTTTGGAGACAGGATATTGGTAGTGATTTAATTATCAGACAATAACGCCTCATTTAATTTTCAGTATAAACTTGTAGTAGTAATAACTGCTTGTCCTTCGAAATGCAACCATTACCTATTGAAAAAATAAGAAAGATAATTAATAATGAACAGTATACATACACCTTTGTTCGCCAAAAAAAACCAAAACGAGGAGAAATCATTGTTTTGTAGATATGTTTTGCCTGACTGGTATATTCAAGTAATGAAATCATACAAACGCAATCAAACAATAAGTCATTATGATAAGTAACAGAAATATGTATATAGTCCCTTATCTATGCTATAACAACCTGTAATATATAAAAGATAATAAAAATTTGTGTATTAGTTAATATCGATTTCAAAATATAACCTCTTTAACCTTAAAGTCCATCGAACAGAATATTTACTTTTACAAGAAATTTTAATTTAATAAGTAAAATATGTCACTCAGAGCTGCTGGTTTTATAATATTTAGAAGACTTTCAAATAATATCGAATATCTTTTACTGAAAGCATCCTATGGCGAAAAACATTGGACTCCTCCAAAAGGTTAGTAAAAGAAATTGATATACAGAACTGTACATTTTCTTTTAAATAAAAATTCCACAGGTCACGTGGATCCTGGTGAAACAGATGAACAAACTGCCTATCGTGAAACAGAAGAAGAAAGTGGCTTTTCAAGAAATGACATCAAAGTATATCCAAATTCTAAAAAGATCTTAGAATATACCGTAAATAATAAACCAAAAGTCGTTATTTATTGGCTAGCAGAATTAATTAATCCCAATAAAGAAGTGAAATTGTCTTCAGAACATGAGGACTATAAATGGCTTGATATTGAACATATTGCTTCACTTGCGAAATACGAAGATATGTTAGAATTACTACATAATTACGATGACTTTATACGGCAAAGTAAATTATAAAAGTATTTATGTATAATATTTTACTTTTATAACGTATGCTTATTTTTTTGTGAATAAATAAGTAAAATATGAAATTCTCTTTAAATTTCCCATTGCTTAAATTTTTTTAAATTAGGGGCTGGTTTAGAAAGCGGGTGTTCAGAAACATTCGAAGTCAAAGTAGTCCTTGAAAATATGAAGTCATGTCTGATATAGATTGATACATTTACTTAATACAATTTTATAGGTTATCAATATTATACACGCAAATGTCAGTTTATGTCGAAATATATTACTTTAATATGCCATGTTAATTAATATAAACTAGTCAAGTAATGATTTTAGAAGGTAACAGTAATTCATTTGCAAATTTCAAATTAAGTATTTTGATATTTTAGAGAATTCTTGCTGAACAATAGCACCTCTTCGTACTAGTTTAATATATTAACATTCAATAAATTATTGTAAGAAATGGCTTAAAATAAATTTGAAACAAATAAATTGTTTGTAGAGTCCTTAGATTACAACCTTATAATAAATATCATAAATTGTAGTTGTATAAATTACCAACAATAATGACCATAATCATAAAAGATGTTGAAAATGTCCACCACCTTCTTCCAAGCATTTTACGCACCTCCGAATGCTACTAAATACATTTTGCAGTATGGGACTATTTCTAATTTCACTAATTTTATTTATAATTGTGTCTTGGAGATCTATATAATCTTGCACTGGTACTTGATAAATTGAATTTTTTAAAAAAGCCATAAATAGTAATCACACGGTGTAAGATCACAAGATCTTGGAGAGAATTCATGATCGCTGTTCAAACTCGCAAAATACTACTCGTCGCGGATAATCAATATCGAGAATTTCTTGCAAACAAGTTATATGATATGGGAATAACTGTAAATCTTCTTTTAAAACTTTATGGCAAGAACCAACAGACATGCCGGTTTGTTGAGCAAGAGTTCTTACTGAAGTTTTAGGGGCATCAGTCATTATTTCTCTAACATTCCCAATCACTTCTTCTGTCCGGACTTTTGGTCGCCCACCACCCTCTTGGCGTCCCACATTACCAGTTTGTCGAAAAACTGGAACAATTCTGATTAGTGTACACTGAAAAGTATTATAATCAAAAGCAAGGTTGGGAAATTCATCTCGAAATTCTTCCAAACAAGCTTGAATTGAATACTTCCACTGGCCATCAATCTTTTGACCATTAGAAAATATGCTTCAACCATGAATGTTTCTGAACACCCGTTATTTAAAATATATTTGAGGATAACAAATATATCCTTATAGGTGAAACTTAACTATCTATTTTAATAAAACTATCCTTTAGTATCTAATTTGCAAATAATAGTGTAATACATTTAAGTACAAAATTTTCCTTTATATGTATTATAAAAAAGTCAAACATTTGAGAGCTTTCTGAACGAATGTTTCCTTTTTCTTGGACTGTTGTCTTCAATGTTATGGATGTCAATCAAATGTTAAATGGATAATCACAAGAACCAGATAATTAGAATTCTCAATGCTACCAATCATGGATTCGTTTCTTAATTATATACTCAAAATAACAACGGTATTTTGAATATTATTTCTTAAATATCAAGCAAATTTTTTATTCTTCTGTTACAGTTATTGCACTTTCCAAAAAATATTCACGTTATCTTGGGCAATGAAGCATGCGATTTAGATTCAACGGTGAGTGCTTTGGCTTTGTCATATTTTATTAACAGAAACAGTGATGATAAAAGTGAGAATTCAGTAGTTTTACCAATGTTAAATGTACAAAAAGAGGAATTCCTACTACGCACTGAAAATTGTTTTGTTTTAAATAAAATTGGTGTTAATATAAGTACATTATATTACAAGTAAGTTAAAAAAATCTCCAAGAACGTTAGATTAAAAACTTTTATTCAGGGATACATTAAATATAGAGGATCTGATCAAAAAACACAATGTGAAAGTTACTTTAGTTGATCATCACGTTTTATCAAAAGATCAAGAATACCTGAGACCAAATGTGGTTGGAATATTTGATCATAGACCAATTGACGTTAATTCAAGATGGGATGATGATGTTAATGTAAAAATAAAATTAGTTGGATCTTGTGCAACATTAATTGCAGATGAAATATTTTCGAAAAATTCTGATGTTTTATGTTCATCATTGGCAAATATTTTGTATGGTAAATTTATCACTTATGGGATAAAACAATACATGTAATAAATAAAATTATTTTCAGATACAATAATTTTTGATACAATTGCTTTAAGTCCAACAGCTGGAAAAGTTAAAGATTTAGACATAGAAATGAGCAAAAAATTAGAAAAATTTCTCAAATTAGAACCAAATCATAGAAATTTATTTAATGTTTTATGGTCTGCTCATAATGATGTATCACATTTAACACCTAAACAATTGCTTGTTAAAGATTTAAAAATTGTGGAAAAGATATTAATACCAGGTTTACCAATGCTAGTTAAGGATTTCTTAAAGTCATCTGATATCATGACAGCTTTAAGAGAATGCTGTATTGAAAAGAATGCTACCATTTTAATTCTGATGGGATTAGAAGTGAAAGATCACGGAATCGAAAGAGATATAGCATTTTATTCAACGGAACAGGATCGTGAATTATTAAACTTTATTGTTGATAATTTGAAGATAAATGAATTACTTCAATTTGTTGAAGAGAATAGTAATGTAGTAGGAGTACATTATTTCAAGCAAAATCATAAACCGTCAAGAAAACAGTTGTTACCGCTAGTCAAAGATCTTTTGAAACGTTTTAATGAAAGTAATAAAAATACACACGTTACATAATATATGGTTTCTTTAATTTCTTTAACTTGTCATTAAAATGGAGTTGAATAAAATATACACCTTGAAGTATCTAGAATTTTTTTAATCACTATTTAATTTTCCTTTGATTTCAGAGTATTTTCTAGGTTATATTAAGTATTATTCCTTTTATTATTATGTAGAGGTTTGAATATAGTTTTCTTTTAAAATCGGGACTCCATTTATGATTTACGTGTTTGTATACATTTTGTTTTTAAAATAATTATAATGTTGCAAAATATTTCAATCTTCCCACTATATGATTGAATATCCACCGTATTTCTCAATAATCGCCATTATCAAGTTGTTGTAGATCAGCGTCTTTAACTAAATTTGGAAATATTGTTCCAACATTAGTAATAGAACTAATTGTTTAATTTTTGACTACTTCTGGTTTCAGAAATACAAATAGTTTTAGAGGAAAACGTGTAATAATCTGGGAACAACTTTGAACGTAAAAATCTAAACAACACAACTTAAAAAAATCGAACTGACCACCAGAAAATGTTGCTTCCGATATAAATTTTTCTGCACAGGCACCAAAATACATTTCTCCTATATCTAAATAATTTCAAGGATTTTTAAAATAAATTTTTTCTAGTGGTCTATTTTGAATATAACTTCGTTTAAAAAAAACAGTCATATAATGGAGTTTCTGCATTAATTTCTTTATTTAAATTGTTGAAAAATGGTAAGACAAAATCCAAAAATTAAAAAAGTTATTTAGTGGTTGGGTCGTTCAATTTTTGTAATATCGAGTCTGCAATTAAAATATTTGCAACTGCATCAACAAAATATAATTTCAAAGCATTGTATTGCTCTAAAATTCTACATATAATGGAATGTGCCAATAACCATCTGGTTTGTGATGGATCAAGTATTTTGTGAACTTTTATATTGCAAAATATTTAAAATTCCCAAAACTCAGATGTTCTTTTAGGACTTGAATTAAAATAATTATATAGATCTAAAAATCTTCACAATTTTTGGCATACATAAGAACATATACACATAGAACATGAATTACATATACATTTCATTATATATAGATGAAGTACCTCATTTTTTAAAAGTGTCATTAATGAATGATGTTTGCCCATCATTACATTAGCTCCATCTGATGTGAATCCTATTAGATTACTTTTATAAGGTATTTGATGTTTCGCAAATATTTCAACAATATTGTTATACAAAGTTACAGTATTTGCGACAGAAAGCAGAACAAGTGCAAGAAAGTTGCAATCACATGCCTTATTACGGTTGAAGTTTTAGTCCTACTAAATGATAATCTTTCTGCTATTTTCAAGTCTAGGACAAATCTTTGAAATTAATGTTGGTAGATGTTCCATAATAGTAAATGGGAGATTATCTTCCGCAACAAAAGCTGGTAAATGTATTTCTCCTATAACCAATGAATATTGTTAGAAAAAATAAAACTATATGTATGAAAGATAATATACCTTATTTGATGTCATCTACCATTTTCCTTGTGCGAGATATATTAGTAACAAATTTTGTAATAGGTATCTACTTCTGTATAAATTTCAATTTTCTTGGTGAAATTTAGAATTGGAATGTTTGATTAGTGAATCCTTTCCATATATTATTAATGTCTTTATCACAACTTTTGCATCTCGCAATCTTGACAGCTTTTTCGACTATTTGTAAGCCACCCTTTAAATTCCAGAATTACTTCCCAATTTACCTTATATGATTTGGTATATATTTTTTTTAGCATGTTCATGTACACCTGTACTAGAGCCTTCACTGCCACTATTACTGGTATCCAGTGTACCACACGTACAAAAATAATATACCATACTTCGTGGTATAAATTACCGTATTTGCAATAAAAATACCATACATGTTTATGGGAAGTAATGCTATGTTTAAATAAAGTATGTATTTTTAGAATTTATTACACATATACAAAAAATAAGAAAGTTACAAAATCCCTTTTGTAACGTGCGACAATTACATTATTAATTAAGCCCTGGATTTTGTTCTTCTGGTCTGGACATTTTTTTTGTTGCTATATTGGAGTCTGGAAAAGTGTGTGCTAATAAAGAAAACAAGATGGCCCATAGTTTGAAACGACATGTTATGTTCAGCTAAAAGCCCACATAATTTTATTTCTGCCATCTGGACGGAATCAGAACTTGTATAGAAATTGAAATCGATTGGGTAAATTTTTCCATCAATGTGCAAGAAGTTCCTTTTTCATTAGCTTTAATTAGTTTTTTGTTTTTCAGATTCTGTATGCTCTTTAATTATGGAAAATTCTGCATCCAATTCCTTGTTACATATGGCACATTTCCCCTTATAACAATTATTCTAAACAGGCCTTAACCACATTTTGTATTCTGGCATATTTGTCCACACATTACGAAATTTCTGCAATTATAAAGAACATGCTAAAGATAGTATTGTTGAAAATTCTGATTTAAGGAAAAAAATTAAAATATGTATTTTTTATAGATTTTACACTTAAATATAAATTCTAATATCTGTAATATAACATTTCAAAACTGATCCATGCTACTATTATTTTTCCACTTATAAGTCCAAATACATCGATAAAATAAAAACCTGCAATCGATGAGTTGCTTAAGTTGCTTTCATTAGCCTCTTTGGAATTGAAGCATCTTCGTTTTCACTTTTTTTTCACACTAGACATTTCTCTACTATAGATAATTTTAAACACTGGAAGTTACTGTACCAAGACTGAATAATGAAACTAATGAAATGATGTTGAATCTTTACAAACCAGAGCAATTTGTGGTTAGGAGATTCACACACACACACACACATATATATATATATATATATGTATATATATGTGTGTTGCGGGGATTTACAACAGAAAGTTCTATTAAGGTGATTCACATAAATTCGAATCACGAAAATCCACCAATTTTATATACCAGTACACTACGCAAGCGACATCTGTTACATATTCTAACAAATTTTTACAAACATCTTCCCTTACAAATATTTAAATAAAATTATATTTAAAAAACATATTTTTTTGAAAAATGGTTTATTGGTACGTGAAAATACGGTAATTTCGATACCGTATTTTCACGTACGGTAATGGCAACTGGACCGTACACCGTACATTTGATCAAAAAACCGTACACGTACGGTAATTACCGTACGTCTGACGACACTGCTGGTATCACTCATTTTATTACATTAATTTAAAATAAAACACGAATTTGCATTAGTTGAACAATAAAAAAAAGCTCTCAATTGATATACTAAATCGCAAGTGGCGAACGCCCTACGGATAAATAATGGGATTCCCCCTTATATTCTGTACCCTGTAATTCCCAAAGAATCCTGTAATTTACCTTTACGTTGTTCACCTATAGATTCTTTTATTTCCACATAATATTTTGTGTGCGACTCATTTATTTACCACAAGATGCATTTAAACAGATATAAATATGGTTTTCTAATCATTTAAAGATGGCACTGTCACAGTATATTAAACATACAATAGGGGCAGCTAGCCTTTTTGGTGTACAGTTACTTAGGGCGCATGTGTGAAATTGGCGGTCCTTCAACAGTTGACCGATTGGTGTCGCCAGAACATAGAAAAGAAAAATTCTACACAAACAACGTAACGGGTGTTCAGAAACATTCGAAGTCAAGTGGGCTCTGAACAAAAAATCGTATATCTTTACTTGTATCGTAATCGTATATCTTTACTTGTATTAAATTGTATTAAGTAAATGTATCAATCTATATCAGACATGACTTCATATTTTCAAAGACTACTTTGACTTCGAATGTTTCTGAACACCCGTTATTTATATTGTATACAATTGATGACAAGATATATTAGTTTCTATGTCACTTATATTTATATTTTTAAATAAGATATCAAGTAATGTTAACGAAAATTAATAAATAATATTTCGGGAATAGCAACATTTAAATTTGAAAATGTCCAGTATCAATGTGACCAACCGTATACTTTATTTAGAAATAAAACCCAAACTTTCAAATTAAATCATTTAAATTTATTCATGTAAAATATTGTTTTTGATGTTGTGTATATAAACTTGATTTACTTCTATATTTTGTTGGAAAGAGGACTATTTTAATTCTCATGTTCATTTTCCACGCAAAAACCTCAATTTTATTTGAAGTATTGGTGGTAAATATCTGTATTATGTTATATATGCATATTATGCTTGTGTGATATATATTTCCATAAAATTAATGAACACATAACAATAGGTATAGATAGATAATAGATCTGTATTTTAATATTATTGTGATTATATTTACTCTATAATTGTAGTATATTTTAAATGTATTTTGTCTGTTTGACAAGAAAGGTCTTTGCGAAATATGCGAAACGTGTTATTATTTTGTAGACAATGATTTGGTATTTTCTTAATTTGGAGATGCTAAAATTATGCCTGTATGAAAGCGTAAAACACATCATTATATTAGTATTCTTCTTAACATTACTTGCGCGTATTCATTATAATTATATAAAAAATCCCAAGATAAAGTGGTTATAAAAAAATATAGAGCTAAATTGCCTTTTTCTTATTCAATTCGATTAAACGGAATGTTATATATTTTATTTAAATATATAACATATAGGTAGTTCTACCACTTAATATTTCCAACTATTTGTCTGCATGTACCTAGTGGTTTTTTCATAATTTGATATAAATATTATAACGGGTGTTGAGAAACATTCGAAGTCAAGTGGGCTCTGATCAAAAAATCGTATATCTTTATAGCAAACGCCAAATAAGTAGGCGCGAGGAGGGGTAAGTTCGCGCAGGATAAAAAGTAGTGGGGAGATTTGTATTTGGTTTTACATCAAATGTCAGATAATTCTAACCTCTGAGCGTGAAACACTTTATGATCCCATAGAAAGACATTATGTTCCGTCAAACGTCAATGACAAATGTATTCTGACAATTTCTTGAGTAGTGGGGGTGGACGTTTTTAAAAACGGCTTCTGCGCACCCCCTCCTCGCGCCAACTTAATTGGCGTTTACTATACCTGATTTGTAATAATTATTAAATGTCAACTGTTGTCTGTCAAAAATTGTCAGAATCTAATATCGAAGATACTAATTTATATTTTTTAATTTTGAAAATGTTATTTACTAACGTACACAAAGCAGTCATGGTTGAAACATATTTTCGAAATGGTCAAAAGGTCGATGGCCAGTGGAAGTATTCAATTCAAGCTTGTTTGGAAGAATTTCGAGATGAATTTCCCAACCTTGCTTTTTATTATAATACTTTTCAGTATACACTAATCAGAATTGTTCCAGTTTTTCGACAAACTGGTAGTCTGGGACAGAAGAAGTGATTGGGAATGTTAGAGAAATAATGACTGATGCCCCTAAAGCTTCAATAAGAACTCTTGCTCAACAAACCGGGATGTCAGTTGGTTCTTGCCATAAAGTTTTAAAATAAAATTTACAGTTATTCCCATATCGTATAACTTGTTTGCAAGAAATCCTCGATATTGATTATCCGCGAGGAGTAGTATTTTGCGAATGGTTTACAAATAATTTTAATGATGATGTCTTAGACAAAACTTTCTTTTCAGACGAAGCATGGTTTCATGTTAGTGGATATGTTAACTCGCAAAACATGAGAATGTGGAGTGATACAAAGCCCAATAATTTTTATGTTGAAGCTCCTTTACATCCTCAGAAAGTTGGTGTTTGGTGCGCTATAAGTAGATGAAGGATTATTGGTTCAATTTTTTTTAATGGTACCTTGACTGCAGAAAGATATCGACAGGAAATACTATTGCCTTTCTTTAATCAACTTTGCGATGATGAACTAGCTTTGGGGGGATACTTTCAATAAGATGGTGCTAGAGCTCACACAGCGGGGGAAACAATGAATATGTTACAAGAAGTGTTTGGAAATCGTTTAATTAGTTTGAACAGCGATCATGAATTTGCTCGGAAGATCTTGTGATCTTACACCGTGTGATTACTATTTTTAAAAAATTCAATTTATCAAGTACCAGTGCAAGATTATATAGATCTCCAAGACAGAATTATAAATAAAATTAGTGAAATTAGAAAGAGTCCCATACTGCAAAATGTATTTAGTAGCATTCGGAGGAGGTGCGTAAAATGCTTGGAAGAAGGTGGTGGACATTTTCCACATCTTTTATAATTATGGTCATTATTGTTGGTAATTTATACAACTGCAATTTATGATATTTATTATAAGGTTGTAATCTAAGGACTCTACAAACAATTTATTTGTTTCAAATTTATTTTAAGCCATTTCTTGCAATAATTTATTGAATGTTAATATATTAAACTAGTACGATAATTAGATACTATTGTCACTATAAGATGAATAAAACCTTTACTTGTAAAGTTATTTCCTCTTAATTCTGCATTGTCTTTTTACATGTTACTACAGATTAGATGAGCTTTATTACAAAAGAATGAATAGCATATTAATTGGATTATGTAATTTTTTCCAGTTATCGCATGAAGAGGTGCTATTGTTCAGCAAGAATTCTCTAAAATATCAAAATACTTAATTTGAAATTTACAAATTATTTACTGTTACCGTCTAAAATCATTATTTGACTAGTTTATATTAATTAATATGGCATATTAAAGTAATGAGATGCTATGTGCTGTCTATACTATACTATGGGATGGAGGCCTGGACGCTGAAGGTAACCGACATGAGGAGACTGGAGGCATTTGAGATGTGGGTATACCGGAGAATATTGAAGATCTCATGGGTAGAGAGAAAAACCAACGTAGAAGTGATGAGACGTATGCACAAGGAGAGAGAAGTGATTCCGACAATTAAGAGAAGAAAACTGCTGTACATGGGACATGTCATGAGGGGAGAAAAATATCAAATACTACAAATAATTATGCAGGGAAAAATCCCGGGCAAGAGATCTATAGGAAGAAGACGGAATTCATGGCTGAAGAACCTTAGGGACTGGTTTGGATGTAATAATAATGAACTGTTTAGAGCTGCGGTTTCAAAAGTAAGAATTGCTATGATAATTGCCAACCTTCGAAGCGGAGACGGCACTTAAAGAAGAAGATTAAAGTAATATATTTCGACATAAACTGACATTTGCAATCATTATCAATCTATATATATATCAATCTATATATATAGATTGATAATGATTGCAAATGTCAGTTTATGTCGAAATATATTACTTTAATATGCCATATTAATTAATATAAACTAGTCAAATAATGATTTTAGACGGTAACAGTAAATAATTTGCAAATTTCAAATTAAGTATTTTGATTCTAAGATTCTGTTCCTTACAAAGATAATATGATTGGCTTTGCTTCTGATGGAGCAAATGTAATGATGGGAAGACATCATTCCGTTACAACATTACTAAAAAAAGATATACCGAATTTATTTGTCATGAAGTGCATCTGCCACTCATTTTACTTAGTTGCTTCATACGCATGCGAAAAATTGCCAAATTTCCTGGAAAACTTAACAAGAAATATTTTTAATTACTTCAACTCTAGTCCAAAAAGAATCAGCGAATTTCAGGAGTATCAATTATTTTGCAATGTTAAAATCCACACAATTTTACACACGTCTCAAACCAGATGGTTATCGGTTGATTCAGCTATTAAACGAATTCTAGAACAATACAATCCGCTCAGATTATATTTTACAATTGCTGTTGCAGATGGCGATGTCTCAACAGCTGAAAACATACTCGATCATTTAAATAATCCGCTAACCAAAGTCTTTCTATTATTTCTAGATTATGTTTTGCCACTCTTTAATAGTCTAAATCGTGAAATGCAATCAGAATCGCCAAAACTTTACACTTTATATAATAGTGTATCCAATATTTTTCGGACAATTTGTGACTGTTTCCTAAAACGTAACTATTTATTATCTACAGCATTAGAAAACATTGAATTTAAAAATCCACATAATTATCAAGCATTAGAAGATCTTTATTTAGGAGCAAATGTTAGAATTCCGAACAAATAAAATATTTGTGACTACCTTGTTTGGATTTTTACGTTGAAAGTTGTTCACAAATCACGACTAGATTTCCACTAAAAAACAACCCACTTAAAAAATTTAATTTCATTGACCCCGAGATAGTAAAAAGCGGAACTATAAGTTCAATAGCAGATATAGCTTTACTTTTTCCGAATTTAATACCACAAAACGAACTTGAAAACTTAGATAGCGAATGGAGGCAATTACGAAATTACACAGAACGCCAAAATTTCAGCACAGATATGTTGGAATTCTGGGCTAGTGTCAGGGCAATAAAACGTGGTGATGAATCGAATGTCTTTCCATTATTATGTAATTTTATTCAAAATTTGTTGTGTTTACCACATTCTTCCGCAAATGTGGAACGAATTTTTTCCTCCATCAATTTAATGAAAACTAAACAACGTACTAAATTAAGCACGGAAACAGTCACAGGACTTCTTCATAGTAAGACATATATAAATAAAAATAGCTGTTTCGATTTTAAAATAGACAAAAAATTGATATTGAAAATAAATGAAGAAACATTAAAAAATATACCTGATGACGAGTAGAGTTTATTAACTATTATTATTATTAACGTCATTGGTTTTATAAAACATCATGTATATAATAATTAGAGAACGGTAGCAATTTCCATAAAACGCAATCGGCAATTGGAATTGTGTATAACGTCGCTCAGTACATCCCGGCGTAATTCAATGAAGTATTTGTTTGACTTACTCGGACACCTGGTCTCGCCGCGATAACAATGGACAAGCCAGCTATTGTATTCGGAGAATATAGTGTTTTTTAAAGTGTTTTCATGAGCGTAGATAGAAGCAGGGTTTTCATAATGTATTTTATTTATTAGTTTATATTTCGTAAGATAAATAAAGTGCTGTGAGTAAGTTTCTTGTTTTCATAGTTTTAACTGGTAATTAAATCGTAATTTTTGTGATAGATCCTGTTTAATATCGTTTGATTGAATCTATTTCTACCAATTATTTCGACGTAAGAGTGCATTGAATTTTGTTCAGTTTCAATAACTTACGCACACATTTTTAGTTTTCATTTATTTAGATCTAGAGCATTGTTTAAGTTACTTTTTCAGACATGATATGGAAGAATGTCGAGAACGGCATTGTAAAACAATGGCGAGTTGGGTTGACGGTCATACTGATTGTATGTCCATTGTCAGTGATTCCGAAATTTATTACAAAATCCGTAAAATATCGTCAAAAATTCGTCACTTAGGATCGTAAACACATCTGAACTCTGTAAAACTTTTATGGCGGCTAATATTCCATTAAATAAACTTAGCAATTCCACTTTAAAAATATTTCTGAAAAAATATACTGGTCGAAATGTTCCTGATGAATCAACTTTACGCAAAGGTGCTATAGGTGCTCTAGGTGCTATACGAGAACAGTAGAACGCATTAGAAGCCATCTTTTAAATCAACACATATGGATAAGCGCCGACGAAACGGTGGATATGTTAGGACGCTGTGTGGTAAATGTTGTAGCTGGTGTACTACATCCAACTATTCCCTATAACTCATATGTAATAGCAACAAGTGTTATAAATAGAGTTGATGCGGAAACAGTTGCTGAAACCATTAAGGAGAATATGCAAAAAATGCTTCATTCGGACGCCACGTACAAAGAAAAAATACTTTTATTTGTCAGTGATAGCGCTGCGTATATGTTAAAAACAGGCAGACTATTGAAGAAAACATATCCTAATATGCTGCATATTACTTGAGTAGCACATGCTCTCCACAGAATCTGTGAATATATCAGAGACACTTTTCCGGAAGTTGATAGACTTGTATCAGCTTTTAAAAAAGTTTTCAGAAAAGCACCATTGAGAGTAGCTCTTTTCAGGGAAAAATTTCCATCTCTGTCACTGCCTCCCACTCCAGTAATAACTAGATGGGGAACATGGCTGGAAGCTACTAGTTATTATGCTGAGAATTTCGATAGTCTAAAACATTTCGTAACACTGCTAAAGGAGGATGCTAGAAGTATTGGTGAGTGCAAGGAGCTCACACACATCCCAAATTTAAAAAATCAGTTGTACTTTCTTCACGAACACTTTGGAAAATTGCCAAAACTAATCACTTATTTTGAAAATCGAAATCTCAAATTAAATGACGGATTAACCACATTAGATGTGGCTGTTAATAATTTGAAAAGTATTCCAAGTGACTTCGCATGTGGCCTTCGGCAAAAGTTTGAAGCAATTCTTAATAGAAATCCAGATTTAATTACATTGCAGCAATTATGTATGGAGACAATTCCACAAAATCTAACGGCTAAATATGAAGAAATAAAAGAATATTTCCAGTATGCACCTATAACCAGTAGCGATGTAGAAAGGACGTTTTCTATTTATAAGGATGTACTTAATTCAAAGAGAACAAAATTGACAGAAGAAAACCTTGAGAAACTATTGCTAGTCAATATTAATACTCCTTTACTCAACTTGAACGACAAAATGAACAAATAAAAATGTTCCAATTATAGAAATAAAATTAAGAACTTTAAAAATACAACTTTTCAACAAATACATATGTATTTCGTAATTTTATAGATCACCACCCGTTTGTTTTCCAATTATATAAATAAAATTAAAAACTTTATAAATACAACTTTTCAACAAATAAATATATATTTTGTAATTTTATAGGTCACCACTCGTTCGTTTTCCAATTATATAAATAAAATTAAATATTTTAGAAATAGAGCCTTTCGCCAGTCCTGCACTGGGTGGTAAGTGTGTCCGTTCTCTAATAATAATATAAGTTATTGTTAGTGTGCTTCATATATATTTACATTTTTATTATATTTACTAGTTATATGATACTATTAATAACTATTATTATATGTATTTTAGAAATTAAAATATTTTTCATATAATTGTTTGATTTTAAACTAAGGATAAAAAAATCTACCGAATTCTATCGAATTTTCACGAACCATTCTACCGATTATCTCAACAGGTCACGGAACAACACTGTGAAGGAATTCAGTAGGTAATCATGTGTGTGAGGGTCTAGTAGACTCGTTGTCAGTACTTGAAGGTTAATTTTAGATGTCAAAATTGTCAAAGTTAAGCATATATGAAATTTTACGTAAAAAGAAACGCTTAATACTCTCTACATTTCGGTTTCAAAATTCAAATGCACGATGAATAAGTAAATTTTGTAATAGAATTCATTGTTTTTTTAAAAATTCATAATGCCTCCTAAAAAGAAAGGTAAAGGCAAAAAAAAAGATGATAAAAATGTACCTAAAAAACCATTGGTGTTTGAACCTGTCATATATATTACGAACAAACCGGCTACGATGATAGACATGCTCAATTCCCAAGAGCCAAAAGTGCTTCTAAGGGTAATAGGAACTCTGCATAAAGCCGTCGTAACAAATGAAACAAATCTAAAATATTTGTTACATTGCGGATTATACGATAAATTACTCGAGTTGCTGAAGTCATCGGATATCTATATTCTCAGATTTGCAATATCTTTCGTGCAGAAGGTGATCGCCAAGGTGATAGATTTTTCACAAAATTTAGAACTACCGAAGATGTTAACGACGGCAGCTTTAGTTAAGGAATTGTATTTGTGTCAAAACGATGATCTTGTTAAGACTCTTTCCCTAAACACATTATTGAATTTGGCTAAGTTTAATCAAATAATTTCGAAAGATATTTATTCAGATGATATTGTTAAAAAAATATTCGAAAGTCTCAAGGTGGATAAGAAATTGGAACTGGCCGTTGATAATATGAGCCTATTTTTCTACATTATAGATTCGGCAAAAGCAGAAAGGAATATATTAACTTGCAGTGGATTTTCCATCGTCGCACTTTTGTGTTTGTTTGAGTCTAATGAACTTGTTCTAAAACAATTAGCAATCGACATCTTACATAAACTAGCAATGTGGAAAAGAAACGACATGCTTTTGGAACTTGCCAAAGCTAAAGTGGCAGAGGCTATGACGCGATTATTAATGTCAGAGCTCCAAAATTACTGTGAAAAAGCTTTCGAAACTGCTTACGCGTGTTTATCAGTTAACAAATGCGCAAATAGTTACGTCAAAAGTCTAGAATTCGTGAAATATCTGGAATGGGTGAAAATATGCCCAAAAACATTAGTAGCATCCGCCTCTTCAATCTTGAGAAGTCTATCAACGCACGAGGATCTGTTACAAATATTATTCGATTTTTCAATGGAAGAGTCTGCGGTGTGTCTTTTCCGGTTCGTAAACGAAGCAGTAATCTTGAATGTGTGTGACGTAATAGTGAATATGATGCGTCACAGATATTGTTGCGAGAAAATGGCGACTCCAGCGTTAATGAAGACTCTAATTGAAATCGTAAATGACGACGATTTATTTTCTACATTACCCTATGGCGAAATAGCTTTGAAAACTCTACACCGCTTCTTTTTTTGTTATGTAAATACCGTAGAACGAGTCTATGAAAGTGGTTGCATAAATACATTGGTGGATATTTTTAGCAAATCTAAAAGCCAAATGTCACGGGACGGTTACATTCATATTATCGAAATAATGCAAGTCATATCAAAATCTCAATATTCCGAAACTATCAGGAACGTAACGATGTATCATTCGATCATTGATTTTTACATGAATTCATCTTTCGAAGATGGAAAATTATTGATAATTATGGAGTCATTTTTTGATTGCGACGAATTTAGATTACTCTTCCTGGAATATGATGTTCTGAGTGCGATGATGAATAAAATAATGGGACGCAAGGATATTGAATCTTCAACGGAAATTTTGCTGGCCATTCGAAAATTAATAACGTTTAAGAAGATAGGCTTATTCTTCATCGATCAGGGTTATTTTGCTCAATTGAGATTTATCAAAGACAATTACAAGTTCGATACGTCTATAGTCGATCAAATTATCAATGCACTATTTGACTTCTGTTTGACACATAAATTCTTTTACAAACGTAAGTTGTACGAAAACGATAAAATCAGGGATTCTTTCTTCTTAATACCCGACATGTTTATGTCAATACCATCAGATAAGATTAATTTCAAGTCTAAAAAATTATCTGAACACATTCCGATCTATACGGTGATTTTGCAAGAATTTTACTTCACCGAAGATCAGAACGCAAAGTCCGTGTTGGACATTGACTTTTTAGATCTACCACTTTTTACGGGTAGCAGGAGACTGGCACAAAGGAAAACGAATTTATCACCGTTCCACCGTCTAGCCGAATTCGCGGGTAAATATTTCAAATCCGCTGACGACATCGCCAGCATTTTATCGTGCAAAACTTCTTCGATTGGAGACGGAGGATTAGCGAAAATAATCGGAGATATTAATGATGAAATACACGTGGAGAATAAACCGTCTTATAGCAAACTGCAATCCCGCGTTAAATATATTGCTGCTTGCATAAACAGTAGGCTTTCTGATAGCAAGACATTAGAGACGCATTTTCATCGCCAACATGCTTTCTGCTATCATATTAGGAAGTTGATTAGCGCATTGGATAGCAATTTTATACCGATTGGGCATTTGAAAATGGGCTTCCAATGTGAAAGGGCTCTGTTGTTCAAAGTTATTTGCGACCAGGTTAAAGTGCCAACGACGTTGTGCAAGGAGGGAAACTCTTACTTCAATGAAATCGGAATATTCAAAAAAGATATTCACTTTCGTCATGGGTATTTAGTTCAGAAGATGTTCATTGTAGATCTGATGGAGAATATTGGTGATTTGATGCCGGCAGAGAGTAACAAGGCCAAAGCATACTTGAAACGACATGAAGCTGTATTTTAGCGTTGTGTAATTTCCATATTTACTGTGTGTTGTAATATATTACATTTAATGTTTGTATATTCGTATATGTGTGTGTCTCTGTGTGTAATTTTTAATAAAAACTCTTTGTTACTGCTTGGTAAATTAATGATTTAACCCTATGCTGGTGTGGTGAATAAAAATCACGCGAGTGGTGTATGTGGTACCCCACAATTTTTTTGTTATTGTAATAATGTTATACAAGATGTCGCGTATCGTTATGTTCAAATTTTAGGAGTGTAAAGTAGACTTCATTTCAAGTAACAAAAACGCAAAACTTGTATATCCATTTTTATTTGTTTCAAAGTTACAGATCTATGAATGTGATTGTCAGATCATGAAAAAAAATGTAATCCTAAAGTCAGTACCAACTGATTTTATTTAAAAAAGTTATACGATTCAATAACAGGCCTGTGATTGTTAACATCGCATAATAAAATGTTATCCTAAAATAAATAAACACGTGTCGTAGTGCATACAGTAATTTCTTGGAGATCTACAAAAAAGAGTACTGGAAATTGATTTATGATAAAGAAGGTTCTTACTCATTTCGTAAGTGCTGAACCATGAATATCATACAATAAACAAATGTTCAGATAACTGTTAACGTTGCATTTTTTAAAAAGGATTACATTACGTTTCAGTTCATACAACTGCTTATTAGTGAGTGGACACGTTTTCTTTATTCAAAATGCCTTACCGATTTTCTTCTCAAGAGTATGCGGACATGCATTTTGTGTATGGCTACTGTAACGGCAATGCACGTCAAGCAGTTATTGAATACCGACATCGGTTTTCCGATAGGCGCAGTCCTCATTACAGAACGTTTCTGGAAGTACACAGACAATTTCGGGAATGCGGACTGCGTGATTATCTTTTCGACTGAGGAGTAAATTTGCCAGCAGACTTAGAGGAAGAAGTAGTAGCTACTGTTACAAGAGATCCAACTCTCAGTGTTCGTCGAATCGCTAGACAACTAGGAGTGCCACGAACGACAGTTTGGCGAATTTTAAAGGGTGAGGGTTTATATCCATATCACTATCGCAGGGAACACGGTTTGCTTGAGGCAGACCACTATGCTCGTCTAGTTTATTCTACCTGGATATTAAGACAGTCACGGTTTCATTTTATTTTCTGCAGAACAGTCCTCTGGACAGATGAATCTACGTTCACGAGAAGTGGTGTTACAAATCTGAGAAACCTGCACAGGTGGTCATCAGAAAATCCCAAAGCTATACGCCCATCTAATTTTCAACATGTATTTTCTATTAACGTTTGGACGGCCCTAATCGATGACTTGTTGATTGGTCCTGTCATTCTTCCTGGGAGGTTAAATGCAAACAATTACCTTCAATTTCTTATTGACGAACTGCCAGGTCTTTTAAAGGATGTCCCACTGAATGTTCGACGAGACATGTGGTTTCACATGGATGGGGCACCACCACATTTCGGAATTAATTGATGTCCGAAATTGGGTTAACGTCAATTATCCAAGATGGATTGGTCGAGGTGGTCCTGTTGCATGGCCACACAGATCACCCAATCTTAATCCCCTTGACTTTAATTTATGTGGGTATAGCAAACGCCAATTAAGTTGGCGCGAGGAGGGGTAAGTTCGCGCAGGATTAGAAGTAGTGGGGGGATTTATATTTGGTTTTACATCAAATGTCAGATAATTCTAACCTCTGAGCGTGTATCACTTATGATCCCCTAGCAAAGACATTATGTTCCGTCAAACGTCAATGACAAATGTATTCTGACAATTACTTGAGTAGCGGGGGTGGACGTTTTAAAAGCGGCTTCTGCGCACCCCCTCCTCGCGCCAACTAAATTGGCGATTGCTATACATGATAAATTTAGTCTACGCGCAAGTTTAAAACACAAGAAAAGAGTTGTTGGATCGTATTCACCTAGCTGCCGAGCAAATTCGACAAAACAAGTATGAAATTCGGATAAGTACTTCTTCTGTTGGCTTACGCACTCAACAAGGAGGTGGACATTTCGAAAATATTATTAATTGAACTTTTTTAAATAAAATCAGTTTTTATTGACTTTAGAATTACAGTTTTTTTCATGATCTGACACTCACATTCATTGATCTGTAACTTTGAAACAAATAAAAATGGATATACAAGTTTTGCGTTTTTGTTACTTGAAATGAAGTCTACTTTACACTCCTAAAATTTGAGCATAACGATACGGGACAACTTGTATAACGTTTCTTAAATATTTTCTGTTTTATATGATCTCTATACTGCCTAGCAGGGTTTTGTAATAAAAAACTGAGTTTTAATTTTGTTAATTAAAACAAAAATAAGAAAAAATTAAAACAACGTATTTTTAGAAAAAAAGAGTACATTTTCTTTTAAATTCTACAAGACGTGGATGAATGAACTAAAGACATATTTGTTATTTTTACATACTATAGCTATTGAGCAATCTTACAAAATACATATATAGTTTATAATAACGTTTCCGTAATGGCACAAAAATCACATTTTAGGACGAAGTGTTCTATACAAACATATCGTTTGCAGGAGCAGCAAATCTAATGGGTTTTACTATCGCATGTTCGAGGGCACACTGCACATCTATCTACCTTGTGTATGTCGTTTTGGCATTGGCTCGACTCTATCGAGAGCTTTTAGGTGCTGTTCGTCCCTTAGTTGTCTCAGTTCTCGGATTTTGCTGACGTTGCTCCTTATAATCCGATACCAACTTCAAACCCAGTTGTTTTAAAAAAGTTCGACGTTTCAATTAATAATCTTGCGCATTCAGTTTATATATAACTTGGGCATTAATACCGGAAACATTCAGCAGCGCAAAGAAACCCGTCAGAGGCCATCTTCGGCTATTACGAGATACATCAATGTTGGCGCACGTCTGGTCAATGGCGTCAATTCCATTTTTAGTGAAATTATAAAAAGTGACGATTTCCTGTTTCGCCGCTTCTCCCGTAGCTTCATTGATTGAACTATCGTGATGGAGCGTTGAAAAACCAAAACATTTTTGGCTTTGCCCTGTTGATATGATACTAAGTTGATACCACAGTTGATTTTCATCGTTAAACGTGTGTACACGCATGAAGTGTTGCGCTGTTATTAAACTAGTTTTTGGGGACTAAAAATATTCCTACTGTACCAGGTTTTGCATCTGATTATTCACCAAAACTTGGTGAGAAACAATATGTGACTCTTGTGCAAATGTGAATTCTAAGACGTGAGTAAATGGCAGATAAAATTACATATATATAATAATAATATTCGTACATATAAGTGATATTGCCGACAAAGCGGAATAAAAAGTGGGTCGCAAAAAACACGCGTTTGTTTTGGTTACGATTAATGCTAGAGTGCGTTATTTATAAATGCAAGAAAAATGAGATGAGGTAAGTTTTACTAAATCATATATAACACATGCCAGCAAATTTGGAGCCATGATGTCCCCTTTTGAATTCGTTGACTGATTCTGAAGTATTTTGATGCGTTGATAGCGTATATATATTCTGTTCTTTTCATTACGTTTAGATTTTTAAAAAATGTAGGGCATGCAGAAACGATTTTAAAAGAAACGAAAAAACTATAATCTGTTTTGAATGTGAAGATGAATTTCATATTAAATGTTTGGGAATAAATACAATCACAGAAGAAAAACTGCAAACAATATTTCAAGTAGAAAGCATTAAGCTTGTGTGTTTTCGATGTCGAAATAGTAGTATGCGTTTACAAATAAAAGAATTAACAAATAAATTTGATTCCTGTATGGAGATGATTAATGATCAAAATAATGTTATTAACAAAATGAACTTAATGCTAGAATCTTTAACCAAAGGAGAAAATATCAATACTAATAGACTGTATAGTGACATAACAAAAAAGAACTCTGAAGTACTTGTTGTGAAACCTAAGAATGATAAACAAAAAAGCGAAATAACTAAAAAAGATGTAAAAACTAAAATAAATCCAGGTGAATTGGCGGTCGGAGTCGAAACGGTAACAAGTACCAGTAGTGGAGGAATTGTTATAAATTTTAGCAATAACGAATCGAAAGAAAAAATAAAAGATATAGTAAGAAAAGAATTGGGTAATAAAAACGAGGTTATTGAGCCAAAGCTTAAGAATCCAAAAATAATTGTAGTAGGAATAGAGAGTGAAATAATAGATCAGGAAGATAAGGAAATTCTAGATAGTATACTCAAGCAGAATGCATTAAGAGAGTTTGATGATGATACAGATGATAAAATAAAACTTATAAGAAAATATAAACCCAAAGCTAAGAGACTAATTTATATAAGAAGTTGATAGATATAAGAAAAATAAACATAGGATGGAGAAAATGCTCTTTATACGAATATGATGATGTAATCAGATGTTTTAAATGCGCGGGATTTAACCATTTTGCCAAAGATTGCAGAAATGAAGTAGCGTGCAGCAAATGTGGTGGTAATCATGTAAGCGCAAGCTGTTATAATCTTACAGAGAAATGTATAAACTGCGTAAGAACGACTCAAAAATTAAAAATTGATTTGGATTCCAATCATACAGCTTATGATAAAAACTGTCCATGTCTCAAAAGAATAATTGATAAAATTAGAACAAAGGTGAAATATGAATAGCAATTAATAAAAGATGATAGGAAGTATTACAAATCTGTTGTCTGTTTAAATTGCCAAGGGTTTTTACACAATAAAGATCTAATAACAGATTTAATCAAGAATTGGCAACCACAAATTCTATGTCTGGTGGAAACACATGTAGACGATACTGTTGAGGATTTTGAATTGAATATCGCTGGATACAATACCATTGGGTGTAATACAAATAACCGTAGAACTGGTGGTATATTGCTTTATCTAATGGGGTGTATTAAATTCAAGGAAACATTGAACTTAAAGTTGGAATATGTGTGGACTGTTGAATTTGAGTTAAATATTAGGAAAGAAAAATATCTCATTGGTTTCATATTGTTTAATGCATTATAATTACTTTAAAAACTTTAAGAGAAATCTGTTAGAAATATGTTAAAAAATTTTAGTGATCCATGTAATTTCTAGGTTGTAGCAGTGTAAAATAGTTAATTAAGTAAAATGTAATGAAACGTTATGGTTGTACAATAGCTTTGCTAATAAAATACTTACTTACTTACTTACTAAAGTGATGTCCTTCTGGAAGCCAAACAGTGATGAAGGTATTTCCCGAGATCTCCAAAAATGCTGCCGATAATTCTCTCTTATTTTCTTTTAACGGTTCCTACAGCTGTCAGTTGATGTTCATTCAACAGTCAAGTCAATAAAGGATAACTAGTAAACCAATTATCGAAGGTTATATTTCTTTTACTACGAGTGTATGGCGAAATCAAATGTAAAACAAGATTCTCCGTTTTATTGGTCATTTTGTACGGATCCTCTGGTTGTGTACCACAGTATATCTCCATATTTAATGTATAATAGCATCGCGAATCTGTTACTGCAAATATTTTAATACCGTAGCGAGTAGGCTTCTTCGGCATATATTGCCGAATAGAGCACCGTCCACGGCAAGCTTCAAGCTTCTCGTCAATTGTCAGATAAGCACCAGGCGGCTTGAAAATTTTCGATTATCCTCTCGAAGACAGCTCTAATTGGAGCCAGCTTATCGACTGACTTCCGTTCTTCACGTGTGTCCTGCTTCAAAACGCATGCACTGCAATAATAATTGAGAACGTTTCAGAGACATGGTTTTTCTCGGTATTTCCGTGTCACCATTTGACCACATATCCTCTACACCAGTGATGCACATACCGCGGCCCGCAGGCCGCATGCGGCCCACTGACCATATTTATGCGGCCCGCCAACGAATTTTAAAAATTGTTCGAAAAACTACAAAAGTAGGTAAAAATCCATTCAAATCAATATTTCTTAACTTTTTATTTTATTCTAACTTTTGTAATTGTTATACTCTATTTTTAAAGTAGAGAGACGAATTTCTGAACAGACCACTTTGACAGTGAAATCTCATTGGTTGAAAGCAATTTGGCCTTGCTTTCAACCAATGAGATTTCAATGTCAAGGTGGTCTGTTCAGAAATTCGTCTCTCTACTTTAAAAATAGAGTATAGTAAGATACGTATCTTTAAGTACGAGACCTACTACTTTCTTGTTCAGGTTTACTACGTAGGACAGGTATGCTCCTCGTCGTTCCAAGCATATTGGTAGGGGACTAGAAATCTGTCGAACCAACTAGATTACTTGAAGATTCGCGAAACACGTCGGTATTATCCCCGAACAATGTGGTAGGTTCTCGATGTTAGGTAACTCATATAAATACAACGAATCGCCCGCTATCGGGGCAGTTAAGTTTTAACTACGGACAAGCGAACGTTATATTGTTTGAAGTGTAATCTGTGAAGAATAAATATTTCGTTGTTCGAACTTGGCATCTACCTACGTAACAATATAATATCAGTTTTGATATGGATAAACCAGGCCCCAGTAAAAAACGTAGTCGTAAGGTTGAAGATGAAAATCGACAGTTTCAAGATATTTGGACCGAAAAATACTTTTTTCTATTTTGCGTTCGAAATGAACTCATTATGAAACCCAAAACAGTATCGAAATGAGCTTCATTTCGATACACTTTTTTTTCATTTTTCAATGTTGGCGTTGTTCGAATACAGAAATAAATATCATTGCTGTCATTTAATTTTAAGAATTTATGTACATTTGACAGATATGATATATGTCCGTATTTTACACAAACAACGTATGTTGTATACAATTGACAACAACATATATATGTTTCTATGTCACTCATGTTTATATTTTTAAATGAAGTATCAAGTAAGGTTAACGAAAATTAGTAAATAATATGTAATATAATATACTTCGCTGATAGCAAGATTTAAATTTGAAAATGTCAAGTATCAATGTGACCAACTGCATGCTTTATATAAAAATTAAACTTTGAACTTTCAAATTAAATAATTCCAATTTAAGCAATTTATTAATGTAAAAAACGCAAAATAGAAAAAATAGTATAAAAAACTCGTTTCATAAGGCCTTTTGCCGCACTCGCTCTTTAGAAAACTCGCCGCTATCGCGGCTCGTTTTCTAAACTGATCTCGTGCGGCAAAATGGTGCCTTATGAAACTTGTTTTTTAATATACTATTTTATTTCATCGCATATCAAAAGTGTTTCTATTCCGATGGAATATAATGTGAAAAGGCATTATGAAACCCTGCATCATACTTTTACCAAATTAACCGTCGGGGTGGGGAGTGACATGCTCAAAGCTCTTCTGGAAAAATGTTCTATAATGGATTTGGATTTAACGAAATTATCTGGAATTACGACTGACGGAGCACCTTCAATGGTTGGAGGTAAATCTGGGATAATAACTATGTTAAAAGAGTATATACAAACTAAAAACATAGATACCAAGGAATTAATGCAGTTTCATTGCATTATACATCAAGAGGCCCTCTGTTCAAAATTATTGGGATTTGAAAATGTGATGAAAGTTGTAGTACCTACTGTAAACTTTATAAAATCACGAGGTCTGAATCACCGACAATTCACACAATTTCTCGATAATATTGAAAGCGAATATGGTGATCTCCTGTTTTACACTGAAGTAAGGTGGCTAAGTCGTTGGTTGTCACTAGAACGGTTTCTTAACTTGATTGAAGAAATCAAAATATTTCTGGCGGAAAAGAAAAAGGACGTCCCCGAACTCGACAACCCTGATTGGCTGTGTGACTTAGCGTTTCTTGTAGACATCACAAATCACTTGAATGTCTTAAATACGCGACTCCATGGCAAAGATCAATTGATATCGCAGTTATACTCTCATGTTTCGTCCTTTCAATGCAAATTGAGTCTTTTCAGGACACAAATCAATTCAGCCAATTACAGCCATTTCCCGAACTACAAAAAAATGATGGAGAAATTCAATAAAACTGATGTTAATTTCGCTTATGTTGAAAAAATTGATATTTTAATACAAGCTTTTCATGATCGTTTTCTAGACTTCAAAAAAGTTAAACCTCTATTAGACATTTTCAGCAATTCTTTCAACATTTCACCCGAAAATGCACCGGAATCAATACAGCTGGAATTGATAGACATGCAAAATGACGATAATTTACGAAACAAGTTTAATGAAGGTAATTTACTCAACTTTTACCGTTGCGTTGACAAAACCGCTTATAAAGAGTTGCGAATAAATGCATTGAAATGCGCAAGCTTATTTGGATCGACGTATATTTGTGACCAAACGTTTTCAGTGATGAAACTTAACAAAACAAAAAATCGAAACCGTCTGGCAATTGAAAATCTGGAAGCAATTTTACGTGTGGCGACAAGTAATGTGGAGCCAAACATAAACAAAATTAAGAATTAAGAAATACTGAAAAAAACAAGTCAATCAACGGGAGGAAACGTACAGACGGCGTTTCGTTCTGGTTGGAACTTTTCAATGCACGGTATTTCTCGAAGACGGACATTGCTTTTTCATTTCTATACTTTCTGTATATATAGTTAACATTTGGAACTTACTGCAAGTGAGAATTAATGAATATTAAATCACATTATTACATGTAAATGTCGACTTATATGATGCGTTTGTAACTACAATGCGACAAACTAAGTTTGTACCAGTATGCAGTCTGCATACTGGTACCTCCCCGGTTTCCCTGGTTTCCTCTCCGTTGATTGACTTGTTTTTTTCAGTATTTCTTAATTCTCAAATTACAAGTTTAAAATACTCGTAATAACACGTAAATGAATTTTAATTACATCAAAACACTATCAAAAACACACACCGTAATTATCCAAAATTTTAAACTTGAATAAAATTAAGTTTTATCCAAATTTCAAAAAACACAACCTATCTGCATAAAAACTACCCAGTCTCTAAGGCATGATGAAGCAGGAAACAGCAAGCTACCCCTACCTAACACAAAATAAATCAAAATAGCGACAAGGTATATATCTATATATTATTACAACTTCCAGCTTGGCGCGAACTCCGAACATCTCACTGGCCCCTACACCTACAGTCATGGACCAAAATACACATTATAATAAATTGTTATATAAAATTCTAAATTTTTATAGTTATTTCTCTGGAATAAAAATATACATAAATACAATAATTTTCATATCTTCTATAGTTTCTCTCTTTAGGAAAATTCACGACAATATGTATCCAATATATTGTACATCGGCTCTTAGGTCAAATATTTCACAAATAACAAAACCATCCTATGAAAACCAAATGTCCATTCAAATGGATGCAAGTTCTCAGGAGGATAAGACCACCCGTTTGTTTTCCAATTATATACGTAAAATTGAAAACCCTTTAAAAATACAAATTTTACAAATAGTACGCCCATTGCCGATGAGATATGGGCTTCTCGTGTCCGGTTTCTAATCATTACGTTACGTGTTCGCAATTAATCGTTCTAGAATTTCAATCACAATAATTACTATTAATTCAATTATAATAATCGGGGTAACAGATATATGTTTACTTGATTATTATGTGAGCATTATTAAGCAGCCAAGAGAGTTTGCGGAATGACAAAAATCAGAGAAAACAGCAAACAAACCAGATGGTGGAACGAAGAAATAAAAGCTGAGATAAAAACCAAGAAAGAGAAATAGATGCAATATTTGAACGATAAAACAAATGAAAAATACGACAGTTACAAAGAGCAGAGAAATAAAGTTAAAACCATGGTAAAAGCAGCGAAACAAGAATCATGGGAAGAATTTGGAGACAAGATGGAGAGAGACCATTCCGGAAACCTAAAGTTGTTTTATAGAGTACTAAAAACCCTTCGACACGGAAGAACATATAATCCGAATCTTATTAAAAATAAACAAGGGAAAATACTAGATGAAGATGAGGACATTATAAAGAGGTGGAAGGAGTATTTCGAAGAACTTTTAACGATAGAAAAGAACAATGACATAGGAACTGAAGAAGAACAAGAGAATATTAACGAAAATAACGAACAAGACGTAGAGATAACAACAGATGAAGTGTCGGAAGCCGTGAGAAGATTAAAAAGGGGCAAGGCGGCAGGGCACGATGGAATATATACGGAGATGATAATGAACCTAGGACCGAAAGCTGTGGAAATAATGGTCAAGTTACTAAACAAAGTATGGAGAGAGGAACAAATACCACATGACTGGGAGATAGGAATATTGATACCGATATTCAAGAAAGGGAATAAACGGGACTGCGCTAATTACAGGGGTATTACTTTGCTTTGCACGCTGGCCAAACTCTATGAATGGATACTGACCAAAAGACTAGAAAGAACAGTGGAAAGACAACTAGAAGATTCACAAAGTGGTTTCAGAAAGGGAAGAGGAGTTCAGGACCACATATTCACACTGAAACAATTAATAGAGAAATGTACCAATGACAATATATATGTGGCCTTTATAGACCTCAAGAAAGCCTTTGACAGCGTACCAAGGGAACTAGTTTGGAACAGTCTAAGAAGGAGAGGAGTCGGGCAAAAATTAATAAACTGTATTAAAGCTATATATAAGAACACAAGAAATTACGTTAGAACCAGGAACACAAGATCTGAAGAATTTGTAACGACGGAGGGATTAAGACAAGGAGGCAACCTTAGTCCAGTATTATTTAATATAATAATGGATGATGTAACAAGAGAAGCGAAAATGAAAGTTAAGAAAATGAAGGTGGGATACTACAACATGGAACCGGTAGAAATAGCAGAGAGCATATTTGCAGATGATTTGGTGATTTATGCGAAAAATAAGCTCAACCTTCAGCGTAATCTAGATATATGGGCAGAGGCGTTGCGAAAGAAGAATTTAAAAATAAACGCAGAGAAAACCAAAGTTATGGTAATAGGGAAAAAAGATGATGAATTATAAATAAAACTTGACGACACTAAAATAGAACAAGTAGAAACATTTAAATACCTAGGGGTGAAAATACACAAAACAGGAACCATGGAGGCAGAACTGAATGACAGGTTAGATGCAGCATCTGCACTTTACTACTCCTTGAACAATTGGTTCCTGGGAAGAAGAGAAGTGTCAAGGAAAACTAAGACCTCAGTTTATAAAACTATATTTAAGCCCGTATTGATATACGGAAGCGAAAGTTGGACATTGACGAAACGAATGGAAAACAAAATACAAGCAATGGAGATGAGGTTTTTAAGAGGAATAATGGGAATTACTAAGAGAGGCAGAGTAAGAAATAGCAAAATAAGGGAAGAACTTAAAGTACGGACGCTGAAGGAAGATATACAACGAAGTCAATTAAGATGGTTTGGACACTTGACAAGAATGGGAGAGGAGAGAACAACAAGAAAAGTATGGCAAGCAAGAAGATATCAGAGAAGCCCAAGAGGTTGACCTAGGAATTCGTGGGACAGCCAAGTGGAAGACATATTGAGAGCCAAGGGAATGTCAGGGAGAGAGGCGAAAAGAATGGCAATCAACAAGAAAGAATGGGCAAGGATGATATACGGAACGAAATTAGAATAAAATAATAATGATAGATTCTGATAGGCTGCACTTACTGATCTCATGTACTGTAACTTTAAGGAATTGTTTGATTTTTGTATTTAACCTTAACACCTAACGGTAAATAAGGTATTGATGATATATATATATTGATTATTATGTGTCGTAATTACACATGGGCAATTCCATAAACCTATTTTAAAACGTAGAGTTGTCTACAAGAATTTGCAATTACCTAACAAGAAGTAAAACATTCATTGTTTGTTAAATCGTTAAATTCTATGTTGCGATTTGTTCAAAGACATTCAACCGATCTCATGAATAAATTTCTGCGAAAGTAAAGACTTCAATTTATTTCGTCTCGAAGTCGTAGTCTCTCTACGCCAAAAGTCTTATTGAAATCCTCGGTTCGATCGACACGAGAATAAATACGGCTCAAGTTAAATTGTTCTTTAATTATTGATATTTATCTATCTTTTCTCTTGCCAAAAAAAAGAGAATATCGTCGAAGATGACGGTGTTTGATTTCTGGTTATTAATCTTACTGCTTTCGGAGACGGCTGTTGATAAGGGTGTTTTATCTTTCCCCGCCTCCTTATCTGACAGAGATGATTATTGGGAGATTCGCGGATTAGAAATTTTCATTAGCGTTGCCGAAACTCTGACTGTTGATCATATTTTGAATTCGAAGCAGAAATTAGTATTTGTAATTTTCGCTAGTTATATGATTCGTATTATACTAAGCGATCGTAGTTTAGTGTTATTATTAGGGATCGGCAGTTAGAGGGACAGTTGCGGGATCATAAAGCGGGGCACGTCTTGTATTCTCTATGCTCTGTCATTTTGGTATTGTAAGATGGACGTAACAAGTGTTCACTTGAAAAGTCAATCTAGGTTACTTTGAAATTTTGATAGAATAATACGCATATATATTAGTATGTGTTTGTTGTTCCGTAAACGTAAATCCAAATGACATTTGATAATGTCAATCACAAATATCAGTTAGTGCATAAAATAATCGTGCGTCGATTCTGGTTTAAATAAATTGCTTCTCAGATTTAAAATGGCGTTCACTTTAGAACATAAAATTTTTTTAGTCCAGGCTTATTTTCGAAGTGGTAATAAAATTGGTGGTTTATGGGTTTATTCAGTTCAAGATTGCATGGTAGAATTTCAAGTTGAGTTTCCACATTTTGTAATATATTTTATACAATTTAAGAATACTTTGGATAGAACTTTAAAACTTTTATCTGAAACTGGTAGTCTCTTAAGAAAATCAGGCAGCGGAGCAGTTAAGAAACGTACACCTCAAGTTGTCAATCGTGTTGAAGAAATAATGGAAAATGAACCACAAACATCTGCTCGACATTTGAGTTAACAAATAAACCTTTCTGTTGGTACAACTCACAAGTTATTAAAAAAAGATATGCAACTTTATCCATACCGTGTCACAGCAGTACAAGAATTGTTAGAAATTGATTACCCACGTAGACTACAGTTTTGTAATTGGTTTGTAAATATGAACAATAATGGAGAACTTTCGCAAAGAGTCATCTTTATTGATGAAGCATGGTTTTATAAAACGGGATACCTAAATTCACAAAATACAAGAATTTGGAGTAGTTAAAATCCACATGTAATTAATGAAGAATCGCTACATCCAGAGAAAATTGGTGTTTGGGCAGCGATAAGCCAAAGGCGAATCATTGAACCAATATTTTTTCAGGGAACGTTAACTGCTCAAGGGTACCATATGGAAATTTTACAACCATTTGTCAATCAGTTGCATGATGATGAACTTCAAAATCCATATTTCCAACAAGACGGAGCACATTGTCACTGTACTGCAGAATATTTGGATTATTTAAGAGAATTTTTTGATGAGCGTATAATTAGTCGAAATAGTGAAATTGCCTGGCCTGCACGTTCATGCGATTTAACACCTTGCGACTTCTTTTTGTGGCCTTATCTAAAAAATAACATATTTCGATCACCTATATTGAATTTGAATGATATGCTACAGAGAATCGAACAGAAATGCATGGAAATTAATAACAATCCAGTAATGTTGCAGAATATCATCAGAAATTTTGAACGGAGGATTTTGAAGTGCATTGATCTTGAAGAACAACATTTTCAACATTTGTTATAGTTTTCAATAAATACCTATTATTTGTTATTTATTTGTATGTATGAAACTGTCAGAATTTAGGACTTCGTAGGTTAACTAGTAAATTTTAATTTACGACATACTTCAAAATGCTCTCAGTAAATCACATGCTACTAGATTGACTTTTCAAATGAACACTTGTTACTTATTGGCAGTTATTAATTGTCATGTTAATTCGTTGTCAAATAATTAATAGCAGTTAAGCCATGTAGAATTCGAGTGACCATTTGCTCCACCAATTCGTTTTTCTATTTGTCGACAGTACAGAGACGAGCATGGTTCCGAATGCCTTGTTTTGCAGTCTCAAACTCAAGTGCATGCGTCAAAGCATCGATCGAGGTCTTTGGTCGTGCCAGTATTAATGCCTGCTGCGTATCACTATCCTGGAGACCATCTATAAACGTCTGGACAGCCAGGTGTTACATAAAATTATCTGACGCCATTGGATATACCAGTCGAACCAGAACTGCCTCGAATTCCTGAAGATTCTCGCCTTTCTTCTGGGACCGATTCTTCACTTGGGTATGGTATACCTGCTCTAGATAAGCAAGTCCATATCTCATCTCCAACCGTTTAATAAGCTGGGAATAATCTTTACGTTCCTTAGGAGGCAATGTCTGGAAAATGTCACTAGCATCTCCCCTCCGCGCTATTATTGAAGAAGTAGACTTCTTGACAGATGACCATGCGTTTGCTTCTGCGGCTGCTTCGAATTGGGTCAGGTAAGTCGCCCATGATATTTTTCCATCAAAGGTTGGTGGCTTGATTCTGATCTTTGAGATAGCCACAACTTCTTCTTTTATTTCGATGGTCTGCGGCATAATTTCTTCGTTGACCTGCTTGAGATCAGAATGACTCATGGCCACAGGTAATTTCATGTGGGTTATTATTGCCTCTAAAAGTCTAGAATGTTCTCCAATTTTCTCCTCTACAGCTATGAAGACCTCTTCCTTTAACGCTTCTGAGTTTTCCATTAGTCACTGTTCTAGAACTTTCTTCAAAGCTTTCAAATTTACAGAATTATTCTTTTCCATTATTTTCAGAGTTTGCTTCATTTGTTCTAGACTTTTTCAGTAATTTTCCAGTAATTTCTTTTCCAGATTTTTTCTTCAGGATTTTAGAGGTTTCCAGGTTTATTTGTTCCATCTGGGCTTGCGAATCTATTAGACGCTGTTCCAAAGTTTTCACACTGTCCATGTTCTTCTGCTCCATTTATTTCATTTGGATTTGTGAATCAATTATTCGTTGTTAGAAAGTTTGTGAATTGAATTGTCTATTAGTCGCTGTTACATTTTCATTAACTGCGAATTCACGTCAGCATCTCCATCTGGAACATGAAAGAAATAATTCTCTGGATCCTCGCCTTCTTGGATCAACACATCTCGAAGTCATTACTGGAGGATTGCCTGTTTACCAGTTGTATCCTCATCTCTCTCCTCTAATTCTCAAGTCTTTTAATTCAGCCAGTTTTACTTTAGTTGCTATCGCAATATTTAAAATAAACGTCTTTTCGCACTGTATATTTATTTAACCCATTTACGGCCAAGGTGTATATTAAACGAAAACTTTACAAAAAAGTATTGTTTATTACTAAAAACATATTTAAAAAAAAAACGATTTGATACATATCAGCTCGAAAAAAAAATTGCGTATATAAAAAAAAAGATGGTACGTGTACCGTGTTGGCCGAACACATGTTCATATTTTCTTGTGGTAATCTTCAAAACATTTTAAATATAGATGTGTTTTGCACTTTACACAAATGTAAATTGTGTGACTTTTGCATAGTTTGCAACGATGTCTAGCTTTATCGGCATGCATCGAGATTACATAACCAATATTATTAAGACGAACTTCATCAGGAATGGAGCTTCCAACTGCTTGATTAATTTTCCTGTTTCGATTGTCATCTTCTGCCTTCATCAAGCGTACTGCAATGTAAGATTTGAATTCCAGTTGCGTCATTTGGGTTTCATTCGCTATGTTGTATATTTTCCAGGCGTTAACAATAGTGCTGTCTAGCAAATTAATAAATAACGGCCACCACCACTTTTTGCCACGCACATTTATTCTATAGTTAGAAACGCCATTGTCGTGCAAATCCACGCCGCCCATATATTTATTATATTGTGCGATAATATTTGGCTGAGAAATCATCACTTCGATTCGCTCTTTTCGGTCGTATCTTTTAACAGTGCATAAAGGTCGTAGTGTAAAAGTATTACTAATAATAGTCACCACTGAATTATCGTTCCACCTGTTCAAAGATATGTTGGTTTCTTCGTCAAATACAGAATCAAAACTTCCTCGTTGTTTCTTGGAAATGCTTTTTACGTTTTCTAATGGACAATTAGCCGTTCGGCTGTCTCTTATGGTGCCTGTAGCATAAAAGCCTTTCTGACTCAAAAACTTCAATAACTTATACGACGAGAAAAAGTTATCAAAGTAAAGGCAATGCTTTTGTGGACTTTTCACAATTGTGAGCAAGTCAACAATAACCTGGCCTCCTAAACCAAGTTCTGATTTACTATTTGATGCATTCGCCAATCCATATGGAATGAACTGAAATAAATATCCATCGGCAGAATTTAGGCACCAAATCTTAAAGTCAAATCGCACGGGCTTTCCTTTTATGAACATTTTATAGGAATGTTTCCCAAAATAGGGCACCATTTGTTCGTCGATAGATAGATCGTGAGCAAATACGCCAAACTGCATGTACCTTTTGTTCATTATGTTGAAAATCGGGCGATGTTTTGAGAATTTGTCATTTTTGTCTAACTGAGCATTATCAGATAAATGCAAATTACGCTTTATACTTCGAAATCTATTGCGAGGCATACATTTTCGAACTATGACCAAACCTTTATCTTCGTCGGTAGACCAGTACATATCAGTCTGAGGCAGTGTATGGTAACCGAAAAGCAGCAATATTCCTAGGAACCGTTTTAGGTCTGTTATACCAAATTGAAAATCATGACGATTATTGTCATAAGAATATTTGACAGAATAGCTCACTATTCTCGATAAAACTTCTTCGTCCAAAAAGAGATAAAATAATTCCAACGGAGATTTGCCCCATAAATTATTTTTTATATCTTCTCTTCCAGTATTGTCAAAAACAGGTAAGTTTGCGTAAGTTGTCTCGCCTTTTTTCCAAACAGGCGCCGATACTTTTTGTCTTAAAAGTTTTTGTCTTTTTACATCTAACGTCTCATCGTCAGAATCAATAGGACCTTCATTAGTGGTATCATTATGATTTTGTATCTCAAATAAACCAGAAATTTCTTGCTCATTTGGACGAACCTGTTCAATTACCACATTATCATCAATATCTTCCTCATCGGTCAATTCATCAACTTCCGGCGGAATATACACTACATCAATATTATCTAAAAATATTCACCTTTACTATGTTATGGGGTACACTACCTACAAATTTTACGTACCATTTCTATTTTCTAACTCATTTACTATTTCGTCTAAGGCGGCCTCCAATTCCCGTTGAGTTAGGTAAACCGGCATTTTTTTTGTTTACCGTAAGTCTATTTGCGTCTATATACTGCAAAGGAACGTTAAAGACTGAATGCATCTGGTTATGAATCTAAAACATAAACAAGTCTAAACTTGTATTTTCTTGAAAAATGCATGCGCAATACGCATTCAGCCAATGGTGCGTTTACGCACCAAGTAATCTACTGTCATTTTTTCTAAACAAACTAATAACAAACATTTAAACTAATGTTTTAGTATTATAGTATTGACATTTAGAATTTAGAATGTTTACTCTAAAAACTTAAAATAAAAACTAACAACAATTTATAGAAATTTACTTCGGGGATTGGTGAAAACTGAAAATTGTCTATTTTTAATAATTGCTATCTCAATAAGTTATAGTCTTAGAAAAAAATAGATTGATGCTAAATTTAACTCAATATATTAGTTTAGTTATCATACAAAATTAAAAATCTGCATCTAAACAATTAGCGAAAAAAAAAAATTGTAGTCAGTGGTGCGTAAACGCACCACTGGCCGTAAATGGGTTAAACGAATATTTAATTAACACTTCATTCTCCAGTGAGTCCGTTATTTATTAATTAACTTCACACCGACACCACTGTAAAATATTTGTCTTTCTGTGTTGTTTTAAATAAAAATAACGGTAATTTAACACACTATATTAACAACAAAACGCACTAAATAACAATTTAAAAACTAATAACTAATAATAAGAATATTTGTTTCACAATAAGTATTTATTTACATTTATATAATATCATGAGACAGCGATTACTCTTTGAATGAATATTTTATAAATTTGCTGTGTAAACTCATTAACTGTTGAAAAAACGTTCTTCACGCATTTTATTTTTGAGAAATTGAAACAAAAAGAAATCACAAGGTGATTAATCAGGACTATACTGATAATGAGATATTGATTCTGCGTTTTTCGGTAAACAAATTTTAGCAGTAGTCTTATAGCTTTTATATTTCGGAAATTCTGCGTTTCTCATTATCGACCATTCTGTATGAGAAAGTAATTATAAATACTACTCTGAAACATCCGAAATATTGTTTAATTAGTATTCCGTGTTCAAATACCTACGCGCGGAATCGCAAATGTTTTTGAAATAATTAAAAAAAAACTGCGTTTTGTTCTGATGTCCCGTTGGAAATTTGAATGCGTTTTTTTTTGTAGAGCGTCGTTTCATGTAAAGTAGAACAAATAATTTCTTGTGTCGTCCTGACAGGCAAAAATTAATTAATTTTTTTAATTTCTTAGTTACATACGTACACTTCATTCAGCACGATAAAATAAAATACGATTCTGGCTTGTTAAAAATCTTTTTTATTATTAAAAATGCTAATCCAATATTTGCAATATTGTCGATCTGTTGGGTTGATGTAAATATATGTTCGCATTCTTTTCATAGAACTCAAAATGTATTGATTTTTTTATAAACAAATTACATGAACTAATCAAGAATATATTCGCTTCCATTATTTACGATTGTCTCCTAATGAACTGGCAATTTTTCGATTCCACGTTTGTAGAAATCCGGTGATTTGAAAGTAAAGAAATCGTTAAACAACTTTGAAACGGATCTGCCCGCTAGACCCTATTCACCACAGCCACCTATGACAACACGCTCAATCAGCGCGCCCGTTCTCAATAAACGAGCTACCTGTGCAGGTAAGTAGGAGACTTATCTAAATCCCTAGTGGCTCTGCAGGTCAGTACCTAAGCAGATACTCACCCAGTGACGGAAAACATCTCTGGTCCGCATGCACTTTCAACCACTGCCCCTGTGAATCCTCCTCAAACTGTCAGAAATGAAGTCTGGAGGCTCTCGACCCCCGCGGTACCAGTCTTAACCGTCAGCTGGACGGTGCGATGTACCAATTTCTCTGTCTGCCAGCTGCGATTTGGTGGGCCAAAGGGGTGGGCCACTGGGGTTCGTGGGATCGCTGACACACAAAAGCAATACTGGCAATTTTCTGTCGGCTCACAACGTATGCTATACTGCAGGTGTTTAGTTGCGCATATCCGATCTTGTTATAGCCATGTAAGCATTTTGGGCTAGTTGTTTAGTATATTATGTCTGCGCTTTCAATAATTCTATTATAACTTTTTTTGTCTTTAATAACACTGGCCAACACGATTTTTGCTGACTTCGAAGACTTATTTTTTACTAATTCGGGTGTGTTGAATTCGAAAATCATACTTGTTTTTGCGTATCACGTCAAAATTAAACTGTATACTGTACAATGCTCTTTGAAGAATCACTAATGCGGCTAAGTACCATAAACCGGGGCTACTTTGTACAGGTTTTTGAACGTTTTATGATAAAATTCTTTACATGAATATGATATTCGCAAGGATTGTCTATAGTTAAGACAATATAGGTCTTGTTAATACGTATGTATAATAAAATAAGATAAATACTAGCTGCAACATACATATATTTTGAAAAACATGACAAGGTAACTCTAGGAAATGGGGCTACTTTGTCAAGTAATCACTTTCTAATGAAAAGCTGATTTAGTGCCCCCCCCCCCCGTAGAGGTTTTTAACATAAATTATACAAATATTGAGTTTAGAATATGTGATAATTGATTAGGAACAAGCGTCGACGTAGAACGAACTTTTTCAATATATAAATACATGTTTTCAGATAAGCGTCACAATTTTTCTGTTGAAAACTTTGAGAAATATGTGGTTGTAAATTGTTTTCATAGTTAATTATGTTGTAAAATGTTCTAAATAAACTTATAGTAAACATAATAGAATATTTTTTGTACAGTGTACCATTTTCTAACATTCCTCGTATTTTTTACCTGCATATTTTTCATAAGGAAGTTCATATTTAGGCAAAAATATCTGCATATTTATGCGCATATTTTCAGTTTTTTTTTATATAATCCGGCCTTCAGTCATGAGTATATAGTTTCTTTTGTTTTATTGCAAGAATTTGCATTTCTTTATATATTTTTTGAATTTTAAATATTTATTTTTCTTACAGAGTTTAAATTTATTTTTTTAACAAAATTACGTGCATATAAATAATAGTTATTTACGAACCAAGTGCGTGAAATCATATTTCGCGAATGAGTGACCAGTTTATGGACACGAATTCGCGAAATGTTTCACGCACGAAGTTTGTACAATATTTTTTGTACGAGAACTATAAACAATAATAATATTTATATAAAATATAAATATAATTTCAAAATTTTTATATTTATAAGTCTTTTTAACAATATTACTAGTATCTGTCAGAATGGCCGAACGGTCTAAGCCGCCAGACTCGAGGTTTACCTTGCCCGTTATACGGGTTCTCGAGCGTTCTGGTCCTCTCTGAGGGCGTGGGTTCGAATCCCACTTCCGACAATTTTTTTTTTAGTTTTCTATAAATTTAAAAAATAATATTTGTTGCTGTTCTGACATAGAATTACATACCTTCCAAATATAACAATTTCTATTTCATTTCCTTTTATTTTCATAGAAAAACAACGAACTGGGTAGCATATTATTAAGGTTAGGGATTTATGATTTTAAAATGTCACTAAATTAATCAAGTTCCAGGAAGTACCAACTTTACTTTTACGCACTCGTGTTTAAAGTGACTTTTTACGCACGCAAATCGAATCGTGAAATGACGGGTTTTGATAAGCGAGTACAAAAAAATATTTATATGCATGCACGTAAATGCGTGTCTGTGATTTCTATTTTTGTAGATATATCGCACTGATGAGGTCAAAAAAGATCGAAACATTTATTTAGAGCATATTTAGAACAAAAAAAAATTATAGTAATTTAAAAATGCCGCTATCGCGGTTCCTTACGAATCTAGTACTGCCATATAAACGTCAGAGGCGCTAGCGTAAGAGTCTAATTTTCAGCACGGAATGTTGTACTCTTATATGACATGCTCTTTGATGTTGACTAAATTTTCCTACACCAAGCAGACGTTTAAGACTAACCCCACCTTTCTAAGCCACCTAACAAGTTTTTTTATTATAAGTTTTTTATTATGAGCTTCATTAATAATAACGTTCGTAAACGAATAATGGTGCAAATGCTAGTAGAAACTATTAAAAAAACGATGAAGAGATTGCAACTACTTACTAAAAAAAGCATTTAACTTAAACAAATCCATACCTATATGTTTTTCCCTACACAGATCAAATACTGTATTTCTTGTATACACGATCACTAATAAAAGGTTTCTGACCAGTCCATTAAATCCATTAATCTTTGTTACACAAGTGGACATGTTATTGTATGCGAAAGTGTCAATGGCAGACACTCGATACGTCACCATTTCGAATAAAATTACACTTTTTTGGAAGAGAGATTTGTACATTCGACTTAGATAAATCGATCAAGCGTCTGCTTCAATAATAGAAAATAGAAATAAAATTTAATGGCGAATCAATCTTGTATTTGGCATCTGCGTGCGTCTGCATACATCAATAATATGGGATAAGTAATAGAATTGCCTGATATACGTGCATTATGTACAATCATGGTCACACATAAATCTATCACAAAGGTATTTTTAATTTTTGGTTTGCTTTAATAGATACTTTGTTTCTCAAGTTGGCAATTTAAATATTTAAAATACTTAATTGAATTCGACTTTTACTTGATAAAGATCTATAATTTAAAATTGAAATAAAACTAACACTTCTTCTAAATCTTCTAAATCTTCATTTTATTAATACAGTAAGCGCCAAAATATACAGTACTAGAGCAATACATACATTACTTATCACTAGAGAATGGATAAAAAAGCATTAACCCCGCAATACTTTGTTGAATCTGTCACAGATTCGACATTCGCAAACCATCTTATTACAGAAAGGCATACATTTGGTCATCATAAAATATTGCATTTGGCCGAGAAAGGTCGTAAATTAAATCTTTTAGACTCACTTGAAATTTTTAAAAGCGGTAACAACACAATAGATATTGTTCTTAACGACCAGTTGCATCTTATATATACACCTCTTTTCCAATGTTGTATATAATAGTTAAGTATATATTAGTAATTTTAAATAACATCATAAACCACCCCCATATATTTTTGTGTCATTTATATGATCTATGTAGGCCTGTAACTTTTGCAGTTTGATAATGACATTGTATGTCGAAACCGCGGTCACTATTACATGTGAATAAAGTGGTATAACAAAGTTATTGTTTTATTTTATTTTATCATTAAGATTCTACTTATTTCAATTTTTTTTTTATATATTTGTTTATTTTATATCATATTTAATGTAATAATACTCGCATAATATGTAAATATTTTTGTAATAAAAAAAATACATATATTACAAATATATTATTACTTTTTAAAAACATTTTTGTATTTGGTCCGCCGACTATTTTAGAATTTACAATTTGGCCACCCTAAGCAAAACTTTGAGAACCCCTGTTGTAAAGGATAAGTTGCTAACACATTTCTAAACCATCTAGTGAAATTTTGAGTGGTAAGTAATATCGAGTGATTAGATCAGTGGCGTGTCGTAGGGTTTGAGTTTGGAGGGGCGCACCAGAAATCAAATACCAAATGACATATAGGCAAATTGCGCGAAAAAGTATCCATTTGTAACATTTATTTAAGTTGAATAAATACATAGGAATTAAAAAATTTTTAATACCTACAATAACGACAAAAACAATAATAATTGTAAATCAAAACGGAAAAAATCCAAAATAAGGGGCTCATTTTAAACAAAAGTCCACCTACCTTAAAATTCAAGTTTGCAAAAACGAAGAGCTGGAACAGCGGAATAGTTTTTATAATGTCATAAAAAATCACTTCACAAAGTATGTAGCCACGGTTTATAAGTAGGAAAAAGAAAGAAAAACGATTAAACTAAACAAAATGGGTGGTTAAGTTATTTTTTAAAAATGGAATCCTGTCTGCGGTCCTTCATGGAAATGAATTTTTCCATGACTTTATCATCAAAATTGTTTATTTCGTGCACTAAATTTCGATTTATGGACATCATAGCTAAAGCATTTAGTCTATCATTAAGCATGGTATTTCGCAAAAATGTTTTTATGTGTTTAAGGGTCGAAAAAGTGCGTTCTGCTTCGGCTGTTGTCATTGGAGTCGTCACGATAATTTTTAATATTTTCGATGCTTCGATAAATGTTTCACTAAGGTTATTTTCCATAATAAATAAAAGAAGATTCATTGCTCCAACAATTTCTTTTAAATCTTCTCTCGAGTAAATTTCCTCCAACTCAGTTCTTAATCTTGATTTGCTCAACATCGGATAAAATGAACATACATCGTTTAAAACAGTCACAGGGAAATTTTTGAAAACTCTGAATATTTATCTTTGTTAAAAGGATCAGCCGCTTGTAAATGACCCCGGCAAGAAAAGCGTTCCTTCATTTGTACTGTAATTATATCACCAAACTTCTTTGGCAATAACACTTCGAAAATTATTATCCATTCGCCTTCTTTTAGATGTTGGATATTCTGATTCAACAATGTTTTTAAGAGAATCAATTTGATTTCTAATGTCAGAAACACTTTTCTCGAAAATTAGTAAGTCTTTTTGCAACAGTACGCTGTCCTTATTTTTTGATTGCAATATTATACAGTTTGTCAACATGTGGGAAAATTTTATGGAAGAGTTTTAACCAAAATATAAATTCGGGATCTTCCAAAGCCGTTCTTAGTCCAGATGCTTCATTTGAAGTAACACTTTTCTCACATCTGGTTTCAATTTCTTCGAACACTTCTACAAGCTTTTCAAGATTTTCGTGAACAAAATTAACTGTGTGAATATTATAATTCCATCTAGTTTTCACCGCCCTTGGTAATCTTTTATTTATTATCTCTTGCAAAACATCACAACGATGTTTTATGTTTGAAAAAAAAAACAGGTATGGCCGACAGATTATTAAAAAACACGGGTACTTTTGCATTTTGTGATGCCGATTTCTGCATAATGAGGTTTAATTGATGGGCATAACAATGAATAAAATGAGCATTGGTATATTTTGTTTTAATTTGACCTTGAACGTCTCTGCTCACATCGCTCATAACATTTGCGCCGTCATACGTTTGACCTATTAATTTTTGGGGAGTTTTTAAAACTAGGGGGTCAATTTCATTTTCAATGCATGTTTTTAACCCATCAGTTGTTTTATCTTTCATCCTTATAAAACCCCAAAAATATTCACGGATGGAGCCTTCACAAAAATATGTTAATTTTAAAACCATTTGTCAATAATTTGAGATATCAGTGGTTTCATCGTATTGAATTGATAAATAGTCTGCCTTTTCAATTTGCTTACAAATTTCTTCCCTACACACTTGTAATATACTGTCTAGAATTTCATTCTGGATAGTATTTGAGGTCCCTTTAAAAACGGTTACCGTACGTAAATGTTCTTTTAGTATATTGTCCAGCTCTGCAGTGAAATTAATTAGTTCTTTAAATATTCCTTGGTTCTCAGAGGATTCACTTTCATCATGACCTCTAAGTGCTAAATCAAAAGCACTACAAATTTTACACAATTTTTAAAATATGGCGATTTTTCTCGACCTTATTATTATGCGAAATAATACTTTCTCTGTATGCAGAGCTTAAGTGAGACATAATATTAACCTTACCGAGCACAGCAAAGTAAAGTAAAGAAGATGAGTGCGCGACCAGAACGACCAAAAACTGCAACAATTCTGGAAATAAATACAAAATTTTCTTGAACGACTGAAAAATGAACATTTTACACGTAAAATTGGTCATGCCCAAGCTATCAGCAAGATTGGTAATGGGAATCTAGAATTGTGATCAAAAACGAAAAATTGAATCTATTGAGACTTTAAGCTGTGCCCCACCCGCTCGAGTCACTAGATCTAGTCTCAAGTGATTTTCTCTTATTACCTAAACTTATTACTAAACTCGACTTTTTGTTAAATTTGGTTTGTTGTGCGAGGTCTGCCTGATCCTGGTCTTCTTGTGTATTCCCCAGTTTGGCGATGTCGCTGTATTGTGTCTTGGACGGTAGTCCTAGGAATATTCAAAACAGCAGCGATGTGTCGAATACTGCGTCCATCTTCGTTCAACGCTGCTGCTCGGGCTATATTTTCTGCTTACATTTTGTCAACCAAAGTGTCAGTACTGACAGTTCAAATGACCTCTCGACACAACAGAAAGGCTGAATAAAGAGCACACCAAGACTTTTTTGGTTGGGTTGGACTTTTTGGGTTCGTCATTAATTGTTTGTTATTTTTGTTTTTATTTTGTCTGTTTTAATAAATTAAAGGTTTTGTATCTTCTTTAATTTCCAATTCTTATTTCACAGATAATACTACGCGATCATTTAAATTCTAAATTAGAGCAGTTTGTGAAATTTAAATTAAGTTGGTATATAAGTACTAATTTATAATTTGAATTGTCAAAGCGAAGTTTCAAAATGTTTGATTTAGAACATAAGATTTTTCTTACAGAATGTTATTTTAAAAACGCCGAACCACAAGAGAATGGGGAATGGACATATTCAGTACCGCAGTGCATCAATGATTTTCAAAATGCCTTCCCTAATTTTCCTGCGGATTATCAAAAATTAGTCCAAGAAATTTACACATGTGTGGCGAAATTTCGTAATGTTGGAACTGTAGGTAGGAAAGTTGGTAGTGGTGCGCCCAAAAAAAGAACTCCTGAAATTGTGGCAGATGTTGCAGTAAGAATGGAACAGTCTCCCAAAAAATCTCTTCGCAGATTCGCCCAAGAAATAAACCTATCATATGGAACTTGTCAAAAAATATTAAAACAAAATTTAAATCTTTATCCCTATAAGATTAACGTCGTTCAAGAGCTATTCCCTCGAGTAGCGGTTTCTCGAAGGCGTATATTTGGACCTGTGTTTTTTGAAGGAACGATAAATGCTGAGAGATATCGAAATAATTTACTTGAACCGTTTTTCCAAAATCTTCATGGTGACGAACTTTTACATGGGTATTTCCAACAGGACAATGCAACAGCTCACAAAACAAGGGAAAGTATGGCTCGAATTCGCGAGTTTTATGATAATCGAGTCATTGAATTTCCGCCTCGCAGTCCGGACCTAACGATTCTTGATTATTTCATTTATCCGTATCTGAAAAACACAGTTTACAAAAATAACCCACATAATCTTGAAGAACTACAACAGGCAATTTCTAATGCATGCAACGCTATAACCGTTCAGATGTTGGAACATGCTTTTGAAAATATGAAACGGAGGATTAACAGTTGCATTGCAACAGGGGGAGAACACTTTGAACACCTTTTGTAATTCACAATAAAACTAATTTATCTTGTAATGCTTTCATTTCCATTAAAATTATATCGATTACACATAAGATTGATTAATCAATAGTTGACATTCTGGACAACCTAATAAAAAAAAACCCGCCTGCTATAATTTAGAATTTAAATGATCGTATGGTATTTTATGTCTTGTGAAAAAAAAAACAAAAAAAAGGAATTTTAATTATGATAACAAACATTTACTTCAGTGTCAGCGTCCGCAATTTTTTGTCCGCGAGTGTATATTTACGAGGTAATCAAATTCTGTTTTGTATGAGAACAATTGCTATAAATAAATTCTACTAACGGCAAGGAATCCCAAATATTTTCATTTTACCACATGACGTTTCGCTTACCAAGTAAATTTCAAATTAGTTAGGAAGAAGTTCCCGGCTGTCGGTCATTTCACAATGACCATGAGTTTCAAAGGATCTCCAGTTGTTACGACGTCTTATACATAAATCGAAACTGCTGTGAAAGACGAGAGTTCAAAAGGTTACTTTGTTGGCAACTTGGCTGTAAATAGGACGCATTGTGGCCTTTATTTGTTTGGTAAATAAAATCAATTAAACGTTCTGGATATTTACACTTATGTGATAGTATTACTCGATGTGAAATATATCAGTTCGCCTCTTGCTATGCTGCTATATTTACACCTTAGTTAGTTAGTTTTCGCTACATTCAATTCCTTCAGATACTATTGGTAATATCATCTCAAATTAAGTGTATTATTATAGGTAATGTTGAGAAATAATATCATCACTAGGCTTAGGATAATTATGCACTAAAAAACTGCAAAATATGCATGCAAATATGAATCAAAAACATTCAGAATATGCACTTAAATAAGCACTAAATCTCAACTTTTAAAAAATAAATACTAATTTTTTATATTAAGACATTTTATTTATTATATAGATTCTAAATTATCGAAATTATAGAAACAAATTATAATTACATTTAACTATAACGTGATATAATAAATTTTCAAAAATAAATTTGCGCCCATTGTCGGGTAGACTAGTTTTATACAAAATAATACAAATTTGTATAAAAACAAATTTGTATCTGTATATATATGGACACACAGCACGTATTTACCAGCGTTTGCTTCAACCACCAGACGCATGCGTTTCTGTCTAACGACTTTATCAATGACGGATTTACGAAGACAAACGACTGTAGGTACACTTCGCGGTCATGTAGCAAATTTTGTCTTATCAGATGACACCAGATAACCTCATGACATCTGCCGGACAAAACCGACCACGCCGGTGCAAAGTGTTTCTTCTCGAATAGCTAAGCTATTACAGGAAAAGAAAAAATACGCATATTACTGTGAGTCCATTAACTCGTCGCCAGGTGGCGTAACAAACGCTGGTAAATACGTGCTGTGTGTCCATGTATATACAGATACAAATTTGTTTTTATACAAATTTGTATTATTTTATATCAAAGCTTGATGTGAATTGTCGCATCGATATGCAATTTGTATTTGCTATATTACGCCACCTGGCGACGAGTTAATGGACTCACAGTAATATGCGTATTTTTTCTTTTCCTGTAATAGCGTAATTATTCGAGAAGAAACACTTTGCACCGGCGTGGTCGGTTTTGTCCGGCAGATGTCATGAGGTTATCTGGTGTCATCTGATAGGACAAAATTTGCTACATGACGGCGAAGTGTACCTACAGTCGTTTGTCTTCGAAAATCCCTTATTGATAAAGTCGTTAGACAGAAACGCATGCGTCTGGTGGTTGAAGCAAATACCAGCGTTTGCTTCAACCACCATACAAATTTGTTTTTATACAGATTTGTATTATTTTGTAACATTACTCATATGTGAAATGCATTACCTTCAATGCAACTAGATATTAACACAACTAAGGACTAAGGAAAAATGTTACTCAAAAATTTGAAGAAAACAACTATTTCACGCATTACCATGAAATTTATTTTAAAAAAAGACAAATGTTATTTGTGTATTTTCGATCAAGCAAAAACTTTAATAAATAATTTTTTTTTCATAAATCTACAATAAAAATGTTTTTCCTATTGGGATACCTATCCGGCAACACACTGTATACAGGGTGCCACATTTTATTATTGCTAAACTTCCAGAGCAGAGCTCTATTGAAATTCGTAAAAATATACAGGGTGTTTCATTTAAAATAACAAAGTTAACATCGTTTCCGGTTAAACCGGAAGCCTGATTAGAATATAAATATACTCATCGAATTCCCGATTTGCATATAGTTAACTGTGGAAAGTCTCATTGAAATCACAGTAGTCATATCAAAGATATTCGAATGGATCCATGCATTTGCGCAACCGAGTATATCGGGTGCGGCAATAGTGTGTTGGCGGAGCTTAGCATGAAAACTAATAAAAGTTGTAGCAATGAAATTTTACGTACACATGTAGTATGCTACAGTGCATTTTCTATTTTTATTTATATATTTACAGGTGTTCCAAATTTCCGCAACCACTTTGAATTTTTTTCTTTAATAGATTGCTATACTTTCTTGTTATTATGATGATAGCCACCCAAATTATCTTTGCAATGATATATGACAGTGTGCACTTACAACTATTAGTTTTGGTTTTATTGCAAATTTTGTTAAAATCTTGACAGTTGCAGCGTCTAAAGTTGTAGCCTTAAAATGGGTACAGTGCCTCACGTAACTCTTCTGCTACCAACCTACGGACTAACACGTTATATGTTTTGAGGGTGAACAACGTGACAACATATACAGGGTGTTAAATATGTCGTGCCAAAGTTATCGAAGTTTAAAAGCTATTTTCTCTTTTTTTTAAATTGAACCTATAATTTTTTTATTTGTCACCAAATTCCTTGTAAAATTGCCGTTAAAATGATACCAATAACATAGTACTTATTTCTAGTATTTTCGAAGTTATAACTAGAGCTGAGGATGTTTGCGGTATAACCATGGTTATATCAAGCAAACATCCTCAGCTCTAGTTATAACCCTTAAATGGGATATACCTATGTTTATAATATTCAATATGCGGTGCATCTAATAGTTGGTTGGCCATGAAATGATATCAAACAAAGTAACTTTAACAAACACATGTTTTTTAATTCTTTATTACTAGTTTTAGAATTACATTTTGTAATTTTTACATAATAAAACAAAATTAATTTAAAATGTGTTCAAATATATGTCCATTCTGCTCTAGACACGCTCTTAATCGCCTCTGCATCGACAGACTTACATTTTGAGCCATGTTGTTTTCACTTAATTGAAGAAAAGCGTTTTTGATTCGTTGCTGCATGTTCTCTGCCGTTGTAGGAGGTGTTTCGTAAACTATATTTTTTACAGTAGGCCACAGAGAGAAATCACAAGGGGTTAGATCTGGTGATCGCGGTGGCCAGCTTATAAAACTTCCTCTCCCAATCCACCTATTGGTGAATACCCTATCTAAACGTGCTCTTGCAGCAGCACCGTAATGTGCAGGTGCACCATCATGTTGGTATCACAATCTCCTTATGACGTTATCTGGTAGGCCTTCTAACAGCAATGGTAAATAATTTTGTAGGAAATTTGTGTAGATTTCACAATTTAAAGTAGTATTAAAAAAGAATGGTGCTTCCTATGATGCCTCCCCAGGTGTTAACACTCCATTTTTGTTGGTGTAAAATGGGTTGCACAAAATGAGGGTTTCTAGTGTCATAATAATGAGAATTTTTTCTGTTTGTTATTCCTCAATTAGCAAATGCTTCATCTGTGAAAAGCACATGATCTAGAAAAGTTGGATCTTGTCGTAATTGGAAAAGTAGCCATTCACAGTAAGCAAGTCTCTTTTCAAAATCCGTTTGTAATAAGCCTTGATGATTTTGAATTTTGTAAGGGTGAAATTTATGTTTTTTTAAATCCTTCTTACAGCAGTGACTACTATTCCGTGTTCTTTCGAAATTATCCTTGTAGATACGCGCGGATTTTCCACAACGGACTGGACGACTGTCACTTCATTATCTTCTGCAACCATAATCTTAGTTCTTTCATGTTTGACGTAATTCACTGAACCCGTCCGAAGAAACCTTGTGAATAAATTTTCAAACGTCTTAATATCTGGTGGTCGTCGGTGAGGATACTCCATAGCATATGTTATTGATGCTAAAAGTGGATTTCTATTGCTAGCGCCAAGAACTATAAACTATTACGGCATGTAAATAAAAAATAATGACAAACTGACAACAAGATAACTAATAACGAACAAACGGAAATTGATAATTAACGAGCCGAACTTAAATTATAACAATTAAATGCAATTACAGCAAAGAGGAACTAAAAAAATACACTTTATGCGGAAATTTCAAGTAGATATTTGACGTTTGGTTACACAGCAATTTTTTGCTTAATCTCATTTCATGGCCAACCAACCAACTATTAGATGCAGCACCGCATATTGAATATTATGAACATAGGTATATCACATTAAAGGGTTATAACTTCGAAAATACTAGAAATAAGTACTATGTTATTGGTACCATTTTAACGGCAATTTTGCAAGGAATTTGTTGACTAATAAAAAAATTATAGGTTCAATTTAAAAAAAAGAGAAAATAGCCTTTAAACTTCGATAACTTTGGCACGACATATTTAACACCCTGTATATGTTGTCACGTTGTTCACCCTCAAAACATATAACGTGTTTGTCCATAAATTGGTAACAAAAGAGTTACGTGAGGCACTGCACCCATTTTCAGGCTACAACTTTATTAGTCTTCATGCTAAGCTCCGCCGACACACTATTACCGCACCCGGTATACACCGTGTGTATAAAATGTGGCAAACACATTTGGCAACACTGTAGCCGCATACTATTGTAATTATAGATATAGAAATAATTTTTGTAATTTGATAGTAATGATTTTGATTGAAATGACTTTGAAATACAAACTCATTGTTCTACAACGTTGTCAAATGTATCTTTCGTGAAAGTATAGCAAGCGCCAATTAAGTTGGCGCGAGGAGGGGGTGCGCAGAAGCCGTTTTTAAAAACGTCCACCCCCACTACTCAAGTAATTGTCAGAATATATTTGTCATTGACGTTTGACGGAACATAATGTCTATGCTAGGGGATCATAAAGTGATACACGCTCAGAGGTTAGAATTATCTGACATTTGATGTAAAACCAAATACAAATCTCCACACTACTTCTAATCCTGCGGGAACTTACCCCTCCTCGCGCCAACTTAATTGGCGTTTGCTATACGTTTGTTAAAAACAAACTTTTCAAACAAAGAAATAACGTTAACGAAATAATACTAGTAAAAATAGTTCCTTAAACTAAATTGCAGTTAACTCTATTATCAGATATCGAAGAGTAAGGCTTAGTTACACACTAAAAGTCTGAACTTCAAGAATCCCATGAAAACAAATGAAACATGATACGGCATTTTAACATTAAGATTTTATATTCAGAACGATGAATGTCGCTGCGTGTAGCTTTTGCGACAATTTATGCACCACATCTAACAATAGCGAAGCTTCGTCGGGTACAGCTAGTACTGAATAAAATATACGAATGTGCAGATATTAACTAGCAAAATGCCACGACTTCATTTGAAAAAGATCCCTTTCGTACATTTTATTGTGTTTCCCTTTCTAATTCCATGCTTATTTTTAACGCTACCGAACATCATAAGAAGCATAGCGTATTGTACTTCACCGCGATTTTGATCTCAAAAGTGGCTCTTGACCATAACTTTTCCTAAAATATAATCGAAACACGAGGGGCGAGCTTTTCGTGTATTCTGAGAATAAAATATCTTTCTTCCATTCCACAGTCCTTCTTTCCATTCCTTTCGATAACTGTATGCAGGGACTATTGAAGGCGAAGCAGGCGGAAGACAAGAATGAGTTCGTGAAAGCGTACATCGTATCGTTTCGTATGATATACGGGTTTAGATAAAATTACTAGACGTTTGTGGGGTTTTTCAAAAAATTTCCAATAACTATGTTAAAAAGTTGTTTAATTTAAAAGAGGCGCTTACAACATATAGATATGTTAATACAATTATACGTAAACGACTGGGGAAATTCTAGAAATCTAGTAGTTTAAGTTCTGACGGCGTTTTATTTTATTTTATTATGTAAAAATTATAAAATGTAATTCTAAAACTAATAATAAAGAATTAAAAAACATGTGTTTGCAAAAGTTACTTTTTTGATATCATTTCATGGCCAACCAACTATTAGATGCACCGCATATTGAATATTATAAACATAGGTATATCCCATTAAAGGGTTATAACTTCGAAAATACTAGAAATAAGTATTATGTTATTGGTACCATTTTAACGGCAATTTTACAAGGAATTTGCTGATTAATAAAAAAATTATAGGTTTAATTAAAAAAAAAAAAAGAGAAAATAAGCTTTAAACTTCGATAACTTTGGCACGACATAATTAACACCCTTTATATGTTGTCACGTTATTCACCCTCAAAACATATAACGTGTTAGTCCATAAATTGGTAACAAAAGAGTTACGTGAGGCACTGCACCCATTTTCAGGCTAAGACTTAAAATGTTAGACGCTGCAACTGTCAAGATTTTAACAAAATTTGCAATAAAACCAAAACTAACAGTTGTAAGTGCACATTGTCATATATCATTGCAAAGATAATTTGGGTGGCTATCATCATAATAACAAGAAAGTATAGCTATCTATTTAAAAAAGAAATTGAAAGTGATTGCGGAAATTTGGAACAGCCTGTAAATATATAAATAAAAATAGAAAATGCACTGTAGCATACTACATGTGTACGTAAAATTTCATTGCTACAACTTTATTAGTTTTCATGCTAAGCTCCGCCGACACACTATTGCCGCACCCGGTATATATATATATATATATATATATATATATATATACCAACACACAGGTTCATACCCAGAAAGAGACACAAGCTGCTGGCAGCGAACAACACATATGTTCACACCTTGCTATCTATTTTTTGGAATACTAAGGCATGACTTATTATTATTGGAATGTATCTTTGAATAATTTAAATCATAGCAACTCAATTATTTGACATTTATATTTTTTATTCCCTTGACAAAGGCATCATTGCCGAAACATGTAGGGTTGTTTTAAATATATATACTTTGAAGTAATGAACCAGACCTTTAATCGCCGACTTATTAAGTTTACCTTATCATACCAAGGTCACGAAAATATTATATTTATATATATATATATATATGTATATATATATATATATATATATATATATATATATATATATATATATATGTGTATAGATAATTATTTCGTGACCTTTGTATGTTATGGTAAATTCACCAACAAATTGAATTTACCATATTTATATATATATATATATATATATATATATATATATATATATATATATATATATAAATTTGTGTATCTTCACTATGTAGATACTATACACATTGTGTTATTCGAGATTGTGATTTAGGTAGTATTTTCTTTTTGTATTTTATACTGTGTTATACTATTATTGGGACCATGTCCTGTTGTATAACATTTACTTGTTGAAATAAATAAATAAAAAAATGTTATATCCAAAATAAATTAAATGTAAGTACGTGTATTTTGGGATCCCTTTTCAAACGCAAAAGAAATTTCATCGCGTAACTGTTTGTTTTAATTATGATAATTAATCTACGTTCAAGGTCCATTGTTTGTTGTTTTTTCAGTTTACGCAAGGCTTGACATTTTTTTTGCCACCGAATCCTCCTGCTTTTCGATTCTTTTCGTACACCTACGCGTCGAGAAGGGAAAGTAAAACAAAAACTTCACGATCTTCGTCCGAAGTGAACGTAAATTTATGGAGATTACGTTACGGTCTATGAATTACCTCCCGGTTGAATTTTTTGCCCCTATCTTCTGAAATTATATTCTAAGTAAGTTCCCGAATGTGTAAATAAAAGTTATAATGAGATGGTAGAAGTAATTTTCGGAGCGTTTTTATTTTTTCCAGTTTTCGACTAGGATCATTTAGTTCACTTAGAATATTATTTGAAATTATGTTACATCTTAATTTAACTGTGAAGGCATGGGCAAGAGAGCATAAAAATGCTTATAAATATGGCGTTTTATTTAGTATTTAGAATTATATGAAATCGTTAATAAAAAAAAGAGTTCTAAATTGATAAAAAAACGAGATAAGATTGATACGGGTTAAATTGTACTTACCTGTCTTTTTAAGTCCGCCCAATATCTTCTTTTTAATGACCCTATATATTGTTAGAATTTCGGCAGTTGATTACAGTTTTTTTTTTCTATAAATCTAATTGACATAATTCGTGTACAACTCTGTATATTTTATTGACTTGGTTAGGTCATGTATTTAGATTTGTGGTTGGGATATAGATATCTATTGTTCTTTCTGTAAAGGGAAAATATTTCAACGAGAGCATTATTTCTGCAATTTTATTTAAAATTCTCTACGTATGATATATTCTGTCGGATTCAAATAAAAGGAATTCTTTTGTCCGATCATCCACATTTCTGTATAATTTCATTTAAGAGCTAAACCTCGGTCTTTTGTAAAAGATACTTTATATATTTCTGTCTTTTACATCGCTTTTTGGTTATCTGAAATGTTATAGTAATTACTTAAAGGTTTTACCATTGGTAGCTTTAACTCTATATCGAATCTGTACATCGTACAAAGCTTTTACAGTTTATTTATAAATTATTTGAATTAAATTTATCATCGTATTAGGTTAGCGGGCATTTTGTTTAAATATCTGATAATTAGATGGACGTACGGTCTCGCCTATGTGTGCGTGGAATTTCTAAAGAATGGTGTAACAATTAGGTAGAGTAAATTAAAGCAGTTTCTTGTTTGAATCTTTTAATTGACGTCTAATTAGATTAATGTCACAACATTTTCTTTTAATTGTCCATTCGTTGTATTCTAGCGACTCTCTCTACTATTCTCTGCTAGCGACATCTTGTATATATATTACGGACTATGGTCTTTATGAGAAACCCTTGAAGTACGATGTCATTAATTAATTTTCTTCATTAGTCGGAGTTCCTAATTCATCGCCTTAATTGTAATGTAGAGAAATATTTTTTTGCGTATTTTTATTCTGTTACGTCTGCTCTATCTGTTGGTTGTTTTAAGAACTACGAATCTTGGTAATATAATCCAGGGTTGCTCAGAAAAGGTTTACAAGCCCTTAGCGCAATTAATAATCGTATCCTAATAAGTATTTCGACAACTAAGTTGTCATCATCAGTAGATAAAACCACTAATCAAAGTCTTGAACATGAAACACGGTCAGAATCGCGCACAATTTTACACCTCATCCACGTATACACGTATACCCAATTCAGGGTTGATTTATGCTCTATCTTCTTGCTTGTTCAACAGTCATCGAAGCCACAGGTGTGCTGGAGACGTTGAGTCGATACAGTTAATTTTTATGATTGAATAAAAGCATTTTGTATGCTTACGGTATAGCCGGATTTAAGTCATATAAATTTTATTAGACGACAGAATTTAGGTTGATTAGTATTTTCATTTACAATTTATATGACTTAAATCCGGCTATATCGGATTTAAGTAATCTAAATTGTATTAGACGACAGAATTTAGGTTGATTAGTATTGTCGTTTACAATTTATATGACTTAAATCCGGCTATATAGGATTTAAGTCATCTAAATTGTATTAGACGACAGAATTTAGGTTAATTAGTATCGTCGTTTAGGCGTTTTCTCGCGGATATTGAAACTTGTCGATCGTGGTAAGTTTCTTTTCCTTTTGTGTCATCTTTATTGGCACTATATATTCTGTTAGTAGTAGTATATGTTGAGCACTTGTGAAATTATTACACTATTAAACTTAAATAAAACACCTTATATTTTCACAAAACAATAGTATATTTAACTATATGTACATTTCATGTGCACTGCACACATCATCAGTAGTTACTATTTAAACGTATTATTTTCGAGTACATGTATAGTAAAAATATCTATTTTGGGTAGGGGTGTAAAAAATTTTTTCAATTTCAAATGGTTAAAAAACATGCAAATAATCGGAAAGTATGGTCGTATATTGTAAAAACTAAACTCTATTGAAATTCTAAGAAGGACAAATTTGGGAAGGACCGTTACATATGAAAAAACAAGACATCTGACTGTGTTGAGTTATATTAAATAACAATATAGTAACGTGAAAAGGATCTATTAATTATTAGATATTGTTGGTATACAATTTAAAAGTTTATTATTAATAGGTGACATGTCATTGTTAAGGAGGTAATTTTTGTATTTTTTCATATGTATGGCTTCCCACATGTCTAAATTTCTGCTGTTACATTTTTTAATTAATTTTACATTATCTAAGCTGAAATTATGTCCGGTATCTAAATGATGTAGAGCTAATGCTGATTTATCTACATTGTGAAGTTTTACATGAGCTAAATGTTCTTTGAAACGGGTTTAAATATTTCTTCTTGTTTGGCCGATATATAATTTCGGGCAGGAATTACAGTTAATTCTGTAAATACCTGATTCTTTCAGTGGGTCTGTGCTAACTAACTTTATTTGAAGGTATTGTTGTAACTTTTCCAACACTCACAAGTTACAACAATACCTTCAAACAAAGTTAGTTAGCACAGACCCACTGAAAGAATCAGGTATTTACAGAATTAACTGTAATTCCTGCCCGAAATTATATATCGGCCAAACAAGAAGAAATATTCAAACCCGTTTCAAAGAACATTTAGCTCATGTAAAACTTCACAATGTAGATAAATCAGCATTAGCTCTACATCATTTAGATACCGCACAATTAAAAAATGTAACAGCAGAAATTTAGACATGTGGGAAGCCATACATATGAAAAAATACAAAAATTACCTCCTTAACAATGACATGTCACCTATTAATAATAAACTTTTAAATTGTATACCAACAATATCTAATCATTAATAGATCCTTTTCACGTTACTATATTGTTATTTAATATAACTCAACACGGTCAGATGTCTTGTTTTTTCATATGTAACGGTCCTTCCCAAATTTGTCCTTCTTAGAATTTCAATAGAGTTTAGTTTTTACAATATACGACCATACTTTCCGATTATTTGCATGTTTTTTAACCATTTGTAATTGAAAAATTTTTTACACCCCTACCCAAAATAGATATTTTTACTATACATGTACTCGAAAGTAATACGTTTAAATAGTAACTACTGATGATGTGTGCAGTGCACATGAAATCTACATATAGTTAAATATACTATTGTTTTGTGAAAATATAAGGTGTATTATTTAAGTTTAATAGTGTAATAATTTCACAAGTGCTCAACATATACTACTAGCCGTATTGTAATTATTGTAATTACGGCCCCGTGATGGTTTTTAATCGATGAAACATATCTAAAATTATTCGCCTAATGCGATATCTCCCTGGGAGGATTTAAAGTGTTGAGAAAGAAATACTCTTGTAACACGTTATACAATCATCGTTTTAATTTTAACCGCCATCAAACGCAATAGTTGGTATGTATAGAGCTATCTCTGTAACTTTTTCTCTTATTTTCGTTGTATTCCTTTATTTAGATGGTGTATCCGACGGGCAGAAAATGACTTAACACTATCGGATTGTCCCTGCAATTGACGATTTTTTACTGGAGGGAGACGGGACACGATTGCCGATCTATCCTCCAGATAAGAATTTAATTCGTACTTTATTTTCTCTCGTCATTTGCAAATTTCTTGATTTATTTTTCATTTAAATTATTGTCATTATTAAATTTAATAGATCGTCGACAAATACGCCCAGGTGTTTTCCAAACGGAAAAACCTGTGTCGCCTGACCTTCCTTTTTTATAGGTCAGTTCTTTTACATTTGCGTTCGCTTTACGAACTTTTGTGCCGTTTCCATATGACATTGCATTTAAACATAAATTTATTCCAACACTTTAATTGTTGGTATTTCATATTTTTGCTAATTAATTAGAATACTTTTTTTTACACTTTAATTGTTGGTATTTCATATTTTTGCTAATTAATTGAATACCTTTTTTTTAACACTTTAATTGTTTGTAATTCATATTTTTGCTAATTAATTAGAGTACTTTTTTTAACACTTTAATTGTACGTAATTCATATTATTGCTAATTAATTAGAGTACTTTTTTTAACACTTTAATTGTGTGTATTGCATATTTTTGCTAATTAATTGAAATACTTTTATTAGACGCAATTACATATTTTGCGGAATCTTATTTGAATTAAAAAAAAAACGTTCTAGCTAAAGATCGTTTTATTTCAACGAATTGTTGAACTTGTAATTTATTGTGAACCAAATAGTAAGAAAGAATACGTACTGTTTTTTTTAGGACGTACTAAGGCCCTCAGCCGCTCTGTAAATAATTGTATTTAACGTTTTATTCTAAATCATATAATCTTGTACCTAATTAATTAATCTTGTTCGTCACTTTTGCCTGGCCTTCAGCCGCACGAACTATCCGGAATTTCGATTTCATATTATTTTTTCTTTTGGAGTGCCTTTAAATATATACTGTGTGTTTAATAAATAGGTTGTTTGGTTGGAAACATCGTATTTTCTTTCTTTTTCCTCGTTTCTCGATCCTCGAGAGTGGAACAAGTCTCGGTGGCGGAGCCGGCCTTCTGCCCCACGCTACTTGTCTTGTTTCTTTTTATCATATATTGTTATCAAGTTTCCGAGTTTGCGACGTCCAGCCGCAGAAATTCGGTGGCGTCCTTTATCCACCTTTTTAGTTACTTACTTACCTCTGGGTCTCCCCACCCCCTGAGCTGAGGCAGCCTCAGAAGCCGGGTGGGCCGTTGGACGTTGGCAAGAACGGGCAGGGGCGGTTTTAGTGGACCCCTACCCAAAATAGATATTTTTACTATACATGTACTCGAAAATAATACGTTTAAATAGTAACTACTGATGATGTGTGCAGTGCACATGAAATGTACATATAGTTAAATATACTATTGTTTTGTGAAAATATAAGGTGTTTTATTTAAGTTTAATAATATTCTGTTAGAATTATTACAATAGCGTTTTTTTATTCAATTGTTAGGGGGTCTTCGTAAGAGGTTAAATCTTACACCAAGTGTTTTTATGTAAGGAGTGTGTAGTCTTTTATTGCTGTGTGCATACCATACTGGTGTCAAGTTGGATGCACACGATCAAATTTTAGATTTCCCATTTTTTTTGTGTTCACAGTAATAATGAGATTGTAATGAATAAACAGGTTTTCAAGAATATTTTTAAAACAATGTAAATTTACAGAGGAAGCAATTTGATGTTATAATTAATTAAACAATTTACATATGAAATGAGATTTAAATGTACAGATAGTTAAGAATATCGCAAAACACAAATCCATTAGCTTGCATGCATATAAAGAAAATTTAATTTATAAATGGTTTATTCCTTTATTACTAACAGTACAATAGATTATACAAATTAATCTTCTTAGAAACTGAAGTTGTCGTCACTGTTACTCATTATATACAATAATAATTAAACTTTCTGTCGTTTCAACAACTAATATTTCTTATTTCTGCTGTACTTTTGTTTATAAAAATAATTGTAAACATTGAAAACTACTTCTAGCGTTTGAGCGTGTATCACTTTATGATCCCCTAGCAAAGACATTATGTTCCGTCACTGACAAATATATTTTGACAATTACCAGTGCTGCCACCACCATCTCTTAAAACGTATTGAATTTACAAAAAAACGTATTGAATCCAGAAAAATTTATCGATAACCTTCATTTAGTCTCAAGGAACAATAAAATATATCACTAACATGTGTAATGTAATTATATTTTATAACTTGTTACGTGTCCGTAGCGCTCAACGTTTATTGCTTCATTTCATAATTTAATTAATAATTTCTTTAATATATATGATTGTTTCGGCCTTTACTTGATGAAATTCCATTATAACTATTAAGATAAAATAAAACAAATTTTATGAATTTCACTTTTTAATTATCACTGTAACGAGTCGTTTCGCACCAACCTGGGCTTCGTCAGACATATAAGACAAATAGCTATCAACAATGGATATAAAAGTAATATAATAGATAACATTTTAAATAAAAAACTCCGTACAAAAGCCATATCACAAGTTTACCCAATATTAAATAATAACACCCAAAAATTTAAAATGATCACGTTTATAGGCTCTTCAAGCACAAAAATTTGTAAATATTTAAGAAAGTTTGACATTAATACAGCGTATAAAACTAATAACAATTTATCCAAATTTATAAAAAACAATAAGGATTTAACAAACAACAATAAAAAGTCAGGGGTCTACGAGTTAACCTGCGGTAGTTGCCCTATGACCTATATCGGACAGACAGGCAGATAGTTTGAAATACGCGTCAAAGAACATTTTTCTTCATTTAGAAATAATAAAAGTGACTCTTCATATGCGTCTCATATCAATTCAACGAACCACAATTTTAACAAAGAATTTAAAATATTACATGTAGAAAATAAGGGCAAAAAACTTAATTTATTAGAGTCACTTAAAATCAATAAAATAAAGAAAACTGACAAGATCTTAAATGATCAATTAGAAACAAATAATTCACCCTTACTCAATCTATTTATTTGATATGCAGACAGTTACATATTGTATTTTTGTATTTTTCCATAGAATTCTTTACCTCCCTGTAATATAATGTAAACCTCTAGTTTTATTACTTAAGAACAGTACATTTTGTATAAACCGTAGCGAAAGTTTTGTGAATAGACATCCAGTAATAAAAAGCACCCATCCCTCTGACTATTTTTTAAAATATAACATGTGTTTTTGCTTGTTACCGTTTACTTGTGTTTAATATAAAAAATATTTTGTAAATAAGTTAGTTATATGTCTGACGAAGCCCAGGTTGGTGCGAAACGACTCGTTACAGTGATAATTAAAAAGTGAAATTCATAAAATATGTTTTATTTTATCTTAATAGTTCTTTAATATATTTCGTTCCATTTTTAAACGAACCTACCTCTATCGGTATCGTTTTTCGCTATTTAAATTTATATTCAATTTCTTTAAGCTTTTCTCCCTTTTTTTCTCTTGACCTTTAGTGCTGGTTTTTTTTTCGTTGTTAAGAACGTACGACGACTGGCTTTTGACATTTTGATTATTCGCCATCGATCTTTGAACGAAGTTACTTACTGTTCCAAACCGGGATATCGATCGATGTAACAGTATTGTATTATTGTAAAATACGGCCCCGTTGGGATATTAATCGATCCAAGATATCTAAAATTTATTCGCTTAATGCGATATCTCTCTTTGGGAGGATTTAAAGTGTTGAGGAAAAAGTAACATACACTTGTAACTCGTTAAATCAATCATCGTTTTCATTTTTATTAACCGCCATCAAATGCAATAGTTGGTATGTATAGAGCTATCTCTGTAACTTTCTTTTCTCTTATTGCCGTTGTATTCCCTTATTTATTTTCCCTTATTTATTTAGATGGTGTAGCCGACAGGCAGACAAAAGTGATAAAACAATTAAAACATTTTGAGCAATCGTCGGATAGTTCCCGCCAGTGACGATCTTCTTTCGGAAGGAAAAAGGCCGATGTGAGTTGGAACAACAGATAAGCTTGTTAACTTAATTTTATTTTGTAAAATATTATTCGTAAGTTTCATATTTCGTTCATATATCTCGTCATTATTTTAAAATTAATTTATCGTTATTCAATAACCCAGGTGTTTTCTCTTAACGAAAAACCTGCTTGACCTTCGCTTTTTTCTTCTTTTGTAGATAATTTTCTCGAACGTTTACGTTAATTTTTACGAACTTGTTTTTTTTTGTCGTTTCAATTTAATTTTGCAATTTTTAACGTAAATTTATTTTTAACACTTAATTGTGAATTTCATATTTTTTATTAATTAATTAGAATACGTGCATTTTTACGAACTTGTTTTTTTGGTAGTTTCAATTTAATTTTGCAATTTTTAACGTAAATTTATTTCTAACACTTGATTGTGAACTTTTTTTTTTAATTAATTAATTAGAATACGTTCATCAACCCTTTAATTGTTTGTATTTTTCACATTTTGTGCTAATCAATAAGAGTAGTTTTATTTTATACGCAAATTACACATTTTGCGGAATCTTATTTGTACTAGCTAACGTTCTAGCTAAAGATCGTTTAAATTCAGCAAAATTGTTGAACATTTTTTAGGGCATACTAGGCCATCCGCCGCACTGTAAATTTTAATTAGTCGAATTATTTTAATTACATCTCTTTGTTCTTGATTTATCTGTTCTTTTTTTTTCTTGTGACGGGCCTTCAGCCGCATATTTCTGTAGCAGTTTTTTTTTCCTCTTAAGTCATATACGGGGATTGTTGAAATAATTTATATACGGGGGTTGTTGAGATAGATTATATACGGGGGTTGTTGAAATAGTTTATACACGGGGATTGATTTAATAAATAATTATTGTTTAGTTGAAACGACGAATTTTTTTTTTCTTTTTCTTTCCCTCGTCTTTCGAACCTCGAGAGTGGAACGGGTCCCGGTCTTGGAACCGACCGTCTGTCCACGCAACTTGCCTTTTTTTTTATAGCATATCTTTCATCAAGTTTCCGGGTTTGCGACGTCTAGCGGCATAAATTCGGTGGCTTTTTTTTATTATTTTCCTTTTGTTTAGCTCGACATTTGATCGTAGCAACTACGACTAGTGATCGTAGCAAACTTCGTAGTTATCTTCAGGGAAATATCATATTTTCAACCAAAACGAATTGCAAGAAGTCCAGTATTTCGCATTTAAAAAATCCCCAATGTCGTACTACTCGTATGTAAACCATCCTTGAATATATATTGTATACATTCCCAAAATGTTTGTCACCTATTTGTCAACAGAGGGCAGAGCAAATAATGCGAATTATAGTTACCTTTTCAAAGTATAGCAGCTTGTGTGCTTCATAGCAGATAATTTAAATCAAAGAAATACATTTTTTAGTATCTACTTCGATTTAATTTAGTGCTGAAACTTTCAAGTTTGTAATGCATTTTTTAGTACTTGGATTTAATTTAGTACTAAAATTTTCAAGTTTGTACTGAAATTAGCTCTTTTTGCAAAATGGCGTACTGACGTACAGAATTTGTAAAAAGCGTACTGAAATCGGTGCAATTGTATTGAAACGGCAGGACTGACAATTACTTGAGTAAGTGGGCGTGCACATTTTTAAAAACGACTACAGCGCACCCCCTCCGTTCGCCATCTTATTTGGCGCTTGCTATACACAGATATGATTAGTAGCATTGTTTCTTTGTTGCCGTAAAATCTCGCGGAAAGATAGAAAGAGAAACGACACTTTAGCGAGAAAATTACAATATTGTAGACGATCGCATACTTTTGCGACAATGAATAATCCCCTGAGTGAGTAATTAGGGTTTACATTACCGTTCTAATGATGCCCATAGCGACATACAAACGGTTCAAAATTCCTCTAGACAAAGCGATTATTAATACAGAATAACGAGCCTAATTTATAATGTTGTTATTTCGGCAGATGTTCCTCTGCAGAAGTGCTCGTCGCGATTTCAGAAATTAATTAATAAACAAACAGGCAAGAAATTCAGGGGAGTTCTGCTTTCGGAAAAGGAAAATGTCCTTACTTATCGTTTGTGCCTATCTGTGCGGATAAACTGTGAGATTAAGAGATGTTATCGGTCCGACATGAAACACAGAAATTGTTTATCAAGCTGCAGTACATTTCGGATCTTAATGGAAATCGTAATTATTAAATGCGATGTCTAAAACAATGAAAACAGACCAATTACTTAGTAATGGATATAGAATTGCGAGAATGGGATGTGGTTATAAAAAACTGATGTTAATCCTACAAACACATTAAAAGTTACGGTTGGGTATTACGGGATCGAATCTTTCGTGTAGGTACCAGACGGTAACGTTAAGCGACATCCGACCGCGAACCGATAATTTATTTTACATTTTTCCGTGACAATCTGCCTCTGGAAAAACGTAATCGTAAAACTGTCACAGAACTAAGAATTTCTTTCAAATTTATTGATATACAAAAAAAACTAGTTTGTTTTTTAACATTCTATTATTCACCAGTTTCGACATTAAAAACATGTCATTATCAAACTTAATTAACACTACGTATGAGAAACATAGGAATAAGAGCACATGTATGGGTGTAGGGACCGGACACGAGAGGCCGTAATTACGACGGACCATATAAATAGTCTAAACATCGCTAAGTACAACACGAAGTTATTGAATACCACTATTCATTCGGTTAACCGCACATTTGATTTTTTTCGTTGAATTGTGAAGCAGTTACTTCAATATTACAGATAAATTCCTTTCTTCAGGGGCATAGATAGAAGCGGGAGGGGTTTTTATAATTTATTTTATTTATTAGTTTATATTTCGTAAGATAAATAAAGTACGGTGAGTTTCTTTTTTTTCATTGCTTTAACTGTTAATTACATACTTTGTATTTTTGTAATAGATCCTGTTTAATATCGTTTCATCGAATTTACTTCTCCCAATTAGTTTGACGTAAGTGTCCAGTGAATTTCGTTATGTTTCAATCACTTACGCATGCATTTTTAATTTTCATTTATTTAGATCTAGAACATTGTTTAAGTTACTTTTCAGGTTAAGGGTCATACTGATTGTATGTCCATTGCCAGTGATTCCAAAATTTATTGCAAGTCTGTAAAATATCGTTAAAAAATTTTAAGAAATCGCACGTGAAACGTCACTTAGCATCGCAAACACATACACAGAAATTAGATACGTTGGAATCTGCCAATTTTAACGAAAAACTCTGTGTGAAATTTTAATGGCGGCAAATATTCCGTTAAATAAACTTGACAATCCAACCTTCAAAACATTTCTCCAAAAATATACTGGTCGAAATGTTCCTGATGAATCCACTTTATGCAAATATTATGTTTCTAAGTGCTACACGAAAGCAGTAGAACGCATTAGAAGCCATCTTTCAAATTAGTACCTATGGATAAGTGCCCACGAAACTGTCGATATATTAGAACGCTGTGTGGTCAATGTTGTAGCTGGTGTACTACATACCGCCTAATTCTGAGCAAACGCAACGATGCGAATGTATGAATATTTCTCCCGCTCCAAATAGAATTCCCCTGAATGCTGTAGGCGTGTCAACATCGATGTCATATGTCATACATACTTACATATTATGGAGCCGCGTAAGAAAAATTATCTGATTACCAAATTACTATTAAAGGACTATAAATTGTTTAGTCCTGTGTTATTGTAATGATTTTATAATAAATAAATTGCAATACGTTATACTGACGATGGTCACACAAAGCGTAATAAAATTATTAATAAGCGGTTAAGAAAATTGCAAATAAGGCATCAAGAGATTTAATAAATTAAATTTTAATAATAAAGGTAACAAAAACTATTCATAGTAAACTAAATAAACTTCAGAAATAAATAAAAACTAAATTAAATTCTAGTAATGTAAAGAAAAATTTACTCTTACAGATAATAAAATAAATTGTTCATAATGAGAAATGAATTATATAATAACGGAAATTCATCCGTTTAAACTCATCACCTTAAAATAATTGATGATGTTTGGAATATTTATAATTAAGAAAACCATTTAATTTTAGTATGCGGTTAACGGAAGAGCAGCATATGCCTAAATCGTTGGAAATATCGCTATGTGTCAAATTTGAATTTAGTTCTATTGCAGCCCATACTAAAATGAACGTATCATTAGGAACTCCGGCAAATAAGTCACATATTCTTTGATAAGAATTATCAGCGTGGTACCATTTCATCATTTCGGCTTTCTCTTCTAGTGTATAACGCGGCATTATCACTATTCAAACGCTTAAGAGACTCCGTATAGGGTGACAGTGGTGACACTAATTTGTGACATTAATTGTCAAATCGTTGGGCGACAGACTGTTTTGTGATTGGCTAAGCGCGTCAGGGGATTTGTATTCGAAGCGGGAGAAATATTCATATAATCGCATCGTTGCGTTTGCTCAGAATTAGGCGGTATAACTATTCCATATAAATCATATGTAATAGGAACAAAAGTTATAAATAGAGTTGATGCGGAAACAGTAGCTAAAACTATTTACGAGAATATGCACCAAATGCTTAATTCGGATGACAGGTACAAAGAAAAAATACTTTTATTTGTCAGTGACAGTGCTGCATATATGTTAAAACAGGCAGACTATTAAAGGAGACATATCCTAATATGCTGCATATTACTTGTGTAGCACATGCTCTCCACAGAATCTGTGAATATATCAGAGATACCTTGCCAGAAGTTGATAGACTTGTATCGGCTTTTAAAAAAGTTTTCAGAAAAGCACCATTGAGAGTAGCTCTTTACAGGGAAAAATTTCCATCTTTGTCACTGCCTCTCTCTCCAGTAATAACTAGATGGGGAACATGGTTGGAAACTATTAGTTTTTATACAGAGAATTTCGATAGTTTGCAAAATTTCGTTACATGTTTAAATTACGATGCTCGAAGTATTTCTGAGTGCAAGGAACTAATACAAATTCCAAACTAAAAAAATCAGTTGTACTTTCTTCAGGAACACTTTGGAAATTTGTCAAAACTAATCACTTATTTCGAAAATCAAAATTTCAAATTAAATAATGGATCAATCACATTAGATGTGGTGTGATATGAAAAATATTCCAAGTGACTTCGCATGTGCCTTTCGGCAAAAGCTAGACGCATTTTTTAATAGAAATCCAGATTTACTAACACTACGGCAATTGTGTATGGGGACAATGCCTCAAAATCTAACTGCTAAATACGCTGAAATAAAAGAATATTTCCAGTATGCACCTATAACCAGTTGCGATTTAGAAAAGACGTTTTCTATCTACAAGGATGTATTTAATTCAAAGAGAACATATTTTACGGAAGAGAACCTTGAGAAAGTATTGCTAGTTAATATTAATACGCCTTTACTCAACATGAATTACAAAATGAACAAATAAAAATGTATTTCGTATTTTATAGTTCACCACCTGTTTATTTTACAATTATATAAATAAGATTAAAAACTCTTTAAAAATACAAATTTTCAATAGTACGCCCGTGGGTATGAATCATCGGATTTCGTGTTCGGTCTCTAACAATAACGTAATCATGACGCCCACGGACGAATCTTGTAAATTTCTATGGTGTCTTATGGAAAAATTAGACTTGCATTGTTTCGTTGTTCGTCGTATTTTCCGGGAACACAACCCCGTCGCAAATCGAGATTCTAGTATATGTAGAATTGGCTCGCTTTTCCCAAATAAGTATAACACCTACTAATTCTTAATTAGGAATTATTAGAGTGGACCAATTCGGAGCGAAAGCAGAGGCGTGACTAACGAATTAGTTCCCGCGTGCCCCATCGCACATACGATTACTTAGTATGTTGTTCACGGTCATCGTGTGTACACGTATAATAGCAGCAGGAAAGTGTATTCTGTGTATTTAATAATGTTGAAGGAGCGTACAGTAAAAAAACCGCTATCATCAAAGTTAGTCAATAGGTTTATTGAGAACCATCCTAGTTTATCTTACAATGGGGTAAATGTAAAATGTTTAGTGTGCAATATATATATAAACCATTTAACAAAATCAAATTTGCAACGCCACGTGCATAGCGCAAGACATAAAGATAGAGACACTGGTGCCGATACAAAATACGAAGTGTTCTTATTTGATTTGTGTACAATAATGAGAAATAACTTTGGAGACGCACCTTATATTAACAATATTTCATCGCGCTTCTCCAGATTTTCAAGTCACGGAAAACGCATAAGACGGTAAGTTTTTTTTTAATCATCTAATTACATACATTTTAGATTTTATTTTTTATACGTATCATCGAGAACGTTTCATAATCTAGAAAAACCGTCTTACATTTTCTTTGTATCTAACATAATAACAACACCGTTTGTGATAGTATATCTCTAGATATTAATAATGTTTCGCATGCGGGAACCAATTCGTTAGTCACGCCTCTGCTTTCGCTCCGAATTGGTCCACTTTAGTAATGATAATTTATTTATTTATTAGCAATCATTTTAAGGGTCTATCGTAAACCTTGGGTATTGTTGACCGTAGGTACCATGTCTGCGAACGAATCACATAGGAAAATTACCGTTTATGATGTCAAACAATACAACAATAAGCGCATTTAATTATGTAATAGTTTGTAGGGATAGGTTATATTTTTACCTACTTGTAAGTCAGTATAGAACAGAACAGTATCAACTCAATAATAGTACAGAACATTCTTTTTATAACATTAATATCAAACAGTATCATGTTAACAACAAGATACATACAGTCTCATATAACAGTAAAGAATTTAAGTTTTTAGTTTACGTTAAGTGTTCAATTTGTGAGATTGCCTTAACCCATTTATTCCCATAGTTGCGTTAACGCAATACCAAAAAATTTTTTTTTTTTCGTACTAAAAAGTAATAATTTTGGATGTACTGTCAGTAGCATTGCGTTAATAAATATTTAAACAACCTAATAAACATTTTGGGAACGGGTAATCGCATTTTCAATTTTGAATTAAAATAAAACTATGGAATTTTCAAGAAAAAAACTTGTGTATCTAAGTTTAAATTAAATAACATACAGCTTACTTTTTCATTTATCATTAAGAGGTTTCATATAAAAGATACTTCACGAAACATTAGTTTGGAAAAAAATCAATCACCTTTCTTCCGGAAATATTTTTCAAACGGATTTGAAACATAGCGTTGCGAAAACGCAACATTGGGACAAATGGTGTGAGTAATATTCCTGTCTGAACATGCTTTTTCACGTCTGGGGAAAGTTTATTGGGTATCCGTTGTGTGATGCGAGTTTATTCAGTTCATTTACGCTGTGGGATAGAGAAGTTGGAGAAGTTAGAGTTCATAATAGTGTTATCTTGAGAATTACAGAAATATTATACAATGGTAAGTACAACAATTTCTGAAGTATGTGTTGGTCGTTGATGTCGATAATAAAATTATTTTAGAGTCACGTGAAATATCGCGATGATCCTATCAGACCGTTGACTTTGAAGGAACTTGAGGCAATTGTTGAAGAATGAGGAAATTGATGTTTGTTATATACCACCCGACGTCGATGATATAACGGACGAGGAGGACATTGATGATAATGTTATAGGGGGTGTAAAAAATTTTCATGTAGATATAGCGGGAACTTTTGAGATAGTGTATCCGAATAACGAAATTAAGATAGAGGATGGTATACATCATGAGGAAGCTTTATCTACACCAAGCAAAACGGCGAGAATTGAAGACATTATTTGGTGTAAAACGCCCGTTGACTACGAGGAAGATGCTACGTCAAATGAGGAAGGGAATGTAGAGAATATTGTTGAGGCGCTACATGGAAAGTCTGTGCTTGATTTCTTTATGCAAATGTTTGATAAAAATGTTGCCCAGCTTATTATTTCAAACTCCATAAAATATGCGAGAGATAATAACCGTACTCAATTCGCCTTAGATCAAAATGATCTAGAAATTTTTTTGGGAATATTGATTTTGAGTGGGTATCACACTCTTTCACAGGTAAAACTTTACTAGTCATCTGATGAAGATAAAGGTGTTCAATTTGTGAAAAATGCGATGTTTTTCTCGACATAAAGCAGAACACTCATCTTGAAGATAACAATCAATTAGACAAGCCAGACAAATTTGCGAAAGTAAGACCGCTGGTTGATCTCTTGAGCAGTAATTTCTTGAAGTATGGTGTTTTTAGACATCACTTATCAATTGATGAGCAATTTCGGGTTCAAAATGTGGTGTCTGGCATCTGGCGAATGGCATTTATATCAATTTATACCTTATGCTGGAAAAACTGGTGAAAATGCCAAAAGAGAATTTGGTTTAGGTGAAACAGTGGTCATCAATCTTTTGAACGTATTAGAAAATAAGTCGACTCATAAGGTATACTTTGATAACTTTTTTACGAGCTACAAGCTATTAGTTCATAGGATACTTTGCTACTGGAACTGTACGTGAGAACAGAATGCTGAAATGCCCTTTAGAGACTTGTAAGTCTATAGGAAAAAACCTCGTGGTACAATGGATTCTCGTTACGATCACGTAAATGAAATAATCGTGGTCCGTTGGAATGACAATTCTGTGGTTACAGTAGCAACCAATTGTGAGTCTGCACTACCTAATGTGTTTGTGAAGCGGTACAATCGTAGAGAAAAAAAGACATCTCTATACCTCAACCAAATATGATTGCCAAATATAACAAATATATGGGAGGCGTTGATCTACACGATAACGCTGTTGCAAATTACCGAATAAATATTCGTGGAAAAAAATGGTGGTGGTTGTTATTTATAAATATGTTAGATTCTACTGTGGTGAATGCTTGGAAACTGCACAGACTTGTATACACAGAGAAACCCATTTCGCAGGTGGATTTCAGGTCTGAACTTGTACGAAGCCTCATTAGTGCTAACAAATGTAAAACACAATCTGTTCGAGGACGTGGTTCCAGTGCGTCTCTATCATCCAGTGGACGTTTAGATAATGTGGGTCACCTAATTGAAAGATATCGTGAAAATTGGAGGAGACGTTGTAGAGTATGCAAAAGTACAACCGTATTTATGTGTAATAAATGTGGAGTTCCATTACATTCACACTGCTTCAAAGACTACCATAATTAATAATTGTAATATTTTTTTGTGCATATAGTTCCATTGTTGCGTTAACGTAACGCAAAAAAATATAAGAATCAATGGTTTGTCTTTTTTTTTTACTTTAAAGAATGTTTATAAATACGAGGTGCATTCAAGTTCTAAGGCCTCCGATTTTTTTTCTCCAGACTGGAAAGAGATAGAAGCATGTGCATTGTTTTAAAATGAGCGTGCGTTCGTTGTCAATACGTCACAGAGATGTACGGCACTGTACGGCAAATCGAATTGTAGCGGCAGCGTCGAGAATGAGAACTGTCTTAGATACTTAAAATGGCTACGTTTTCCTTACTTGAACAGCGTGCAATTATTCGTTTTCTGAATTTGCGTGGTATGACACTAATTGAAATTCATCGACAGTTGAAGGAGATATGTAGTGATGGAGTTATGGATGTGTCGAAAGTGCGTTCGTGGGTGCGACAGTTTAATGAAGGCAGAACGTCGTGACACAACAAACCGAAACAACCTCGGGCTCGCACAAGCCGGTCTGACGACATGATCGAGAAAGTGGAGAGACTTGTTTTGGGGGAGCGCCGAATGACAGTTGAACAGATCGCCTCCAGTGTTAGCATTTCCGTGGATTGTGTGCACACAATCCTGCATGACGACCTGAAAATGCGAAAAGTGTCCTCCAGGTGGGTGCCATGAATGCTGACGGACGACCACAAGGCTGCTCGTGTGGCATGTTGCCAAGCAATGTTGACGCGCAACCAAGGCATGAATGGGACTTTCTTTTCGTCGATTGTGACAATGGATGAGACGTTGATGCCATTTGTCAATCCAGAAACAAGGCGCCAGTCAGCTCAATGGAAGCACACAGATTCACCGCCACCAAAAAAATTTCGGGTAACCGCCAGTGCTGAAAAAACGATGGTGTCCATGTTCTAGGACAGTGAGGGGGTAATCCTTACCCATTGTTTTCCAAAGGGCACTACGGTGACAGGTGCATCCTACGAAAATGTTTTGAAGGACAAGTTCCTTCCTGCACTGCAACAAAAACGTCCGGGAATGGCTGCGCGTGTGCTGTTTCACCAAGACAACGCACCCGCACATCGGGCTAACGTTACGCAACAGTTTCTTCGTGAAAGCAACTTTGAAGTGATTTCTCATGCTCCCTACTCACCTGACCTGGCTCCTAGTGACTTTTGGCTGTTTCCAACAATGAAAGACACTGTCCGTGGCCGTACATTCATCAGCCGTGCTGCTATTGCTTCAGCGATTTTCCAGTGGTCGAAACAGACTCCTAAAGAAACCTTCGCCGCGGCCATGAAATCATGGCGTCGACGTTGTGAAAAATGTGTACGCTGCAGGGAGATTACGTCGAGAAGTAACACCAGTTTCATAGTTTTCGGGTGAGTAGTTAGGTAGAAAAAAAATCGGAGGCTTTAGAACTTGAATGCACCTCGTACCTAAATAAAAGTTTATTCCTTAAAGAATTTGCGTTTTCCTTGATTTGTCTAATAGTGGTCCTAAATGGGTTAATAAATTAGGTTTAAGTGATTTTTGTTTACTAAATAAAATATTTAGAAAACACACCAAATTGTATTATAACTACCACCAACTAAAGTAAATAACCAGCTACGATACGAAAGTTACGGGTCAAGGAACAAAATGTACTTGGTTTTTCACGAACCGAATACAACACCAACATTTTGTTCTTCGAGAGCCGGATACGTATAAATTATCCAAGATGATTTAGCAACTATTAATTCAATTGTTTTCCAATTGTTTTTTGGCATTACAGTATATATTTTATATTATTAAAAATACTTTTGTATTATACAAAATTAAAAAGGTTTTACCTACTCATGTATGTTTCAAATTATTTTGGTATATACTTCCCATTAAAAATTTATTCTTTTACAACATATTTCCCCCAAAAAATAGCATCTCGATGTGTAAACAAATCAAGTATTGTGAATACAAATTACGTCTAATATTGTGCACTGATTCTGCACTGACGGAAAATGCCGGCATTTAAGAAGCACCGGTCTAATAATATTGAGTTTCGTATTCGCTTTATAAAAGAAAATACGGTTAAAGTTGAGAACAATCGAATGCATCTTCGTAGTACGATAGTCGACTTGATTATGAAGTAAATATGCTTTGGAGGCCGGCTTCTTTACGGAACTATCTGAAAGAGTGTTAGTCTGAAGTTTTATTATGTTTTTCTGGTTCTATTCTATTGTATTCGCTTCCCACAGTCCTTTTACGCCGTCGTAATAACGCTAAGCTTCCTTTTGATACACAATAATGTATTTGCATTTAATAGAACTAAAGAGAACTCGAAACCCTTTAATGAATGTCGTTGTTTTGTTTTTGTTGGCAAAGAACTTTTCATTAATTACATTCGACTAATTTAAATTACTATTTATAATTGAAATTACTAAAAGAGTGCCTTCTCAAAGTAAAATTACTCTTGTGACTGAAGGATAACAATTGTTAACGCTGTTCTATTGTTAGAAAAATTGAATACGTTTTTCTTTTTAATTTGAATCTATTTTTTTAAAATAAAATTTTAGTTACTCTTCAGGATCTGATTAGATCTGGGGCTGGTTAAGATAATCAGATTAATTTTAATAAATTTGAATTTTAAAATATTGGAAAAAAAAATTCAAAACATCAGGAATAATACTTGAAATAGCTTCTAATCTTCACTTGAATCGGTTACTTCGAAAAGGCCACACCTCCTCAAGTGGGCGAAAATGAGTTAAGCTCCACCAATCGATTCAGAAGATGTTTTAAGCTTTGTTACATGTGAAAACGCCACATTTCCGCTGTTCGTTAGTGTAACTCGGGGATGCATAGACTTATAAGGAACAGGGGTCACTCGGGAAAATTATAAGCCAAGGACGGGCCATTACAAAGAATAATTATTAACACAAATATTTTTATTTTTAAATAGTATGAATTACTACAAATGATAAAAATAGAAGAACATTCAAAAATGTTTGTTGTAATTATGTAATCGTAATGTAATTTTGATGCATGACATTGCATTGACCTAACAATTTTGTTTATGTTTGGCTCCATATTACTTGTCGCCACAAGTAAAATTGCTTCCAGATTTCCATTTGCTAGACGGTTTCGATTTTTTGTTTTGTTAAGTTTCATCACTGAAAACGTTTGCTCACAAATATACATCGATCCAAATAAGCTTGCGCATTTCAATGCATTTATTCGCAACTCTTTATAAGTGGTTTTGTCAACGCAACGGTAAAAGTTGAGTAAATTACCTTCATTAAACTTGTTTCGTAAATTATCATCATTTTGCATGACTATCAATTCCAGCTGTATTGATTCCGGTGCATTTTCGGGTGAAATGTTGAAAGGATTGCTGAAAATGTCTAATAGAGGTTTAACTTTTTTGAAGTCTAGAAAACGATCATGAAAAGCTTGTATTAAAATATCAATTTTTTCAACATAAGCGAAATTGACATCAGTTTTATTGATTTTTTCCATAATTTTTTTGTAGTTCGGAAAATTGCTGTAATTGGTTGAATTGATTTGTGTCCTGAAAAGACTCAATTTGCATTGAAAGGACGAAACATGAGAGTATAACTGCGAAATCAATTGATCTTTGCCTTGGAGTCGCGTATTTAAGACATTCAAGTAAATTGTGATGTCTACAAGAAACGCTAAGTCACACAGCCAATCAGGGTTGTCGAGTTCGGGGACGTCCTTTTTCTTTTACGCCAGAAATATTTTGATTTCTTCAATCAAGTTAAGAAACCGTTCTAGTGACAACCCACGACTTAGCCACCTTATTTCAGTGTAAAACAGGAGATCACCATATTCGCTTTCAATATTATCGAGAAATTGTGTGAATTGTCGGTGATTGAGACCTCGTGATTTTATTTTTATTTTAAGTTTACAGTAGGTACTACAATTTTCATCACATTTTCAAATCCCAATAATTTTGAACAGAGGGCCTCTTGACGTATCATGTAATGAAACTGCATTAATTCCTTGGTATCTATGTTTTTAGTTTATAAATACTCTTTTAACATAGTTATTATCCCATATTTAATTCCAACCATTGAAGGTGCTCCGTCAGTCGTAATTCCAGATAATTTCGTTAAATCCAAACCCATTATAGAACATTTTTCCAGAAGAGCTTTGAGCATGTCACTCCCCTTGGTTTGACTTGTCAAAGAACTCATACCAATCAGTTATTCACTCACTAAATATATTAAGAGTTGAGCAGTGGAACTTATATCTGTAGATTCGTCGAGTGCTATAGAAAAATACTCAAAACTTTTCGATTTCGTAGCTAATTGCTCTTCTATATTAGCCGCTAATGTGGTAAGTCTCCTTTGAACAGTCATCCGATTTAGTTGAATTTTCTCAAATCTCTTTGCATCTTTCGGACGCATTTTTTTTTGCGGCGATATCTAAACACTGCTTAACAAACTCACCATTTTTAAAAGGCCGACAAGTTTTCGCTATTATTCGAAATATATCAAAGCTAACTTCAGTAGCTGTTTCAGCATCTTGAATTGGTTTTGTAAACATAGCTTGCTGGCCTATTAGTTCCCTTTGTAAAGTGGAAATTTTTTGCGTTCGATTTTCGCCGGTTAATTTGGTGAAAGTATGATGCTGGGTTTCATAATGCCTTTTCACAATATATTCCTTCGGAATAGAAACACTACTCTTGCATATTAAACAGACACTTTTGTTATACGATGAAATAAAAAAGTATTTTTCGGTCCAAATATCTTGAAACTGCCGATTTTCATCTTCAACCTTACGACAACGTTTTTTACTGGGGCATGGTTTATCCATATCAAAATTGATATTATATTGTTACGTAGGTAGATGCCAAGTTCGAACGACGAAATATTTATTCTTCACAGATTACAATTCAAACAATATAGTTATATTGTTTGAATTGCTTGTCCGTAGTTAAAACTTAACTGCCCCGATAGCAGGCAATGCGTTATATTTATACGAGTTACCTAACTTCGAGAACCTACCACATTGTTCGGGGCTAATACCGACGTGTTTCGCGAATCTTCGAGTAATCTAGTTGGTTCGACAGATTTCTAGTCTCGTAACAATATGCTTGGAACGACGAGGAGCATACCTGTCCTACGTAGTAAACCTGAACAATAAAGTAGTAGGTACTTAAAGATACATATCTTACTAACAATTACAAAAGTTAGAATAAAATAAAAAGTTAAGAAATATTGATTTGAATGGATTTTTACCTACTTTTGTAGTTTTTCGAACAATTTTTAAAATTCGTTGACGGGCCGCATAAATATCGACAGTGGGCCGCATGCGGCCCACGGGCCGCGGTATGTGCATCGCTGCTCTAACGCAATAACGTGGGCATCCTTCGAATCTTTTGTATTAAATATTTTAAAAACATGTATGCGGTATTTATATAAAAGCTGATAGGAATTCCTTGTAAATATTTACACGAAATGCCTTATGAAAGAAATATCATTCTGCTAAAGCATATTTATATGACGTGTATAAATGTTAGAATGTTCTGTAGTACATACATAAGCACCTCTAAGGTTATAAATTACATAGAAATTGATGAATTGATTTTTTAAGAAAATACAGACTTGTATAACATTCTTATTTTCAATTTTGTATATCTTGCATTATTTTATTTTTCTTTATAATAGTTGTGCCTGTGAAATAAACGATGGGACTGTGTTTTTGAATATAAATATTAAGTAAACATATTGAGTTTCTATTAAGTACAGATATGAATTTTGCTAATTAAATTAAGTGTTTGTAATTTAGAGTGATAGAATTGAGACATTTTTGTTAAATATGCCTGGCCACAAGTGCTCATATTTTAATTGTTGACTTTGGATATTCACAAAATTTTTGTCAAAATATTTTTCACGTTATAGCATAAAATATTTTGAAAGCAAAATATATTTTAGCACGAAAAAAAAGATATCAAAAAACTTAATGCAAACACCTGATTGGCTTAATAGTGCAGGCAATACAAAGTTTATTCTAGACTTACGAATAAGGACGCAAATATATAAACAGTGTAAATTTGTTTCAAGTAGTTACAAAATGCCTCAAACAAAAAGACATACGAAACTTCATATTTTACAAAATCAATAAACATTTTACACAAAGTAAATGGCACACACATACCTACATGTATGCAAGCGTTCTTTTTTTTTATTAAAAATAGAATAAATGAGTTTTAACAACTGTCTTGGGATTTATTTAAAAATACAGTGTATTTGCTATTGAAACTTTTAAATTATGAATTATTCCATGGTTTATTATTTTTGTCTACCTTAAGAGACAAATCTGGAATAGGTAATGGATGGATTTGGGGTGACAGTCTTTAAAGAAACATGTTTAAGAATTCCCATTTAAAACAATTTATAGAAAGCTCAAACAAAATCAGATAAAAGTGTATCGCATTATAATCATATTAATTTTAGGAAATCTCGACAAAACATCTATTACAATATTCTTATACCTACTCTTTCTTTCGGCATCGATATTTTTGTCAGTAGTTTTGCATTCATACCTACATGTACAACAGCTATATTTAAAAAAACTTATAATTTTTATAAATATGAATAACATCTACCTTTAGAATATAATTATTTAAAAATGTGCATTTTATTTAACCTGATAAGAATTTCCGAATATTGTTCAGTCAGCAGATACATATATACAGTGTATTCTCTCTTAAGGGGACAGCCATGGGACTGAAAAATTTGTCCGCTTATGAGAGGTGTCCGCTTATGAGAAAAGTACAAAAAAGAGTAAATAATAATTTGTAATATATTTATCTTTAAACAATTTTATTTCCAAAACAAGAACATATAAATATTAGATAAAGTAAACAGAATTTTCATTAACATTTTTGCGAGAAGTAAAAAAAAAAACAAAATTTGTTATGCAAGGTATTCAAATAGATTTAAAAAAGTCAGAAATTTCAGCTTGGCGCGTTTTTCCTTTAATTTCATTATCTTGGATATGTATTTGAAGATCAGTAAGCAATTGAACACCTTTAAGCAGTGGCGGCTCTTGATGACGTTCGATGTGAGCTGCTGCACGGATGAGACTGCTTCGTTTAAGCTTTCATATATACAGAGAAGCAAGTAACCGTATCGAAATCTTCCGAAATAGTTGGAAGTTGTCTCATCCGTGCAGCAGCGCACATCGTACGTCATCAAGAGCCGCCACTGCCTTTAAGGTCGCTGTGATACAAAGAAAAAGCCTTTAGTTTTCTTATAGCTAAATAAGCCTCTTTATAGGAAGTTAACTTGTCTTCAATTTGACTTTCTAGCTCATCTTCAGACGAGTTGGCGAGCGTTTCTTGGGAAGCAATTAACATTTCAGTATTAATGTTTTCCACATCTTCATCATTAATGAAGACTTCATTATCTAAATTAATATAGTCTTCGGCGTCAATTTGGATTGGGCTCTGAACTTGATTAATAATATTGGAGAATTGAGCAAGTGCTGATAGTGGAAGCTCATCTTCTGCGTTCCAACCGCTATCGTCATTTAGGATATCTGTTTTCTCAAAACCAGCTTTCCTGAAACAATGTTTTATTGTCTGGGGACCCACTTGCTCCCACACTTTGTGTATGAAATAAACGACATCTAACAAATTTATTGATTTTGATAAATCCAAAGCAGAATTTGCGTCTTCCATCTGCAGCAAAATATTTTTTAAAAATAACGATTTGTACAAAAACTTAGTTTTTTATAACGCCTTGATCCAGGGGCTGACAAAATGCTGTTGTGTTTGCTGGAAGAAAAATAACTTTAACATTTTTCAATTTAAGATCGCGAGGATGAGAGGCCGCATTGTCTAAAAATAGCAGGACGTTCCGTTCTTGAAGTTGCATTTTTCTATCGAACTGCGCTAGAAAATCAGTCATCAAATCAGACGTCATCCAAGCCTTTTTGTTTGATCGCCACGTAACTGGTAAATTGTTCAAATTAATATTGCGAAACGGCCGAGGTTTTGCAGCTTTCCCAATAATAAAAAGGGGTTCCTGTTCTCTAGCCATATTGACGCACTGCAAAATCGTTAGCCTATCCTTAGCCATTTTTCCACCAGTGCATTTTTCACCTTTTAATGCAAATGTTTTATCGGGTAATGCCCGAAAAGCAATCCAGTCTCATCCGCATTATAGATATCTCGTGAATTATATCCTTGAATCAAGGATGGCACTTTTTCAGTAAAACTTTTGACATCATCTTGGTTTACACTAGCGGCTTCTCCAGAAATGGCACGGAAGGTTATGTTATGCCGTTTTTTGAACTTTTCCAGGCAGCCAGATGATGTACTAAAATCTGCGTAATTCAATTCATCTGCAATTTCTTTAGCCTTGCTCCTTATAAGTGTGCCCGAGAGAGGAATACATTTATTTCGAGCCTTCACAAACCATTCGTAGCACAATTTATCAACGTTAACGCCTTTGACGTTCAGCATACTGCTTTTTCCATCCGGATTGACATCAGTGTCCAACAATCTTAAAATTTGGTCTCTATTTTTGATGATACAAGCAGCTTGAGTTTTAATGATCTTACATTTCTTTGCTAACTCGCGTACACTAAGTTTCTCATTTTTTTGAATTTCAATGACATTAACTTTGTCTTTAATAGTCAACACTGCTTTAGGCATAGCGATTCAAGTATGTATACAATAAGAATCTATAAATGTACTATGTATTTACGTACTACATTCAAAACAACAAGCTGTGCGTATTTAGGGAATTCCCCTTTGTACATACACGTATTATTCAATAAGCAACATCTGTACGAATATGAAGAAGGGTGAACGGAAAAACAGTGTTACAGTGTTGTAAGCTGTCCGGTTATGGGGAACTAAAATCACTTTGGTGTGGGAAAAAAGTGTCCGCGTCCGGTTATGGGAGGGTTGTCCGCTCAAGAGAGAAAAAATTTAAAAATCCCTAAGTAATCTTTTGGTACTGCAAAAAGTGTCCGTTTATGGGAGGTGTCCGATTAAGAGAGGTGTCCGTAAGGAGAGAGTACACTGTATATATATATATATATATATATATATATATATACCATATATACCGTGTGTCCCAATTTCGATGCTCACCATTGGTATCTCGGTTATTAGAAGATATAGAACAACGGTTAAATGGGGAATGTTTTGCAGAATTCAATACTCGCGGCAAATCTCATTTCAAATTTGACCTAACTTTTTAAATTTTTAAAATATTTTGAAAAATCAAAAATTTGCCGATTTCGTTATTCCTCAATAACTCGATAACGCTTAGTCTGACCTCTTTTAAAGTTTTACATTGTTCAGACACTTTTTTAAAACAAATTATTTGATACAAACAGAAACCCCCGATTGTCATTTGTTTTTAAGTTATTACCACTATCTTTTGTTTATCATATAGCGGCCATATTGGATTTTGGGTTTGTTAGGTAGTCCTCAAAATGTGCTTTTCAACGATGTATAACATGCCTGAAAAATTTTTATTTATAAGGAAAATATTAATAAAAACGTAAATTAATCTTTAATATGAAATTAGTAGGCTGAAAAATTAAACACGAATGTCAAATGAAAGTGAAAAGATATTCTAAGTAATACTGTAAACAAACGAAACGATAAAAAAATTATAGAAATAAAAAGTAAAGATACAGAACTTAAAGTTCACATTCACTTAAAGAAATTGTTCAATATGACGACCATTCTGTTCCACACAATTTTGACACCTTGTTCGAGTAACTAAACTCTACGTAGCGTGTTTCCGTTTACTGATCGTAGCACATCTAGTACTCTTTGTTCTAAAATTTCCCGAGTTTCTGGCGGTTCAAAATCAAATACTTTGTTTTTAGTGGTACCCAATAAATAAAAGTCAAGCGGGGTAAGGTCGGGTGATCTCGCAGGCCATTGCACGGGTCCATTATTTGAAATCACTCTCTCATTAAAGTTTTCTCTCAAAAAATATTGCACGTTACGAGTGTTATGGGCCGGGCAACCATCTTGCTGGAACCAGATGTTTTGCATGTTCTCGGGATTAATAATATGCCTCAAAGCAGGCATTATCTCGTTTGTTAGTAGCTCCAAATATCTGTTACCAGTTAAATTGTAATCAAAGATGAAAGGACCTATTAAGTGATTATCTAAAACGAAAAAAAGAGTTTAAAAAACAAACAAAATGTAAACAAAATGTCATACCAATTAAACCGCACCAGACATTAAAACCAAATCGAACTTGAAATCTTCTTTGATTTACCAAATGTGGATTTTCAGTAGACCAATGATGATAGTTATTCCTATTGAACACTCCACAATTTGTAAATCGTGTTTCATCTGTCCATAGTATTTTCCTAGGAAAATTAGCGTCATATTCACATTTTTGAAGGTACCACCTGCTAAACTGTAATCGTCGGAGATTGTCATTATCACTTAAACCTTGTACAATTGTTGGTTTGTAAGGGTGATACTTGTTTTTCGTCAAGGTTCTGTGAACAGTAGATTTTGAAATCCCTGTTTCTCGTGTCACACGACGAACTGATGTGCTGGGATTGTTCCTAACGTTCTGCAAAATATTATTTAGACGTGTATCAGCATCATTAACTTCATAGTTAGCTCGTTTTTGTTCGAAGCTTCCAAAGTTTTTTAATTTGCTAACTAGTCTTCTAAAAATTGTCCTGTGTGGCTGTTGTCTTTCTGGAAAACGCTCTGCATAACTCGTGCACGCATTTTTAGTGTTTCTATTTGCTTTGAAATACACTTCCAACATATCAACTTTTTCTTCGTTTGAATATGTATGTGCCATTATCAATACTTATAAATCTTAATACTTGACAATAATTACTTATCACTAACTACAAGTAGTTTTAATTAACTTATCTCTTCAGCACTAATTGTACTTTGACAGGTTATCGTTTTGTGTCATTGTCAGAATACATTTGTCATTGACGTTTGACGGAACATAATGTCTTTGCTAGTGATACACGCTCAGAGGTTAGAATTATCTGACATTTGATGTAAAACCAAATACAAATCTCCCCACTACTTTTAATCCTGCGCGAACTTACCCCTCCTCGCGCCAACTTAATTGGCGTTTGCTATACTTAGAATATCTTTTCACTTTCATTTGACATTGGTGTTTAATTTTTCAGCCTACTAATTTCATATTAAAGATTAATTTACGTTTTTATTAATATTTTCCTTATAAATAAAAATTTTTCAGACATGTTATACATCGTTGAAAAGCACATTTTGAGGACTACCTAACAAACCCAAAATCCAATGTGGCCGCCATATGAAAAACAAAAGATAGTGGTAATAACTTAAAAACAAATGACAATCGGGGGTTTCTGTTTGTATCAAATAATTTGTTTTAAAAAAGTGTCTCACCAATGTAAAACTTTAAAAGAGGTCAGACTAAGCGTTATCGAGTTATTGAGGAATAACGAAATCGGCAAATTTTTGATTTTTCAAAATATTTTAAAAATTTAAAAAGTTAGGTCAAATTTGAAATGAGATTTGCCGCGAGTATTGAATTCTGCAAAACATTCCCCATTTAATCGTTGTTCTATATCTTCTAATAACCGAGATACCAATGGTGAGCATCGAAATTGGGACACACGGTATACCTATAATTTATATATTTGTTTTCCCTAAGAAAGAACGACTATCCTATATGTAAATAGAGGCAAGTATGAAAGTGAGACGCTTGTCCGTTATATTTTACGACACAATTGAAATTTGGCGTCAATGTATTTCTCGTTTAAAATTAAAAAATATTTAACAAGATAATTAAATTAGAAAATGTCATTTGAAACTACCTAAATATTAATATAAATTTTATATCAGGTTTAATTTAATTTTAATAATTGTTTTAACTAATTTGATAGATTTCTGCAAGCTATCAGCTTCTTTTATATTGTAAATAATCCATTTGTCACTAGAGAGCAGCACATTATGGGGCGAAAATCGGTAAAATTTTATTTCCATTACATTGACTAACTAGTATATTCAAAAAACGGTAATTAATAGTAATAGTAATAATAATAACTATAATAATACTAATTATTATTGTTATTGTAATTATTACTATTACACAAATTTAAACTTACTATATTTGAAAATTATTTTACATTTTCAGATTTTAATCTGTTCATAAAACATTATTTATTCAGGCGTATATTAGCTTTATTGAAATTCGAATTGACGATAATCCTGCAGGATATATAAATTGTGTGTATTCTCTTTTATTTGTTCAATATCTCATTTGAAGTTCTGTTTTTACCACCTTCAGGTTTTCCTATATAAACTTGATTACAGCTCACACGAGCCGGAGCAAAGAGCCTCTCCTACTCACAGAAAATGTCTTTGTCTTAACATGGTATTTGCCTATAAATGAACTTCCATATTTCGGGCGAAGCACAAAATTAAACTCAGCGTTTCGATCATTTTATTTATTTTTCTAGATTTTTCAATATTTGTCAAGTAAAATCAAAAACTTAATAAATTCCCGCATCTTGTCAATTATAAGAACATGTAAATAATGAAATAATTAAGTTTATGAAATCATAACATGATATAGTTTTAATTCATTATAATGGGTGATCCAATTCCAGTTTCCTAACATTTATTTAAGAAAAAACACATCAAATGTAACACTTTTTACCTACAAAAGGTGCAAACAATAAATGTCTGCCTTGTTAAAGAGTTGCTCAATACAAACACCCTTCTGGTACTTACCTTGCATGGGTGGGTTGAACTTAAAGTGACAAAACTGGCTGGCTGCTTAACAGCAGGAGATTAGCAAACGGACGACTTGCAGTAATTAATCTGCAATTTTACTTAGCTGCACATAGTTAACTGCTGTCCAATGTAGTTTTCCCTGCTGGTAAAAAAATGCCTACTGCAAAATGGAGACAACTCCTAACCACGCTGTAAAGGTTTACCCACGATCTTAATCTTTCAGGGATTTTTCTCGGTAAAGCAATAAAAACACTAAGACGGAAATTAAACGGTAAAAGATACAAAATACGAGAATGGAGACACGGAAAGTTGTAAAGAGACTTTATTTAATTTACTCACCTTCAGATGGCCAAAGGGTACAACTAATATACAGCCAAATCACACACGATGCATCAACATACATAATTTGGGGTAAAACAAAGCAAACTCTACTAATCCAACTAATTCAACTGAAACATAATCATGCTGCTAAAGCGATATCGTGTTCGGACACACGTAATAATACTGATCACCCAGATGTCTGTAACGGATGTGATCGTAAGGCACTAAGTGCAACTCATTCCCTCCAAAAATTCTCCCTCAAAAGGCTGATGACATAGCAGTAGATTATATTATAGCAGAAGTATACCAGGGTCGATCAGTAAATCGCTAAAAACTTGTAACAGTATTTTTTAAAAAGTCTTTGAAAAAGGCTATAAATTCCGAAACATGTAAGAGTTAAAGTAACTTAAATAAATATTCAATTAGATTTGCTACATAAGTTAGCTTTAATTTCTTTCAAACATTTGAAGAAGCTAATGTGGTAAAGTATTTGATGTTTTGTTTACTTTTGTCATATTGTGTAGTAATATTCTAATTTTTTCATACTGTACAATCGATTGCCTTTTTTAAATATTATTGTTGTCCCATAAATGGCTATGCTGTTGGGCAATAAAGTTATTATTATTATTATTATTATTAGTGTCGTACTATAAACATTTAATGTTTTGTTAAGTAAAAAGTAAGTAAATAAATATTTATTATAACTTAATAAAATGCACATCTCAAATGGCGTAATAAATAATTTAATAAAAAAAGGTGTTTTGTCACATTAAGAATTCCACAAGATTGAGCTTTGAAGCCTACATTGTCTATATTCTATATATACATATTGTTAAACGCCAAAAGGGCCTTTAAGTAATGTGTGTAATTTAAAGTAAAATAAATTAATTGATTACTTTGAAAAATACAAATTATTTGAATATAGGTACACGTAAGGAGTTATAAATGTAACATATAGATGGCGTTAAGTTATATTTATACTGTTGACACAGGTGTAATATATTCGAACATGAATACAATAATATAAACAATTTATACTTAACTTTTACTGGCCTCCTTTGCGTGCTAAACTTATTACTAAGTACTTTATGGGTATCTTATCTAAAATATTGGCTAGCTCAGTCTTTGTGGTGACAAAATTAACGTGTATGTAGGTTCGGTACGTTGATTGAATATAAGCATGTGTGTTTCAAAACAAGTTATTCGAAGTTAAAGACATTACGAAGTTAACTACAAGAATAAAACAAGAGGATAAGTTGTAAATATCACTGGTTTAATCAGAATCTCTAAGCAAAAAGTAAGTTTAAATACAATATAACAGAATAACATAAGCATGAAAAGTCACGTGATCTGATATTATTATTAAAGTAAGGTTAAATATTATTATAAAATAGCTAATGCTCAAAAGTAATCTATGTAACTGTAATTCAACTTGAAAAGAACTGTATTTTTCGATTTAAGCTGTATATGGACTAAATGCTAACAATTTTGGTATCTATATGAAATATTAACGATTATTTTCAACATGTAAAGTAAATAATTTTATGTTTTAGGAGATAAGTAAATAAATACTCAAGTGCGCTTCGCTGGTCTGCGCCTTGCCTCATTGGGGCGGGGGTCGGGCCGTCGAAGTACTGCTCGGAAAAGTAAAGAAGTTGCCGGGAAAGGGTTGGTGGCCCTACGCTACGGCTGGTTATCCGATCTCTCTAAATTTACGCGACCGGTCACTAAACACACACACGAGCGCACTAACATACAAAACCATACACTTACGCGGTCACACAAATACAGAATCTGCTGCCAGCAGCAACCAACACACAGGTTCATACCCAGAAAGAGACACAAGCTTCTAGCAGCGAACAACACATATTTTCACACCTTGCTATCTATTTTTTGGAATACTAAGGCATGATTTATTATTATTATTGGAATGTATCCTTGAATAATTTAAACCATAGCAACTTAATTATTTGACATTTATATTCTGTCATTTATATTTTGTATTCTCTTGAGAAAGGCGTATTGCCGAAACATGTAGGGTTGTTTTAAATATATATACTTTGAAGTAAACCAGACCTTTAATCGCCGACTTATTAAGTTTACCTTATCATACCAAGGTCGAAGATATTATATATATATATATATATATATATATATATATATATATATATATATATATAAATATATATATATATTTAGTGTTTATAAGAATTTTATTTTTCTTATTTATTTTATTGGCCGTGTCTTAATATTAAAAATAATAGACTTTTTATTGGTTTAGCGACCTTTTATTGAATTATGATGTTTTATTCTACGACGTTTCGACTTTTATTATTTTTCAGTCTTTTTCAAGTATCTAGAAACAAGAATTAATACAATGAGAACATGAGAACTGTGTTTGCTTTTGTGAGATTGAATTAACAATTAAATTAACAATTAAAATTAAAATTAGATTAAAGACTGAATTACCAATTAGATTAACAATTAAAGTTAAAATTTAAAATTAGATTAATAATGAGTAAGGACAATTAAAGTGATTACATCTGTATAAATGAATAGAAAATTTGAATTAAACTACAATACAGTAAGGTAAATAGAAACAAGAATTACTACACTGAAAACGTGAGAGTTGTGTTTGCTTTTGTGAGACTGAATTAACAATTAAATTGACAATTAGAATTAAAATTAGATTAAAGACTGAATTACCGATTAAATTAACAATTAAAGTTAAAATTTAAAATTAGGTTAATAATGAGTAAGGATAAATTACAGTGGTTAAATCTGTATAAATGAATGAGATGTTAAACTTTTGATGTTAAACTACATTACATGAACAATGAATGACAAAACTCACCGTTTCTTTTGGTTTTCAAAATCACGCATTCTGTGTAACATGTGTATCGGGGGCCCGAGACCTTTTTTTGTAACGAACCGATCGCACTGGTTGGAATATTGTAAGTGTTTGTGGCTTTGTTAAGAGAGGTTAATTTCTGTTCTGTTTTTGGAATTTAGCAAATTGATCAGGACCGTGTGTGTTTAGGGGTATGTAGTAAAAGTATTTACAAATGGGAACTGATAAAAAGTTTTTTTTGTTTTTTTGGTTTGTATTTGTGTGTGCGGGGGGGGGGGTGATTTTATCTATTGTTTAATCAGTGGGTAATAGAGTTTAGACAGTCCATCAATTTCGTTCCTGTCGTTTATTGTTCTGCTGTTTTTGAAAATGTGGATTAATCTCACAAAAGCAAACACAGTTCTCATGTTCTCATTGTATTAATTCTTGTTTCTAGATACTTGAAAAAGACTGAAAAATAATAAAAGTCGAAACGTCGTAGAATAAAACATCATAATTCAATAAAAGGTCGCTAAACCAATAAAAAGTCTATTATTTTTAATATATATATATATATATATATATATATATATATATATATATTGCAGTAGTACAACCTTCATGAGTTTGTTTAAAGGAACAAGGAACAAGAAAAGCATATTGGTTGCGTTGTTAAAAATTCTATATTTGTTATTTGAAAATTAGTTTATATACAAGTATCGCGTATCGTTATGTTTAAATTTTAGGAGTGTAAAGTAGACTTCATTTCAAGTAACACAAACGCAAAACTTGTATAACCACTTTTATTTGTTTCAAAGTTACAGATCTATGAATGTGATTGTCAGATCATGAAAAAAATGTAATTCTGAAGTCAATAAGAACTGATTTCATTTAAAAAAGTTCAATTAATAATATTTTAGAAATGTCCACCTCCTTGTTGAATGCAGGCTTGTGCCCGTAAGCCAACAGAAGAAGTACTTATCCGAATTTCATACTTGTTTTGTCGGATTTGCTCGGCAGCCAGGTGAATACGATCCAACAACTCTTCTCTTGTGTTCGAAACTTGCGCGTAGACTAAATTTTTCATGTACCTTCATAAATAAAAGTCAAGGGGATTAAGATCGGGTGATCTGAGTGGCCATGCAACAGAACCAACTCGACCAATCCATCTTGGATAATTGACGTTAACCTAATTTCGGACAGCATTTCCGAAATGTGGTAGTGCCCCATCCATGTGAAACCACATATCTCGTCGAAAATTCAGTGGGACATCCTCTAAAAGACCTGGCAGTTCGTCAATAAGAATCGATTAGGGCCGCCCAAACGTTAATAGAAAATTCATGTTGAAATTTAGATGGGCGTGTAGCTTTGGGATTTTCTGATGACCACCTGTGCAGGTTTCTTAGATTCATCTGTCCAGAGGAGTGTTCTGCTGAAATTAAAATGAAGCCGTGACTGTCTTAATATCCAGGTAGAATAAACTAGACGAGCATAGTGGTCTACCTCAAGTAAACCATGTCCCCTGCGATAGTGATACGGATATGCCCTCACGTTTTAAAATTCGTCAAACTGTCGTTCGTGGCACTCCTAGTTGTCTAGCGATTCGACGTACACTGAGAGTTGGATCCCTTGTAGCCAAAGCTACTGCCCCTTCCTCTAAGTCTGCTGGAAAATTTACTCCTTGGTCGAAAAGATAATGACGCAGTCTGCATTCCCGAAATTGTCTGTGTATTTCCAGAAACGTTCTGTAATGAGGAATGCGCCTATCGGGAAATCGATGTCGATATTCAATAACTGCTTGACGTGCACTGCCGTTATAGTAGCCATGTCCGCATACTCTTGAGAAGAAAATCGGTAAGGCATTTTGAATAAAGAAAACGTGTCCACTCACTAATAAGCTGTTGTATGAACTGAAACGTAATGTAATCCTTTATTAAAAAATGTAACGTTGACAGTCATCTGAACATTTGTTTATTGTATGATATTCATGGTTCAGCACTTACGAAATAAGTAAGAACCTTCTTTATCATAAATCAATTTCCAGTACTCTTTTTTGTAGATCTCCAAGAAATTACCGTATGCACTACGACACGTGTTTATTTATTTTAGGGTAACACTTTATTATGCGACGTTAACAATTAGAGGCCTGTTATTGAATCGTATAACTTTTTTTAAATAAAATCAGTTTGTATTGACTTTAGGATTGCATTTTTTTCATGATCTGACAATCACATTCATAGATCTGTAATTTTGAAACAAATAAAAATGGATATACAAGTTTTGCGTTTTTGTTACTTGAAATGAAGTCTACTTTGCACTCCTAAAATTTGAACATAACGATACGGGACACTTGCATATATTTTGTAATTTAATTTTAGGTATGTTTTTTAATTTTTTGAAAGAGTGTATTATGATAAAATTCTTATAAATTGTTATTGTGAGAATACAACAGTGAGGCTATGAAATATGAATTTTAACAATTGACATGGAGACGAGAAATAATAAAGTTCACCTAATTCCACAGAAGATTGGTTCCAGTGACCTGGGTGAATAGGCTGACTTCCTTCTGCTTGAACAAGTATCTATTAAAATTATTATACCAACAAGTAAATCAATCATCTCTTTCGAATTATAACCCTCTATCAACTAAATTACCAAATCAAACGTTAAATTAATTGTACATGTGTGATTTGTGATTTGTCATATTATTTGTAGACATTATTAGTGACTGTCAGTGTCAAAATCTCATGTGGACATTTTTCTTATTATAAGTATTTTGTCGGCTAGAGACTTATAAAAACATTTGTGTGATTGTAGTATATAAAGACAATTATCTTTACTATTGCAATTTTTTTAGATTATAAATAAATTTATAATTGTTATTTGAAAAGCTCGTTATTTATTTTATTGTCCAATATTTGTACCAGAACCGGCACCCATAGAATTTTATCAATGTTCCTGAACTGGCACATTTTTAATTAGATTTTGGTGTCAATAATTGCCATCGAAATATTTACAACGTTTACGATGTACTGTACATTTTATAAATTCAAAAAGCACTGTCAGGATTGCATTTATTTGGATTAAAATATCTAATTTGTTCACTAACTAATAGTGGATTTTAAATAGTGGAACTGAATATACAAACTAATCGATTTATTTTCATCTATTCATTATGCTGCGTATCATATGTTTATATACGGAAATTAACTTAGGGTGTGATTCGCTATTTTATACAAGACGGACTTTGTTTGCACGGAAGTTTAGATAATTTAATATGAAGATATTTAGAATTTCACGCACGTGTAGATAGATTTCAAAATTTTGTTGTGTTATATAATAATCTCTACGGGAGCGCCGTATTAAACTCCAATTTGGAAAACAATTTTCTACATGATATTCTAATTCAACTTAGATTGGAAAGTGTTCTTATAAGCCTACATCTTGTCTAATATGTCTCTGTAATAATTTTCGGAAGAACTTGTGTATTTAAATCGCTAAATAAACGACGGGTTAAATACAAATTAATTTGAAAAATACGTCGTTGAGTCAAATTTCTGAGCGGAAAATTAAAATATACCGTAAGCCTTAAAGAAGAACAAACACTTGATGCGAAGTTGACTCAACAGGGCGTATAAATGCTTTTGTATAACCAAATGTTTTGTTGTATTCAGTTCGTAAAGGATGTATAAATTTGCGTGTGACCTACTGCTCGCGGGGTCTAACTTCCATATAAACTGGTTATTTATTTTGGTTGGTGGCAGTTATATCGCAAGTTGGTGTATTTTCTGAATATCGTATTTATTTTACAAATTAGCACTTAAACCTAATTTCTTAAGATAAATCTCGCACTGTAATGTAAACTTAAAACCTAATCCTTTACACGATTACATAATTAAAATGTTCATATATGCTTCATTTCATACGTGCGACAATACCCAATGTTTCAATAGAGTCATAAATATCTTACTAATAAATAAATATAATAATAAAATAAAATATACACCTCACCTCACCTCGCCTCACACCAAACACTCAGAACACTCAAACCACTCAAAACACTCAACACACTCAAAACACTCAAAACACAAAACACTCAACACACTCAAAATACTTAAAACATTCAAAACACTTAAACCACACAAAACTGTCAAAACACTCAACACACTCAAAACACACAAAATACTTAAAACATTCAAAACACTTAAACCACACAAAACTCTCAAAACACTCAGAACACTCAAGACAATCAACTTGGGTTAGGTTGGGTTGGTGAGGTGTGGTGAGGTTTCACCTCACCACATCTCCCAACACCTCACCACACCTCAACACACCTGACCACACCTCACCACACCTCACCACACCTCATTACACCTCACCACACCTAACTACACCTCACTTCACCACACCTCACCAACCCAAACCAACCCAACCTAACCCAAATGTTTTGTGTTTCGAGCGTTATGAGTGTTTTGAGTGTTTTTAGTGTGTTTAGTGTTTGGTGTGTTTTGTGTGTTTTGAGTGTTTCAAGTGTTTTGAGTAATTCGAGCGTTTCTTGTGTTTTGATTGTTTTCAGTATTTTGGGTGTTTTGTGTTTTGTTTTCAGTGTTTTTTGTGTTTTGTTTTCAGTGTTTTTTGTGTTTTGTTTTCAGTGTTTTTAGTGTTTTTAGTGTTTTGAGTGTTTTGTGTGTTTTGAGTGTTTTGAGTGTCTTGAATATTTTGAGTGTTTTGAGTGTTTTTAAGTGCTTCGAGTGGTTTGAGAGTATTGATTGTTTTATGGTTCGAGCGTTTTGAGTGTTTTTAGTGTGTTTTGAGTGTTTTGAGTGTTTTGAATATGTCGAGTGTTGTATGTGTTGTGAATATTTTGAGTGCTTTGAGTGTTTTGTGTGTTTTGTGTGTGTGCTGAATGTTTTTAGTGGTTTGGAGTGTTTCGAGTGTTGTGATTGTTGTGTTTTGAGTGTTCCTAATTAAGTATTAGTAGGAGTTATAAATCTTAAGTATGTTTTCCGGCTGTTGCATTCTTCAGTAATAGATTTTTGTGATACATAGATATTTCAGGAACGGTCAGTTCGAGCACAAAGCAAGTACCTGCTATCAGTACACCGTTCAATTGGTATCTTCCCGTTTCGTGCGTTCCTCTTTCGGGCTTCGAAAAATGTTACCCGATTTTATCAGCCCAGTATCGGGCCACGTCCAAGGCATTATCTGTAGCAAGCCTCTTCAGTAGAGCAGGAGTTTGTACAGTTCGTACAGGTTAGCAGATGAACCATATTTTGCCCTTCCCCGCAGTCGCATTCGGTGTCAGTCCCATCGATAATCTCCCTTTTCGCTAAGTTCATCTTTGCTGGGGCGACTCTCGTTCTGAGGCGGTTGAGAGTTTTCCGACTTTCCAATCCAAATGGCAGCGCGGATAAAAGGTTAATGTCAGGAATACGTGTACCAAATATTTTTGGGAAGAGATTATTGTAACCTCTAAAGGACCTTAAAATAGACATTTTTTCTAATAAAGTTATTGGCGATAAACGTATTGGAATGCTACAATTAAATATACTACATTATCCACTTAATACATTGTGTATACCTATATCCGACACAAACACAACATATCCAAATATTTGTAATGCTGGTCACATACACAAACACATATTTGTAGCAGGAATAATATATTTTGGAAAGTATATTTATGTAAATTTATAAAAATTTAAAAAAGGTATATAACCCCTTACCACAATTATTAGTCGTATCCTAAATACGTATTTCGACAACTAAGTTGTCATCATCAGTAGGTAAAAACTACTAATTAAAAGTCGCACATGGGGCACAGTAAAGTAAGAAAAACGCTTCCGCACAACTACTATACACTGCATCCCCGTAAAGAGTCTTTACGGGGATGCAGTGTATAGTAGTTGTGCGGAAGCGTTTTTCTTACTTTACTGTGCCCCATGTGCGACTTTTAATTAGTAGTTTTTACCTACTGATGATGACAACTTAGTTGTCGAAATACATATTTAGGATACGACTAATAATTGTGGTAAGGGGTTATATACCTTTTTTAAATAAATTGCAGTGTTATACCGGGTTCTTTTTTATCATTACACATACAATCGCTCTATGTGTAGAGCTAAAAAAATAAAAATCAATGCATTGATGGCATAGTAAGCAACAGTGACGTATTTTTCCAATTGTCAAATATTTCTGATTTTTCATTCATAGTTAAATATTAAATTTATCTAAAATTTACATTTTATTGAAAAATAGATAACTTATTTAAAACAGTTAATTATCCTAACAGGCGTATATTTCTGTCTGCATATTTATACGATATATTTATTTATAATTAAAATATCAACCTATTAGTCGTATTGATGTTAAGAAAAATATTGTTTTGAAAAATCTTATCTTGTGAAATTTGAATGTACACATTTATTTGGTTCAGGCGTCCTTTCAAATCATATTTCGTTAAGACTACTTCATCTACTTTTCAACACGATCGACACCAACGTGTTTCGAAATATATGTAAATTTTCTAAGACATTCATATTTACATATCAAATGATGGTAAAAATTTTTTAGAGATACATCTCCGCTGATTTTTTCGTGTTCTATTTTCTTACAAATTCGATACATCGGCGACTAACAATAGAAAGAAAAAAAATTGCAATTTAGTTTAGAAGGGAAGTCGATTGAAGTGTTACAAGGTTTGATAGGCAAATGTAAATAAATTTTTCCTTTGTTGCCCACATAAAAGGTATCCTTTTGGTGATGTCAATTGACTTACTAATTGTGAGGTTATATTTTGTTTTGACTGGAAGCATATAGTCAGTATAATCAACAAATAGAATTATAGGAATAGTATGGTTACTGTGTAATTTTTACAAAAAGAGCATTAAAAAGGGATATTTTTATTATAAGGCACAAAATTCCAATAAAAGGCATAAAAATTAGATAAACAACACAAAAATTACTATACCTAAATGATAACATTTAATTTTCATGAAAAATACATTTTCAAACCAAACTTTTATAAAAAAAAATTACTAAAGTTACTATCACTTAACGTATTCTTGTAAGCCGAAAAACTTCTCTCTACATCGACGTTTGTAATTGGTGCATATTTTAAATTTTGTATTTAATGCGGGATCCATAATAAAATCAGTAACAATTTCACCAATTAAAATTGATTCAATTTTTTGTAATGTGTTCAACCCTTCATTTTTGCGCAAAACAACGTCGTTTAATTTATTTATAACTAGCTGCCGGTAGCCCGCCACATTCTATAGAAAAATTCAATACTTCCTTTGTGCTAACTACCATTAACCGATATACAATTTTTGTTTATTCTCTAGCTAAACAACGAATCAATGATATTTTATTATAATCGATCTATCACTCCAATGCCTTTGGATACACAATATTATTCGTGATTCCATCTGGTGTATAAACAAACAGAGTAGATAGTTTCCCAATTTGCGAACATGCTACATTTGCACATGAGGATTGATAATTTCCAGCTGTTGCAATCACACATAGCAATTCGATAACTGTGCTTCCAGGCAAAAATGCAGTTATGAAATAAAAGTCGTACAGCTATCACAAATCCACATACATTGAATCTAAAGAGCCGTGCGTAGCTCTTTATAATTCTTAATTTGATTGATTCCAGAGAAAAAATGGGCGTGGTTTAAGTATTCTGACTTGTTACGCTTCGCATATATAAGAATGTTTAATTTAATTTTAAATTATATTTATTTAAATATATATCTCGCATTTAAAATATTAAACTCACTTAGACATGTTTTCGGTATATTCATTTGCAAAGAGAAAGCCTTTCTTTTATTCTCGCGCTAGCCGATAGACCCTTCGTTTCACCCTGACTTGAATCACCTTGACTTCGTTTTTAAAATTAAGTTGTTTTAATTTAATTACGTACTGATCTCTTACTAATATATTGTGCCGCATATCATTATAAAGCTTGTCTCACGAAAGATATTTTAATGATATGCGTTTCTTTGCTATTCGGAGAAATTTATTCCCATATTCGAAAGTAATTTTATTTTAAACGTCGTTGGCTTTTCGAAATTTAAACTTTTGAGTTGTGATATATAATAGCAAAAATGCCGAAAATAGCGACTGTGCTTGGATGGATTGCACCTTATTCAGAATTGCGTATAGACGGAGAAAAAGTGTTTTGCGTAGCATGCTGCAAGATTGTGGGTAACATTTTAAGTTTATTTTCTCTTATTAATTAATTAATTAAGTTTTTAATTATTCCTTTAACTTTTACTAACATTTATTTTATAGGAAAACAACCGATGATGTGATATTTCTTTGCAGAGTACAGGTGAGAAAAAGTTCTAAGTCGACCAACATAAGAAAACTTCATCTCATGCTGCAAAACTAACAAAGATGAAATTGATGAAGAAGAGTCAGCAAACATTACCGCAATGTTTGCCATCAACTTCCAAAAAATCGGAACAAGAACAATTTAATGAAGATTTGTGTCAAATGATATTCCAACACATAAATTAAACAATTTAAATGTCAAGTTATTTTTGCAAAAGTACATCAGCAAATATAATATTCCCGGCGAGAGCACGTTAAGAAAAAAATATATTCGCTGTATCTATGCAGAAACATTGAATAGCTTTAAGAAGGTAGTTGCAAACAATTATCTTTATATATGCGTCGATGAAATTACTGAAAGTGTGGGCCGATACATAGCTCATTTAATGATTGGTATACTTAACGTATCGGTTCCAGCAAAATCTTATTTAATTTCATCCAAGCAGTTGGAAAAGGCAAATAATTTGACAATAACAAGGTTTATACAGGAAGAACTGGCAACTTTCTTCTTACTGGAATCGATTCCAACAGAAAAAATTCTATTGTTTTTGACGGATGCTGCACCATACATGGTGAAGGCAGCTTTCAACTTGAAAATCTTTTACCCAAATTTAATTCACACAACTTGCTTGGCGCACGGGCTAAATCGTGTTAGAGAAGAAGTCAGAAACCATTCTCCTTTAGTAAATACTTTAATTGGTAGTATTAAGAAAGTATTTTTAAAGGCCCCATTACGAGTTCAGTTTTACAAACAACATCTACCCGGTGTTCCTCTTCCTCCTCAACAGTAATCACACGATGGGGAACGTGGTTGGAGGCTGCTATTTTTCATGCAAATCATTATGAAAGAATAAAGACAATTATTATGAATCTTGATAGGGATGCACAATCTGTGATAGACGACCAAAAGGTGTATTCGAGTAAAGAAATACCTCAACAGTTGGCGTTAATTAAAACCAATTACAGTTTTACTTCCATTTCTATATTGCAGTTACAAAACAATTTATGTCGCTAATCGAGAGCGTTGAAATAATAAACAAATTTAAAAAGTCATGTTTTGATGTTAAAGGAGGAGTGGGACAGTCCGTGTATGAAAAATTTTTAACCTTCCGTTGCTGGCGCGCGGACTCTGAGTCCGCGTCATTCTTTGTTTTTGATTTACTAAACATTTCCCCACCCCCGAAATCTGCCCGTTACGGTATTCGTCGAACTAGTTTCAAGGAACATTAGTCTATAACCTGAAGTGTATCAGTGTAGTACTTTTTGTTTTATGAAATATTGCGGAGTGAGAGTCCGCGGCCAGTGAAAACGTTATTGAAATTCGCATAAGGTAAGATACATGAACATTTTCAACAGCTATATACATAATAATGTATTCTTTAGATGTATCACCCTAAGTTGCCTACGAGGAGGAACAAAGGAGACTGCATGAACTTATGTTGGAATGTCTCAGTGCGAATGATAATGAATGTGAAGTCGCGAATGATTATCAAGAAGATGACTCTATGGAAGATAGTGTAGAAGAACGGGAGGAAGATTCAGACACGGAACAGGAAGTTTCTGGTGGTGAACAGGAAGAACCGATTTCATGGGGACCACATTTCGTTGGAAAAGATGGATCAATATGGTCCAAACATGTTCCTCCTTCAAGTAGAACACGTTCGGAGAACCTGATTACGCGATTGCCTGGTCCTAAGGTAGCTGTAAAAAATTTGAAAGGTGCTTATGAAATATGGAAATATTTTTTTGATGATGACATGTTAGGAAAAATCGTGGAATATACAAACAAACATATAGACAAGAATAAAGAAAAATACAGTCGTGAAAGAAATGCAAAAGAAACTGATAAAGCTGAGATTCAGGCCCTGATTAGCTTGCTTTATTTAGCTGGAGTACTGAAGTCCAGTCGTCTAAATGTGGAAGAGTTGTGAACCAACAGTGGGACTGGTGTTGAGCAATTCCGCCTCACAATGTCTAAATTTCGCTTTACTCTTTTACTGCAACATTTACGATTTGATGATATGGATACACACGTGGAGAGGCGAAAGACAGACTAATTAGCCCCAATCAGGGAAATATTTGACCCATTTGTCGGAAAGTGTAGATCTGTATAAACTCCTTTTCAAAATGTAACAATTGATGAAATGTTAGTGGCGTTCCGTGGGAGATGCGGTTTTCGCCAGTACATCCCAAGCAAGCCCAATTAGGTATGGCCTAAAGGTTTATGCTATGGTGGATTCAAAGACATTTTACTCGAGCAATTTGGAAGTCTATGTTGGCACACAGCCAGATGGACCTTGGCGTTTGGATAATTCCCCTTTAGCACTTGTTCAAAGACTGGTTGAACCAATCAGACATTCAAAACGGAACGTGACGTGTGATAATTGGTTTACCAGTATCCCATTAGTACGTACGCTATATACGGATTACACGCTTACTTTTCTGGGAACTATTCGCAAAAACAAACGCGAACTACCTGCAGAAATTTCAAATCCACAAAAAAGACCGATAGGTACAAGTATGTTTGCATATGATATATGATAAAAATATAACATTGCTGTCATATATCCCGAAACAGAAAAAAAACGTAATACTGGTATCAAGTCTGCATCACGACGATAAGATCCACGAACCAACAGGTAAACCTGAAATGATCATTGATTACAACGAGTCGAAGGGTGCTGTAGACACATTAGATAAAATGTGCGCGGCATATGATTGTGCCAGAGGGACTCAAAGATGGCCAATGGTTATATTTTATGCGTTACTGAATATAGCTGGAGTGAATTCTATGGTACTGTTTCATCTGCAAAACACTGACCATAGAAGCCCTCGACGAAAATTTTTGCACATTCTAGTTTCCGAATTAGCTGATAATTATCTTCGTGTTCGCGTAGCCCAAACCAATATCCCCAGAACTATATCAGCCAGATTGAAGGAAATACTTGGATTACAAGATCCTCAACCTGTTGCAAATGCTGAGAATACACGAGGACGTTGTCATTATTGTGACAGAAGAAAGAACCGACCAACTCGATTTTCCTGTCGAATGTGTGGAAAATTTATGTGCTTGGAACATCTAACTTGCATTTGTACTGTATATTACACCTTAACCTAAGTCACTCCCATCGTTAAATTAATGCTTTGCTCTTATTATTCGTTTCGAGATCGTATTCGTAACTATAATGTTTATTAATACAAAGGTATTTTTAATAATATAAAATATTACTAAAAATTTGGTGTGAAGAACACAAATGCAGGTTCACTATTAATATTTTCTGTGAACGTGTCCGAATATATCCTATCCCCAGAGACGTAGATACGTATTTCGCTTTTCTACAAGCTCATCGGTACGCCCCTGCTGGAGAAAGGATATTTCCAGACACATTTACAGAAAAGAACCACCTCGTCCTATCATAGATTCGGCGCTACCTGTTGTCAGACAGCCGAAGTACCTCGCATACCGTCCACATAATTAATGTGAAGTAACGACGCTCTTCCAAAGGTTAGCACAGCCAACTCTCTAGAAAACTGCATTTTGTTTGTGCCTTCACTCATACTACGGCTTAACCGCATGTGTAATGTATCAGAATAATTGAAACATACATGAGTAGGTAAACCCCACCAGTTTTGTATAATACAAAGGTATTTTTAATAATATAAAATATTACTAAAAATCTGGTGTGAAGAACACAAATGCAGGTTCACTATTAATATTTTCTGTGAACGTGTCCGAATATATCCTATCCCCAGAGACGTAGATACGTATTTCGCTTTTCTACAAGCTCTTCACACCAGATTTTTAGTAATATTTTATATTATTAAAAATACCTTTGTATTATACAAAACTGGTGGGGTTTACCTACTCATGTATGTTTCAATTATTCTGATAATGTTTATTATTATAATACTCAAAATATGTATTCTATATATGAAATAATAAATAGCGTTCAATTAGTTTAGTGTTTGTTTTAACCATATAAATACTAAACAGACCATTTTTTGCGGTTGAACCCAAGAAAATGGCATGCGGAGTCATAGTCTGCCGCCAGTAACGGTGTCTCTAGGATCTCGCGCCAGCAACGGAAGGTTAAGTGTAATGGAAAAAATGAGGGTTTTAAAAGCTAAAGTACATTGCTAAAATCTTGCGTAGTGATTCAGTAGAAAATATTGAGTTAATAGATGATATTTCTAATTTGAAATATGCTCCTATAACAAGCGTCGACGTAGAACGAACCTTTTCAATATATAAATACATGTTTTCAGACAAGCGTCACAATTTCTTTGTTGAAAACTTTGATAAATATGTGATTGTAAATTGTTTTCATAGTTAATTATGTTGTAAAATGTTCTAAATGAACTTGTAGTAAACATAATAGAATATTTTTTTCTACAGTATTCTATTTTCTAACATTTCTCGTATTTTTTTACCTGCATACTTTTCATAAGGAGGAGCATATTTAGGCTAAAGCATTTGCATATTTATGCGCATATTATCATTTCTTTTTTTGCATATAATCCGGCCTTTAATCATTACAATACGTATGTATGCACGTATTGTAATGATTAAAGGCCGGATTATATGCAAAAAAAGAAATGATAATATGCGCATAAATATGCAAATGCTTTAGCCTAAATATGCACCTCCTTATGAAAAGTATGCAGGTAAAAAAATACGAGAAATGTTAGAAAATAGAATACTGTAGAAAAAAATATTCTATTATGTTGTGGCCTTCTGGACGAACTTATTCATTCGATAAATTCAAACAGTTGAATTTATAAAACTAAAATTAAGTAAGTAAAATATATTAATGTCGGCTTTAATTTTAATGATGCGGGAAGACTGTTTATTAGCCTTTTCTAAAGCAATTTTCATCTTACAAGAACTGATTTAGAAAGAAAAACCTATTTATTCACTTGATTTGAAAGGACACTAAAAAAAGTCGATTATTTGCCGTAAGAAACGTGATTCAAACACATCGTATTACGCTATACAATATAAATTGCAATTTTTCTGTAGAGCGTTCTAATTTTCGGTTTTTATGACTTTAGCTGTTTATATTGGATATTTTATTGGTCGATTTAAAGATAGACGTATATAGAGCTTTAATATCCTGTACTGAAGGTGAAGTCGTTTACGGACATATTTCGCATTAATACGATTTTTTTATATAAACGGGAATAAAATTTCATATCCGACAGTGCGGAAAAAATAAATAGAATTTATTAAATTTAGGGTATTTATAGAAAGTCTTG